>CM040122.1:234062104-234662104 GCA_022559845.1 Amorphophallus konjac
AAGTCTGTACATCCATCTGATATCTTCTTATGACTGCTTGACAGGAACATCCTTCGAGAAGCTGATAAGTGGCACGTGATCCGAGGTTGCCACCTGGCACGTGATCCGAGGACAACGCCCTAATTGCTGCTGCTATAAATACGAAGCCTCCTCCATCTGGAGAAGACTGATCAAGAGAAAAAGAGACTGATCGAGAACAGAAAAAGATCGAGTGATCGAGATAGAAGGAAAGAGCTGCAAAGTGAGAGAGCAGAAGAAGAAGAAAGAAAGAAGAGAGAAGTTGAGAGACAGAGTGATAGAGCAGAAGAAGAAAAAGAAAGAGAGATGGAGAGCTCGTGAAGAAGAAGAGAAGCTTCGTTTGTCATCACTGGACTTTGGATTAGATCCAATCCAGTTTGCTCCTGCGAGAGCTACCTTGTGCATTTCTTTTTCCAGCTTTCAGTTGCTGCATTTTTGTTTTCTCTTTTTAACTGTTCACAGTTGTTCTTCCAATCCTCTAGTGTGAGCTCGGGTTCCCTCCGGTTTGGAGGAAGAGAGACTTGCATCTCTGGTTGCCTATGAATGGGTGTCACTGGTTGTTCCCCTCCGGTTTGGAGGAAGGGAGGTCCGAGACCTCTGGGTTGCAAGTGCTTGGGAGTCACTTGTGGGTTCCCTCTGGGTTCGCAGAGGAAGAGAGATCTGTGATCTCTGGTTTGCCAGTGACGGGCTGTCACTAGCAGTTCCCCTCTGGTTTGGAGGAAGGGAGATTCATCTCTGGTTCTGGTCTTGTGGGTTGCAAGTCCAGGTGTTCCCTCCTGGTCTGGAGGAAGGGAGACTTCGGTCTCTGGTTTGCTAGTGACTGGGTGTCACTAGTGGTTCCCTCCTGTTGGGAGGAAGAGGGGAGGTTGTTCCCCTGGTCAAGCTATTTGGCAGCAATTGTTTGCATACTGAGTCTGTTGTTCTAGCCTTGCAAGTGGAAGCCTCACTCCGGTTTGGAGTGAGGGGTGGACGTAGGTCTGTGGACCGAACCACCTAAAAAATCCTGGTGTTCTCTTGTGGTTTGATTTTCCTTATGCGTTCTTTTCATTGCTGCGCTCATTAGATGCTTGCTTTGGATCGTGTGTGAGCTAATCGATTTGTTGTCTTGCCTTGATCCTTCTAAGTATTCTCAGTACATTTCTGCAACCGTTTTTTTAATTCTGCATATCTGAGCTTTAGAGATTTAATTAGGCAATATTGGAAGAGGGATACATTCACCCCCCCTCTGTATCCGGGCCTTGCACCCTATCAATTGGTATCATAGCGGGCCTCTGACTTTCCAGATCCAACGATCTGTAGAGGATCATGCTGGCTTTCGGTGCATCTCTGTCTTCTGCATACAGTTTTGAAATTGCTTGATTGATTTGCCTTCATGGCTTCTCCACCGGTTTTCAATGGGTCTGATTTTAACTCATGGTTAGCAGTCTCCATAACTATGTGAAATTGATGGATCCGGATCTGTGGAAGTTAATCTCACACGGTCCTCATAGACTGCCAAAGAAAGAGTCCAAATGGACTAACAATCATAGATCAAGAAATGGAGAGAATCAGAAAGTTTTGAAATTAATGAAAGAAGCTACTGACAAGGCTCTACATTCTTATTTTTATGACTCCAGGTCCGCTAAGGACATTCTGGATAAGCTGAAGCTAGCTCAGAGGAGAAATGAGGACAGCTGCCTGATGGCTGATAAGAGCAACCATGGTAGTGATCAAGATGAATCCGAAGATGCTGAAGAGGTAACCAACCCTTTCTCTAGTTACACTTTAGACGACTGGGAAGATGCCTATGCCAATCTGTTAAAATCCTATGAAAGACTAAAGAAGAAGAATAAAAAACTGATAAAGAAGCTAAAGAAACATGAGGATGCTAAATCTCGAGGTGAAAGCCCTGAAATTCTGAAAATTGAAAATGACATATTTAGAAGACAATTAACAGATTTTGATTCTATTAGTTTAGATTTAGATCATTTGAAATCTGAAAAATAAACTCTTATGAAACAAATTGATTTACACAAAAAGAAGAATCAAGAGCTTGTTTGCGAAATTGCTGAACTAAAGGAGAGGCATAGTTTAACTGATGATGATCAGGCTCATAACAATGATGTTGTTCAAAATGAAAAACTGGTGAGAAACTTAGAGCATGTCAACTCTGAATTGGAAAACATGAAATCTGAAAATGAAAGACTCAAAAACCAGCTCAAGGAATTTGAACACAAATCTATAAATCTTGAAAAAGAAAATAGACTGATTTCTGAGAAGCTGGAGGCTGATAGAGTAATAAATTTAGAGCTTCAGAAAAATCTTGACAAACAGCAAGAAATGTTTTATGAATGTCAGTCTTCAACAGATGAATGGGTGTTTGATGATGAACTCCTAGAGCAGAACAGTAAACTGAAAGAGGAAATTAATAAGCTGAATCACCTAAACTCAGCAATGTCTGAGAGGCTAATCACTTTAGAAAAAGGAAAGAGTGTAAGCCTGGTGAGCTCTAGTGAGTTGCTGAATGTTGAACAAGAAATTGCAAATCTAAAAACCATCAACCAAATGTTGAGTGGAAATGTCACTTGCTGTGAAGAAAAGATAGCTAACTATGAGCTTACTATCACATCCCTTCAACAAGAAGTTGATGATTTTAATAGGTCCCTATCTGAAGCTGACAATGAAATAAAGTTAAAACAGGAAGTAGAAAAACTCAAAAGTCTGAATGATGCCTTGCATCAACAAGTCATTTCATGTGAAACAGATCTGTCCAAATATGAAGCTAATATTGCTGTCTTAAACTCTGAGATCCAAGATTTGAAAAACTCTCTATCAAAATTTGTCAAAGGTGAGGAGGACAATTTGAATAAGCTTCTTGGAAATAATGTTAGCTTTCAGAGAGAGGGACTAGGTTACAGTCCGACAAACAAAAGGAGTAATGGCAATAAAAATTCTACTGTGTTTGTCAAAGCTTCTAATCAGAACACAACCTCTGCTCCTTCTGTTTTTCAATTCACTGCACAAAAGTCCACTGTCAATTCCAAATCTGCAGAACAAATTCAAAAACTGAAAAAGAATGAAAATTCACAGAAAAAGGACAAAGACACTCCTGTTGCTATAAAGAAGGTTGCACACAATTCACATGATCTCTCACACACTCATATTAAAAAGGGGTCATGTTATTATTGTGGGAAAGGAGGTCACATAATGGAAGATTACAGATTGATGTTAAAAGATGAGCATGCTAGTGGAACATTACATTCTAGAAAATTTTCTGATAGAAACCATGCTACTAGGAAGCCTGATGCTTCATGTTATTATTGTGGTAAGTATGGTCATCTCATGAATGCATGCTTTATCATGAAAGAAGACAATAAACTGCATGCCAGGTCTTCCATGAATATTCATGGTCCTTATGGAACTAAAAACAAGTCTATTCAGCACATTGTGTGCTCTAACTGCAATAAGCCTGGGCACAAGGCTACTGAGTGCTGGTTTGGATCCACTTGGGGTAAAAATGGCTTTCATAGAAGAAATTTTTTTGCTTGCTCTCACTGTGGGAAGAATGGCCATACAGTCAAGAACCGTTGGCATGTTCAGAAGAACTCTGTTAACCCCTATGTTGCCAAATTCCCTGCAAAATCATTTACAAGATTCTCATGCTATAACTGTGGGAAGCCAGGCCATAGATCTGTTGAATGTTGGCTGGTTAGGAATAAGAAACAAACTGTTCATGCATATAACAGAAAATCTTATGATCATGTTTATAAACCTCATACTGCTATTACTATGCATCACAAGAACCAGAAACCAGTCACATCATGTAGATATTGTGGAAAGTATGGTCACTCTATGGAAAATTGTTATTTGATGGATCATGATGACCATGTTGCTAAGAAATTGTTTAGAACACCTGTCAGGGCTAACGCAGGACCCAAAGCTGCTTGGGTCCCTGCAGGATCAAAATGATCAAAAACTTTGCAGGTGTGCCTTGGAATGAACAAAGAGGTGTAAATAAACCAAGGCACTCAAAATGATAACCCCATGATCCTACTCTCCATGTTAGTTCTGAACAATCTGTTTAAATCCCATAATCTGAAAATTGACTGTTTGAGATGGTTAAGCATCTTGTTAATTTGATCTATGCTTAGTTGGAATTTTCTGAAATGGAATTGCTCAATCATGTTCATGGTAGCTCACTTATGTCTGAAGTGCATGGATTATATTTGAATGTCAAATTTGAAATCATGTGATGTACTTCCACTGCACATCATGCACTTAGTCAGGGGGAGCTCAATCATTCTTAATTAACCATACTGCTGCTCATGCTTTGTTGTATATATGTAGCATCTAGTCAGGGGGAGCTTTCCTGTTCCATCTCTTTATCTCTTGAACTCTCGATCCATTCTTGGCAAATGTGTGGTTCACTTGAATTCCCTACTGTCTACACTTATGTAGCTATTCTGTCTAGACTCCAGACTCAGCTATTGATTTCAAAACTGCACTGTTCTAATGATTCACTCCTTGTCTCATCATGATTGCTCTTTGCTAATCTCTCAATAAAAATACTTTGTTGACTCCACTGATTTCCTGACAATGTCATTGATTCATCTAAATGAGGAAAGATTTTAGTCAGTGCACCCTAGACATAAATCAGACATATTCTGAAAAGAAGAAACTTCTATTATACTGGCTTAAGAATGTTTTGATGAATCAAATTGATCTAAGACTAATGTATTTAATAGGTTTTGATGAAAAAGACTTGAAAATATCTGAATCATCATGCTTAATAGATCTTAACAAATTGTCTCATGAATTTCATGCAAAACCTTTTGAAATCTGAAATTCTAAAAGACATGGCTTTCTTTGGTTAAGATACATATAGGAGGTATTGTTCTTAAACATTTCAGTGTACTGAGCATTGTTTGAAAACTCTGAAAACACTTAAAAATTTAATGCAAGAGCAATGACTTTGGTCACAGAGAAACTGGGTTCTCTGTCAAAGAAATGGGGTAAGCCCATGTCATGAAGTGTCATAGTTAACTCTCTTATAAAAATGTTTGAAAATCTGGCAGAGCAACAGCATGGTTGTGTTGAGTAACTGGGGATTCTGGCCTCTGATCAATGTGTCTCCTCATGTAAAAAGACACTCCAAATTGCTAACTATGTTCTCTTTGAGAGGCAATATGGTTGTCACACCGAGTAACTGGGTCACTTCACCTAAGAAGTGTTGTGCCTCACGTAAAAAGGTGTTAACTGAACCAAACTTGCTCAGGAAAAATGAGTGTTGATCAATAGAAAATTCTGAAAATCTAAAGACATGTTCAAACATAATTATTTCTGTTTAATCTCAATATTATCTTGTGTAACTTCCATAGGAGTCATTGAATTTAAATGTGTAAGATGGAAGGAGGTTAAACATGAATATCAGATGAGTTGTTGGTTCATTTCTATTAAAAGGTGTTTCAGATATGAGTATTGAATTTTCTTGACAAACTTTGAATACATCACTCTTAAATCATGATGGTAAGTTTAAACTCATTCATAATCTATTATAATTGAATAATCTGAAATTCGTTTACAAAGATTTATGAATTTGGTGTGCTAATAAAAATCTGTCTTCCTCAATTCATTCATTGTGCTTACAGATTGTGGTAATCCTTGAGTGCCATGTGCTTTTGCTGATAGATGTTTCACCTCTTGTCATACCTCAACTCTATTCTGGCTTTAAGGGGGAGATTAACATCTGCATCATAGACTTGATTTGTGCATGATTTTATCTGGCTGGTATAGGAGAGTATACATCTGCATCATAGACTTGATTTGTGCTTCATTGTTTAACTGCCTCTATGTCTTTCATGTCTAAATGACTGAGTCAAAGGGGGAGTACTTACTTTATTCATATCATGAATGCTTGTATCTCTCATCTCAAACTATTTTTCTTTTTGATGAAGTCAAAGGGGGAGAATAGTTTGACATGAGTCAGTGTGACTCATAGTGTTGCCATCATCAAAAAGGGGGAGATTGTTGTGCCCCTGTGATTTTGATGATAGCAAACACTATGAGTTATCTGATCTTCTGTGACATGTTTTTCAACTCTATGATTTTGATGATAGCATATCATGAACATCTGATTGACTGTCTTGCTATGGGCATATATCATGTCAGTTCTACAGCTTTGCATATCATGAATCTGTGGCTTTGCATATCATGAATCTGTGTCTAAATTATATTTCTGCTTTGGGCATATGAATGTAGTATCTTGCATTAGCAGACATTCAGTTCATACAACATTGCATTCTATCATATGTCAGTTCATACAGCATTGCATTCTGTCATTTATCAAGTCAATACACTGCTTGATTCAATGTCTGTACAGCCTTCACAAGAGCAAGTCTGTACATCGTTCTCTCCATCAAGTCTATACATCAGACAGCATAGTCTAGACATAAGTGGGTCGACCCCACCTTCCAGATGGGTCGACCCCCCAGATTCGCAAGTATATACATTGTCACCTGCATGCATTACCTCAAGTCTATACAGCCTGCCTTCATGGTATTGCAAGTCTATACATTGTGCATGGTTCAAAATAAGTCTGCACATTATCTGTCGCATGTCACTCATTCAGAGTCTATACATCAGTCAGCATTGCCTGTTGCATTATTCATGCATTGCTTAGCCCAAGTCTCTACATCGGCCCTGTAGCTTGCTTAGCCCAAGTCTATACATCGGCCCTGTAGCTTGCTTAGCTGAAGTCTGTACATCCACCGTTGAACCTTCCAAGTCTATACATCGCTGCATTGGCCAAGTCCATACATTGTCTCACTCACATCTTCCAAGTCTGTACATTGGCCTTCAATCTTTCCAAGTCTGTACAGCCCAAGTCTGTACATTCACCGTCTCATGTAGCGTCTCTAAGGTAAAGTCCATACATCGCATGCATTGCACACTGCAAGTCTGTACAGCCTAAGTCTATACATCCGACCGTCTCATTCAGTGTCTCACACTGTGCAAGTCTATACATTGCCTTTGGGCATCAAAGTCTACACATTGCATGCATCGTTCATGAAGTCTGTACATCGAGCTGAAGTCTGGCTAAGTCTGTACATCATCCATCGTCTCAACTTGCATCTCATGCCAAGTCTGTACAGCCTAGACATTGTTCAGAACATACTAGCCTATACAGTGTCAAGTATATTCATGCACCGTCTCAGTTGAACTTAAAGTATGTACATCCACCGTCTCCTTTAAATTTGAAGTCTATACATCGTGCATTGTTAAGTCTGCACATTGTGGTAAGCAAGTCTGCACAACGCCTTGTTAGGAAGTCTATACATCGCCATAGCTCGCATGCAGAGTCTAGACAGTCTTAACTAAGTCTATACATCGTGTCTGCATGTAAGCATTCAATGTCTATACATCGGTTGGTTGCACATTGGAATCCAAGTCTATACACTGCATACACTGCTTCATGCATTGCACGAAGTCTGCACATTGTGTTGCTATGCTCATACTGCATGTTAAAAAGTCTATACAATGGTGCACACTAAGTCTGCATACTCATTTGGCATGTCTGTACAACCATCTGTAATGCTCATAGTCTTGCATACACGAAGTCTGTACACGCCATAGCATTGCATGCACGAAGTCTATACATGCCATAGATTTGCATTTACAAAGTGTGTACACGCCACAGTCCTGCATACATGAAGTCTAAACATTGCATCACTTGTACATGCATTGCCTTCACGTAGAGTCTACGCATTCCCCCACAGCCTGCACAACATGTCTATGCATTGTCTGGCAGCCTGCACAGCATGTCTATACAGCGTCCAACAGCCTGCACGCAAAGTCTATACATTGCGTCCAGCAGCCTGCACGCCAAGTCTGTACACAGTTCAGTGCACATGTGCATCTCCTTCAAGACGAAGTCTATACACTCGTTTCCAAGGCTTCAACTCTATACACTCGTTATCACCCTTCAAGTCTATACACTCAAGCTGCATCATGCCTGTACACACTTTGTTAACCGCTTGAACCAAGTCTGTACATGCATCTGATATCTTCTTATGACTGCTTGACAGGTACATCCTTCGAGAAGCTGATAAGTGGCACGTGATCTGAGGTTGGCACTTGGCACGTGATCCGAGGACAACGCCCTAATTGCTGCTGCTATAAATACGAAGCCTCCTCCATCTAGAGAAGACTGATCAAGAACAGAAAAAGATCGAGTGATCGAGATAGAAGGAAAGAGCTGCAGAGTGAGAGAGCAGAAGAAGAATAAAGAAAGAAGAGAGAAGCTGAGAGCCAGAGTGAGAGAGCAGAAGAAGAAAAAGAAAGAGAGAAAGAGAGATGGATAGCTCGTGAAGAAGAAGAGAAGCTTCGTTTGTCATCACTGGACTTTGGATCAGATCCAATCCAGTTTGCTCCTGCGAGAGCTACCTTGTGCATTTCTTTTTCCAGCTTTCAGTTGCTGCGTTTTTGTTTTCTCTTTTTAACTGTTCACAGTTGTTCTTCCGATCCTCTAGTGTGAGGTCGGGTTCCCTCCGGTTTGGAGGAAGAGAGACTTGCGTCTCTGGTTGCCTGTGACTGGGTGTCACTGGTTGTTCCCCTCCGGTTTGGAGGAAGGGAGGTCTGAGACCTCTGGGTTGCAAGTGCATGGGAGTCACTTGTGGGTTCCCTCTGGGTTCGCAGAGGAAGAGAGATCTGTGATCTCTGGTTTGCCAGTGACGGGCTGTCACTAGCAGTTCCCCTCTGGTTTGGAGGAAGGGAGATTCGTCTCCGGTTCTGGTCTTGTGGGTTGCAAGTCCAGGTGTTCCCTCCTGGTCTGGAGGAAGAGAGACTTCGGTCTCTGGTTTGCTAGTGACTGGGTGTCACTAGTGGTTCCCTCCGGTTGGGAGGAAGAGGGGAGGTTGTTTCCCTAGTCAAGCTGTTTGGCAGCAATTGTTTGGATACTGAGTCTGTTGTTCTAGCCTTGCTAGTGGAAGCCTCACTCCGGTTTGGAGTGAGGGGTGGGCGTAGGTCTGTGGACCGAACCACCTAAAAAATCTTGGTGTTCTCTTGTGGTTTGATTTTCCTTATGCGTTCTTTTCATTGCTGCGCTCATTAGATGCTTGCTTAGGATCATGTGAGAGCTAATCGATTTATTGTCTTGCCTTGAACCTTCTAAGTATTCTCAGTACATTTCTGCAACAGTTTTTTTAATTCTGCATATCTGAGCTTTAGAGATTTAATTAGGTAATATTGGAAGAGGGATACATTCACCCCCCCTCTGTATCCGGGCCGTGCACCCTATCAATATACAGCCTTACAGCCTAGGCACAAGAGGGAAGTATCGTAATGCATTGTAAGGTACATCTTTTCGCTTTGAATTGACACCTCCCTTGGGTTTGAATCTGTCATGGCCGCAAATAGAACATGATATCTTATCTGCATCATCTTTGTAATATAACATACAATGATTCGGGCATGCATCTATTTTCACATATCCAAGTCCTAGCTCATTGACCATCTTTTTTGCACGATAATAAGTTTCTGGCAACTTCTGGTCTCGAGGCAACATATTCTTGATCAAGAGGAGGAGACGGTCAAAACAAGTCTCACTAATGTGAAATTCAGATTTTTAGTTCAACAACTGTGACACTGTAGACAACCGAGTGTGCTTTTCACAACCATCACATAGTGGCTCATCAGATTCACTAAGTAATTGATAAAATATTCTGGCTCTCTTATTCGGCACTTCTTCCATATATGCATGTTCGCTATTAACATTAAAACTAGGGCTAGCTGCATCCACAACCATATCCACGTAAGAACTTCTAGTTGCAATATTGTCAGACTCAAACCTCCAGAATTCCTCACCATGACACGTCCAATTCGTATAACCATCCACAAACCCTTTCTTGTACAAATGATGTTGCACATCCCATGGTGAACGCCACCTCAAGTTTCTACAACTTGAACAAGGGCAACGAATGTGACCGTCGTGGTCTATTGATGCGTTTAGATTTTCCAATGCAAACTGAATGAAACTCTCAACTCCATGCTTAAAATCATCCGACACCACCCTGTCAACTATTCTACGATACATCCATGAACGATCTGTCAACATTTCGCCTGCACCCAATAAATGTTAATACACAAGTAACTTTTAAATCATTACTCTTGAAAATAAACCCGACCCATTCCTCACATCGTTGGTCGCAGACCATTTGAGTTAGATGAGGACTATTATTTAGATTATCACTTTTTAACCCATCCATGAAGGTTTGATCACACAATCACTTACTATATGTGTTGCACAATTTACTGAAAATTTCGGCAGCATCTCCCCACACTTCTCCGATATACCAAAAATATTTATTGATTTTAAAGTTTTCTTAAACACTTATAAGTAAGTGGTTAAGAAAACACTCAAAATCAATAAAGGTATATCGAAGAAGAGTGAGGAGATGCAACCGACATTTTCAGCAAACCATACAAACATATATAGTAAATGACTGCCTAAGTGCGATCAAACATTCACAGACTGTCCAAACGGGACAATTCAAGACTTTGAGGTAGATATATACATTCTCATAAAAAAAATGAGAACATACACATCAATCCCAAAGTCTTGAACGGGAAGGTTCATTGACACGGGTTTAACACGCTCTCCTGAGGTGCGTGTAATGTTAGGTCGCACCCACGCACCTCAGCTCACATGGAATACCCCATGTGTTTATATAACATAAAATTAAATAACATCACACTTATCATTCTGCATACATCCATCTAAATAATATCTAATTTAAAAAAATATTCAAATGAAGAACATCAAAGCTAAACAATCCACATTTTTGAGTCAGGTCAACATCAAATTTCTGTTAAAATCAGATTTAAAAACACATTTATATGCAATTAAAATCCACAAAGTTTGAAATCACAAGCATAATTTTTGGAGTATTTACCTATTGCTATAAGTCGACTATTGCTGTGGACGCACTAAATTTTAAAAAATAATTTTATTCATCTATTTATCTAGTTGATTCGTTTGTTTAGTGCGAGGGCAGCCTAGAGGGTCCCTTTTTTTTAGGTGAATGATCTCATTTAAATGAGTTCGGGTCTACCCACCTAGGGAAGGGGAAGCCTAGAGGGACCCATGACCTGGAGATGTGCCGCTATGATTCCCTCTTTTTTTCTTCTTTCTCTCTTTCTCTTCTCTCTTTCTTTTTCGTTTTACACAAAGCAGAGAGGGGAGGCCAATGGGAGAGGCTAATTGCACAACCCGTAGGTGGGACCTCCAGGTCTTCTTCTTCCCCATTTTGTTGATGTCCCCTTTTGTTCCTGTTCAGGTTGCACATCACAGAACCCTGAGGTGGGACCTTCTGTTGTGCCCCTGTAGTTTTGATGATAGCAAACACTATGAGTCACAAGTCAGTGCATTCGCCGTCCACGCACACATAAAGTCTATACATCCCATTGCTGGTACGAGCAGTTAAGTTCATGCATCATCACTCCATCAAGTCTGTACATCGTTCTCGCGTGCACACTAAGTCCATACACTCATTGCTGGCATGTCTGTACATCGTCTTGTACATTGCACACAAAGTCTATATATTCAAATGGCATGTCCATGCATATGCAAAGTCTGTACAGCCAGTGCATCCTTTGATTTAAAGTCTGTACATCGTTTGCCCGCACACACAAGTCTATACATTCTTTACAGTTATGCTCGTGCATCACTTTAACAAAGTCTATACATTGTCTGGTTGCTCCAACACAAAGTCTGCACATTGTTGCAATCTGAGTCTGCACACTCGATAATGGCATGTTCATGCATTCATCTTCGATGTACATACATTCCCATATGCATACTGCATTACATGCTATCAAGTCTATACATTCATAAGCATAGTCAGTGCATTCAGTTGCTTCACGCTAATACATAGTCTGTACAACCTCCATTGGTTCACGTGACCAAGTCAGTACAGCCCATGTTCTTTATGCACTGTCTCGCTAGCATGAATGAAGTCTGTGCAAGGTTCATTGCAGTCTGTATAAAGATGCATCAGTAAGTCCGTGCATCCAATTTTAATGTACACACTTTGTTAAATGCAGTCTACATTACATCCCAAAAGTCTGAACACTCTTCGGTGAAGTTTGTACACACTTCAGGTGGCAAGTATGTACATCGTCATTGTCGTATGCACGCTAAGTCCATACACTATGCATTTGTGCATCGTTCAGAACACAAGTCTATACATTCTTCAAATGGCACGTCCATGCATTCATTCTTGATGTACATACTTTGATATATGCATGCTGCATTACACACGTTCAAAGTCTGTACATTCCTCAATGGCTTGTGCAATCCTTCAAAACAAGTCTGTACATCGCCCTGTGTCATGCACTCAAAGTCCACACATGCACACACTTAGTTTGTGCATTGTGCTCTCATGCTTTAACACTAGGCATTGTAAAGTATGTACATGGTTCTGCACACATATACAAAGTCTGTACATGCTTTGTTCAAAACACAAACTTACTCAGTGCATCCTCGTATGACCTAACAGAATATCTGCTCGAGGAAATTGAGAAGGGCACATGATTCAAGAAGCCAGGATCGTGACACCTGTAAAGCAGCAAGCCTGGATGCTGCCACGTGACCAAAATGTTGGGAGGGAAATGTGGAGGACACACGCCCACCTATCTGTTGCTCTATAAATATGAAGCTTCTTCCTCAGAAGAAGACCTGATCATGATCAAAGGAGCAGAGAGTGAATTAGAGCCTGCACGATCCAGTGAGTAGAAGATCGAAAAAGAAAAGCAGAGAGAAGAAAAAGAGAGAGAGAAGAGAAGATTGAGAAGATAGAATTAAGAGTTTATTTGAACGATTGTTCCTCAGTCTCTTGGTTCAGATACCAGAGCTGAGATTGCTCATTGTGAGCTACATTCTCTTTTGAGATTTCTTGTTTTTGTTTGATTCTATTTTTATTTTCTGAATTCATGTCTTCAAGCTGTGTGTCAGCAGTTTGCAGAGGTGTAGCCTCTGGACAGGTGAAGCTGTAATTCCTCAGCGGGGGAGACTAGGTCTCGGACAGTAAGCTGTGAAGCTCAGCGGTTGTAGGCTAAGCTGTAAGGCCCAGCGGACGCAAGCTGTGTTGCTCAGCAGTAAGCCACACTTGGGTTTGAGTATGGGGTGGACGTAGGTCTGGAGGACCGAACCACCTAAAAATTTGGTGTGTTATGTGCTTGTGTGATTGCCTATGATATGATGTGTGGTTGCTTCTCTTGATTCTCTTCTCAGATCGCTTCATTTCTGCTCAGTTCAAACACTCTAGCTAGTGATCTAGTAGATCAATTTAATTTCTGCATTAGAGCCTCATTGAACTGTTAAATTAGGCCATCGATCTATTCACCCCCCTCTAGATTCACACTTCGTGGTGACAGAGTGCTTCCATCTAACACAACACCTTCAAGGCTTCTCCTTCCCCTAAGGCGTACAGTGGCCCCCGGAGGTGTAATCAGGTGTTGCATCTGCTATATGCAGATGATACACTTATTTTTATGAATGCAGCAGCCCCTAACATCAAAACCCTTCTCCAATTTTTAGATAAATACAAAAAATATTCCATGCCAAAAATAAATGCTGGGAAGAGCACTTTTCTATTGTCGTCTAAGGCTACGGCAAGGATGGCTCAGAGCATTCAGGAAACTACAGGTTTCAAGTAGCACTTTGAGCAATGTAGGGGGTACAGGCTCCCACATTCCAAAGGGTGTCAGTTAGAGAGGCGCTCACTAATGAACAACATACAGTACAAGGCACTTTGAACATCAACTGGGGTCTGATAAAGACAGATTTGGGGATCAAGGATCATACGCCTTTATCCTTATGATATGGGAAATTTGGAAATCTAGGTGCAAGGCTAGGTTTGAAGGGAAGCTACCTGCGATTGAGAAACTTCATCAGAATATATGTGCCAATATTCAGCAGGCCTTGGACAGTATGGTTTTCCACAAACCAATTTCAGCTGAGCAAGCTAATATCCTTCATCAGTATAATCTCAGGCCTAGAGTAATGATCAAATCTCCATTGGTTGTTACAAGGTCACTAGCAAAGGATAACTATAAGTTGCATGTAGATGGTGCTTCAACGGGTAGCCCTGGTCTTTGTGGAGGCAGAGGGTGTATCAGGTACACTCATGGCAATTTCCTAATTGGTTTTGCTTTTTTTATGGGATGGGAACAGCCTCATAGCTGAAACAATGATGGTCTTCATTTAGCTGCCCGATATGATTTTCCCTTGTCAGCCATCTATTCAGATTTTGCACTGTTGGTGCAGGCTATTCACACTAGAAGAACACCTAGCTGGGAGACTACAATGCGGTGGAGGAGAATTCAAGCAACGTTGGACAGTGCATTAGTGAGTCATGTGCATAGAGAGGGTAACACAGTGGCTGATTCTTTAGCCACTCATGCAAAAACCTCAGCCCAAAATAGAATTTTTCTTTGTTTAGTGGATTTGCCACCGATCACGAAAGGTGATGTGGTCTTAGATAAGACCGGCTTGCCTAGCCTTAGATTCTCTCATTAGCTAATAGTTTGTAGGTTTTGATTTATCAATTGTAGTACAGGGGTATGCCCCAATGATACTGTAAGCAAGATTCTTTCACAATGAAATAAAAAAGAGCTCCTTCTGGAAAAAAAAATAGGTGTGGGAGTCACAGTTCACTGATCCTCCCACCGAGCTCTCCCCTGAACCCCACCTCCCACTAAACTCTCCCCCCAACGTCCTCCCCCCCCCCACCACTGGAACCCCCCCACCCTCTCAGAGCCCCGCCTCCTGCAGGCCTCTCCCCCTCCCAGACCACCCCCCTCCCACCGACCTCCCTTCCTGAACCCCCCTTCCCACTGAACTTCCCCCCCCCCCCCCCAACGACCTCCCCCCCCCACCACCGGAACCCCCCCACCCTCCCAGAGCCCCCCCTCCTGCAGGCCATCCCCCTCCCAGACCGCCCCCCTCCCACCGAGCTCCCCCCTCCCTGAACCCCCCTCCCACCGACCTCCCCCCCTGAACCCCCCCTCCCACTGAACTCCCCCCAATGACATCCCCCTCCCCCCCGCCCCAACCACCGGAACCCCCCCCCCCTCCCAGAGCCCCCCCTCCTGCTGGCCCCTCCCCCTCCCTGAACCCCCCCTCCCACCGACCTCCCCCTCCCACCGAGCTCCCCCCTGAACTCCCCCCCAACGACCTCCACCTTCCCCCCTGAACCCCCCTTCCACCGATCCCCCCCCCCCCCCTGAACCCCCCCTCCCACTGAACTCCCCCGCCAAATGACCTCCCCCTCCCCCCCCCCCCCCCACCCTCCCGAAGTCCCCCCTCCTGCAGGCCCCTCCCCCTCCCAGACCGCCCCCCTTCTTGGATTTTTTTCACCATAAAAAAAATAAGACATCCTAACAATAAATCTAAATAAGATTACATAAATTAAAATAAAATGAAACAACATATAAAGAAGAAATAAAATTTTTACTTACTATTTATTTGTAAAAAAATCTTTGAATCTTTCGTTCTCTTCCTCTCGACCGATTATCCTGCAATGAATATAAAAATATAATAAATAAAATAATTAATCCACGACAGCCCCTCCACCCACCGCACCCCTCCCCCTCCACCGCACCCCCTCCCCCTCCTGCTAACCCCCCTCACCCAGTGACCCCCTCCCCCTCCACCGCACCCCCTCCCCCTCCTACGACCCCCCCTCCACCCCACCCCCCTCCCCCTCCTGCGACCCCCCTCCCCCGCCTGCCACCCCCTCCACCGGCAAGCCTCCCCCACCTGCTGACCCCCCTCCCCCAGCACAACCCCTCCCCCTCCACTGCACCCCCCTCCCCCTCCTGCCACCCCCCTCCACCGGCAGGCCTCCCCCTCCTGCTGACCCCCCTCCCCCAACGCAGCCCCTCCCCCTCCACCGTACCCCCCTCCCCCTCCTGCGACCCCCTCCACCGCACCCCTTCCCCCTCCTGCGACCCCCCTCCCCCTCCTGCGACCCTCTCCCCCTCCACCGCACCCTCTCCCCCTTCACCGGACCCCTCCCCCCTCCTGCGACCCCCCCCTCCTGCGACCCTCCCCCTCCTGCTGACCCCCCTCCCCCTCCACCGCACCCCCCTCCCCCTCCTGCGACCCCCTCCACCGCACCCCTTACCCCTCCTGCGACCCCCCTCCCCCTCATGCAACCACCCCCCTCCACTGCACCCCCTCCCCCTCCACCAGCCCCCCTCTACCGAACCTGTGTGCTGCGAGAGTGAGAGAGGGCGGGAGACGACTGCCGGTGGCGGCGGCGACACCGCCATGGGGAGCAGCGGACGGCTGCGCGCGGCGGCGGGAGAGGGATAGGGAGGGAGGGGCTTACTGGTGGGGGGAGATGAGGCCGGCGGCGACGGCGTAGCTCCGGCGACGACGGCGGCGACGGTGCACCTCCGACGGTGACGGCGGCGACGGTGTGAGAGTGAGAGGGAGTGAGAGGGAGAGGGAGAGCGGGGGGGAGTGAGAGTGAGAGGGAGAGCGGGGGGGAATGGGGGGGCGTCAATAGTGGAGGGGGATGAATTTTTGCGACGGTATTTCAGATGGAAACAATTTTCATCTCAAATTTCAGACAGAAAATAATTCGTCTGAATATCCGTGTCTAATTTCAGACGTCTTAATTTTCGTCTAAAAATCCGTCAGTAATTCAGACGGATATTCAGACGAATAATTTTATGTCTTAAATACTGAGATGAAATAGGTCCGTCTGAATTTACAGACATATTTGCGACGGATTAATATCCGTCGCAAGGTTCCGTCGCTAAAGCCACTTTTTCTTGTAGTGTTACTATCTAGAGTAGTTCAGGGAGCCGAGACTAGTTCGGCGGCCGTGCTTGCTCTGTACGGCTTTTCCCTTTTCTTTTAGCTGTTTCTACTCCTTCCGCTCCTGGTTTTTTTTATAGCTTTCTAGTGGTAATTTCCTACTTTTCCTGCTTTACTACTACTATTGCTGTTTTAGTTGTTCCATGTTACTGCGTTGTTTTTCAGTGGGGATCCACGTGACCCCTACTAGGCCAGTGACACGAGGATCACCCCTACTTTTCAGGTGGGTGACGTCGTTCTGCTTCCACGGTTCCTGGTGTGGGGTCTCCGTAGCTGCCAGCGGTACCTGTGTCGGGCTTCCCCCGACCTCAGAGTACGCCCTTCTTTTCTGTTGACTGTACTGCTTGTCTTTCCTTTGGACTGGACTCTGGTATAATTGTTAATTTGTAATAGTTAATTAAAAAGTAATTTTATTTCTGCTACTTTAGCAAACCGATCTAAAGAAATTTAATTGATTACTGTTATATCTCTGTGGCTTCAATGTACTACACGCCAATCCTTTTTCCCTTCGGAGCTTTACGGGTTCCAAGCGGTATCAGGTCTGCTCGGTAGTCCTATCGGGTATATCCGGTATCCAGGATCCGGGTCGTCACAAGTGGTAACAGAGTGTTGTTGTGTGAAGTACATGGGAATCCGAGATATACAGTTTCCAGAGTCCTGAAAGTCCAGTACAATCTTCAGCTGGCATTAGGTTTTGCAATTCATTATCACCTTATTTTCCATGTGTGGTCTTGTGCGTGCTGTGTTGGCACTATACGAGATGGTTTTGCTCTCATCAGGATGCGACGGGATGCTCTTTTTCGTCGTGGTGTTTGTCTCGATCATGTTGTACTTGGCAGAGTTTGCCGGTAGGCTTGAATCTGCAGTACATTGCTCGAGATTTCTCTGTGGCTTGTTCAGGTTGATGTTGACTTTTGGCATTGGTGTGATGACCGTACACGTTCTTACGTTGTTTTGGTCATCCCAGCTTGAGTCTGTTTAGCTCCTTATGTGTCTCGCTTCTGTTGAAGTGCTCGATTAGGTTCCCTTGATTGAGAAGATGCTCGGACGAGCCTAGGATTCTTCTTCCTGGTGAGCTTTTGTTAGTGAGCTTGATGCTTCTCATCCTGTTTGGTGGAGTCTTTTCGAGGTAAGCCTTGGACTTGCCATTTTGGCGATACCTTTGTCTTGTGTCTACTTAAGTGTGGACAGTATTTATTCTGAGCCTGATCTTCTCCTTGGTTTACGGTTGCTTGGCTTTGGACCTAATCTTTGTGTTGAGAGCCGTTGTGCGCCGTGTTTGTCGTGCCGTGTCGAGCGGCCGATGTGTTGTGAAGGCTCATTAATTGTTTCCGGACGTAATAGGTAAGCTGAGATTAGCATTTTCTTTGTGCTTTGTGCTAAAGTTGGTGCTCTTCTTCGTTTGCACTTAGGCAATTTCTGATCGGTTGGTCACAGGGTCAGTACTCTTGGCGTGATATATTGCGATTTTCATGAATTGTGATGGCACCAAGTGTGTGCTGAGATGCGGATATCGAGATATTTTTGATGCATGTGTGCGTTGTTTGAGTGCACAGCGGGAGCGTGTGGGCTGATAACCCATCGGTCAAGAGAATTATTCTTTCTCGATGTGACATCATCTTGGCTTCATGTGCCTTGATGTTGTCTTTTGCCATGTCGTTACTGGAGTCATTCTAGTGTAGGCATCGACATTTGGGAGTATTGGGGAATCTGTCGACATTTCTACTGATTGAGTACCCTCTGCTCTGTAATTCTTTCTTGGGTCTTATGCTCTTAGGACGTGATCGTGGTCCTTGAGATGCGTTTTCCAAGATCGTTGTCCTTCTTGTTGTCATTTTATCACTGTTTCTCTATGATTTTATATATCTGTCTTGGCACTTTGTAGACCAACTCTTGTCGGTTAGCTTTGTTGTACTCTTTTCTCCTGGTAGAGTTAGCTTGTGACTCGATCGGATGTAATATCTGAATGAGGACTGACTTGATTGTGTTGGGGTCCGGTGCTGTCGTTGGCATCCTGTGTGCCAAGTTTCGTGGTTGCCTTTGGCACTGGAGCCGATGTGTCGAGCAGTCAGCTGAGAGGACTATGCTTCCTTGTTTAAGCTGATGCTGGCCGTGTCTGTCATTTTGTTTTTCCGATATCTGTTGTCGTGGCATGGGTCGTGTCTCCTTTCCTGTGATACGTAAGCGACGTTGCCTTGTTTCGGAGGTGTTGGACTTGTGTTCACCTGTGTCGTGCTCGCTCCAGAGCGTGTACTTGTGATTATTGTCTGATAAGTGTTCCTCTGAATGGTATTTTTCGAGATTCGCACTGTTTCAAGTTGTGTCTTGGGGTTGTTCTTCCCTGCTCCTCCTTTGTTAGTCCTTAAATTTCGAGGATGAAATTTCTTAAAGGAGGGGAGGATGTAATGCCCTGGATCCATATTGGGTCTTTCGGATCTTCTTCAGAGAGTTTCGGATCACTTTTGTCGGTCCCGAGTTGAGTTTGACGATCCACGTTAGTTTTTCTCTCGTACTAATTACGGAACCTTATGGAGAGTTTATTTCTCAGTTCATCGACTCGAGGACAGTACAACAGCGATGTACTCTTTGAGAGGATCATTTCGACTATTTTTTCATATTTTTCTGAATTAGTCCATTTTCGGGCCAATTATTGAATTTTCTGAAATTAGGAAAAATCCTAATTTCCTTTCTATTTAACCCTCACCCACCTCTCTCCTCCCTCATTTCTCCCATCTCTTTCTCTCCCTCGTTCTCTCTCATCTCTGGGCCATTCGCTGCGGGGCACACACCCTTGCGGAGCTGACCGAGACGGGAACGCGATGAAGTGATCAGGATGGAGCGACGGTTTGAGTGTGGCGTGGCGTGATCCCTCGGTGGATTCCGAGATCGGCGCGGTTCGTGTTTTGGCATTTTCAGCGTGGTTTAGTCGCTTCAGCGCACGGTTTCTTCGGTGGAGGTAGGGAGACGGAAGCTCTACTTCTCCTCTACGTTTTACCTATAATTTTGCGTTGTTCGGTGCAACTTTGAGCGGGTTTCGCTCAGTTTCTGTAAAATCTTGCTTTTGGGGTGTTCGCAGGGTTCGCCGGAAAACGGTGAAGGTTTTTAGATCAGTTAGTATCAATCGAATCTCTGGAATGTCAGCGTTCCAGATCCGCTGATTTCGTGTCGTTCGGTTGTCATTTAGGGCCGGTACGAGCCCGGGAACCCCGGTGACCCTAATAGGGTTAATTCGGTGGAATTGCCCGTTTCAAGCCGTTTGTGCGTCTTTTTGATCCCTTCCAGAGTGTGGAAGGTCGGTATGATTATTGTGGTTGTTATCCCCTTCGATCGGAATCGAACGGGGCGTGGAATAGGGCCCGGGGGTTAGGGTTTTGCCATTTTGCCGCCATAACCGATCGACTGGACCGGATGGGCCGGTCGACCGGTGGTCGCCCGCGAGGGCGTGTTGGGTTGGCTACTGGTCCGGTCAACTGACCCTGTCCGGTCGACCGACCCCAGGGTTTAGGTCGACCGAAAATGTTGCATTTTTGTCCATTTTGAGTCCCGGTCGGTCCAGTTGAGACCCAATGACCGACCTATGGCCTCGTGAGTGTCCCGGACACCTTGTGGGTTCCGTGTCCATGTTTCTGGGGTGTCTGGAGGTACCGTGTTACCTTGAATAGCGTGCCCATAGATGTATGTGTCTCGGGCTTTATGTTACGCTCGATCGAGTCACTGTGTATCGGTATGAGTGCGGTGGGATTCCCCCGCATGAGAGTTTTAGACCCAGCCAAGATTTAAGTCGGTTGGCCTTGGCGGTCCAACCTTCATGCGTTTCTTCACTATAGCGCGCCTTCCGTAGGCCGCTGCGAGTCGTTTGTCTTAGGTCAATGTCTTAGGGCGGTTAGTGTGGCGGTTGTCTCTTGGACCACCTAGTTCGTGTGGCGGGTCTATGTTAGACCGCTTTGGTGGTTTGTTCGAATAGGTCAGTTCAGGGTTGACTGGGTTTAGCGGCCTAATCCTTCACAGCTACATTCACCTAGCGGCCCATTCTATGACCGCTAGCGTATGATCCTTTGCTTAATTTCTGAGTGTTGTTTCCCAATGTTTTGGCTTCTCATTATCTTGGCTTGACCTTGTGGTTTCCCGTCGTCCCGTGGATGTCTTCTGACACCCTATGAGGGCTACAACCATAGTCAGGTAGCCAGGAGTGCCTTTGTATCGCTTCAGAGTCGTTGTCTGGTTTCGGTCAACCCGGGGTGACCCAGTGGTTGACAGGTAACCTTGCGTGTGTCTCGACGGTTTCGTCCAGTCTGAGGCATGGTTCTGGATGCCTCGAGGTATTGTCTTACCTCGATATGCATGTCCATGTGTGCTGAGGGTCTTGTTGATCCCTCAGGTCTCCGTGTGTCATTTTACGCGGTTGTGTTATTTCTTTGACTTAGGATTAGACCGATTGGTGGCTTGTTTCGCTTTGCGCAACGATCTTGACTCCGAGTCATGAGACTCAAGGATCGTTACGTGAGTAGGTCTAGTTGCCCTGTCTTGAGTCTATTGGTAGTCGTTGTGCTGCCCTGGTGCTTCGTGGTACATGCGATAGTGCTTCCTTGCCTGTTTGTACTGTATCACTCGTGCTTTGGATTCTGTGTCTAGTGAGCCTCCACTAGTTGTAGCCTGGCGACACGTTACGACGTGTCGACCCACCCGGGAGTGGTGGCGTGGCAATTCCGGAGATACGGTTTGTAAGCTAGCTTCCGTGGGCCCTCGCTGTATAGTAGCGTCCTGCTGGGTGGGGAAACTAGCTAGAGGCCTTACTCTCCAGCAATAGTCGGTGTGTGCACACGTGGTCAGGGCGTTGGACTAACGCCGATGGGCGTTACCCTGTCTAGCAACTCGCGACTATAGTTCCGTTCTGGTTTTGAGCGTGTCTTAGTCTCTGTCGTGTTTCGGGCGACAGCGTAGACGAGACACTTGTAGGCGTAGCATAAGACGTCAGTGGACGCAGCTGGCTGTTCTTCTAGTGAGGGGGTGCTTCCGTCACGTGACACGTGACTCTCGCGTTTCTCGTACGTCGTGACCTTTTCGGGTTAGATTTCTCGTGGCTTTACCCGATGTCAGTGTTCTATTGTGTACACGACGTTCCGATCGTGTATGTGGTTATGTCTAGGGAAGCGTGCACGGCAATCGAGTTGTGTATTCTTTAGGGCATCTGCGTCTGTCTAGGTCTTTTCTAGACTTGTTGTCTAGTCTCGTAGGCCTTTGTCTTAGGTCTCAAGCTTGCCGACAGATCGGTGACTTCTGACTTCGTCAGTTCAGAGTTTGCCCTTCTGTTGCTGTTACTGTCTAGAGTAGTTCAGGGAGCCGAGGCTAGTTCGGCAGCCGTGCTTGCTCGGTACGGCTTTTCCCTTTTCTTTTAGCTGTTTCTACTCCTTCTGCTCTCGGTTTTCTTTTACAGCTTTCTAGTGGTAGTTTCCTACTTTTCCTGCTTTACTACTATTGTTGTTGTTTTAGTTGTTATGTGTTACTACGTTGTTTTTCAGTGGGGATCCGCGTGACCCCTACTGGGCCAGTGACACGAGGCTCACCCCTGCTTTTCAGGTGGGTGACGCCGTTCTGCTTCCGCGGTTCCTGGTGTGGCGTGTCCGTAGGTACCAGCGGTACCTGTGTCGGGCTTCCCCCGACCTCAGAGTACGTCCTTCTTTTCTGTTGACTGTACTGCTTGTCTTTCCTTTGGACTGGACTCTGGTATAATTGTTAATTTGTAACTGTTAATTAAAAAGTAATTTTATTTATGCTACGTTAGCAAACCTATCTAAGGAAATTTAATTGCTTACTGTTATATCTCTATGGCTTCAATGTACTACACGGCAATCCTTTTTCCCTTCGGAGCTTTACAGCTCTTGGGAGGCTTCACGGGTTCCAAGCGGTATCGGGTCTGCTCGGTAGTCCTATCGGGTATATCCGGTATCCGGGATCCGGGTCGTCACATCCCCTAAGTGCACAGCTGACGGCCCTTGTACTTGCGTCACCGCCTCTTGTTAGCAAAATATTTTGAAAATGGGCCCGTCGGGCACGGACTCGGATCTTCGAGCCTCTTGCTTTGCAATATCTTCGCAAATAGCGGGCCCATCTGGCGGACGGCCTAGCCCGATTATGAAGGTTCAGCTTCACCGGGGCAGTTACCCCTAGACACTTGGTGCTAACATCATGTGGACATTCTTGAACAATTAACTCCTCAGAGTGATGGATATCAGCAAACCATGGAGTTTTGTCACTTGGCACTAGAAGCATGAGGTTCGACAACTCCACTCGGTAATCAGACTTGAAGTACAACTCCCTTGACAGAAGAACATGATGAAATTGAGGGAGAGTGATACACGGCATTGACGTGGCCGGCTTGATAAACTCTGGGAGATTACATAAAATGTGCAAAATGTCCTTCAAAAATGCTGAGGACACGGCCAATTTCCCCTTGAATATAGAATCCCACAAACCTTTGGCGGCCGTATGAGTTAGCACAATTCGAGCGGAGAACCCTTCTTGTCCAGCAATCTGAATGGCGACAGAGCGAGAGAAAATATTAGCGTCAATGGTAAGACCTCCAGTGGGCAAGAAGATTACCACCGGTCTCGTTTGAGAGGAAACTGGCATCTGTGCGCGGGAACTCTCCTTAGCAGCCATCTTTGAAAGTAGAGGCACATCATCACCGAAATAGCCAGGGACTAGGACACGAATTGGCATGCGGCAGATAAAATCTTGAAACTTGAAACGCACAGCCGGTACTGAATCATCCTAACTTGGCTCATCGTCTCCCAGGGAACCAGACCCGAGGGGCACCGGAGGTAGCGCACACCCGCTCCGTGGGGTGAAGGCAGATGGAGAAGTGGAGGTATAAAGTTTGGAAGGCGTGGAGGCTTCAACGGGGGTTTTTAGTGATGGCAAAGGTGAGGGCAAAGGTGATGATGAATGTGGCAAAGGCGAGGTGGTAATGATAGGCTCAGGCGCAGGTTGAGGTAAAGGCATAGGTGTAGGTGAGGCTTGCTCAGGCTTGGGCAAAGAGAATATCGGCAGAGATGATGATGAAGATGGCAATGGGGACAATGGAGACAACGAATTGGGTGATTTTAAATGTGGTGGACGGTTAGGCACTGGTGAGGATAGCGGGGATGGAGATGGTGATAGAGAAGATGAAGAAGAGGAGCACGGTGCCCACCGGCGGCGTATCGATACGACACGTCGGGCGGCGTCGGGAGCAGAAGCGGGGCTGGTAACGGGAGTAGAACAAGTGGAGGCACTAGCCTGAGCAGAGGCTTGGGTTTGTGGAGGTTGTGAAGATGGGGTAGAAGATGGCAAAGGTAATGGGGTAGGTGGAGATGGAGATGAAGGTGATGGAGCGGGTGATGGAGTTGGTGATGGAGTGGGTGCAACATTGGATAAAGAATCACGGGGGTGCCCCAGGTCTTGTAGTGATGGAGACGGCTGCCTGGGCGACGCTTGCTACTGCTGTTGCTTGCTGTGAAGATATGAAACAACCTTGTGAATGGCGGGCCAGTCGACCCTCTTCTTGTCTTCCAGATCATAAACATAGTCCCAGAACTCGGGGCAATCCTCGACCAAATGCCCCTACTGGCAATAATATTCACAATTTTGAGGCAAATTCCTAACCGCGGGTCGACAATACACAACCGGCCTACAATGCATGAGTGGCCATCAAAGTCATAAAAATATGAAATGGAAAAAGACTCAAAATAACCCTAGATCTAGAATTGGGAGGGGTAAAAGAGAGAGTTCCTAATTATTTATCCCATGTGGTTTGGAACCACATTAAACAATTAATAAGAGGGGGGCGCCCCCTTGACTTCCCTGGTGGCATCTTGAACTTTTTGGTCCAATTGTCTCCTTTGAATGGTCCAACCATCTAGAAGCCACATAGGATAGTTGACCAGCCCCACATGGACCCCTATGGCTTAGGTGGACCAAGGGGAAAGGAGTGATGGCCCCCTTGCTGGACCTACTAACATTTTGCATATAAATCCAAAGAATCCTAGGGAATGACAAGTTAGCTTTTAAAGCCTTACAATTGCACATATACTTTCCCAAGGATATAAAAATAAACTAAAGGATCCAAATGTAAATTAAAATATTAGTGCCCTTGCTCTGATGTCCCCATCAGTGAATGAATCTCCCCTTTAAAAATATAGCGGAATTAGAAACTTTGCCCAAATAAAAACTCAAAGGCAGAAATAACTATCTCACACTAAGCCTTAATACTGCCAGACACAATATCAAACGCTCACGGTGCTCACAGACAAATTACTCGATTAAACACCGAACCAAACCTTTCAAGCACCAAGAAGCATGCAATCACAGCTGATAGTTATCAGCACATATAGCTTTCAAGGGAACATCAGATAGACAGTCATAGTTCTGGTAGGAGGAAAAACACAGCAAGTTCTACTCAGATGAGGAGAATGATCAATTAATCAATTATGGTACTAGGCGAAGGTTGGATCAAAGATCTCCTCACGCAAGAGATGTTATTTCAGATAGGCGTGACCTATCCTTCCTAACATGTCTGTTGATATACCTATATGATTAATGGAGTACTCAGATCATATGAATGATCTTGCAAACACTATTGACTCCTACTAGAAGCGATGCAAGACATTCATCTATTTAAGCAATCGATTAAACAAACCCACATTAGACACATGGTGAATAGTGAAAAGCTTAGGCTAAAACTCTGCAGTAGGAACGCACCTAAGCATACATCTACCGTGAGTTAGAATAACAATCAAACCAAAGATGCAAGGATTTTTAGGTGGTTCGGTTTTCACCTACATCCACCCCACAATCAGACCAGAGTGTGGCTTACTGCTGTCCAACAGCTTGAACCGCAAAGCATCATAGCTTGCTTACATCCGCTGAGCATCACAGCTTGCTTCCACTGATTCACATCTTCGATTGCTGAGCATCACAGCTTGTTGTCCGAGGATGAACCTCGCCCGCTGAGCAACACAGCTTGCTGTCCGAGGATGAACCTCGGCCGCTGAACAACATAGCTTGATGTCCGAGGATGAACCTCGCCCGCTGACACACAACTTTAAGTTTCAAATAAAAAGATAAAAGAAAGACAGAAACACAAATTCCTTAGAAAGCATAAAATAAAATTGCTCACGTAGGAGCTAGAAACCAGTTCTGGATCTGATCCAAGAACTGAAGAAACCTCTAAATTTCAAGCCCACTCTTCCACTCTTTTCTCTTTTCCTCACTTTCTTTCTCTCTCACTGCTCGCTCTCTCTTTTCTTCCTCAGAATACGCCCTCTTTCGATACTCTGTTTTCTCACTTCTTTCTTCTTCTTCTGCAAGCTCTCTTTCTCTTTTCTCGTCACTATAACTCAGATTTTTCTCTCAAGCTCTGGCTCCTCTCTATCTAACTCCTCTTCCTTCTGCTCTCCTTCGGCTCTCCTTTTTCATTGTTGTTAGGTTTCTTTGATTGCAGGAGAGGCCTCCTTATAGGGCTTCAGGCTGGGTTCCCAAGAGCTCACGCGTCCGGCATGTGGAAGGTTCATTTCTGCTTTTTCAGAGAAGCCATGTGTCGGCTATAGATGGGACAGTGATCCTCGTGGAGGAATGTCCAATGATTGCACCCCTTGGATCATGTGCTAATCATTTGTTCTTTTTTAATTCACGAGCTCATGCTTCATGTGTGAGTTTAAGTGATCACGTGACAGACGAAGATGTCTGCACTTCTGTAGTTCAGATGATCGAGAGTATGCCAACTTGAAAGAGATGCCTTAGCCTATAGAAGAAAAGTGAAAACATGGTTAGACCTTATATACGTAGCACATATAATATGCACTGACTTTATATTGGCCCAAGTGACAAAAATGTGCACCGACTTGATATGCATGCAGCAAAGTGTGCACCGACTTGTTATGCATGCAGCAAAGTATGCACCGACTAGTTATGCATGCAGCAAAATGTGCACCGACAAAGTATCGCTCAAGTTAAAATGTGCACGGACCTGAGTAAACATATATGCACAGACCTATATGCACAACTAACATTTACCTTAGCTGCTAACACCGGCCTTATGCACAAGACCTTGCATACTAACACTGACCATATGCACGAGACCGCATACTAACACCGACCTCAGATGCACGACCCTGCATACTAGCACCGACCTTAGATACAAGGCTCTGCATACTAACACCGACTTTATGCGCATGAAACATGAACTAGCACCCACCCTGTATGCAATACACACTGTGCTAGTGTCGACCTTACCTTATGAATCTTGATGCTAACATCGGCCTTATAACTGCACTTACCATATGCAGGCACAATGCAGACGTGCACTGACCTTGGTCTTGCACAAATGGGATGTGCACCGACTATATGAGGAAAATGCACTGACCTTATGTGCAAAAATGCAAAACGTGCACCGACTTCAAGTGCAGACCAACAGAGTATGCACCGACCTGATAACATCTAGCATAGAAACGTGCATAGACCTTATGTATTGCAATAGAAACATGCACCGACCTTTATGTATGCATATGACAAAGGTGCACCGACTTTATATACTGGTGACAAAAACATGCACCGACCTTGCTGCACGCAAAACTAGCATCGATCTGTATAGACTGAATAGTGATGTGTACAGACCTTACTCTGCATGCATTCTATACTACCATCGACCTTAGCTATGCTAGAGAGCAAAGTAGCATCGACCTTAGTATGCTAGAGAGCAAAGTAGCATCGACCTTAATGAGCAATAGATCTTAACTAGCATCGACCATAGTTCTATGAAAATAAAACATGCAATGACCTGCAATGACAAGTATAAAATGGCTCTACTGACCTGGATATGTATCAGACTGAGCATTGACTTTACCTGTCAAAGGCTGACTCACTTTTGACCAGCAATGTTGACCTGCTGCTAGTTGGCATTGACCTGCATTGACTTGTGTTAACTTTTATCACTACTTAAGCACATATGATATCATTGCATGCAAACATTACTTAAGCACATTACTTAGATGACTCAGAGTTTGGCATCATGAAAACCACATCAAAACCACAGGGGTACAACATAGGGGACCTTCCCAACCTGACCCTGCTATGGTAGCAAAACTATATCAAAAGCTACAAGAAGTCAAAATGCTAAGAAGAAATCTGAGCGAGATGGGTTTATACCTGGCTATACCCAGGCAGGCTGGGCCCTCGTCTGAAGTTCTTAAGGGCGGCATTGAGCAACCTGAGGCCTTACTACAGCCAACTAGGCCCCAGATATCATATGATTATGCAGGGGCAACTCTCTCCCAGCTGCTACAGCAAGCACCTTCGGTACATCCTTTGGCTTCCCGGGGACGTCAGGAAACAGATATGATACTTCATATATCACCACGGATAAACCCACTTTCGCAATTAGCTGGCTCGCACCAGAGTTTGATAGCTCTGGCGGTGATGAACAAGCCGAGGATGAAGCGAGCAACTAAAATAAAGCTAGTCGAGGGAGAAGTCACCTGTAGACACCCAATTTTGGCCGATAAATTGAGCATTTTCTTTGTTCTCCTAGTTAATGCCCCAAATTGATCCTTAGTTGGTTGATTTTCTGGGATTTCTCCCCATTCTTGGCCCAACATTTCAATTCCATACCTTGGATCTCGTCTCGAGTTTGGCATTCCCGCGCTATCCGCTCTTATCGCTTTCTTGTTCATAGCGCGTGGTGGATCTAATTGAAGTTATCATTTGAGCAGTTGTTATTGCTTGACGTTTGATCATTGTAGCGTCCACTTTGGATGTTATTCTCACTTAACATTTGATTAAATGGCTGCCCAAAGGATATTTCTCCTTTTTTAAATCATTTCGTGGGCCTTTAATTATCGTGCTATATCGTCATAGCGCGTTCTTCATGAACGCGCTATGGAAGTATAGCGCGTTATCAGGCAGAACCCAGTCCGACCCGGACTCCCTTCTTTCGACTCAGAGTCCCTTTTTTGGTAAGTTTCCAATCGTTTTCCTTCCAAAGGAAGGTTCCAAACCCTAATAGGAGTCTTTCCCCCTCATTAATCGGCAGGATTACCTCAATTTAAGCCGTCAAATCATCGGATTGAATTGAACTCCGACCTAGGGTTGCTTCTTGATCTTTCTCCTATAAATTGGACCCTTTGGCCGTCGTTTTTAGGGGGATGCCACTCGAGATGTTGATGAGGAGGAGTAAGTTCTTCGTGCCAAGTCAATAAATCCTCGCTCTTCGCACATTCAAGGGAGTATTTAGGGGCCCTTTTTGTGTTATCCCTTTTTCTTCTTTTCCTTTCCCCAATCTACGAATTTTAATCTTTGCATAGCATTGCATATTGATTTCAAAACACTCCTTTTACGAAATACATGCATATACACACACCACACCTATCTTTTTCCCTTCCATAGGGGTTTAAAAACCACCAAACCCCCAGGTAATCGAGCCCCCCGTTTGCATGCTTTTGATTAAGAATAAGGGCAGATTCTACTAAAATCTCGATCTAATGGGCCTTTGTTTGTTGTTTATGATTGTTTGCAGGCACTAGAAGACTATTACGTGGAGCCCTTGCTCCTAGGCCAGCCTTGGAGCAAGGAAGGAACGAATCCAAAAAAGCCCGCTTCCTGTCTGATATCGCGCTATATGTTCCTAGCGCGACCTGAAGAACGCGCTAGGACGATATAGCACGTTCATATCCCGGCCTATAGTTGGCCCTCATGAATTTCTGAGGTATGTAACATGCCCCCATCTTAATATTTTTATTATTTGGCATGTTTCTGGCCTCAGTGGTGAT
The DNA here is from genome assembly GCA_022559845.1 of Amorphophallus konjac. Taxonomy (NCBI): domain Eukaryota; kingdom Viridiplantae; phylum Streptophyta; class Magnoliopsida; order Alismatales; family Araceae; genus Amorphophallus; species Amorphophallus konjac. Next base: position 234,091,790 of record CM040122.1, read on the forward strand.
CACGGATCTTATTAATGCATGTTTCACCCCTCTTTTATCATCGACTTTAGCGCTTTTATCTTGCTAAATTATCTCGCTAAATACAAAATCATCAATTTTGGGGGGTATTCATAAATTCATGATCTACAAATTGGCGATCACGGTGGGACCCTTTGTGCTACCACGATCGTGCTTCTGTTGCCTGCTTGTCGGTACATCAGTGTGTGTGTTTATTTAGTTTTTGGGCTTTTCCCCACTGTCGTTGATCGCGCTATGTGTCCATAGCGCTTTCTTTAGATCGCGCTGGGGACATATAGCGCGTTCATCACCTGAGGGTATTCTCAGGAACACCTTCTGTTGGGGTTCATCTCTGGTGGCATCTTGTATATTTCTTGCTGTGTACTTACATATTCTTGTTTTATTTGTCAGTTCTAGTTTAGATGTTCTTGCATAGCATGGCATTCATCTTTGCATTTGGTTTGAGACACCTCCTCTCTCTACACTAGGATTCCACACACCCTTCTTGGAATTGGAACAACCCTCCATTGAGCATTCCGCCTCTTTCGACCAGAAATTCCTTTTCCAAGACCTCCGTAAGTCCCCGCACCCGTGGATTCCCTCACGGACGCCAGGCAGGTTGTACCTTTGAAGTCCCGGGTTTAATTGGCCTATGCATGGTGAGAGAGTGTTCCTAGTTGGCATCGGAGAAAAACCACATTTGAAACTAGGATCATCACTTGAGTGATCACACCAATTTGCATAAAATCATTAATTCACCAAGGATCAAATAAATAAAAAAACCAATGGTAACCATTCCAACTTGTGTGCTTCTTTGCAAATTGTTTTGTTCGAACTTTGATTGCATAATGGCTTACCTTGATAGACAAAATAACATGTTTAATTTCAATTGTGTTAATGAGGATGCACAACCTAGCACATCCTATACTCCTCAATTTCAACATGTTCGTCATATTCCTCACCATATTCTCAAGGGACCACGTCCTCATTCTTATGGTATTGCCCGACCTATGGGCAATGTCCAATCTCATGGCCCCTCGATTCAGTCGCGAGCCACTACTCCTACGGGACCATCTCCTCCCGACGATGAGAAGGTCTCTCAGATCTTGCATGCATTAGATCATCTCACCCCTCAACAAATCCAAGCCCTTAAGGCCATTGTTGAGGGTGCATCTCATTCCTCTCATCCTCCTTCCAATCCTATGCGGGTGGCCCATCACCCACTTCCCTCTTCTATTCACATTCCTACTCGGGTAGCCCATCACCCATCTCCTCCTATTCACACTTCTCCTCGGGTGGTCCAATGCCCGCCTCCTTCTATTCCTCCTCCAACACGGCCCCAAGGCCCATTTATTCCTTGCAACCCGGCCCATCCGGGTCCTTCTTTGGGTCGGCCCATTAATCCCCTTCCACGGCCCTTTTATACGGCCCTCCTTCAAGGCCCTTGTTGACACCCGTTTTAGCCCACAAGTTGTGTCATTTCTCTTATTCATCATTTTTGATGTCCCGAATTAGCCATTGTTTTGGAGCTTTCTCGGATAGATTTCGAGCCCATTTTTACCATTTCATATCCTTTGAGTCTTGGAGATCATGATTTCTTAGAGCCCCGGAGCTTATCTTGTCAAATTCCGGCTTCCAAATCAACTTTCGACCCATTTATGTCGGCTTCCCTCAAGTAATCGGCTCTCTCTCACTGCGCAGTCTTGAAAGTGGTTCTTTTTCACCCTCTTCCAATCCTCTATTCAAAAAGTTATCTTCATCAAAGTTGTTCATCTTTCAAAGATCTACAATATCTTCTTCTACACCGTTGGCCGGTTCTGCCCCGATTGTGAGCTATTCACATTTTTCTGGCGTGCTGTGCTGTTCACCTACATTCTAGAATTTTCCTCTCTCTTCCAGCCCCATTTTCACCCTCTTCCAATCATTTTCTCACACTTCTTTCTTCATGAAAGTTGTTCCTCTCTCAGTTATCTACAACTTCTATGTTTACCACTTTGTCTAATTCTCCACCGTTTGAGAGATACGCTTCGATTTCTAAAGTCGCGTGTAGTTTGCCTAGAATCTGCCTTCATCGAAGTGAAGGTCATTTGCAGGTGCGTTACTTCATTGAAGTGACGGCCCAGTGAAGACCGTTACTTCAGTGTGACGGTCCTACGATAGACCGTCACACCAAAACTTGCCCAAAATAGCCCGGTTCAACCCCTAGAGTGTGGCGGTCCTATCCTTGACCGTTAGACCAAGTGACGGCCCTGTTTAGGTGCGTTACATCCAATCTCATCCGAAAACGTCTCGTTCGACCTCCAGAGTGTGACGAACCTACCCTAGTCCGTTACATCACTCTGACGGTCCTATGATAGACCGTTACATGCACCAGAGAGTCCAATTCGTGCTGGACTCTGCTCCGTTTTTGTGCGCCGTGGCCCTCTTGAAGAGTCCATAACTTCTTGACTTCTTATCCAAATTGATCCCCATTTTTTCCTGCTTCTAGCCCTTGGTATTATCTTGAATTCGGTTCATAGGAATCAAATTTTCATTGGCTATATCTCTTGGGATCTGGGTCGAAAGATCATGATTTATGTTTCCTAGTTCAACTCAAACTCTGCAGATTAAGCTCCGGGGCTGCCTTCCAAGACATATCTTCTAGAATCCTCCTCTGAATTGATCCCCGTTTGTTCCTATCTCTTGTCCTTAGTATTATCTCGAGTTTGATCCAAAGAACTCGATTTATCTTGGACTCTATCTCCGGGAATCGTGATAAGAAGATGAGGATTTCTTGCAAAACTCTATAAAAACTGCCCAGCTCGCAGTCGCGACGGGGGGCTCTTTCCGGACGTGGGGCGAAGCCATGCTGCACCGTCGACTCACAACTTCGACCCCATCTTGAAGAGGGAAGTATTAACTTTCAATTTCATCCTTCTAGGCTTGATTTCATGATCTCCACTCTTAGTTCTCTTCCTCTCAAAATCACAAATCATCACAGTTTCCTGCACTTTCTGCTACACATGCATTTTTCTCCGTTTTGCATCATTGATTTCTCTCAATTCTCTCAATCAAATCTCGTGATTTCAAATCCTATGCATGCACAACACACCCACCTATCTTTTCCACCCTTCCACAGGGGTTAAAAACCTCCCCCCGGTGTGTTCTTCCTCAATTTCTAACACTATTTTATCACTACGGGATTGATACTACACATGCATGTTCTAATGGGTTTTTTATCCTTGTTTGATCTTTGTTTTGCAGGAGAGCATGAATACAATGTGAGGCCCTCTTCCTCTAGCCGGCTGGAAGGAGAGGAAGTTTGAATCCACAAGTTCCCCGCACCCCGTTTCAAGCGCGATCAAGTTTTCTTTCCAAGGTATACGGCGTCGTTGCACTCCTTTCTTCATCCTTGCGGCGTTGTTAATCCTTGGTGGCGATCACGGTTAGTATTTCCATCCTTTCATCCCCTTGTCTTTGATTCACATGTTTATGCATGTATGTATTTAAAGGGGGCGGGATAGGAATCTAATCTAATTAAAAAAAAATAAATCAACAGTTTTTTGGCGATCACGGTGGGACACCGATGCCCATCACGCTTGTTTTCATGCTCTTTTGTAGGTTGGGTGGGTGCATGTTCATGTTTAGGTGCTATTTCTTCCATTCTCCAACTATTCTTGGTGTTTTAAGGGCTCTGGTAGTGTGACGGTCCTGAAGTAGACCGTCACATGCATGTAACGGTCCTTTGGTAGACCGTTACACGGCTTCTGGCAGTCTTGCGTGCATACTCACAGGGCCGTGTTCATCGAGGCATAACTTTTGATCCCGGAGTCCGATTGAGCTGATTCTTGTTGCGTTGGATAGCCCTTTGTATTGTCTTTCCATCCATATATCATTTGCATCATTTGGTTAACATTTGCATATTCTAATCTTGTCCATCTTTTTGAGTTTTGTGCATAAGTTCTGCAGGCAGGCTCAGGGACAGGTTCACAGGTACATCTTTAATGAGTGATTTGACTGCCTTCCCGATGTCTGATTACACTAATTTTTGATCCATTGGATAGTCCTTTGTATTGTCTTTCCATCCATAGCTTATTTGCATCATTTGGGTCTCATTTGCTTAGTTAAAAATGGTCATCATTTTAGCATTTTGTCCATAAAATCTGCATGTGGTCTGCACATAGGTTCACGGGGGCATCTTTGCTCAGTGATTTGATTGACCTCCCGAGGTCAGATTGATCTGTTCTTGGGCCGTTGTGCAGACCTTTGTATTGTCTTTCCATCCATATACTATTTGTTTTTGTTGGATCATGTTTGCATAGTTTAATCTAGTCTTGATTTTCTAGTTTTAAGCTAGAATTTGCATGCACTCCGGTGCACATAGGGCCATACGTTGCATATCATAGTTGCATTTCCTACCTTGGTGCATGGACCTCTCGTCTCCATATTCCTTGGAGCCGACCAGGAAAACACATCAAGGACCTCCATAAGTCCCCGTGAGCCGTGGATTCCCACACGGACGCCGGGCCGGTTGTATCTTTCCACCCCTTAGGCTTGCATTTGCATAAGTGTGAGGGAGTTAACCTTAGTCAACCCAAAGTTTGGACCTTATTCCTATGAGATTCCTATCTTGAGGGAATTGTTATTGATTCAAATCATTAAAAGGTCTATTGAAACCCCTAAAAGATTTCCCATCATATTAACTTGTTTGACTTGGGTGAAAACTCTCACATTGCATTGTTCGTGTTGATTGGGCTTGTCCAAGCTCATTAGTGATTTTCGTGTTGCATTCTTTCATCATCCACATGTTTTGTTGTTGTTAGGCCCATTTAGCTTAGGCCATTTGTGTGTCCATTGTCTAGTCCATTGTCCCGTGGTCCGTTGTCCATTCATCTTTGCATTAGTGGGTCGGCCCCCCTTGTTCTCAAGCCCATTAAGCCATTGCTTCCCCATTTGTATTGTCCTTGATCTCCATGTATTAAGTCTCCATTTGCCCTCATGGAGCAGTATTCTAACCCCTTGTATCATTCTTTTTCCCAATCTGCTTCCTATTCCCACGTGGAATCCTCTTCCCGCTTGGGTCCATCTTCTCGTGGTCCCCCTGACCCATCTGAGGAACAAGCTAATCTCATGGCCCGTATTTCAAGCCTTGTTTGCCAAATGGACCCGGCCCAGGCCCAACGTCTTATTGCATCTCATCTTCATGGGCCTTCTTCTCATAATGGGCCATCTCCTATTCATGGGCCTCCTCCTTCTCCTTCATATGTTGCTGGCCCAATTGCTAATGGGCATTATTCTCTTAATGGGCCTCATCCTTCTGCCCATGTTGCTGCCAGCCCATTCAGCCCATATGCTCATGCTTCTTCCAGGCCCACATATCCTTCTACTCCCGGAATGGGCCCTTCTTCTTCTCAGCCCGGATCCTGTTATCCGGCCCAATACCATGCTCCTGGTCCTAATTCACAACCTCTTGCTCAAGTTGGCCCATATTCTTCTCGATCTCTCCCTACCCAGGAGATGATTGCACAAACCCAACACCAACTTGATGAGCTTCAACGTCGAATCGATCCCAAATCCTCTTTAAGTGTTCCGTTCGCATTTCAAGGTCTTCGGCTTCCACCATCTTTGCAAATTCCCGCATATCGCCGTTATAGTGGAGTTGGTGACCCATATGTGCACTTGAAGGAGTTTGTTTATGAGTCGGCCCAGTTTCGACATGACAAACACTTGATGGCTTATCTGTTTGGTCTGTCATTGGAAGGCCCGGCTCGGGATTGGTTCTTCTCTCTTCCGCAAGAGCAAGTTGTGAGTTTTCATGCCGTTCAAGAAAAGTTTATTCAGCAGTATCGAGACCAGGTTGGGCCCAAGTGTTCTATCGCGGATCTGGCCCAAGAGATGATGAAGCCCGAAGAGGATTTCTGCACCTTTGCCGACCGCTGGCGTCACCTTGCCGCGCAAGTCTCAGGACACATTTCGGAGGGAGAACAAATCAAGATGCTGATATCAAATGCAACACCCGAGTATCGGTTCATCTTAGCCCTCAACGACATCACCTCCTGGCAGCAACTTTACAGCCGAGCCCGCTTCATTCGCCAACAAATCCAAGATTCCTTGACCTCGAGTCTCCACCATCCACCTCCACATATCAACCTTCACCCTCCACATGTCAACCCTATGCTCCCATGAGTCAGCCGGCCATGAGTCAGCCTTCTGCCACATATCCCTCCTCGAGTCTCCACCAACCTCCCGCCTCTACGTACCCATACGCCTCCGCATATCAACCTTCCATGAGTCAGCCTCCCGCATCCACATACCCGTCTCCATCTCCACTTCCGGTCAAGGGAACACCACATCCCGAGCAAGTAGATGCCGTCTACATACCCCCTCATCCTATTCCACACATGCCATCACCAAAGCCCTCCACCACTAGCCACGCACTCCTGCCTACGCAACCCCCACTTCCGACTCCACAACCTTCTCCACCATTACATATCCCTCGGCATCCACCTTGCCCGAAGCAGGCTCCTCATCTTCCATTGCCAGAGTGTTTCACCGATATATTTCGGACTTTGATGGCCACTCATGCATTGCCGCTCTCTCCGGTTGTGCCTTGCCGACCCGCAGTCGGGGATATGCTTCAGTTCTGTGATTTTCACCGCCAGTCGGGGCATTTGGTAGAGGATTGCCCTGAGTTCTGGGATTATGTTTATGATCTGGAAGCTAAGAAAAGGATTGATTGGGCAGCCATGCATAAAGTTATTTTACATCTTCGCAACCAACAACAGCTGCAAGAAGTGCCACCCGGGCAGCCGTCTCTGTTACTTCAAGGTCAGGGGCACCCCTATTATTCCTCGTCTAGTGCTGCACTCGCTCCATCACCTACTCCGTTACCTCCACCATCTCTTACCCCGGCTCCATCGCCACCACAAACCCAAGCCTCTGCTCAGGCTAGTGCCTCCCCTTCTTCCCCTGCCGCCACTACCACTACTTCTATCCCTAACACCGCTCGACGCGTTGTGTCGACACGTCGACGGTGGACACCACAACCTCCCTCTTCACCCTCTCTACCTCCATGTCCACTACCCCCATCGCCTTCATCACTATCCTCACCATCTCCATTGCCATCACAATCATCTCCATCTCCACCACCAATGCTTCCATCACCACCTCCATCTCCACCCTCGCCTCCATCTCCGCCATCACCTTTGCCCGAGCCTGAGCAAGCCACACCTTTTCCTTTATCTCTACCCTCAGCCACGCCTTCACCGTCACCTTTATCGCCACCCGAGCCTATCATTGCCACATCGCCTGGCCTTCACTTTCCATCACCACTCCCGTTGGAGCCTCCATGCCTTCCAAACCTTCACATGTTCCACCGAAACATATTCCCTTTACTTCTCCAACCACTACCACCCCACGGAGCGGGTGTGTGCTTCCTTTGGTGCCCCTCGGGTCTAATCCCCAGGGAGACAATAAGCCAAGTCAGGATGATTCAGTGTCGGCCGTGCATTTCAAGATTCAAGATTTTATCTGTCGGATGCCGGTTCGTGTCCTCGTCCCTGGTTATTTTGGGGATGATGCGTCTACACTTTCAAAGATGACAGTTGCTAAGAAGAGTTCCCAGGCATTGATGCCAGTTTCTTCCCGAGCGAGGCCGGTGGCAATCTCCTTGCTCGCTGGAGAGTTCACCATTGATGCTATTATTTCTCCTCGCTCTATTGCTGTTCGGATAACAGGCCAAGAAGGGTTCTCTACCCGCGTTGTGCTTACACATATGGCCGCCAAGCAGATTATGGATTCTATGTTCAAGGGGCAATTGGATGTATCTTCTACACTTTCCAAGGATATTCTGCACTTGTTATGCAATCTTCCTCAGTTTATTAGCAAACCGGCCATGTCAACGCCGTGTATTACTCTCCCTCAGCTTCACCTTTTACCAAGGGAGTTGTGCTTCAAGGCTGAGTTCCGAGTGGAGTTGCCGAATCTCATGCTACTTGTGCCAAGTAACAAGACTCCATGGTTTTATGATATTCAGTATTATGAGGAGTTAGTTGTTCAAGAACGTCCTACTATTGTTAGCTTTGGGAGTCTAGGGGCAACCGCCCCGATGAAGCTGCATGTCCACAGTCGGGCAAGGCCATCTGCTAGATGGGCTCGCTATTTGAGAAGATATTGCAAGGCAAGGTACCCAAGGGTCCTAGTCCGCGCCAGGCGAGTCCATGTTCAAGAAGTATCAGCTAAGAAGAGGCGACGACGTAAGTTTAAGGGCCGTCAGTTGTGCACTCAGGGGTCCACTTCTCTTCCTTCTTCTTCATTTCACTCATCATTTCTTCTACTCAGTTCCCACCCTTGGGTGGTGTATCTGCCCTCTCCTAATTCTCCCCCCACAATTCTCTCCTCCCATCTCGGGTCCGCGAATCCCTGTTCTTCTTTTTCCTATCCGGATCCTCCAGATTTTCCCTCCTCTCACGATTCTAGGCCCTGGTCTATGTCATCATTCCATCCTAATCTCGGGACATCACCTGATTATTCTTCCCCGAGACTTCCAGGTGTTGCCTCTGATTCTTCCCCTCCGGTATCTCCGGGTTCTTCTTATTCCCTGACCTTGGCGGGTGTCTCCCATTCTCCTTCTCTGGCACTGTCGGATGATTCTCGTCCCTCTTCTCCGACCACGTCGGATGATTCTTCTTATCATCTTTCTACTCATTCTTCTTCACCCTTACGGGGTCTTCGCCCTTTCTCTTGCTGTTTTCGAGGATTTAGTCCGCCTTGATCTCAGCTAATTTGGTTTATTCTGTATCTGGTTCCTTGTTATCAAGGCCTCAGTGCCTTAACAAGGGAGTTCTAGCCCTCATCTCTCTTCCTTTTTATTCCTCCTTCGTCTAGTTTGGTGTCTATCGCTCCTCTGTGTAGAGGAATCTTTGATCCTTTGCTATCCTCTCCCTTTCGTCCTGACAAGCAAGGAATACAAAGCTACTCGCGCTCCTTAAAGCTCGATGATCGAGATCACTTCAGGATGCCGATTTCCACGCCATGGATTTGCAAAGGTATTTTTATTTTGAGCAAAGAAACATGCTTTCATTTCTATTATTTCTATTGTTTCTGCACATGGTTATAATGCTATTCCTCAACATGGTTAAGTGGCTTTTAGAAATTTGCTTAGTTCATTTAAAATGAGTTCGCTTCTGCAGCATCCTTAGGCTGGTGATAGCTCCACGCTGGGAGTCTAGTTCTTTCCCCGATCGTTGAGGGTGACCTTTGAGCATGGGTTTTTCACACACTTCACGGCAAGCCATAGCCGATCTCTCTAGTGCAACACCGTTGCTGCTTTGGCCATACCATGGGTATGCACAAAGGTCTTTTTCTTTTCTCTACTCGGCCAAGTGCAGGGGCAAGAGGTTGATGGATAAGATGACCAACCTAGGCGCTCCCTAATACGAGAGAGGTCTCAAATAGGGGCAGTCTTGACCCTCGAAAGTGAGCTTTCATGCAATATCTAGCCAACAAGGGCTGTCAAAAATCAATGAGAAAATGAATCAATGCAAAATTATGAATCAAAGGCATGGCAAGAGTGGCAGTACAGTTCCCCGCGGGACGTCATGAGCCGGTCGCATGCATGCCTGATAAATATGGGTCTCAAAATCAAAGACACAAAGCCCCAGCGCAACAGACCTACTCTTTGAGGGGTGGTGCCCTGGAAGGAATTCAAATCCTGATGTCTCCCATCCTGCATAAAGCTTGTCTCCAATTTTCTTCTATCTCCCTCTTAGGCTGGGTTGTATCCCGGGTATGGCCTTAGTAGGGGCACCGTTCTTTAGAGGCGGTTGGTTATGGTAAGCCACCCTCACATGCACGCCCTGCTTAAGGGAAGCTTTAATGAGAGGGGAGAACGACGATCCCTAGCCGGTAGTTCGAACTTGTCTTTGGGTGCTACAGATTGCTTTGTCAAAATCCAAAAAAAAATGAAATATTATCAAAATCTAAAAAAATGAAATATTATCAAAATTCCAAAAAAATCAAATATGTCAAAATTCTAAAAAAAAAAATCAAATATGTCAAAATTCCAAAAAAATCAAATATGTCAAAAATCCCAAAAATTTGAATATGGCAAAAAAAAAATCAGAAATACAAAAATCCAAAAATACTTCTCTTTTGTTCCTTTTATTTTTATCTTGAGGACATATACGTAATCTGTTTGCTAAGTGTGCAGGCTGCAGGTTGCAGGTTCAAGCTTTTCTTGCTCTATCATTCGCTCTGTCTCCTGCTCACATTCTTCGATCTGTTCTCATCTCTTCAATATCTCTTCTGAAGCTCGTGGCCTTCTCAGCTTTCGCTTATTTGCTTAATCATGTTTCCATGAGTGGGCAATATCTCACGGTTTTGAACCTGGCGGTTCTGCTTCATCTGATCTTGGGCTTTGATTGAAGAATGTGTTTGTCATATATGTCTATGGTCCTCCGTGTCTTTTGTCCCGTCGTGTCATTCGTCACACGTATCCCTATCCTGCCGTGTCATTCATCACACGTGTTGTCCTCCGTGGTATTGTCATCCCACGTGTCTTTGTCCCACCGTGTCCTTATACCACTGCATGTGTTGTCCCACCGTGTGCATGTTGTCTTGTCCCACCGTGCCTTTAGTCGCATGCATGTTTGCCATTTGTTTGTTTGTTATATTTCATCCATCTTTGTTATGTTATGTTGTGCCATGTTTTGTTCATATTTCTCTTATTATGTTATGTTCATGTTATGCTCGTTCATATTCGTTCATGTTCACATTATATCATGTCAATGTGGTTGTTGTCTTATGATGAAAATCCACAAAAATCAAGAAATCGAAAATCTAAAAAATGCCGTTTCGCTTGGCAGGTAAGTCAGGTATGGTTCTCTATCCTTGCTCATTGTTGCATTACTATATGGTATCTACATTGTTATAGCCTCTCAAGGACCGGCTGGTTGCCGTGTGTTCTAGGATCTGATGTTCCCCTTTAACAAAAACGATGATGATCTAGGAGCATACGGTTAATCGTTGGATAGGCCGCTCGGTTGAGTCGAGTGGGGGACGATAGACTCTGTCTCGCACGCCGTGGTTGCAAGAAGACTCTTGACCCCATCTTGGCTCAGTCTAGCAATATTATCCTTGAGTACTTTCTATTTTATCTTTCTTTGCATTCGTTTTAATGATTTCTTTATTTTAGCCCAGCATGCATCATGTCATTTTGAGCATTCATGTCTCGTGATCCATTCAAGGATTTCTCCTCAGCAATGGTTGATTGCATTCAGCTCTCTTGGATAAGAGATTCCTCATTCCACTCTGAATTTGAACGATTTCTCTGATCTTGCCGCTTGGTCTAATTGGCCAGTGTGATTCCTGTCTGGATTTTATCTCAGTCTTATCTCTCCTTTCCAGCTCTTATGCTGTGTTCCTTCCGACCCACTCATTGTCCGTGGATTGTGTCCCCGATGAGGCTGGTCGTGTTTCCTTTTTCCTCCTTTAGTTTAGTTCTCCAGACATGTCTCATCCTTGTCAATCATTTCAGGTGGTTAGTTCGGCGTTTTCGGGAGAATTCCTGTCGCTTGTTGGTTGTAACTGGTGTCTTTTTTGGCCTTGATGCCCGCTTATCAGTTCTCTCCGCTTCATCTCCGCTTCATCTCCATTTCACGTCGCTGTCGCTTTCACTCCACCTCCTTTCCATTTCGCCTCCACGTCGCTTTCGCTCGTTCCCTTGCAAAGCGGACATCAAGGAGGGGCATCTGTTGACACCCGTTTTAGCCCACAAGTTGTGTCATTTCTCTTATTCATCATTTTTGATGTCCCGAATTAGCCATTATTTTGGAGCTTCTCGGATAGATTTCGAGCCCATTTTTACCATTTCATATCCTTTGAGTCTTGGAGATCATGATTTCTTAGAGCCCCGGAGCTTATCTTATCAAATTCCGGCTTCCAAGTCAACTTTCGGCCCATTTAGGCCGGCTTCCCTCAAGTAATCGGCTCTCTCTCACTGCGCAGTCTTGAAAGTGGTTCTTTTTCACCCTCTTCCAATCCTCTATTCAAAAAGTTGTCTTCATCAAAGTTGTTCATCTTTCAAAGATCTACAATTTCTTCTTCTACACCGTTGGCCGGTTCTGCCCCGATTGTGAGCTATTCACATTTTTCTGGCGTGCTGTGCTGTTCACCTACATTCCAGAATTTTCCTCTCTCTTCCAGCCCCATTTTCACCCTCTTCAATCATTTTCTCACATTTCTTTCTTCATAAAGTTGTTCCTCTCTCAGTTATCTACAACTTCTATGTTTACCACTTTGTCTAATTCTCCACCGTTTGAGAGATACGCTTCAATTTCTAAAGTCGCGCGCAGTCTGCCCAGAATCTGCCTTCATCGAAGTGAAGGTCATTTGCAGGTGCGTTACTTCATTGAAGTGACGGCCCAGTGAAGACCGTTACTTCAGTGTGACGGTCCTACGATAGACCGTCACACCAAAACTTGCCCAAAACAGCCCGGTTCAACCCCTAGAGTGTGGCGGTCCTATCCTTGACCGTTAGACCAAGTGACGGCCCTGTTTAGGTGCGTTACATCCAATCTCATCCGAAAACGTCTCGTTCGACCTCCAGAGTGTGACGGACCTACCCTAGTCGTTACATCACTCTGACGGTCCTATGATAGACCGTTACATGCACCAGAGAGTCCAATTCGTGCTGGACTCTGCTCCGTTTTTGTGCGCCGTGGCCCTCTTGAAGAGTCCATAACTTCTTGACTTCTTATCCAAATTGATCCCCGTTTTTTCCTACTTCTAGCCCTTGGTATTATCTTGAATTTGGTTCATAGGAATCAAATTTTTATTGGCTATATCTCTTGGGATCTGGGTCGAAAGATCATGATTTATGTTTCCTAGTTCAACTCAAACTCTGCAGATTAAGCTCCGGGGCTGCCTTCCAAGAGACATATCTTCTAGAATCCTCCTCTGAATTGATCCCCGTTTGTTCCTATCTCTTGTCCTTAGTATTATCTCGAGTTTGATCCAAAGAACTCGATTTATCTTGGACTCTATCTCCGGGAATCGTGATAAGAAGATGAGGATTTCTTACAAAACTCTATAAAAACTGCCCAGTTCGCAGTCGCGACGGGGGGCTCTTTCCGGACGTGGGGCGAAGCCATGCTGCACCGTCGACTCACAACTTCGACCCCATCTTGAAGAGGGAAGTATTAGCTTTCAATTCATCCTTCTGGGCTTGATTTCATGATCTACACTCTTAGTTCTCTTCCTCTCAAAATCACAAATCATCACAGTTTCTGCACTTTCTGCTACACATGCGTTTTTCTCCGTTTTGCATCATTGATTTCTCTCAATTCTCTCAATCAAATCTCGTGATTTCAAATCCCATGCATGCACAACACACCCACCTATCTTTTCCACCCTTCCACAGGGGTTAAAAATCTCCCCCCGGTGCGTTCTTCCTCAATTTCTAACACTATTTTATCACTACGGGATTGATACTACACATGCATGTTCTAATGGGTTTTTTGTCCTTGTTTGATCTTTGTTTTGCAGGAGAGCATGAATACAACGTGAGGCCCTCTTCCTCTAGCCGGCTGGAAGGAGAGGAGGTTTGAATCCACAAGTTCCCCGCACCCCGTTTCAAGCGCGATCAAGTTTTCTTTCCAATGTATACGGCGCCGTTGCACTCCTTTCTTCATCCTTGCGGCGTTGTTAATCCTTGGTGGCGATCACGGTTAGTATTTCCATCCTTTCATCCCCTTGTCTTTGATTCACATGTTTATGCATGTATGTATTTAAAGGGGGCGGGATAGGAATCTAATCTAATTAAAAAAAACAAATCAACAGCCCTGCCAACCCTCTATTACTCAAGTCACACCCCTCCAACGAACTCTTCTCGACAAAGTCACTTTGTTGGAGGAACAATTAAAGAGGGTTACGAGCCCACGGCCCGTTCCTCCTACTCCAGTCAATCCCCTTTATGCGGCTCTAAATGACATTACAAAGATGGAGAAAGATTGGAAGGATAGGAGAGACGACTACGGCGTCGACAGTTCAAGCAAGCAAGAGCCTGCAGATTTCAACGTTCAAGTGGACGTTGTCCATCCTCCACCCATTCACCCCGTTCATTCATATGGCCCTCCGCCTCCGCCTACGCATTCACACTTGCATTCACCACATCATCTGCAATACCATTACATTCCACCACCTACTAATACATCTCCACCATGGCATCCACTTGAACTCGATAATGAAGAACCGGCAATTGAAGAATTCAAGACGACACATGACGACGAAACTCCTCAAGAAGCACCCCTTCCGAGTTTCCTTCGCTTCCCTCTCCCTCCATTACCACTTGATGAACCCCTTGCTCAGGACGAAGCCACAGTCCCCGATCCAACCCCCATTTATGAGACCTCTTGGTGTTACGATGATGGGTCGACATTCCAATCACCCACACCGCCACACCATGAGTCACATTCTATCCCTAACACCGCTCGCCCCATCCGGCATTCTCAATGCACTAAACCTTCTTCGCTCACCCCTCCCGTAACCACACCAATAGTCTCCATCCCATCGGCCTCCACCGAGCCTCCATCACCCTCCACTACGTCGGCTTCCGCCAAGCCTTCCATTACACCTCCTCTTTATCCACCACCTCAGCCGTCCACTATGCATATAACCCCTATTCCACTACTTTACCCTTCACCCTTACCCGTGGCTAGTCCTGAGCAAGATCCACCCTTTTTTGCACTCGAGCCAATCCCTACTGCTTCCGAGCAAAGGGAGAAGCTCGACGTGTTTGAACCTTCGTTTCCACTCACCCTTCCTCCAACACCTTCCATTATATCTCCACCATCCATGGAACCTTCCGCCTCCACTTCACACCTCTCTACCACTCAGAATGGGGGGCTTTTATCAAGTACTTGTGCCGAAGATGATCAAGAGTTGGGCAAGAAGGATTTGGCCATGACCACGCTATTCAAGATGCAAGAGTTTGTATGCCGGATGCCGATCCGGGTTGTTGTGCCAAGCATGGTCGAAGAGGCCAAGTTCCCATCACTGCTCACTTTGATGCCGTGTAAGTTTGTGCCCAAGGAGCGGGCAGGGCGCCCCTTGTTCCAACTTTCGAATCTTGAACCACTTCTTCCATACAAGGGGAAAATGCCTATTCTATTCAACATTCTTTATATGCCACAATCCTTGGGCAACACGATGCTTCCTATCCCAACTGTTCAACTCTCTCACACTATTGCTTTTTACTCTCCAAGGGAGTTATCATTCACTATTGAAGCTTCATCATGGGCTCTTACTTTATCCATTGGGCCAATTGGCTATACACTTTCACTGCCATGGAGGGGCGGTTATCTTGGTGCCAAAGGGCTATCCACTATTCTACCCACCTTCCATTTAATGCCACCCACATTCTTGTCTATCACAATTTCTTCATGGGCCACTCCAAGGGTAAGGAGGGGGATCTCATCCTCTCGCCCTTCATGTTCTTCATATTCTTTGCATCTCATGCATTCTGTTACATCCATGCATTCATCGCATCTGTTGCATTGCATTTGCATACATTTACACTTCTTCTTTCCCGGGTTTCTGGACCCGTATCTTCCCCGCCATCTGGAACCTCCGGATATTCCGCATTTCCCATCATCTTCATCCTCTTCCAACCCACTCTCCCTGGGGCATCGCGTCCCCTTTCTTGCTATTTCCCTGGAACCTCCAGGTATTTTATCCCTCCTCTTAGGGCATGACGCCCCTTCTGATTCCACTATTCCGGAACCTCCAGATCTTTCTCTTCCCTCCGGGCATCGCGTCCCTGGGCAGTTTTCTCCTCCGGAATCTCCAGATCTTTCTCTTTCCCTTGGGCATCACGTCCCATGGTATCTTCCCCCTCCGGGACCTCCGGATTTTCCATCTTGTTCTTTCTATCTTCTTTCGGGGCATCCTGACCCTTCTAATTCCATTCCTTCGGAACCTCCGGACCCTCCATCCTTCCTCCGTTTCATCTTCCTGCTCCTCCGGGATATCACGTCCTTTATCCTCTTTTCCCTTTTTCATCATCTTTTTACATATTTCTCCCCAGGGCATTGTGTCCCTCGAGATTCTTCCCCTCCGGAGCCTCCGGATTCCTCCTATCATGGTTCTCCTCCTCTGTCTCCGGACCCTCCGGATCCGCCTCTTTCCATCTATCAATTTCTTCTCCTAATTCCTCCTGATCATGGGTCCGACCCAACTTCTTCCACATCCACTGCCTTGGGTATCTGCCCTTTCTCCCACTGCTTCCGAGGCTTTAGTCCTCACTCCTCTTCTTAATTTTCCGCTTCTTCTGTAGACTGTTCCATGTAATCAGGGTCTCTACACCTTAGTGAGGGAGTTCTAGCCCTTATCTCTCTTCCTTTTCTCCTTATTCGTCTGAGTCTGGTCTGAGTACCACTCCTTCTTGTTAAGTCACTTTAAATCCTTTAAGAGGACAAATCCCACAATGATCAACATCGCATCTGGCAGCTGTTTCAATAAAAGTTGCAAGGTAACATATTGGCGTAAGTACGCATTTTAATGATATCATTATCTCGATACTTCACGCATGATTTTTAAAATGAAGTGCTTTTTAACAAGATTAAAAGTGGTGTTTTAGACCTTTATCTTAGGCTTTTATTTAATTAAATTATGTTTTAAAAAAAAGGTCTTTAGGCTTGCTTCTGTAGCATCTTTGGTTAATAAGAACCCCGCGCTGGGAATTCGATGTTCTCTCCCCGCTTGTTAAGAGCAACCCTTAGCTGGGTACCGCACACACTTCACGGCATCCTTAGCCGGCTCCTTTGGATAAAACACCGTCCCTACTTTGGCCATGCTATGAGTATATCTGAAAGTCTTTTCTCTTCTTTACTCGGCCGAGTGCAGGGGCAAGAGGTGTAGCAACCCTGGAAAAATAAAGATTTTTAAAATAAATCAAATTAGAATAAACAAATTCTTAATTAGTCAAAATAGGCTAAAAGATTTAAGCAAGTAAAAGAAAAATCAAGAGGAACAAATAAATAGAACCAAAAATGTGAATAACGCCTTGATTCAAGGCGCTAATTAAAATTAAACGCCTCTGGCTAAGGTGTGAATTGAAAAAGGGACGCCCACTGGACAAGGCGTCAATTCTCAAACGACCAAATAAATAAAAGGGCAATTAAACGTAACACCCTTTGCTTAGGCGCGTTTTCGCAAGAAACGACATTGTCAAAGGCGTCAATTTAAATTCAACGCCCTCACTTAAGACGTTAATTCAGTTCGAGTTTCGTTCGACTCTATCCCGGGAAAGTTTATGGATTAGTATGAGTTAGTAGAATATAGAAAGGACTCTATCAAGGCAATACTACCCTTAATCAAACTCTAACTCTATTAGGGTTCCCCAAAACCCTATAAATAATCCTTGTCCATCAAACCCTAAAATCTATTTGGTCGAAGCTCTGCTGCTGCGTACGTGAAGAACAGGTAATGTTCTTCTTCCCCTGTCTACGATTTTAGTTATGAAGAATATTAATTGTTCTTCATCTTATTCTCCTGTAGGTTGCCTGCATCTACAAGGAACGCCCATATATTGGAAGGACGTGAAGTTCTTCATCATCATCTTCTTCTTCTCCCTCCGGTAATCAGAAGACTCTGTTGCTAACAGAGAGTCCTTTTCTCTTCACAAATCTTAACCGAGTCTTCACACAGATCATCAGGTAGGTTTTCTCAAGATCGTAGCCCAAACTAGCTTAAGATGTTAATAATATCATCGGTCGTGCATGCATATAGTTTTATTGTGGTTTCAGATGGTTTCTATGTAATTTCAAAAAGAAACGCCCTTGACAAGGGCGCTAATTTAAAGAAGCGACCCACACTAGGGCGCTAATTATTATTTTGACGCCCTGCCCAGAAGTCGTCAATTGCATGTAATTAATAAATACCCACGTTTAAAATTTAATATCTATGTAACCATGAATCTAATATATTGCATGAGTATACCTGTGAAATCCTGCTATTTTTCCTGTCATGATCATGTACCCTTTTTCCTGGAATTTTATTATCTGAAAATTGGTAAATTCTGGAATTCACGACCTTGTCTAGGTCGCCTCTTATTTAACTGACGCCCCAGAACAGGGCGCTAATTGAAAAGTAACGCCCCTGTCCAGGGCACGTTTTTGCTAAAATTCCATATTATCTAAATTCTGCAAAAATAGAAATACAAGATGGACGACTGCTGTTAAAAACGACTTTACCTAAGTCGCTACTTCCCTGAGTTATTATTTTCAATGATACTGATAACCGAGAGTTTCAATATATATATATATCGGCACTATATTCCAGTCCGTGAATATAGTCCCACGTTTCATGATGTTTTATCGTTTACCCCTTTAACTCTCAGTGACATACAAGCTCTCCATTGGACATTCCGTTCCTTTGGACTAGCGAGTTAGTCATAGAGACCTCCATAAGACTCCTCGAGCCTTGGATTTCCTCAAGGCCGACTAAGCTGGTTGTACCCTAAAAACCCATTACACAATCTTTGCCATGTCACTTTGCAGAAACTTGGTATACCGGCCCTCATGTCATGCCATGTGTATGATATGAGAATTATCTTAATGAACAGGGTAAAGCATGACATTGTTATGATGTTCTTGTAAACCCCAATTCTATATTAAACTTGATGTTCTTGTGGACCCCAATTCTATATAAAGAATGTCCATACTTGTTTGTCATGGTACCAAAGTTAGGGAACCAATTCCACCTAGTTTTTGTCGATAATCGTGATTGTACCGTTATTATCGCCTATCTATGTCAAGTGTCATATTTTGGACTCTATTCTATCAAAGTCTATCCTACGTGTCTACAAGCTTTATCCTTGAAATTCCATATTGGCTATATACAAAAGTGGATGTTAAAAATACATGATTAATGCCTGCGCATATAGGGCCCGATCTGGTCCTGGGAGGAGCACCCGAAAGTACTTGTGCCCATAGAAATTGATTGATCACGGTATTGGCATTATACCGAAGTGCATGACTAGCTTGATTGAACATTCCACAAATCTTGTACTTGACTTGATATTACATGGCTTGCGTGGCCCGAGAAAGGGTAATTGTATACTTGCTTGACTTGAAATAAAATAGTCAAATTCCAACATGACATGATGAGTTTACTTGCTTGAATATCTTGATATCTTTTGATATAAGTTCTTGAAAGTTCATGACTAGTACTTCCTGCTATCTTATTGTTATCCACTCTCTCTATCTTGTCGTTTTGCGAGCATGCATAGCTATAGTACATTCATGGAAAAATGTAATTACTTAAACCCATTGCTAGTTCCTGAGATATAATTTCCTACTGAGCGTTCGCTCACTCAGTGTTTCCCTACTTTTCAGGTAAGTCCGACGATGAGGGAATTCAATCTGATCGGGAAAGTCAAGAGTGAAAGAGTTAGAGCTCCTCAAGCGTCAATTAGTCCTGTCTTTTCTCTATTTTTCTTGCGTCAAGCGTTGTATTTTTATTTTATTGAGTCTAGTATTTGCAAGGGTTTGTAATAGACATATTCTTATTAAAAGAATTAGTGGATTGGGTTATCTTTATATTTGCGCACTCTGTCTTTGTGTCGAATACACTACTACTCTGATTTACATGATTGATATAAACTCGTCGCGCATCTCCGGGTACCTTCCGCGCTCGGGGCGTGACAGTTTTTGTGGTATCAGAGCCTAGGGTATTCAATTCCTAGAAAAACCCAAGTCCAAGGATAGGTTCAAACCTTTAACCAGTGAGATTGGGTAGAACCAAGGGTTGAGTTAACATAAAAACTTAAAAGCCCTTAACGCGAGTATATACTAACATAGTTATTGTAATTGTAGGATAATGGCTGCCGAACGTGCTCAGTGGCACAACATGCAGCGTACACTCCAAGGCATGACCCAAGTGCTGCAACAAGTAGCACAGGGAGGTGCATAACGAGCCGGAAGTCTCCACCAAGTCTTCAAGAACATGAACCCTCCCAAATTCATGGGTTCTACTGATCCAGATGACGCAGAGCACTGGATCAGGGAGACGGAGCGTATATTCCGTGTTATACAGTGCACGGATCAAGATAAAGTCTTATTAGCTACTTTCCAACAAGAAAGGGATGCCCGATGCTGGTGGGAGTCAGTCGAAGCTACTATAAATCAAGACCAAATTACTTGGGAAGAATTTGTTGAACATTTCAACAATAAATATTTTTCAGACCGAGTCCAAGAAAAGAAAGCTACCGAATTTGCCGCACTCAAGCAACGGTCATTATCGGTGGCGGAGTACGAGGCACAATTCTCTAGATTGTCTAGGTATGCTAAGCACTTAGTTAGCACCGAGAAGATGAAAGCTAAGAGGTTCCTTAATGGGCTCAGGCCCCAATATATTACCCAGCTGGCGCCAATGGATATTCAGGTCTACTCAGAGATAGTACGCCGATCTCAATTGTTAGAAGATGCCACGGAGCTATCAGATAGAATCCGTGGGAAGGATAAGAAGGAACAAGTTACAAGTTCGGGTTCCTTTAAACCCAACTTCAAGAAGAGGCCTAGCACTGGAGGTACTTCTTCTCAAGACCAAAAATTTAAGAATACCAAGCCCTTCTCTATCACTACTACACCTTCGAATATAATATGCAAGCATTGTGACAAGGCTGGTCATAAAGCCGAAGAGTGCTGGAGGAAACTTGGAGCATGTCTCCGTTGCGGGAGCCGTGAGCATCGGATTCCCGATTGCCCATTACTTAATGATCAAACCGGTGACGGAAAGCGCCCGGTAACCAAGAACACTCGTCTTCACGCAATTAAGGAGACCGAAGAAGAAGAAGGCAGACTAGTAGAAGGTACACTGAAAGTTTGTTCCAAGTATGCATATGTCTTATTTGATACGGGTGCATCACATTCTTTTATTTCCAAGAAGTTTGCTAACCCACTACCTATGGAACCAGAATGGATGAAAATAATTTTATCTACTCCTCTCGGAAACGAAACCGATATTACTCACCATTATCAAAACTGTGAAGTCTTGGTAAAAGGAAGAAATCTTCCTATCGATCTCATATGTTTAGATCTAAAGGAGTATGATGTCATACTGGGAGCGGATTGGTTATCCAAATACCAGGCAACAGTCGATTGCCGCAATAGCAAGGTTACTTTCAAGGACTTTTCAGAACTAGTCTATTCTAGCCCTAAGAGTCGGAGCGAGTCACCTCTTATTTCGGCTCTCCGAGCTAGCAAGCTAATAAGGAAAGGATGTGTATCTTTCCTTGCATTTGTCACGATTAAGGAGGCTAAGGAAACTAAGATAGAAGATATCCCAGTTGTGCAAGAATTTCCGGATGTGTTTCCAGAAGATTTACCTGGATTACCCCCACAAAGAGAAGCGGCCTTCACCATCGACTTAGTCCCTGGTGCTGGACCTGTTTCTAAGGCACCTTATAGAATGTCCCCTGCTGAACTCAAGGAGTTAAAGGAGCAATTAATGGAACTTCTTAAGAAAGGATTCATTAGACCGAGTACTTCCCCGTGGGGAGCGCCTGTGCTATTTGTAAAGAAGAAGGATGGATCCATGAGACTATGCATCGACTATCGACAGTTGAATCATTTCACTATCAAGAACAAGTATCCACTGTCGAGAATCGATGAGTTATTTGATCAAATATCTGGATCCAAGTATTTTTCAAAGATTGATCTCAGGTCAGGATATCACCAACTAAGGATCAAGGATGATGACATTCATAAGACCGCATTCAGAAGCAGGTATGGCCATTATGAGTTTGTTGTTATGCCTTTTGGACTAACAAATGTCCCTGCTGCCTTTATGCAGTTAATGAATAGTATATTCAGACCTTATTTAGATCAATTCATGGTGGTTTTTATTGATGATATATTAATATATTCCAAGACTAAGGAAGAGCATGAGGAGCATTTGAGGATTGCATTACAAATATTAAGGACAAACCGATTATATGTCAAGCTCAGCAAGTGTGAGTTCTGGCTTAAAGAAGTAACTTTTCTCGAACATGTGATATCAAAGAATGGATTATCTGTAGATCCATCAAAGGTTGAAGCTGTGAAGAATTAGGAAAGACCGACCAATGCTAACGAGATCCGATGTTTCTTAGGTCTTGCCGGCTATTACAGGCGATTCATCAAGGATTTCTCTAAGATCGCCGTGCCGCTTACTAGGCTAACTCGCAAGGAGATCCGTTATGAATGGAGTGAGGAATGTGAAAGAAGCTTCCAAAATCTCAAGGATCATCTAACTACAGCTCCGGTCTTAGCGTTACCAATGGAAGGAGAGAAATTCGAGGTATACACTGATGCTTCTGACATTGGCCTCGGATGTGTTCTAATGCAACAAGGAAAGGTTATAGCTTATTCTTCTCGTCAATTGAAGAAGCATGAAGAGAACTACCCCATCCATGACTTAGAATTGGCCGCGGTGGTATTTGCACTAAAATAATGGAGATATTATCTTTATGGAGTACAGTTTACAATATACTCTGATCACAAGAGTCTCAAGTATCTCTTTTCACAAAAGGAACTAAATATGAGGCAAAGACGTTGGCTAGAATATCTCAAGGACTTCGACTTCAATATACAATATCATCCCGGAAAGGGTAACCATGTAGCAGATGCCCTTAGTCGAAAGCCGAGAGCACTGTTAGCCAATTGTATGATTCAAGAATGGAAATTGCTGGAGCAATTCTCTGAACTCAATATAAGCATGGACACAGACTTTCAATGTGTCACATTATCTCATATAAGCATTCATCCAGACCTATTATCTGAAATACGAGCGCTTCAAGATAATGACCCAATATTAGTAGAGATCAAAGGCAAACTGGAAGGACAATCTGATTTCCAAATAACTTGTGAAGGAAGATTAATGTTCAGGAATAGAACTTGCATACCAGATTGTCCCGAGTTAAAGAAGAAGATCTTAGATGAAGCTCATAGATCAAGGTACACGATTCATCCAGGATCAACCAAAATGTACCAAGATGTGAAGATGAATTTTTGGTGGCCCAACATGAAAAGGGAAATAGCAGACTATGTATCACGATGTCTCACTTGCCAACAGGTCAAGGCGGAACACCAAAAGCCTACTGGAAAATTACATCCTCTAGATATTCCCAAATGGAAGTGGGAGAATATTAGTATGGATTTCATTATGGGTTTATCTAAATCAAAAGGAGGACATGATGGAATATGGGTTATTATTGACCGATTGACTAAATCGGCGCATTTCTTGCCAATAAAGAGCCGATGGTCAGTTGATGTTTTGGCTGCATTATACATCAAGGAAATAGTCAGATTACATGATATTCCTATTTCAATCGTGTCTGACAGAGATCCTCCTTTTACTTCTCATTTTTGGAAGGGACTACAACATTCGTTGGGAACAAGGCTTAACTTTAGTACAGCTTTTCATCCTCAAACGGATGGTCAGACCGAGAGAACTAATCAGGTGGTTGAAGATATGCTCAGAGCTTGCATCATTGATTTTGATGGAAGCTGGCATGATCACTTGCCGTTGGTGAAATTTGCATACAATAATAGCTACCAGGCAAGTATACAAATGGCACCTTTCGAAGCTTTATACGGAAGGAGTTGCCGATCACCCTTATGCTGGGATGAAGTTGGAGAGAAACAACTGCTAGGTCCAGACATGGTAAGGGTTACCACTGAAAGAATACAATTGATTCGAGAAAGACTGCAAGTTGCTCAGTCTAGGCAAAAGGCTTATGCCGACACGAGAAGGAGAGATCTTGAGTTCCAAATCGGAGATCATGTATTTCTCAAGATATCGCCAGGACGTGGCATACAGAGATTTGGTGTTAAGGGCAAGCTTACACCAAGGTTCATCGGACCTTTTGAGATATTGGAAAGAGTTGGCGAGGTTGCTTATCGCATCGCATTATCTCCTCAATTGTCGGAAGTGCATAATGTATTCCACATATCTATGTTGAAGAAGTATATGCACGATCCATCGCATATTATTGATCATGGAGACTTAGTGATCCAAAAGGATCTCACATATGAGCAGAAGCCCATGAAGATACTAGATCGTGAAGTACGTACCCTAAGGAATAAGGTTATTCCCATGCTAAAGGTACAATGGAGTAAGAGTTCCGATCATGAAGCCACATGGGAGACCGAGGAATCCATGAGGAAACGATTCCCAGAATTATTTTAAGGTAATAGGCTCTACACTCTCCACATGTATATGCGATTGAATTTGAGGACCAAATTCTTTTAAGTGGGGAAGGGTGTAGCAACCCTGGAAAAATAAAGATTTTTAAAATAAATCAAATTAGAATAAACAAATTCTTAATTAGTCAAAATAGGCTAAAAGATTTAAGTAAGTAAAAGAAAAATCAAGAGGAACAAATAAATAGAACCAAAAATGTGAATAACGCCTTGATTCAAGGCGCTAATTAAAATTAAACGCCTCTGGCTAAGGCGTGAATTGAAAAAGGGACGTCCACTGGACAAGGCGTCAATTCTCAAACGACCAAAATAAATAAAAGGGCAATTAAACGTAACACCCTTTGCTTAGGTGCGTTTTCGCAAGAAATGACATTGTCAAAGGCGTCAATTTAAATTCAACGCCCTCACTTAAGACGTTAATTTAGTTCGAGTTTCGTTCGACTCTATCCCGGGAAAGTTTATGGATTAGTACGAGTTAGTAGAATATAGAAAGAACTCTATCAAGGCAATACTACCCTTAATCAAACTCTAACTCTATTAGGGTTCCCCAAAACCCTATAAATAATCCTTGTCCATCAAACCCTAAAATCTATTTGGTCGAAGCTCTGCTGCTGCGTACGTGAAAAACAGGTAATGTTCTTCTTCCCCTGTCTACGGTTTTAGTTATGAAGAATATTAATTGTTCTTCATCTTATTCTCCTGTAGGTTGCCTGCATCTAGAAGGAACGCCCATATATTGGAAGGACGTGAAGTTCTTCATCATCATCTTCTTCTTCTTCCTCCGGTAATCAGAAGACTCTGTTGCTAACAGAGAGTCCTTTTCTCTTCACAAATCTTAACCGAGTCTTCACACAGATCATCAGGTAGATTTTCTCAAGATCTTAGCCCAAACTAGCTTAAGATCTTAATAATATCATCGGTCGTGCATGCATATAGTTTTATTGTGGTTTCAGATGGTTTCTATGTAATTTCAAAAAGAAACGCCCTTGACAAGGGCGCTAATTTAAAGAAGCGACCCACACTAGGGCGCTAATTATTGTTTTTACGCCCTGCCCAGAAGTCATCAATTGCATGTAATTAATAAATACCCACGTTTAAAATTTAATATCTATGTAACCATGAATCTAATATATTGCATGAGTATACCTGTGAAATCCTGCTATTTTTCCTGTCATGATCATGTACCCTTTTTCCTGGAATTTTATTATCTGAAAATTGGTAAATTCTGGAATTCACGACCTTGTCTAGGTCACCTCTTATTTAACTGACACCCCAGAACAGGGCGCAAATTGAAAAGTAACGCCCCTATCCAGGGCGCGTTTTTGCTAAAATTCCATATTATCTAAATTCTGCAAAAATAGAAATGCAGGATGGACGACTGCTGTATAAATCGTCAAAATTGTAATTAAACGCCCTTGTAAAAGGAGTTAATTTCATTAAAAACGACTTTACCTAAGTCGCTACTTTCCTGAGTTATTATTTTCACTGATACTGATAACTGAGAGTTTCAATATATATATATATATATATCGGCACTATATTCCAGTCCGTGAATATAGTCCCACGTTTCATGATGTTTTATCGTTTACCACTTTAACTCTCAGTGACATACAAGCTCTCCATTGGACATTCCGTTCCTTTAGACTAGCGAGTTAGTCATAGAGACCTCCATAAGACTCCTCGAGTCTTGGATTTTCTCAAGGCCGACTGAGCTGGTTGTACCCTAAAAACCCATTACACAATCTTTGCCATGTCACTCTGTAGAAACATGGTATATCGGCCCTCATGTCATGCCATGTGTATGATATGAGAATTATCTTAATGAACGGGGTAAAGCATGACATTGTTATGATGTTCTTGTAAACCCCAATTCTATATTAAACTTGATGTTTTTGTGGATCCCAATTCTATATAAAGAATGTCCATACTTGTTTGTCATGGTACCCAAGTTAGGGAACCAATTCCACCTAGTTTTTGTCGATAATCGTGATTGTACCATTATTATCGCCTATCTATGTCAAGTGTCATATTTTGGACTCTATTCTATCAAAGTCTATCCTACGTGTCTACAAGCTTTATCCTTAAAATTCTATATTGGCTATATACAAAAGTGGATGTTAAAAATACATGATTAATGCCTGCGCATATAGTGCCCGATCTGGTCCTGGGAGGAGCACCCGAAAGTACTTGTGCCCATGGGAGTTGATTGATCACGGTATTGGTATTATACCGAAGTGCATGACTAGCTTGATTGAACATTCCATAAATCTTGTACTTGACTTGATATTACATGACTTGCGTGGCCCGAGAAAGGGTAATTATATACTTGCTTGACTTGAAACAAAATAGTCAACTTCCAACATGACATGATGAGTTTACTTGCTTGAATATCTTGATATCTTTTGATATAAGTTCTTGAAAGTTCATGACTAGTACTTCCTGCTATCTTATTGTTATCCACTCTCTCTATCTTGTCGTTTTGCGAGCATGCATAGCTATAGTGCATTCATGGAAAAATATAATTACTTAAACCCATTGCTAGTTCCTGAGATATAATTTCCTACTGAGTGTTCGCTCACTCAGTGTTTCCCTACTTTTCAAGTAAGTCCGAAGATGAGGGAATTCAATCTGATCGGGAAAGTCAAGAGTGAAAGAGTTAGAGCTCCTCAAGCGTCAATTAGTCCTGTCTTTTCTCTATTTTTCTTGAGTCAAGCGTTGTATTTTTATTTTATTGAGTCTAGTATTTGCAAGGGTTTGTAATAGACATATTCTTATTAAAGGAATTAATGGATTGGGTTATCTTTATATTTGCGCACTCTGTCTTTGTGTCGAATACACTACTACTCTGATTGACATGATTGATATAAACTCGTCGCGCATCTCCGGGTACCTTCCGCGCTCGGGGCGTGACATTGACGGATGAGATGATCCAACCTGGGTAATCCCCAATACGAGAGGAGTCTCAAATAGGGGCAGTCTTGACCCAAAATCAATATGAGTTTTCATATGAGTTTTCATGATATACATCTCGCCAAAAGGGCTATTATGAAAATCAAGTCAAAATTTCGATAAAAGTAAAATTGTGAATTATGGCATGTCAAGAGTGGCAAAGTCCCCGTAGGGAAAACCCTAGTCGTATGCATGTCAAGGGTCTAAAAATCAAAGGCACAAAGCCCCGGCACAACAGACTACCTCTTTGAGGGGAAACACCCTAGAAGGAATTCAAGTCCCGACATCTCCCATCCTGCATAAAGCTTATCCTCAATTATTCTTCTCTTCTCCCTCTAAGACCGAATGTTTCTCGAGTATGGCCTTGGTAGGAGCACATATATATATATATACTTGCCGATAATATACTTGCACATATATATATATATATATATATATATATATATATATATATATATATATATATATATATATATATATATATATCGAACCCTCGGTTAACAGAAAAACGGGAAAAATAGTAACACCGAAAAATAGCCACTTAAGCTAAGTCATTACTTATCAAATTAACGCCTTTCGCAGGGGCGTTTATTTACAATTTGACGACTTATACAGCAGGCGTCCATCATATTTCTTCTATTTTGCAAAATTTCTAAATTCTGGAATTTTAGTAGAACGCGCCTTAAATAGGGGCGTTACTTTCAAATTCGCGCCCTGGTTCAGGGCGTCACTTTTATAAGAGACGACCTCATGTAGGTCGTTAATTCACTATCTTCCGTAATTCGGGATATTAACATGAACAGTGTAAATTTTTTTCCAAATAATAAATTTCAGGAACCAAGGTACAGGGTCAGGACAAGAAAAATAGCAGGATTCAACAGGTATGATCATGCATCATATTAGATTCGTAGTTTCATAGATATTAAATTTTAAACACGGTTAATTAACAATTAGGTGAAATTGACGACTCCTGGGCAGGGCGTCAAAACTCAAATTAGCGCCCTAGCCAGGGGCGTTATTTTCAAATACGCGCCCTTGTCAGGGTCGCTTCTTTTAAAATTTCACAAAAAACCTTTGAAACCACAATAAAACTATATGCATGCATGACTGATGGTATTATTATGAACTTAAGCTAGTTTGGGCTACGTTCTTGAGAAAACCTACCTGATTAATCAGATCTTGGTGAGTGTATGAGAAGGTTGTGAAGAGAACTCTGTTCTAAATAGGGTTTTCTGGAAGAACGATGTATTCAGCTACTACCGAATCAGAAGTACTTCAACACCCCTCTGATGGTCCGGAAGCAGACTTCACTAATGCTCCGTCTGTAGAGAAATCCCCAGCTTTCTCTGTAACGGATGAAGACGATGAAGAACCCCTGTTCTTCACTTCGATAATAGAGTTACTATTTGCTGCAGACTTCCTACAGAAGGAAAAGTTGAAGATCATTAATTTTCCTTCATCATACATAACCGAAGGTAAGGCAGGAATAAGGAAGAACAAACCTGTGTGCTTCACGGATGACAGCAGCAGCAGATCGCCAAAATAGCGATCAAGGTTGATTAGAAGGGTATTTATAGAGTTTTAGGAATCCCTTAGGGTTAGAATTTGATTAGAACTATAGTTTCCTTGATAGAGTCCTTACCATACGTAGCAATCCTAAAACTTACCCCGGATAGTCTCCTGGTTCGAATGGAACACAAGTGCAATTAACGCCTTAGGTTAGGGCGTTAATTCTAATTGACGTCTTGACCTATGCCGTTCTTTTACAATTAGCGCCCAAGAGGAGGGCGTTTCTTTCCCTTTTCTTTTATTCGTTTTGGACGTTTTTGAAATTTGACGCCCTTTAGTATAGGCGTCACTTTTTGAATTAACGCCTTAGGTGAAGGCGTTTCTTATTTAAATCGCGCCTTGTTGAGAGGCGTTACTTACTTTTGACTTATTATTTATTCATTTTGGTTCTTATCATTTACTTACTTAATCTTTCTTGAAATCTTCCTTTTATTTTACCAGGGTTGCTACAGTGACGCCCCATTTCTAGACCGTCAGAGTCTATGATCTGTCAACCCTAGATAGAATATGATTTGTTAATATTTCTTATTATTAAGCCTAGTTACCTAAGTGTTAACCTGGTTATATGACTTTGAGATTATTTAAGCATTCATGATAGGTATTGCATGATTTGGTATCTCATTTTTACTTTGAGTTATGTTAATTTCATGAAGCCAAACTCTATAGTTTTGTAATTAGAAACATGATTTTGAAAGATGAATTAGTAAAGTTTTTATCTTGGTTTCACATCGATATATGTCTATATCTATATATTCTTTCTCTATCAATAGAGTCGTTTGTATAAGTACATGGCACATACTCCGGTGTGTTGTCCATTAGTTCACACTTTGCACTATAAGAACACAATCTTGGACATGAGGACCTCTCTATTAGATATTCCTTCCAATGGATTAGGAAATCTTGTTTCAAGGCCTCCGTAATTCTCCGCGAGCCTGGGATTCCCACTAGGACGCCGAGTTGGTTGTATCATTAAAACCCATGAGCTAGAACACACTCTCGTGTTTTCTGATTCTAGTAATGTAACGGCTCTACATTGGACCGTCAGGCTCACGTAACGGCCCAATGCATGACCGTCACATTTCTCTAAGTCTATTTTATTGTTCTGGACTCGGATCACTGTAACGGCCCGATACTGGCGCGTTACAGAATGTAACGGCCCAGTAGATGACCGCCACACAGCTTGCATATATTAACCCAAGGTTTGACCCAAGGGTTGATTTCTAAAGTTCTAGATGGACTAATGATAGTCTAGAACTTAGCATAATGATTGAAAAGACTTAATGAAATGAATGAAAGGTAAAAGAATGTACCGTTATGCTTATTTCCATGAGCATAACATTGTTTAAGTCTATTTCTTGATCTCATATATTCGAATTGAAGCATTCATTCATTGATTTTCATTATTTGGCATTTTCTTGGCCATACTTTACTGTTACATGCGTGGAAGTAGCTTAATTTATACCTGAAGATGCGATTGAGCACTGATTGTGTTCAAGGGCTCTATTCTAGTCCCCTCGGCTGATTGCCGAAAACATACTATTTTATAAACCATGGGGTATGATGCTACTGGCGTCGCATTGCGCTGGGAGTACTATTTCTATAAATAAGTGAAGATCCACGATACGACACGACATGACATTCTTGCTTGATATTCCACAGAAATTCATGAAGCACTTGCTCATAAGCATAAGATGCTAAAGTGATGAATATGTGGCTTGCTAGTACATTCTCGATATATTCTTGTTCATGAAAGGCCAATATCATGTTCTTATCCTATTCTTACTAGTTCATTCTTGTTCTCATTCCATCTTATATGATTGTCTTGTTACTTTGATTTAATCGCATGATCATCGCATTGCATGATTTTACCTTATTTCTTTAGAGCAAAAATGTTAATCACTTTAATAGTGCCTTCATGTTGATGCGAAGATACCTACTGGGCAAGTGTGCTCATTACCTATTTTTCCAATGCTTTTCAGGAGATGGAAATAGTTCAAATTCGGATTCGAGTGATTCAAGTAGCGGGTCCGCGAGCGATTGAATGTTGTTATTGCAAGAGTGAAGACTTAGGAAGTCTATAATGTCTAGATTGAGTCAATGTAATTTTCCTATTTCTTGAGTCTAGTGGAATGAAAGATGAAGGAAAGTGGTTGTATTATGAATATTGATCATTTATGAAATAAAGTTGGAGTTTGATTAAATTCTGTGCAATTACATTTATGTGTGTGATTGTCTTGCGCTCTGATTGTTCTTGCTTACAAGAGGCTTACCATGCCAGCTGTTCGCTCTCCCCGAGCGAGTCTTCCGCTGTAAATAAGGCTCGGGGTGTGACAGTTAAGTTGGTATCAGAGCCTAAGTCTCAGGACTTAGGGAAAAGAATCATGTCATAGGATAAGTCCAAGGGTTAAGGACCCCCCACCTATGAACCAAGGAAGGAATTTTCATGCCCATGTGAGAATTGGGTAGAGCCGGGACGAGATAGTTATTATCTTTAAGATTGATTTTCTTTCAGTCTCATGAGAAATAACAAGTTGTTATATTTCTCTTAGGTACCTTATTATTCTTATAATGGCTCATCGCGTAGATTGGGACGGTATGCAACAAACAGTTGCCGGCCTCACTCAGGCATTGCAAACCATGGCCCAGGCAGGGGCAGGAGCACGGGCTGGTGACCTACATCGCAACTTCCGGAGTCTAAATCCTCCGCGATTCTATGGATCCTCAAATCCCGATGAGGTAGAAAATTGGATTGATGAGATGAATAGAATATTTTTCTAAGATTGACCTCAGATCAGGTTATCATCAGCTTAGAATCAAAGAGGAAGATATTTATAAATCGGCTTTTCGAAGTCGTTATGGCCACTATGAATTCGTGGTAATGCCATTTGTATTAACTAATGCTCCCGCAGTATTCATACAACTTATGAGTAGTGTCTTCCAGCCATACTTGGACCAGTTCATCGTCATCTTCATTGATGACATCTTAATATATTCCAAGACAAAAGAGGAGCATGAAGAACATCTAAGGATAGCCTTGCAAACACTTAGAGAACACAAGCTATATGCCAAACTCAATAAGTGTGAATTCTATCTCAAGGAAGTCTCATTCCTAGGCCACATTATTTCAAAAGAATGTATTACTATGGATCCTTCTAAGGTAGAAGCTGTCAAGAATTGGAGTCGGCCAATGACTGTATCCGAAGTAAGAAGCTTTTTGGGTCTAGCTGGTTATTATAGAAGATTCATTAAGGACTTCTCAAAGATAGTAGTCCCTTTAACTAGACTCACCAGAAAAGAAAATCCTTTTGTCTGGTCAGAGGAATGCGAGAAGAATTTCCAAACTCTTAAGAATCATCTTACCACAGCCCCTATTTTATCACTACCAATGGAGGGTGGTGGATTTGAAGTGTATACGGATGCGTCTGGAATTGACTTAGGATGTGTCCTTATGCAAAACGGAAGGGTGATTTGCTATTCTTCAAGACAATTGAAACGTCACGAAGAAAATTATCATGTACATGATTTAGAGTTGGCAGCAATTATTTTCACCTTGAAAATTTGGCATCATTATCTTTATGGAGAAAAGTTTACGATCTACTCAGACCACAAGAGCTTGAAATATTTATTCTCTCAAAAGGAGCTTAACATGAGGCAAAGGAGGTGGTTAGAATATCTCAAGGACTTTGATTTTGCTATTCAATATCATCCTGGCAAGGTAAATGCGGTAGCAGATGCACTCAGCAGAAAACCAATGGGTATGTTATCAAGTCTCATGATTAGTGTAACTAACCTTATTCCTCAATTTGCTCAGTTGAATTTAGATGTTGACATTAAGGAAGAAGATTGCTTCATAGCTAATATCCGAGCTCAACCTACATTGATAGAGGATTTGGCCAAGTTACAAGAGGATGATCCAATTTTACTGGAAATTAAGGTCAATATTGAACAAAGGCCAGATTTTTCTATTTCTAATGATGGAAGATTGCTATTCAAGGGCCGAATGTGTATACCGGACCATGAGGATATAAAGAAATTGATCCTAGAAGAAGCACATAAATCAAAGTACACCATTCATCCAGGAGGTACAAAAATATATCAAGATCTCAAAAGAAACTTTTGGTGGCCCAATATGAAGAGGGAAATAGCTGACTTCGTGTCTCGTTCTCTAACCTGCCAACAAGTTAAAGCTGAACATTTTAGACCTGCAGGTAAATTACAACCCTTAAATATTCCCGAATGGAAATGGGAGAGCATAGGGATGGACTTCATTATGGGTTTACCTAAGACAAGAGGTGGACATGATGGCATATGGGTAATCATAGATCGATTGACTAAATCTGCACACTTCATACCAATAAAGAGTCGATGGTCGGTGGATATCCTAGCAGCATTGTACATAAAGGAAATTGTCAAATTACATGGTGTCCCTGTCACTATTGTATCAGATAGAGATCCTCAATTCACATCACAGTTCTGGAAAGGTCTACAACATTCACTAGGGACCAGATTAAATTTTAGCACGACTTTTCACCCACAAACTGATGGTCAGACGGAGAGAACAAATCAGGTGGTAGAAGACATGGTCAGGGCTTGTGTCATTGATTTTGGAGGAAGTTAGCATGATCACTTGCCTCTAGTGGAATTTGCATATAATAACAGCTATAAAGAAAGCATACAAATGGCACCTTTTGAAGCTCTATATGGGAAAAGTTGTCGATCTCCAATATGTTAGACCAAAATAGGGGAAAAGCAATTTTTAGGCCCCGACCTTTTCAGAGATTCTACAGAGAAAATAAAGCTCATCCAGGAAAGAATGAAGATGGCACAAGATAGGCAAAAGTCTTATGCTGACAATCGAAGACGTGACTTGGAGTTTCAGGTAGGAGATCATGTATATTTAAAAGTTTCACCAGGTCGTGGTATTCAAAGATTTGGCATTAAAGGAAAGTTAACTCCAAGGTTCATTGGCCCATTTGAAATTCTTGAAAGGGTCAGTGAAGTGGCTTATAGATTAGCTTTACCTCCACAGTTAGCAGGAGTTCATGACGTATTTCACGTCTCTATGCTAAAGAAGTATGTATATGATCCAGATCATATTTTCACATTTGATAATCTGGAGATTCAGAAGGACTTAACATACGAACAAACACCAATAAAGATTTTGGATCGGGAAGTGCGTCAATTAAGGAATAAAGTTATTCCTATGGTCAAGATCCAATGGAAGAAAACATGGCCTTATGAAGCGACATGGGAAACTGAATCAGCTATGAAGAAAAGATTCCCAGAATTGTTTGACTGTAAGTACACTCTCCACAATCCATGTCTTGAATTTGGGGACCAAATTCTTCTAAGTGGGGGCGGGTGTAGTGCCCCAGAATTTTATATAAATAATTTTCTAGAATTTATAAAGGTCTAAATATATTAATAAAAGAATTCTGAGACTAATAAGTCATCATAGGCCCAATTAGTTTGAATAATTAACCAAGCCTATTTATACATCATCTAAAAGGGTTAAAGGCCCAAAACCATTAAGTTTGGCCCATGTTCTAGAAGGTTATTTAGATTATTTAAGGATAAAAACAAATTATATAGATAATTATATGGATAAATGAATAAAAGAGTTTTATTAATTTAGAACTCTGCATACGTTGACTGTAACGGTCTATCACGAGACCGTCACATTCACCTAACGCGCCTGCGTTCGACCGTTACACTCTGCGTATTCCGTGAGTAGAAGAAGTTATAAAAAGATTGGAACTTGATGTTCCTATCCACAAGAGACCTAATTAGAACAATGTATAAAGACCCTAAGGACTCTTAGAGATCAGGTTTTGATAAATTAAGGACTCTAAACTCGATCTAAACTTCAAACCCTAGCTGGAGCCCTATAAATAGGACCTAGTTCTGAACTGTGCGACCCTTACTTTTGGCTCGCAAGGAATCAAGGTAAGGAGGTGTAATCTTTGGTAAGTTCTTTAGAAGTATTTGTTTACAATACTTTAGACTAACTCCTCTCCAAATTTCACATCTTTAGGTCAAGAGGTCGTGGAGATAGAACCTAAAGAAGTCGCTGGAAAAGTCATAGAAGAAGGAAAACTAGGGCAAGATTCTCAACCCAATTCATAAGATACAGCCTAAGTTAAGAGGTAGGTTATCTCATGAACAGCAAAAACAACCTGATAGGACTATAACCCCTCTGGTTTGATTGAATTTCATGCATAGTAGAGCATTAATTTCATGTTTTAGTAGTTATTATACAAGTCATGCATCTCTTAGCCCTAATAGAAAAATTAAAGCATGTTATTCATCTAATCCACTGATACCCATGCATATAGATAGCCTATACTTCGTCATCATGCCTAGAATAGATGTGATGTTTGATTTACAGACATGATGTGAGTTGATCTCTTAGTGTTTTACACGTTTTCTGTTAGCAGACGCTCTGACGCATCAGCGTAGGACCGTCACACTCATATAACGGCCCTACGACAGACCGTCACACACCCTGTTGTTTTTGGATTTTCACTGTTGTCTCTAACGCACTAGGACATGCACGTTACGTTCATGTAACGGCTATTCTCTGACCGTCACAATCACTGTGACGCCCCATTTCTAGACCGTCAGAGTCTATGATCTGTCAACCCTAGACAGAATATGATTTGTTAATATTTCTTATTATTAAGCCTAGTTACCTAAGTGTTAACCTGGTTATATGACTTTGAGATTATTTAAGCATTCATGATAGGTATTGCATGATTTGGTATCTCACTTTTACTTTGAGTTATGTTAATTTCATGAAGCCAAACTCTATAGTTTTGTAATTAGAAACATGATTTTGAAAGATGAATTAGTAAAGTTTTTATCTTGGTTTCACATCGATATATGTCTATATCTATATATTCTTTCTCTATCAATAGAGTCGTTTCTATAAGTACATGGCACATACTCCGGTGTGTTGTCCATTAGTTCACACTTTACACTATAGGAATACAATCTTGGACATGAGGACCTCTCTTGGATATTCCTTCCAATGGACTAGGAAATCTTGTTTCAACGCCTCTGTAATTCTCCGCGAGCCTGGGATTCCCACTAGGACGCCGAGTTAGTTATATCATTAAAACCCATTAGCTAGAACACACTCTCGTGTTTTCTGATTCTAGTAATGTAACGGCTCTACATTGGACCGTCAGGCTCACGTAACGGCCCAATGCATGACCGTCACATTTCTCTAAGTCTATTTTATTGTTCTGGACTCGGATAACTGTAACGGCCCGATACTGGCGCGTTATAGAATGTAACGGCCCAGTAGATGACCGTCACACAGCTTACATATATTAACCCAAGGTTTGACCCAAGGGTTGATTTCTAAAGTTCTAGATGGACTAATGATAGTCTAGAACTTAGCATAATGATTGAAAAGACTTAATGAAATGAATGAAAGGTAAAAGAATGTACCGTTATGCTTATTTCCATGAGCATAACATTGTTTAAGTCTATTTCTTGATCTCATATATTCGAATTGAAGCATTCATTCATTGATTTTCATTATTTGGCATTTTCTTGGCTATACTTTACTGTTACATGCGTGGAAGTAGCTTAATTTATACCTGAAGATGCGATCGAGCACTGATTGTGTTCAAGGGCTCTATTCTAGTCCCCTCGGCTGATTGCCGGAAACATACTATTTTATAAACCATGGGGTATGATGCTACTGGCGTCGCATTGCGCTGGGAGTACTATTTCTATAAATAAGTGAAGATCCACGATACGACATGACATTCTTGCTTGATATTCCACAGAAATTCACGAAGCACTTGCTCATAAGCATAAGATGCTAAAGTTATGAATATGTGGCTTGCTAGTACATTCTCGATATATTCTTGTTCATGAAAGGCCAATATCATGTTCTTGTCCTATTCTTACTAGTTCATTCTTGTTCTCATTCCATCTTATATGATTGTCTTGTTACTTTGATTTAATCGCATGATCATCGCATTGCATGATTTTACCTTATTTCTTTAGAGCAAAAATGTTAATCACTATAATAGTGCCTTCATGTTGATGCGAAGATACCTACTGGGCAAGTGTGCTCATTACCTATTTTTCCAATGCTTTTCAGGAGATGGAAATAGTTCGAATTCGGATTCGGGTGATTTAAGTAGCGGGTCCGAGAGCGATTGAATGTTGTTATTGCAAGAGTGAAGACTTAGGAAGTCTATAATGTCTAGATTGAGTCAATGTAATTTTCCTATTTCTTGAGTCTAGTGGAATGAAAGATGAAGGAAAGTGGTTGTATTATGAATATTGATCATTTATCAAATAAGGTTGGAGTTTGATTAAATTTTGTGCAATTGCATTTATGTGTGTGATTGTCTTGCGCTTTGATTGTTCTTGCTTGCAAGAGGCTTACCATGCCGGCTGTTCGCGCTCCCCGAGCGAGTCTTCCGCTGTAAATAAGGCTCGGGGCGTGACAGTTTATCACCTTCCATTTACGAAACTTGAACGCGGTCTTCTCTGGACCGCCTTCTCCAGAACGCGATCACGCGACTGACTGTGACCTGGTCTGGCCGTTGCAATTTGAATTTTAGTCAAATTCCTCTCTTAATTATCTCCTATTTATCTAATCAAAATAGGGAAATTACCCTAATACGTCTCTAGGGCTGGGCTTGGGCCTAAAAGACTTAGAATTGGGTCTCATGGTCCATTTTAAGTGGGCCTAACTCTTTAGTTAATAATTGGGCTTTTTAAATCAAAGGCCTTAACCTTTAAATCAATTAATTAACCCATTAAACCCTTTTTATGCCTATTAAATACTTAAATAATTCTATTTAATTTCTAAAAAATTCTAAATAATTTCCAGGGGTGCTACACCCTCCCCCACTTAAGAAGAATTTGGTCTCCAAATTCATTGCATGGGATATATGGAGAGTGCATTTTACATACAATCAAATAGCTTCAGGAATCTCCTACGCATAACTTCCTCCATCTCCCAAGTTGCTTCTTGGTCTATGCATTTACTTCACCAGACTTTTACCATGGGAATGGTTCTATTCTGAAGCTGACGTACCTCTCGATCAAGTATTTTGAGTGACCTTTGCTCGTATGTCAGGTCCTTCTGTATTACAAGATCGTCATTGTTGACATCCGTTTTTAGCCTACAAGTCGAGTTATTTCTCTTATTCACCTTCGTAATGCCCTGAATTAACCCTTGTTTTGGAGAATTCTTTGAGCCTATCTCGAGCCCATTTCATGGCCATTTTTCAAGCCCATTGAGCTTTGGAGGCCTTTATCTTCAATTCCCCAACTTTTGGGCCCGTTTCGGGCGGATTCAGAGCTCGAATGGACGTCCGGGACGAAGCTGTGCAAAACCCTGTCTACCAGTTGGTAGCGGTCAACCCAAGACCGCTACCACCTTAAAAAAGAAAATTACTATTCATCAGATAGCGGTCTAGTGAAGACCGCTACTTGATGGTAGTGGTCTTCACTAGACCGCTACCCCCATTTCTTCACCCGTTTCACCCCATTTTAGCCCTGATGCCTTGCGGTCACCCCCTAGACCATTTGTA
This sequence comes from Amorphophallus konjac, assembly GCA_022559845.1. NCBI lineage: Eukaryota > Viridiplantae > Streptophyta > Magnoliopsida > Alismatales > Araceae > Amorphophallus > Amorphophallus konjac. The sequence goes on from CM040122.1 coordinate 234,130,092, forward strand.
TTTCCCTTGCGGTCCTCCCATGACCGTTTTCTTTCCTTTACGGCCGCGCGATATACCGTTTGCCAGACGGAGAGTCCAGAACCTCCTGAACCCTGATTTCTTCATCGCGGGACTCTCTAGGAGCCCTATCTTGATCCAATTTCGAGGGAGATAATCCTCCACCTCGGTTTCCTTCAATTTGGGACTCTTATTCCCACTATTATCTGGAGATTTATCAATCTATATCCCTGAAATTGGGTGTTTATCTCAGATCTAAACCCTAGGGTTTTTCTGCTCCTATATATAACTACCCAGTTCGCAGGTCACGAAGGGGGGCTCTTCTTCGGTTCGTGGTGAAGCCATGATGCAACGCCGACTCAACTCTTTGACCCAGGCCTGAAAGGGGAAGTATTGGCTTTCGTTTCCATCTTTCTGGGCTTGATTTCGTTCTTCCTATTTCTAGTTATTCTCCTCCCAATTTGACAATATATCACATATTTCTATTTTCTGCTACACATGCACTTTTCTCCGTTTTGCATCCACGTTTCTCACAGTTGTGCTAGGTGATTTTTCCATATCTTTATTTTTATATCATCACAACACACACACCTATCTTTTGCACCCTTCCACAGGGATTAAAAATCTCCCCCCGGTGCGTTCTCCCTCAATCTTTACCCTTATTTTATCACTGTGGGATTGATACTACACATAGTTTCTAATAGGTTTTTATCCTTATGGTTCATCTTTGTTTTGTAGGAGAAGCATGAATAGAACGTGAGGCCCTCTTCCTCTAGCCGGCTGGAAGGAGAGGAGATTCATTCCACATCATTCCACACACCCCTTTGTTCAAGCGCGATCAAGTCTTCATCCTTTTCCAAGGTACACGGCGCCGTTCTTCTCATCCCTTCATCCCTTTGGCGTTGTTAATCCTTGGTGGCGATGACGGTCAGTTCTTCTATCACTTATCACCCCTTGTTTATACTTGTTCATGCTTGTTCATGCTCATATGATACTTGCATAGTTTGGGGGCGGGGTAGAACAAAACATCATCAACCCTTATTTTTTGGCGATCACGGTGGGACACCTAGTGCCCATCACGTTATTCAAGCTCTCTTGTAAGTTGGGTGTGTGTGTGTATGTGCATGTTTAGGTAGTTTTTTCTCCATTTTCCTTCTGTTCTGGCAGATTCTGCGCTCAGGCTCTCGGGTGCCTCTTTCCTTGGCGATTTAAATCCCTTCCCGGGGTCGGATCGCTCTATTTTTTGGCTCATCTTCCAAACCTTTATATTGTTTTAATTTTCATATATTATTTGCATATACTTAGTCATGCTTTCATAATTTAAAACTATCTTGATTTTTGAGTTTTGTGCACGGAATCTACACACAGCCCCTGGGACAGGCTCACGGGGGTGTCTTTCTTAGGCGATTTAATGGACCTCCCGGGGTCAGATTGCTCACTTTTTGTGCCCGTTGCATAGCCCTTTGTATTGTCTTTCCATCCATATATCATATGCATCATTTAGGTCATGTTTGCATAGTTTAATCCTGTCTTCATTTTTGAGTTTTCTGCATAAAGTCTACAAGCAGGTCCAGGGATAGATTCACAGGTACGTCTTTGGTCGATGCTTTGATTAGCTTCCTAAGATCTGATTGCTTGCTTCTTGCTTCCATATTCCTCCCCTTTGTATTATCTTCATTTCCATACTTTATTTGCATTATTTGGGTCACATTTGCATAATTAAATATTATCTCCATTTTTTAGTTTTGTGCATAAAATCTGCATGCAGGTTCAGGGGCAGACTCACCGGTACATTTTGTATTGATGATTTAATTGCCTCCCGGGTTCCAATTGTGCTTGTTTCTGATCCTGCATTGTTGTCCTTTGTATTAGCTTCATTTTCATATATGATTTGCAGTCATTTGATCATGTTTGCATGGTTTAATATTGCATTGATTTTCTAGATTTAGGCTAGAATTTGCATGCACTCCAGTGCATATAGGGCCATGCATTTATCATACCATAGTTGCATTCTCCCTTGGTAAGTGATCCTCTCGCCTCCATATTCCTTGGGATAGACTAGGTGATCTTATCCGGGACCTTCGTAAGTCCCTGTGAGCCGTGGATTCCCACACGGACACCGGGCCGGTTGTACCTTTCCACCCCTTAGAATTTACATTTGCATGTGTGTGAGGGAGTTAACCTTAGTCAACCCAAAGTTTGGACCTTATTCCCATAGTATTCCTATCTTGAGGGGATTAATCTTAATTCAAATCATTAAAAGGTCCGTTAACTTTGGTTAAACTCCCTTGCATATTGTTGTTGTGTGTTCATATTATTTTACATTCTTTGCATAAATCCCCACATTTTGTGTGTTGCATTTCCCTCATCATCTAGTTTTTCTCACCTGTTTGCATAGTCTACCCCTTGTGTTATCTTGGTCTGTCTGCCCGTCTGTCTCAAAGTCTAGTAGCGGTCCTTACTGGGCCATTTTTTGTCCATTAGCGGTCTCCCCAGGACCGCCTCTTCCCCTGTGGGCCCCGTCCTCTTCCTTGGCCCCCTTCCTCATCGAGCCCTTGCTTCCCGAGCTGTGTTCCCATTGATTTCCTTGTATTAAGTCTCCATTGGCCCTCATGGAGCATCATTCCAAGTATCATTCTTCTTTTCAATTTTCTTCTTATTCCCGCGTGGAATCCTCTTCCCACGCGGGCCCATCTTCCCGTGGTCCCTCTAACCCATCTGAGGAAGAGGCTAATCTCATGACCCAGCTTTCATCTCTTGTTCACCAAATGGACCCAGCCCATGCCCAAAACATTGATTGCCAATCACCTTAATGGGCCTTCTTCTCATCCTAGTGGGTCTCCTTCTTGTAATGGGTCTTATCCTCTTAATGGGCCTTCTACTCTTAGTAGGCCTCTTAATGGGCCCTCTCCTTCCACCCATGTTGCTGCTAGCCCAATTGGCCCAATTTCTAATGGCCAATTCTATCTCAATGGGCCCTCTCCTTCTAATGGCCAATTTTGTCTTAATGGGCCTCATCCTCCTTCTTCTCCTTATGCTGCTGGCCCAATGGGTCCATCTGCCTATGTTTCTTCTAGGCCCATATATCCTTCCACTCATGAAATGGGCCCATATTCTTCTCAGCCCGGATCCTCTCATCCGGCCCATTATCATCATTCTGGTCTAAATTCACAATTTATTGCTCAGGCTGGCCCACTTTCTTCTCGATCTCTCCCTACCCAGGAGATGATTGCTCAAACCGAACGCCAGCTTAATGAACTCCAACGCCGAATTGATCCCAAGTCCTCCTTGAGTTTACCATTTGCTTTTCAAAATCTTTGGCTTCCGCCATCTTCGTAAATTCCCGCATATCACCGTTATGGTGGAGTTGGTGATCCGTATGTGCACTTGAAGGAGTTTCTTTATAAGTCGGCCCAGTTTCGACATGATCGGTGCTTGATGGCCTATTTATTTGGTCTGTCATTGGAAGGCCTGGCTCGGGATTGGTTCTTCTAATTATCGCAAGAGCAAGTTGTGAATTTTCAAGTTATCCAAGAGAGATTCATTCAGTAGTTTCAGGACCAGGTTGGGCCCAAGTTATCCATTGTGGATCTGGCCCATGAGATGATGAAGCCCGAAGAGGAGTTATGCACCTTCGCTGACTGCTGGCGTCGCCTTGCCCGCAAGTCCCAGGACACATTCCGGAGGGGGAGCAGATCAAGATGTTAATATCCAATGCAACGCCCGAGTACCGGTTCATCTTAGCCCTCAATGACATTACCTCCTGACAACAACTTTATAGTAGAGCTCTCTTCATTCGTCAACAACTCCAAGATTCGCTTGACCCCGAGTCTTCTCCTTCTACGCCCACTTACTGCTCGCCATCCACATATTTTCCCTCGATGAGTCAACCTTCCGCTACATATTCCTTTGTGAGTCCACCTTCCGTATATCAACCTTCCGCTCCCACATATCACGCCTTCACATATCAACCCTCCATGAGTCAGCCTTCCGCTCCCGCATATCTGCCCGCATCTTCCCCTCCGGTCAAGGAAACACCAAACTCCGAGCAAGTGGATGCCGTCTACATACCTTCCCACTCCAGTCCACATATGCCTCCCCCTAGTCCTTCCACTAGCCATGCACCATTGCCTACGCAACCTCCATTTCTACCCCTCGGCATCCGCCTTGCACGAAGCGGGCTCCTCATCCTCCGTTGTCGGAGCGTTTTACGGATATCTTCATGGCTTTGATGGCCACCCACTCGTTGCCGCTCCCTTCGGTTGTGCCTTGTTGACCCGTGATTGGGGATATGCTTCAGTTTTGTGAATATCATCGTCAGTAGGGGCATTTGGTTGAGGATTACCCCGAGTTTTGGTAGTTTATTTACCACTTGGAAGCTAAGAAACGGATTGATTGGGCCACCATTCGCAAGGTTGTTCTACATCTCCGCAGCAAGCAGCAGTAGCAACAAGCAGAGCCGCCCAGGCAGCCATCTCCAATTCAAGACCAGGGGCACCCCTGTGATTCTGCATCTGGCACCGTGCCCGCACCCCCAACTGCTCCATCGCCTACCCTATCATCTCCACCTATTCCATCACCTACCCCATTACCTTCACCATCTCCTACCCCGGCTCCATCACCTACACAAGCCCTTGCTCAGGCTAGTGCCTCTCCTTCTTCCGCCACTACCACCGCTTCCACTCCCAACGCCACCCGATGCGTTGTGTCGATATGTTGATGATGGGCGGCGCGACCTTCCCCTTTGCCTTCATCACCGCCTTCATCTCCACCATCAGTGCCTTCATCACAATCTTCACCCTCTTCTCCATCTCCACCGTTACTCTCTTCGCCCGAACCTGCGCAAGCTCCGCCCTCACCACCTTTGCGTTCACCCGAATCTATCTTTACCATCACGCCTTTACCTACATCCGAGCCTACCATTGCCTCCACACCTTCGCCTTTGCTCTTACCTCTGTCTAGGCCCGAGTCTATCATTGCCGCTATCCCTCTTCCACCTCCTCCCGTATTTTCCAAGCCCTCCACTTCGCCTCCTATTTCCACCCTACGGAGCTGGTGTGCGCTGCCTTTGGTGCCCCTTGGGTCTGGTCCCCATGGAAACAATGAGCTGAGTCAGGATGGTTTAGTGCCAGTTCTACGTTTCAAAGTTCAAGATTATATCTGCCACATGCCGGTCCAAGTCCTGGTCCCTGGCTGTTTTGGGGATGATGAGCCTACACTTCTAATGAAGACGGCTGCTAAGAAGAGCTCTAGTGCACTTGTGCTGATTTCTTCTCAATCGAGGTCGGTAGAAATCTCATTGCCCGCTGGTGGATTCACTATCGATGCTATTATTACCCCTCGCTCCATTGCTATTCAGTTCACTGGCCGAGAGGGGTTTTCTACCGGCATGGTGCTACTCGTTATTCTAGGCCTCGCCCTATGCCCTCTCATCATCACGATCCTAGGACATCTTCTGATTCTTCTCCTCCGGTATCTCCGGGTTCTAATTTTCCTTCCCGACCTTGTCGGGTGAATCTCATTCTCCTTCCTCAACCCTATCGGGTGTCTATGATTCTCTTTCCCCCACTCTGTCGGGTGGTCCTTATTCTCCTTCCCCGACCTTGTCGGGTGATTCTCGTTCTTCTTCCCCGACCCTGTCGGGTGGTCCTCATTCTCTTTCCCCGACCTTGTCGGGTGTCTATGGTTCTTCTTCCCCGACCCTGTCAGGTGATTCTAATTCTCCTTCCCCAACCCTGTCCGGTGATTATCATTCCTCTTCTATGACTGCGTTAGATGATTCTTCTTCTCCTCTTTCTACTCACTCCTCTTCACCCTTTCGGGGTTCTTACCCTTTTTCTTACTATTTTCGAGGCTTTAGTCCGCCTTGATCCTAGCTAATCTCTGATTATTCTGTATCTGGTTCCTTGTTATCAGGGTCTCTGTACCTTAACGAGGGAGTTCTAGCCCTCGTCTCTCTTCTTGTTTATCCTTCTTCATCCAGTTTCATGTCTGCCACTCCTCCGTGTCGAGGAATCTTGAAACCTTGTTATCCTCTCATCTTTGTCCTGTCAAGCAAGTAATATGAAGCTCGATGATCAAGTTCTCGCTTCAGGATGCTAATTTCACACCAGGGATTTTCAAGGTATCTTTCATTTTGTGCAAGAATATGTTATCATTTCCATTATTACTTCATGCACATTGTTGTTATGATGTTTGTTCCTCAACACGATTGAGTGGCATTAGGAAGTTTGCTTAGTTAAGTGTCAAAATATCCAGTTCGCTTCTACAGCATCCCTAGGCTGGTGTTAGCTTCGTGCTGGGAGTCTAGTTTCTTTCCCCGATCGTTGAGGATGACCTTTGAGTATGGGTTTTCATAGACTACACGGCAAGCCATAGCTGATTTTCCTTTGAGCAACACCGTTGCTACTTTGGCCATACTTTGGGTATGCACAAAGGTCTTTTCTTTTCTCTGCTCGGCCCAGTGTAGGGGCAAGAGATGGATGGATGAGATGACCAATCTAGGCGCTCCCTAATACGAGAGAGGTCTCAAATAGGGGCAGTCTTGACCCTCGAATATGAGTGTTCATGCAATATCTAGCCAATAAGGGCTCACAAATTCAATGAATCAAATGCAAAATTATGAAATCGAAGGCATGGCAAGAGTGGCAGTATAGTTCCCCGCGTGACGTCATGAGCCCGGTCGCATGCGTGCCTGATAAATATAGGTCTCAAAATCAAAGACACAAAGCCCCGATGCAACAGACTATATCTTTGAGGGGTAGTGCCCTGGGAAGAATTCAAATCATGATATCTCTCATCCAGTATTAAGCTTATCCCCATTGTTCTTCTACTTCTCCCTCTTAGGCTGGGTTGCATCCTAGGTATGGCCTTAGTAGGGGCACTGTTCTTTAGAGGCGGTTGGTTGTGGTAAGCCACCCTCATATGCAAGTCCTGCCCAAGAGAAATCTTTAATGAAAGGGGGAGGAACGATGATCCATGGCCAATAGTTCGAGCCCGTCTTGGGTGCTGCAGATTACTTTATTGTCAAAATTTAAAAAAAATCAAAAATGTCAAAAAGAATCATCGGATATTGTCAAAAATTCCAAAAAAAAAATCAAATACTTCAAAATTCCAAAAAAAAATCAGATATGTCAAAACTTTCAAAAAATCAAATACTTCAAATTCCAAAAAAAAATTAGATATTGTCAAAATCTAAAAAAATCAGGAAAATCAAAAATCCAAAAATATATGTCTTATGTTCCCTTTTTCATGTATTTCTATCTATTTTGTTTTTGAGGACGGATATGATCTGTTTGTTAAGTGTGCAGGTTGCAGGTGTTTAAAGCTTCCTTACTCTTCATCATTTGCTCTGCCTCCATATCTTTCTGTTCGGTTCTCTCTTCTTCAATCTATTCTCTCGATCTGTTCTGAAGCTCATGTCCTTCTCAGCTTTTGCTTTATCTCATCATATCTTCATGAGAGGGCTTTGCCTCACGATTATGAACCTGGCAGTTATGCTTCATTCTGATCTTGGGTTTCAATTGAGGAGCATATTGGTTTGTGTCTTTCATCCCGCCGTGTCCTTGTCACACGTGTCTATGTCCCTCCGTGTCGTCACGCGTGTCTTTGTCCCTCCGTGTCTATCATGTTTTTTTGTCCCACTGTGTTATCGTCCCAAGTGTGTCTTATCCTACCATGCTATGTGTTGTTGTTGTCCCCCGTGGTGTTGTCGTCCCGCGTGCCTTTGCCCTACCATATCTTGTCCCACCGCGTGTGTTGTCCCACCGTGTTGTGGTGTTGTCTTGCCCCACCATACTCTTTAGTCCCACTCATACTTATTGTTTGTTCATGTGATGTCTTGCATTTGTTGTTCATGTAATTTCATCCTTTGTTATGTTATGTTATGTTATCTTTCATCCATCTTTGTGATGTTGTGTTATGTTAATGTTTATTCTTTTGTTATTTTGGTTGTCTTATATCAAAAATAAAAAAAAATGGCATTTTGCTTGGCAGGTAAATCAGGTATGGCTCTTTATCCCTTCTCATTGTTACATTACTATATTATATCTCTACATTAATATAGCCTCTCGAGGACCGGCTGATTTCCCATGTGTTCCAAGATCTGATGTTCCCCTTTAACAAAAACGATGATGATCTAGGAGCATACGGTTAATTGTTGGATACGCCGTTAGTTGGAGTCGAGTAGGGGGCGATGGATTCTGTCTCGCACGCCGTGGTTGCAAGAAGACTCTTGACCCCGTCTTGGCTCGGTCTAGCAATAGTATCCTTAGGTACTTTCTATTTTATCTTTCTTCGCATCGGTTTAGCAATAGTATCCTTGAGTACTTTCTATTTTATCTTTCTTCGCATTCATTTTGATGATTTCTTTATTTTAGCCTAGCATACATCATGTCAATTTGAGCATTCACGTCTCGTGATTTGATCAAGATTTCTCCTCAGCAATGGTTAATTACATAACTTTCTCTCGGATAAGAGATCCTCATTCCACTCCGAATTTGAACGATTTCTCTAATCTTGCCACTTGGTCTGGTTGGCCAGCATGATTCCTGCCTGAATTTTTTCTCAGTTTTACTCTTTCCTTTTCCAGCTTTTCAGCTGTGTTCTTCTAATCCCCTCATGTCCGTGGATTGTGTCCCCTGATAAGGTTGGTCATGTTTCCTTTTTCTTCATTAGTTAGATCTCCAAGCATGCCTCATCCTTGTCATCGATTCCTTGTGGTCAGTTCGGCATTTTCAGGAGAACTCATGTCGCTTGTTGGTTGTGACGGGTGTCTTTTGTCTTGATGCCCGCTTTTCAGTTCTCTCCGCTTCATCTCCATTTCACATCGCTTTCACTTTCGCTCCATCTTCTTTCCATTTCGCCTCTGCGTCACTTTCGCTCGCTCCCTTGCAAAGCAGACATCAAGGAGGAGAATCTGTTGACACCCATTTTTAGCCTACAGGTTGAGTTATTTCTCTTATTCACCTCCATAATGCCCTGAATTAATCCTTGTTTTGGAGCATTCTTTGAGCCTATCTCGAGCACATTTCTGGGCCATTTTTCAAGCCCATTGAGCTTTGGAGACCTTTATCTTCAATTCCCCAACTTTTGAGCCCGTTTCGGGCTGATTCGGAGCTCGAACGGACGTCCAGGAAGAAGTTGCGCAAAAGCCTGTGTACCTGTTGGTAGCGGTCAACCCAAAACCGCTACCACCTTTAAAAAAAATTTACTTTACATCATATAGCTGTCTAGTGAAGACCGCTACCCTCGTTTCTTCGCCTGTTTCGCCCCATTAGGTAGCAGTCTTTACTAGACCGCTACCCTCATTTCTTCACCCATTTCGCCCCATTTCAGCCTTGATGCCTTGCAGTCACCCCCTAGACCGTTTGTCTTTCCCTTACGGTCCTCCCATGACCATTTTCTTTCCTTTGCGGCCGCACGATAGACCGTTTGACAGACAGAGAGTCCAGAACCTCCTGAACTCCAATTTCTTCACCACGGGACTCTCCAGGAGCCCTATCTTAATCCAATTTCGAGGGAGATAATCCTCCACCTCGGTTTCCTTTGATTTGGAACTCTTATTCCGACTATTATCTAGATATTTATCAATCTATATCTCTGAAATTGGGTGTTTATCTCGGATTTAAATCCTAGGGTTTTTTTGCTCCTATATATAACTGCCCAATTCGTAGGTCGCGAAGGGGAGCTCTTCTTCGGTTCCGGGCGAAGCAATGATGCAACACGGACTCAACTCTTCGACCCTGGCCTGATGAGGGAAGTATTAGCTTTCGTTTCCATCTTTCTGAGCTTGATTTCGCTCTTCCTATCTCTAGTTATTCTCCTCCCGATTTCACAAAACATCACAGATTTCTATTTTCTGCTACACATGGACTTTTGTCCGTTTTGCATGCACGTTTCCCGCAGTTGTGCTGTGTGATTTTTCCATATCTTTATTTCTATATCATCACAACACACACACCTATCTTTTACACCATTTCACAGGGGTTAAAAACCTCCTCCCGGTGCGTTCTCCCTCTGTCACGTCCCGAGCCTTTATTACAGTGGAAGACTAACTCGAGGAACATGAATAGCCGACATGGTAAGCCTCTTGCGAGCAAGAACGATCAGAGCGGAAGACAATCACACATAAAAATGCAATTGCACAATAATTTACTCAAACTCCAACTTATTTCATTAATAAGCAAAATATTCTAATACAATAACTTTTCAAACTTCATTAATTCATCAGACTCAAGGAAAAAGTAAATTATAAAGACTCGATCTAAATAATATTGACTTTCCTAAGTCTTCACTCTCATTTTGATAAGACTTTCATTCGCACTCGGACCCGCTACTTGTATAACTCGAATCCGAATTTGAATCACTTCTATCTCCTGAAAAGATTGAAAAATAGGTAATGAGCACACTTGCCCAGTAGGTATCTTCGCATCAACATGAAGGCACTATTAAAGTGATTAGCATTTTAGCTCTAAAGAAATAAGGTAAAGTCATGCGAATGGGATAAATCATGCGATTACCAAAGTAACAAAGATGATCATGTAAGATAGAATGAGCAAATATGAACTATCAAGAATATAATAAGAATATGATATGCCCTTTCATGAACAAGAATGTAATAGAAAGTCATGTATTAATCAAGAATGTACTCTTCACTTAGTAGCAAGTACTTCGTGAACTTCTGTGGAATATCATGTAACAAGCTAGGAAGTCATGTACGTGTCGTGGATTTTCACTTCACGAGCCGTGGATCTTCACTTATTTATAGAGAAAGTACTCCCAGCGCAATGCGATGCCAGTAGCATCATACCCCATGATTTATAATAGTATGTTTCTGATAATCAGTCGAGGGGACTAGCATAGAGCCCTTGAATACAATCAGTGCTCGATCGCATCTTCAGGTATAAATCAAGCTACTTCTACGCATGTAAACAATATGGCCAAGAATGTACAACTTCAACACTGGGTTCATGATAAAGTAGTCAATCATAAGAATGCTTCTATTTGAAACAAGGATTTTCAAATAACATATTAAAACTAGGTTATGCCATGAAAATAATTCGGTAGCATAACAGTACATTCCTTATCTTCCATAATTTACAATTAAGTATCTTGAACAATATGACAAGTCCTAGACCATCAATAATCTATCTAGGAACTTTGGAATATCAACCCTTGGGTCAAACCTTGGGTTAAATCACTCAGGAACTGTAACGGTCAAATAATGGGCCGTTATATGAACGTGACGGTTTAGTATTGGACCATTAGAATGAGCCGAATCCAGAAAGAATAGATTGGACTCAGTATATGTGACGGTCGTATACTGGACCGTTAGATGAGCCTGACGGTCTAGTATTAGGCCATTACACAGTCAAAACCAGAAAACATCGATAGTGCTTTCTAAACAATTGGGGTTTAATGGTACAACCAACTCGGCGTCCTAGTGGGAATCCTAGGATCGCGGAGAATTACGGAGGCCTTGAAACCAGATTTCCTAGTCCATTGGAAGGAATATCCAATAAAGAGGTCCTCAAGTTCAAGAGTATGTTCCTATAGTGCAAAAGTGTAAACTAATGGTCATATACCGGAATATATGCCATGTACTTAGAGAAATTGACTTTATAGACGGAAGAGAATGTGTAACGATGTGAAACCATGATAAAACTCCATCAATACATTAGTTAAAATCATGTTTTTAATATAAAACTATAGAGTTTTAGCAAATGAAATTAACATGTACTTAAAAATAACTCAAAGTGCTTTTAAACATGCATGAATCAGTTCATAAACTCAAGGTTCATAAAGATAAGTCAAAACTTAGATAACTAGGCTTATTTATAAGTAAGTTTGACTATTTTTAACTCTGTCTCGGGTTGACAGAACACAGTTATTCTGACGGTTGAATATGGGCGAGTCACAATACTGTGACGGTTTATCGTGGAGCCGTCAAAATGTTGTAACGCTCCGATCATGGTCCGTCAGAGTTAGCCGAGAAGCTTAAGTATAACAGGGAGTGTGACGGCTTATTGTAAGACCATTACGTCCCTCTGACGGTCTAACTATAGGCCGTTAGAGTCCTATTGATAGCATAAACGATAAAAGACTATGTTTTGAAACAAGTCATGCTTTAAAAAGATTTAACTATTCTAGTCATGATAAAACGAAGTAAAAGCCATCTAGATGCATAGGTTATAGTGAATTAACAAGAGAATATCTTTTATCTTCAATTAAGGCTAAAGATATGTATGTAAGCATGATTCTACTAAAACATGAAATTCATGGTCTATAGTGCATGAAATCAGACAAAATCAGAGGACTTTTACTCCTATCATGATGTTCTTACCGTTCATGAGATGGCCTACCTCTTTACTGAGCTTTCAACTTCCAATTTGGGACTGCAAGACACGCCCTAGTTCTTTCCTTCCAGTGAGTTTTCAGTAACTTCATGTCGCTCTAACTCCTCAATCTCTTGACCTAAGGATGTGAAATTTTGAGGGTAAGAAGGTGAAACTAAGTGGAACAGAAAGTTCTAAAGACACTTAAACTAATTACCTCATTTTGGTGCTCTAATCTCCTGATCTTCAGTAGACTTTCGCTCAGATTCCTGGGTTGCTATGGTCAAACTAGCAACTTTGGAAGCTTTAAACTCCTTGTGTAGTTGATCACCTAGCACAAAATTTTGAGGAAGATTAGTCCTATGTATAAGGAACAAAAAGTTCTAAAGAACTTACCCGAAATACTATCTCCTTACCTTAGTTTCACGTGAGCCGATGTAGGGGTCGCGCAGGTCAAAACTAGGGTCTATTTATAGGTTCTAACTAGGGTTTGAGGATTAGATCGATTCTAGAGTCCTTGTTCAAAGCTTAGATTGGCTTTTGAGAGTCCTTAACATGTTTACTAGTCCTCTCATCTCGATCCCAAAGAGATAAACTAGCAAAAATCTAATCCGTTTGCTCTTTTTTCCATTCACGGAATTGACAGAGCGTAACGGTCTAAGCTTGGCGCATTACATGCTTGTGGCGGTCGCACGATAAACCGCTACATCCACTGTGCGTAGAATTCAACTTAATTCAAACTCTTTCGTTTGTTTTATCCACATAATTATCTAAAAAAGGGTGTTTCTCCTTAAAATTCATGAATATGTTAAATAACCTTCTAGAATATGGGCCAAACTTAATGGGCTTTGTCCTTAAACCTTTTGGGTTTCATTTATTAAAGCTGGATTAATTATTCAACATACTTGGGCCTTATAATCAATTTAAGCTTTATAATTCCTATTAGATTTCAAAAAATTCTTAAAATAAACCAGAAATTATTTATATAAATTTTGGGACACTACACCCTCCCCCACTTAAAAGAATTTGGTCACCAAATTCATGGATTATATGGAGAGTGTACTTACAGTTGAATAATTCCAGAAATCTTTTCCGCATGGCTTCTTCCGTTTCCCAAGTTGCTTCGGACGGCCATGATTTCTTCCATTGAATTTTGATCATAGGAATAGTTTTATTCCTTAGTTGACGTACTTCCCATTCCAGAATCTTTATTTATGTTTGCTCGTACGTCATATCCTTCTGAGTCTCCAGATTGTCGTAAGTGATGACATGGAAAGGATCAGGTACATACTTATTGAGCATCGAGACGTGAAATACATTATGAACTTCGGATAATTGTGGAGGTAAAGCAATCCGATAAGCTACTTCACCAACTCTTTCAAGAATTGCGATGTGAATCTAGGATCTCTATCAGATATGATAGTGACAGGGACACCATGTAGCTTGACAATTTCCTTCATGTATAAGGCTGCTAGAATGTCCACAGACCATCGACTTTTGATTGGTATGAAATATACAGATTTTGTCAATCGGTCTATGATTACACATATACCGTCGTGTCCACCCCTGCTCTTAGGTAAACCCATAATGAAATCCATTCCTATACTCTCTCATTTTCATGCTGGAATATCTAAGGGATGTAATTTACCTGCGGGTCTAAAATGTTCTGCCTTTACTTGTTGACAGGTGAGACAGCGGGACACGAAATCAACTATTTCCCTCTTCATATTGGGCCACCAAAAATTTCTTTTGAGATCTTGATACATTTTTGTACCACCTAGATGAATGGTGTACTTGGATTTATGTGCTTCATCTAGGATCAGTTTCTTCGTATCCTCATGATCTTGTACACATACTCGGCCCTTAAATAGCAATCTTCCATCATTGAAAATAGAAAAATCCGGCCTTTATTCTATGTTGGCTTTAATCTCCAGTAATACGGGATCATCATTTTACAGCTTGACCAGATCCTCTATCAATGTAGGTTGAGCTTGAATATTAGCTATGAAACAATCTTCTTCTTGCATGTCAATATCTAAGTTCAACTAAGCAAATTGAGGAATAAGATTAGTCATACTAATCATAAGACTTGATAGCTTTCCCATTGGTTTTCTGCTGAGTGCATCTGCTACAGCATTAGCCTTGCCAGGATGATATTGAATAGCAAAATTGAAGTCTTTGAGATATTCTAACCATCTTCTCTGCCTCATATTTAACTCCTTTTGAGAGAATAAGTATTTCAAACTTTTATGGTCCGAGTAGACCGTGAATTTCTCTCCATAGAGATAATGATGCCAATTTTTTAAGGCAAAAATGACATCAGCCAAATCCAAATCATACACATGATAGTTTTCCTCGTGACGTTTCAACTGTCTTGAAGAATAACAGATTACCTTTCTATTTTACATAAGGACGCACCCTAAGCCAATGCCAGACGCATCCGTATATACTTCAAATCCACCACCTTCCACCGATAGTGATAGAATAGGAGCTGTAGTAAGATGGTTCTTAAGAGTTTGAAAACTCTTTTCACATTCCTTTGACCAGACAAAATGATCTTCTTTTCTTGTAAGTCTAGTGAAAGGAACAGCAATTTTTGAGAAGTCCTTAATGAACCTCCTATAATAACTAGCTAGACCCAGAAAGCTCCTTACTTCTGATACAGTGGTTGGCCGGCTCCAGTTTCTGACAGCTTCTACTTTAAAAGGATCCACAACGATACCTTCTTTTGAAATAATGTGGCCCAGGAATGAAACTTCCTTGAGCCAGAATTCACACTTGTTAAGATTGACAGAGAGTTTATGTTCTCTAAGTGTTTGCAAAGCTATCCTCAAATGTTCTTCATGTTCCTCTTTTATCTTGGAATATACCAGGATGTCATCGATGAAGACGACGATGAACTGGTCCAGATATGGCTGGAAAATAGTGTTCATAAGTTGCATAAATGCTGCTGGGGCATTTGTTAACCCGAACAGCATCACCACAAATTCATAGTGGCCATAACGACTTCGAAAAGCCGATTTATAAATATCTTCTTCTTTGATTCTAAGCTGATGATAACCTGACCTGAGGTCTATCTTGGAGAAATACTCTACTCCCGAAAGTTGATCGAAGAGCTCATCAATACACGGCAACGGATACTTATTTTTGATTGTAAGTTGATTCAGTCGCCAGTAGTCTATGCATAACCTGAGAGAGCCATCCTTCTTCTTGATAAATAGAACTGGCATACCCCAGGGGGATGTGCTAGGTCTAATGAAACCCTTATCTAATAGTTCCTGCAACTGCCTCTTTAGTTCCTTAAGTTCCGTGGGGGACATCCTGTAAGGGGCTATAGAAACAGGTGATGCTCCTGGATTGAGTTCAATAGTGAAGTTTACCTCCCTCTCGGGTGGTAAGCTGGGTAATTCGGATGGGAACACATCTGGGAACTCATTTACAATAGGGATGTCTGTTATGATGATTTTCTTAGGCTCGGTAACAATGAAAGAAGCAAGAAAAGCTTCACATCCTTGCGAGATAAGTTTGCAAGCGTGAAGAGAGGATATGATAGTGGGATGTGTCCTATACTTGATGCCAAGGAAAGAAAATCTTGGAAGACTGGGTTTTCGAAAGGATATAATCCTATTTCGACAGTTAATATCAGCATCATGATCTATAAGTCAATCTACCCCTAAGATGGCATCATAACCTTTCATGTCAAGGCATACTAAGTTTGCGGGGAGATTGTGACCTTCTACTATTACCTCGATATCAGGATAATACTCGGTAAGCTTAGTTCCAGAACCTAAAGGTGTAGTAATAGCAAGATCTGAATGTAAGGGAACTGATGCAATTGGTAATGTTTTTACAAAAGTAGTGGAGATAAAAGAATGAGAGGCACCGGTATCAAATAGCATAAATGCAGGATGGGAACAATTTTGAAGGGTACCTTCCATAAGTCCACCATCCCTGGGTGCTTCTTCTTCTTCTAGAACAGCATTGAGGCGAGATTGCCTCTTACGCCCTCCACCAGACGATTGATCCTTCATAAGGGGGCAATTTGGCATACAATGCTCCCTGCTTCCACAACGTAGACAAGCACTAAGGCGCTTCCAACATTCTTCAGCCGAATGGCCGAACTTCTTGCAAAATGTGCAAGTCGCCATGACTTGCTCCTTCTCCTCCTTGACTTTCTTGTTCTTCTGGGAACTTCCACCGTTCTCGCTCCAAGATCTTTTCTTATTATCACGGCTTTTATGAGGTTCCGTGATGCTGAATTTCTCCTTCTTATAACGCCGATCAGATCGTCGGCTAGACTCTTCTCCCTTTCCTTTCAATTTCTCGACCTTCTCTAAGGACCTCTTACATAAATATGCCTGCTGAACCATATCCGCATAGGTACGGATGTTTTGGGTCCCGAGCTGCTGAATGAAACCGGGTCGTAACCCGTCCATAAACTGATTAGCCTTCAATAAATCGGTACTGATTAAATGCGGTGCATAGGGTGCTAGCCTGGAGAATTGAAGTTCATACTCCGTGACTGTCATCATTCCCTAACGAAGAGAAGCAAACTCCATAGCCTTTCTTTCTTTAACATGCTCAGAAAAGTACTTAGCACGGAATAGAGTGAGAAAACCGTCTCATGTATGAGGTGCATCTGCCGGAGGTGTAGGTACTGATTTCCACCATGTACGTGCATCTTTATTGAGTTGAAATGTTGCAAGACACACTTTTTCTTGGTCCGTGCATTGGATAACATCGAGGATACGATTCATCTCATCTATCCAGTTTTCTGCCTCATCTGGGTTGGAAGAACCGTAGAAACGCGGAGGGTTTAAGCTCCAAAAATTGCGATGCAAGTCACCAGCCCTCGCCCCTGCGCCTGTCTGGGCCATAGTTTGTAACGCCTAAGTAAGGCCGGCAACCGTTTGTTGCATGCGACCCCAATCTACGCGATGTACCATTGTAATAATGAGGTACCAGAGAGAAATAACAAATTGTTAATTCTCATGGAATTAGAAAGAGGTTAATTATAAAACTAGTTAACTATCCTTTCCTGGGCTCTACCCAATTCTCACATAGGTGAGAAAATTTCTTCCTTAGTTCATAGGTAGGGGTCCTTAAACCTTGGACATATCCTATGACATGACTCTTTTCCCTAAGTCCTGATACTTAGGCTCTGATACCAACTTAACTGTCACGCCCCAAGCCTTTATTATAGCAGAAGACTAACTCAAGGAACATGAACAACCGGCATGGTAAGTCTCTTGCGAGCAAGAATGATCAGAGCGCGAGATAATCACACATAAAAATATAATTGCACAATAATTTACTCAAACTCCAACTTATTTCATTAATAAGCGAAATATTCTAATACAATAACTTTTCAAACTTCATTAATCCATCAGACTCAAGAAAAAATAAAATTACAAAGACTCGATCTAAACAATATTGACTTTCCTAAGTCTTCACTCTCATTTTGATAAGACTTTCATTCGCTCTCGGACCCGCTACTTGTATAACTCGAATCCGAATTTGAATCACTTCCATCTCCTGAAAAGATTAGAAAATAGGCAATGAGCACACTTGCCTAGTAGGTATCTTCGCATCAACATGATGGCACTATTAAAGTGATTAGCATTTTAGCTCTAAAGAAATAAGGTAAAGTCATGCGAATGCGATAAATCATGCGATTACCAAAGTAACAAAGATGATCATGTAAGATAGAATGAGTAAATATGAACTATCAAGAATATAATAAGAATATGATATGGCATTTCATGAACAAGAATGTATTAGAAAGTCATGTATTAATCAAGAATGTACCCTTCACTTAGTAGCAAGTACTTCGTGAATTTCTATGGAATATCATGTAACAAGCTAGAAAGTCATGTACGTGTCGTGGATTTTCACTTCACGAGCCGTGGATCTTCACTTATTTATAGAGAAAGTACTCCCAGTGTAATGCGACGCCAGTAGCATCATACCCCATGGTTTATAATAGTATGTTTCCGACAATCAGTCGAGGGGACTAGCATAGAGCCCTTGAACACAATCAGTGCTCGATCGCATCTTCAAGTATAAATCAAGCTACTTTCACGCATGTAAACAATATGGCCAAGAATGTACAACTTCAACAATGGGTTCATGATAAAGTAGTCAATCATAAGAATGCTTCTATTTGAAACAAGGATTTTCAAATAACATATTAAAACTAGGTTATGCCATGGAAATAATTCGGCAGCATAACAGTACATTCCTTATCTTCCATAATTTACAATTAAGTATCTTGAACAATATGACAAGTCCTAGACCATCAATAATCCATCTAGGAACTTTGGAATATCAACCCTTGGGTCAAACCTTGGGTTAAATCACTCAGGAACTGTAACGGTCAAATAATGGGCCGTTATATGAACATGACGATTTAGTATTGGACCGTTAGAATTGGCTGAATCTAGAATAAATAGATTGGACTCAGTATATGTGACGGTCGTATACTGGACCGTTAGATGAGCCTGATGGTCTAGTATTAGGCCGTTACACAGTCAAAACCAGAAAACATCGATAGTGCTTTCTAAACAATTGAGTTTTAATGGTACAACCAACTCGGCGTCCTAGTGGGAATCCTAGGCTCGTGGAGAATTACGGAGGCCTTGAAAACAGATTTCCTAGACCATTGGAAGGAATATCCAATAAGGAGGTCCTCAAGTTCAAGAGTATGTTCCTATAGTGCAAAAGTGTAAACTAATGGTCATATACCGGAATATATGCCATGTACTTAGAGAAATTGACTTTATAGACGGAAGAGAATGTGTAACGATGTGCAACCATGATAAAACTCTGTTAATACATTAGTTAAAATCATGTTTTTAATATAAAACTATAGAGTTTTAGCAAATGAAATTAACGTGTACTTAAAAATAACTCAAAGTGCTTTTAAACATGTATGAATTAGTTCATAAACTCAAGGTCCATAAAGATAAGTCAAAACTTAGATAACTAGGCTTAATTATAAGTAAGTTTGACTATTTTTAACTCTGTCTCAGGTTGACAGAACACAGTTATTCTGACGGTCGAATATGGGCACGTCACAGTGCTGTGACGGTTTATCGTGGAGCCGTCAAAATGTTGTAAAGCTCCGGTCATGGTCCGTCAGAGTTAGCCGAGAAGCTTAAGTATAACAGGGAGTGTGACGGCTTATTGTAAGACCGTTACGTCCCTCTGACGGTCTAACTATAGGCCGTTAGAGTCATGTTGACAGCATAAAAGATAAAAGACTATGTTTTGAAACAAGTCATGCTTTAAAAAGATTTAACTATTCTAGTCATGATAAAACGAAGTAAAAGCCATCTAGATGCATAGGTTATAGTGAATTAACAAGAGAATATCTTTTATCTTCAATTAAGGCTAAAGATATGTACGTAAGCATGATTCTACTAAAACATGATATTCATGGTCTATAGTGTATGAAATCAGACAAAACCAGAGGACTTTTACTCCAATCATGATGTTCTTGCCGTTCATGAGATGACCTACCTCTTTACTGGGCTTTCAACTTCCAATTTGGGACTGCAAGACACGCCCTAGTTCTTTCCTTCCAGTGAGTTTTCAGCAACTTCACGTCGCTCTAACTCCTCAATCTCTTGACCTAAGGATGTAAAATTTTGAGGGTAAGAAGGTGAAACTAAGTGGAACAGAAAGTTCTAAAGACACTTAAACTAATTACCTCATTTTGGTGCTCTAATCTCCTGATCTTCAGTAGACTTTCGCTCAGATTCCTGGGTTGCTATGGTCGAACTGGCAACATTGGAAGCTTTAAACTCCTTGTGTAGTTGATCACCTAGCACGAAATTTTGAGAAAGATTAGTCCTATGTATAAGGAACAAAAAGTTCTAAAGAACTTACCCGAAATACTATCTCCTTACCTTAGTTCCACGCGAGCCGATGTAGGGGTCGCGCAGGTCAAAACTAGGGTCTATTTATAGGTTCTAGCTAGGGTTTGAGGATTAGATCGATTCTAGAGTCCTTGTTTAAAGCTTAGATCGACTCTTGAGAGTCCTTAACATGTTTACTAGTCCTCCCATCTCCATCCCAAAGAGATAAACTAGCAAAAATATAATCCTTTTGCTCTTTCTTCCATTCACAGAACTGATAGAGTGTAACGGTCTAAGCTTGGCACGTTATATGCCTATGGCGGTCGCACGATAGACCGCTACATCCACTGTACGTAGAATTCAACTTAATTCAAACTCTTTCATTTATTTTATCCACATAATTATCTAAAAAAGGGTGTTTATCCTTAAAATTTGTGAATAGGCTAAATAACCTTCTAGAATATGGGCCAAACTTAATGGGCTTGGTCCTTAAACCTTTTGGGTTTCATTTATCAAAGCTGGATTAATTATTCAACATACTTGGGCCTTATAATCAATTTAATCTTTATAACTCCTAATAAATTCCAGAAAATTCTTAAAATAAACCAGAAATTATTTATATAAGTTTTGGGGCACTACACCCTCAATCTTTACCCTTATTTTATCACTACGGGATTGATACTACACTCATTGTTTCTAATGGGTTTTATCCTTGTGGTTCATCTTTGTTTTGCAGGAGAAGCATGAATAGAACATGAGGCCCTCTTCCTCCAGCCGGCTGGAAGGAGAGAAGGTTCATTCCACATCATTCCCCGCACCCCTTTGTTCAAGGGTGATCAAGTCTTCATCCTTTTCCAAGGTACACAACGTCGTTCTTCTCATCTCTTCATCCCTTTGGCCTTGTTAATCCTTGGTGGCGGTCACGGTCAGTTTTCCTATCATTTATCGCCCCTTGTTCATACTTGTTCATGCTTGTTCATGCTCATATGATGCTTGCATAGTTTGGGGGTGGGGTAGAACAAAACATTAATAGTCATGACTGATAACATGAAATGGGTCATGAACATATCTTTTAAGCATCGAGACATGGAACACATCATGAACTCCAGATAATTGTGGCGGAAAGCTATCCGATAAGTGACCTCGCCAACCCTTTCAAGAATTTCAAAAGGGCCAATAAACCTCAGAGTAAACTTGTCTTTGATGCCGAATCTTCTAATTTCATGACCTGGGGAAACCTTGAGGAACACATGATCTCCCACTTGAAATTCCAGATCTCTTCTTCTGATATCAGCATATGTCTTTTGTCTTGATTGAGCCATCTGGAGTCTTTCTCTGATAAGTTTCACCTTCTCGGTTGTATCTTTGACAAGATCTGGGCCTAGAAGTTATTTTTCCCCAACTTCATTCCAGCAGATTGGTGAACGGCAACTCCTTCCATATAATGTCTCGAACGGTGCCATTTGTATGCTAGTTTGATAGCTATTACTGTAGGCAAACTCGACTAGAGGCAAGTGGTCGTGCCAACTTCTACCAAAGTCAATAGCACAAGCTCTAAGCATATCTTCAATCACCTGGTTTGTTCTTTCGATTTATCCATCTGTTTGGGGATGGAATGCTGTGCTAAAGTTCAATCGGGTCCCTAATGAATGTTGTAGACCCTTCCAGAATTGTGATGTGAAATAAGGGTCTCGATCAGATATTATTGTGATAGGGACTCCATATAATTTAACAATCTCCTTCATGTATAAGACTGCTAGAATATCCACACACCATCAACTTTTAATAGGTAGAAAATGTGCGAACTTTGTCAGTCGGTCAATAATCACCCATATTCCATCATGTCCACCTCTTGTCTTTGGCAAACCCATGATGAAATCCATCCCTATGCCCTCCCATTTTCACTCGGGAATTTCCAGGGGATGTAACTTCCCAGGGGACTTTTGATGTTCCGCCTTAACTTTTTGACAAGTGAGGCAGCGAGATACAAAGTCTGCCACTTCTCTCTTCATATTAGGCCACCAGAAATTTCTTTTTATGTCATGATACATCTTGGTAGCACCACCGTGAATAGCATATCTTAACCTGTAAGCTTCTTCCATATTTAGCCTTTTAGTCTCCTCATGATCTGGTACACAATCCGACCTCAAAATAGTAATCTTCCATCAGTCGTGACGGAGAAATCTGGCCGTTGATCAATATTAGGCTTGATCTCCACCAAATAAGGTCATTTTCTTGAAGCTTAACTAGATCTTCCACTAATGTAGGTTGTGACCGGATATTGGCAACAATATATTCTTCATTATCCGTGTCAATATCTAAATTAAGCTGAGCAAAGTCTTCTATAACATTTGTCATACCTCTTCTGAGACTTGATAAAGTTGCCAGTGGTTTTTTGCTGAGCACATTAGCTACAACATTTGTCTTGCGAAGGTGGTATTGAATAGAAAAGTTGAAGTCCTTAAGGTACTCTGCCATCTTCTTTGCCTTATGTTTAACTCTTTTTGGGAGAAGAGATATTTCAGACTTTTGTGGTCTGAAAATATGGTGAATTTTTCCCCAAAAAGGTAATGTCGCCATATCCTCAAGGCGAAGATAACAACATCTAGTTCTAGATCATGCACTAGATAATTCTCCTCGTGACGTTTTAATTGCCTTGAAGCATAATAGATGAATCTACCATGCTGCATTAAAACGCATCCAAGGCCAACGCCTGATTCATCAGTATAGACATCGAAACTACCCCCTTTAACGGGCAGTGCTATTATGGGTGCAGTAGTTAGATGTTCTTTGAGAGTCAAGAAACTTTCTTCACAATATTTTGACCATATACAAGGAGTTTCTTTTCTTGTAAGCATGGTCAGAGGTACGATGATCTTAGAGAAATCCTTTATGAACCGCCTATAATAGCCAGGAAACCCAAGAAAACTCCTGACTTCAGTTATGGTTGTTGGTCGGCTCCAATTTTTGACAGCTTTAACTTTCGAAGGATCCACAGTGATACCTTCCTTTGATATGATATGACCAAGGAATGAGACTTCCTTTAGCTAGAATTCACATTTGTTGAGCTTTGCATAATGTTGGTGCTCTCTTAATATTTGCAAAGCTATTCTTAAATGCTCTTCATGCTCTTCCCGTGTCTTGGAATATATTAGAATGTCATCAATGAAGACGACCATGAACCGGTCAAGGTAAGGCCTAAAGACATTGTTCATGAGTTACATAAAAGCTGTAGGGGCATTGGTTAACCCAAACGGCATAACCACAAACTCATAATGCCCATGTCTGCTTCGAAACGTAGTCTTGGAAATATCTTCATCTTTAATCCGCAGCTGATGGTAGCCAGACCTGAGGTCTATCTTTGAGAAATATTCTGCATCAGAGATCTAGTTGAATAGCTCATCGATACGCGGTAATGGATATTTGTTCTTGATTGTGAGTTGATTCAACTGCCGGTAGTCGATGCATAGCCTAAGAGATCCATCCTTCTTCCTAAAGAATAGAACTAGCGCTCCCCAAGGGGACGTTCTTGGTCGAATAAAATCTTTCTCCAATAGTTTCTAAAGTTGCTTCTTCAACTCCTTATGTTCCGTGGGGGACATCCTGTAAGGAGCTTTTGAAACAGGAGCTGCTCCAGGGATCAGTTCAATGGAAAAGTTTACTTCCCTTGCGGGCAGTAAACCGTGTAGTTCAAAAGGGAAAACGTCAGGAAAGTCTCTCACAATAGGGATCTCTCCTAGAATAAGTTCCTTGGACTCGGTGACAACTACGGAAGCAAGGAAAACTTCACAACCTTGAGAGATGAGTTTGTAGGCGTGAAGAGAAGAAATAAAAATATGATGCTTCCTATATTTGAAGCCAAGGGAAGAAAACTTTGGAAGATCGGGTTTGTGGAAGGAGATCCGCCTATTGTGACAATTAATGTCGGCATAGTGTTCACATAGCCAATCTACACCTAAGATGGCATCGTAGCCTTCCATGTCAAGGCATACGAGATCAACAGGAAGATTATGGCCTTCTATGGTCACCTCGCTATTAGGGTAGTGAGTTTTAAGTTCTGTTCCGGAGCCTAGAGGTGTGGTAATTGCTAGGTCTGAAGGTAAAGGAACAAGATAAACTGGCAAAGTTTTAACAAAAGTAGTAGATATAAAAAAATGAGAAGCACCAGTATCGAATAATACAAAGGCAGGATGTGAGTAAATTTGGATGGTACCTTCAATCATCTCATTTTCCTTTGTAGCTTCCTCATCCATTACGGCATTGAGACGAGCCTGTCGCCTACGCCCACCATCATTCTTGGAGGGTTGCTCTTTCATAAGGGGGCAATCGAGCATGTGATGCTCCAGACTTCCGCATCGAAGACAAGCGCCAAGGCGCTTCCAGCACTCTTCGGTCGAATGACCGCACTTCTCACAGAAAGTGCAAGCCAGCATGACTTGCTTCTCTTCTTCTTTCACCTTCTTGTTTTTGCTTTTCCTGTTACCATTACGAGACCGCTTCTTGTTGTCACACGGATTTGTGTGTCCCCGTGATGCTGAATTTCTCTTCTTTCCTTCCTCGTTTATCATGTTTCCGGCTAGATTCTTCGCCTTTACCCTTGAACTTTTTGACCTTTTCCAAGGTCCTCTCACATAAGTGGGCTCTATGGACCATCTCTGTGTATGTGCAGATATTTTGAGGCCCAAGTTGCTTAACAAAGATGGGCCTTAAACCATCCATAAAGCGATTGGCTTTGAGAATCTCCGTAGCAACAAGATGTGGAGCATATGGTGCTAGCCTTGAGAATTGTAATTCAAACTCCACCACCGTCATCATACCTTGCCTAAGGGAGGCAAATTCGACCACCTTTCTCTCCCGGACATGCTACGAGAAATACTTCTCATGGAAGAGCTCAAGGAACTCCTCCCAGGTGAGTTGTGCATTATGTAGATGAGCCGAGGTGGTCTTCCACCACGTACGAACATCCTTGTTTAATTGGAAAGTGGCTAACATGATCTTTTCCTAGTCCGAGCATTGCATGACATTGAAGATGTGATCCAATTCTAGGCCTCATCAGAGTTGGTTGATCTCGAGAACCTAGGAGGGTTCATACTCTGTAAGTTCCTGTGTAGATCACCGATGCCCACTCGCGCGCCAGCTTGAGCTACCGTTTGCAGGGCCTGGGTGAGACCCTGGATGGTTTGTTGCATGGCTTCCCAATTTTCACGATTGCCAGCCATTTGGAAAGTAGGATTCTAGAAAAAATATAAAGTTTGTCATTTTCTTTGGAGTTTATGGGGTTTAACCTAAATGTTAATTCTTACTAGAGATCTAGCTTAATCATAACCCAAGCTCTACCTATGACTTGATATTTCTCCTAGGACATAAAAATCCTAGGCTCTGATACCAACTTAACTGTCACGCCCCGAGATATGCAACGGAATTAAGTCAGGAACATGAACAACCGACAAATAAAGCCTCAAGTTAGAATGACAATCAAAGCGCTAAACACATAGAAGAATGAACAGAACGTATTCTAAAAATCTTCACTTTATTGAATAATAATCAATGTTTACAAATGACACTTGACTCTTTAACATAATGACTCGCTAGACTCAATAAAGTGAAAAATTACATAACATGATCAACTTCACCGCCTATTACAGTGAAGGACACTTATTACAATATGACTCATAAAACTTTGACTATCTAGAGCACCTCTCTTTCTTCATTCGCTCTCGGACTCACCACTTGAGTACTCCAAATCCAACTCGCTAGAATTTTCTGAAAAAAAGATTGGAAAAGTAGGGAATGAGCGCACTCGCCGAGTAGGTATCTTCGTATCAATATGATGGAAATGTTAAAACAATTGACATTTTAGCTCTAGAAAGGTAATATTGAAAATGTGATAAACACGTGAATAAACCATAGTAATAACAAGTCTCATAATAAGTGTAGAGATATGAGAAGTGAAGAGGGGCGATCTCGCACTGCTCTTGAGCGGGGAGGAAGATGACCACGTACCCTTGAAGTATAAACTGTAAGAAGGGAAACTAGTCAGAGGTGCCCAGGGATAGATCCCCGGGGAAGACCCTCCGATGCTTAAGTCAGGACAGGATAGTAGAGCACAGATGCGAAGAGGAGAATTGGAAGGAAAGTGGGAGCGCGAGATTCCTCTCCACCAAAAGGTGAAGTGGTTCATGCTCAGGCTTACATAGGCGTGCTTAAGCTTACTTAAGCTCTCTTGTCGCAGTAGGGCATGTCCTGTTTAAATAGTGGCCGGTTGTGCGAATTGATCCCCGTAAGCTGAGGGGTTCCAGGGGGGTTACGTCCTTCATGCGGGCTCCTTACTGCGCACGGACTCTTAGTTTCCCTTGCCCCCTTGAGCTTCTTGCCATTAAAGGATTTGCAACGGCCGAATCATTAAGCTTCCATCAGTGAGCCCGAGTGAATGGCACTTGTTCGGGAGTGGTCTCCCGAGGGATAAGTGCTGGGTCGGGACAAGGAATAGGGGGCTCCAAGGGAGCTTTCCTGATCGACTGATGCTCGGACTTCCCAACCCGAAGGTCGCCTAAGAAGCGCTTGTACCGAGTGAATTTTTGGGCTTCATAGTAAGTGGGCCCGGGGGCTGCCACTTTGAGGAGTTGAGCCTTGTTCGGTCCGGTTCGGACCTCGTTTGGCCTCTCCGTACGGGCGGTGATATTTCCCCTTTCCACTTGTCCCCCTCCTACTCCCGAGCCAAGATTAGACTTGGACGAGTAGCAATTGGGCTGGACTGTCTGTGGCACTGGTTGGGTAAAGATATCTCTCTGGTAGGGGCCACGTGACACAGCTCACCTTGAAAATACGCCCGTTATGATGAGTAAGAGAATGCCCCTCCTCGGGAGATCGGACGTCGCGTCGCCTCCCGTCAGGGTTTTTAGGCATGGCGCGTTTTGCGTCTCTTTATCTCCGGGGTTTTAGGGTTTTGCCTCTCTTTGTAGTTATATCTGAGGGAGGCTCCCGCGCTGTGAGAGTAGTTTCGGAAGAGCGGAGAATCATTGTAGCCGTCGAAGCTAGAAGAGCTTCCTGAGGTGGTGATTCGTAAGCTCCCTTTCTTCTCTGAAGTTCTCTGGCTTAGAGCTTTCCCCTTCTTCATCTCTCTGTCTTATGGCGGATCATCACTCTGAGGCTGAGGGGCGGCAGAGAGAACGGACCCCCAGAGTTTTCTTGATGCCGCCGGAGCCGTTCTGCAGCGAGCTGGGGGAGGCGGAGGTCAAGCGGCTAGAGAGTCGCTACGGGCTGCCTTGGCGGTTCCAGTTCCTAGTGCCTGAGCCTCATGAGTCTAGCCTATCCACTCGTTCTAGCCTCTTTTGCTCCGTTCTTCTGGCTTGGAAGTGTGGCTTTCATCTGCCCCTTCATTCCTTTGTTCCCTGGTTGCTTCGGTTCTACCGGCTGGCTCCTGTCCAGCTGGTCTCCAACTCTTATACTGTAGCACCCAGGGTAAATACTATGGGATAATTTCCCTGAATAAATAAAATTTCCTAAATAAGTGTCCAATAAAGACAAAGAAATACTTTGAGCCATGGTCCTTTTCTAACCCATACACCTTTAAGGGCCCAAATCAAATTAAAAATATATACAACACGGATATATATAAATATGTGTAAATAACACTTGCGAATAATCACTAAGACCCAACCATTTTACGAAAAAAAAAAAGAAAGAGCCTTAATTCCATGAACCTTAGAGACCAAGAGTCCAACATCCTCGAAACCCCTTTTGCCCAACTCTTTCCTACGAACAAGGATGCATAGGTGAATAAAGCCATAATGGGCCTCACGAACTGATAGCCAAAGTGGGCTTAGGGATGGCCTTGATATATATATATATATATATATATATATATATATATATATATATATATATATATATATATATATATATGTATATATATGTTAATATTAGGGGTTTCTTCAATTCCCAAAACAGCCGAAGCTGTGTTCGTATGGGAAAGGTTTTCACAATTTTTGGGTGGCAGCTGCAGATATAGATAGGGTGATTAACATGGGGTAATCCGAAGCCTGTTAGGATTGATAAACGGAAAGTTGGAACCTGTTAGGACTATTTACATGGGAGTTGTTTCCTTGTAGAAATCTAAACCTACGCAGGACCCTTCTCTCTATAAATACCTTTCCCTAACGGCAAGCCAAGCCTCCTCCCACGATAGTGAATCCCGCTGCAAAATCATCATCATTGTCATCCGCAGCTGCCTTTGACCACCGCTGCTGCTAGCCTTCTTCCTCTGTCCATCCTCTTCTGCTGCCTCCGGCGTGGGGACGGAGAGGCTTCATCCCTTTTGTTGCTACCGTTTCGCTCCCTGTGTCGTCCGTTTGCTACAGCGGTCCTGTAGCGGTGGTGCCGTTGCTGTTGTGGAAGCATGAAGAAGCTTTGCTTCTTCCCTGTGGCTTCTTCCCTATCCGTGCATTAAGGAGGTGCTGCTACTGCATTGCTGCTCTTGTTATCTCTTCATTTTCTACCGTGGATGTATCATGGAGAGGCTGCCACTTCTCCCTGTTTCTTCTTCTCCGTAAGACTACCGCCGCTCGTGTTTTCTTATTCTTCCACCAGCTACATACGTGAAGAAGACCTTAGTTGCTCTGTTCGTGTTACTTCTCATCTTCCCGAAGTTCATCTTCAACGTCCCAACCAAACACAACCATGTAGGTGTTCTCGACATCAAGCTAAATCCATTAATAGTTAAGCCTCTAAATATATCTCTGCATACATACCATATTCTTTTGATGCATCTGTAGGTGATCTGTCCCCAAGCAAAATTGTTAGTAATATAATCTCTGCATGTAGTGTATTTTATAATCGTTCCCGTAGGTTTAGCCCAAGATCACCACATGCATGTTTCCTGTTACGGTTCACATAAAGTTAACGTCTGATTAAAGAATTTTTATCCATATAATTAAGTATCAAAAAATCATGAAGTATATATGATTGGAATCCCCATATTTTTCTTTAATTTTCCATGACTTTGTAAGATAATATTAACTAGTTAACAAATTGATTAACGAATCACCAATTTTATTGTAGCATGTTAGTTATCAGGTTTTGCTTTGACAATTTGTTCGTGGGTGCCGGAGCGTCCTTTGATCATAAAATTTTATGGGTGCGTTATTGGGATAGTGACCGAGGTAGAGGAGTTGGTACCTCTTTTTTTCGATTCTCCTATCTCAAGATCCCCCATCTCTCAAGTAAAAATATTTTTGAACATCTGATTAGGTAGAGTTTTTTGAGCCCTTCATTTTGGTATATAGATTGCACGATTCCGATTTGTATATCTCGAGAACGGAAGTTTCAAAGATATCTGGACTATTAGTTAATGAAATAACGACCATATGTGCGGTCGTTGTTTCTTTGATATAGATAGATATATATATATATATATATATATATATATATATATATATATATATATATATATCCGTATAATTTTATGTTTACTCATAACTTTAAAAATCTATATCTATAAAACTTTGTAAAATGAAATTATAAAATATATATTTCTGGAATATTTAGATTTTTCTCCGAATTATCATATATTTTGTTTCTCTAAATTTTCAATAAATAGTATGTGTCCTTTTAAAGAGATGCTATTTTCTAAATTGTTAGATTAAATAGAAATTAAGATATAAATTGACGTCTTGCCAAAGGGACGTAAATTAAATTCTAGAATTGGCGCCTCTCTAAAGAGACGCTAATTAATAAAAATAACGCCCATCTATATAGACGTGAATTCTTGTTCTCCCCTATTTTATCAGGTTGAACCCATACCGCGGGTCTATTAGCACTCTTATCCCAGTCCGTGAATAGAGTTCTTGTTTCTCACGTTGTTTCTTGCTTACACACACAACTCTCGGTGACATACGAGCCCTCCATTGGACATTCCGTTCCTTCGGACTGGCAAGTTAGTCATAGAGACCTCCGTAAGTCTCCTCGTAGCCTTGGACTCCCTCAAGGTCGACTGAGCTGGTTGTACCCTAAAAACCCTAGAACCGATACATGTCACTCTAGTTTTTGGAAAGCTTGTATATCTCTGAACTGCGACCATGACATGGACGCCTAATAGAAATGGCGACCATGGTAGGGGCGCAGTTTATTCTTTATGCGACATTCTTTAGGATGCTATTTAGAATTAAGCGACCACAAGAAGTGTCGATTTTTTTCCTTGAGCATTTCTTTGTCAATCTAATGTGCGACCACCCCTTGGACGCAGTTTATAAGTGACGATGACATAATGGACACCAATTACCTAGTTTTCTCGGATTTATCTCGAGTTCGTTATATCATGCATTTTCGTGATTGACTTCCCTATTATCTATGACACTCTGTCCTTTTTTGGGAATTTTCCTTGTCATCAATTCGAGAACATAACCCTTTGACTCTGTATTTGGCCATATCTGATTCTGAGATATTAAGGGCTCTGGGTCCGCGACTATCAATGTCAGGTAGGACGGAAGTCCAATTCTGTAAACTATGAGAATTCTAGGTGTGGCATTGCACCAAGTCTGTACATCTGTTATATTCTGTTATATCTATTATTCTGCAAATTCTGTTGATTTTGGAAGTTTTGTTATTCTGATATTTTGTTGTTCGGTTATTCTGATAATTTAGATATTCTGCTAGATTGTTTAATTCTGCTTATATTTATTGAAACTCTATTATATTCTGGCCAATTCTGAAATTATGTTCATCTAAGTATCTATCCTTGCTATATTTTGATATCTTTTCCTTGGCTCTGCATGGGAATTTATCCCTATTTCTCTTGAGCTTATAAACTGCCTAAGCATGGAAAATTCCTAATTTCTTTTCCTTTTTCTTTCCTTTCCTCTCTCCTCCTTCTCATTTCGCCGCCGCCCTCTCTCTCTCTCCCGTTTCGCCTCCTCGGCTCCGGCTACAGATGGAGGACCTAGGGGCGAGTGCTGGCGATGCTGTGGAGCTGGCTGGGTGCGCGACGGGGCGAGGATGGAATGGTTTTGGCGTGATCCCGAACGGTGGATTCAAAGCCGACGTTTGAGCTCGCGGCACGATTTTCGGTGCGGTTTAGTCCCTTCGGGGCACGGTTTCTTCGGTGGAGGTTGGGTGACGGATCACCACTCCTCCCTGCCCGTTTTCCCTGCCATTGCACGTCGTTCGGCCCGGAAACGGCTGAGTTTGGGCTTGTTTAGCCTAAATCGTGATTTTCGGGTTTTGTAGGGTTCGCCGGAAAACAGCAACCATTTTCATATCAATTACTGTCAATGGACTCCCTGGGATGTCAATGTTCCATAGTCACTGATTTAGTCTCGTTTGGTGGTCCCGTTTCACCGCTAGAGCTCCGGGAAGCTCGATAGCCCTTTTTGGGTGATTTTGTTAGAATCGCCCGTTTCTTGCGATTCGTGTGTCGTTTTGACTCCGGTTGGAGTCTATGTGATTGTTAGCAGGTCCAGGGTGGTTTCCCCTTCGTCTCGGGATGAATGGGGCGTGGAAAGGCCTCCGTTGGGCCGAACCCATGGTTTCCTCGCCGTGAGAGTTGAGCGGTCGGACTAGGACCATCTATCCCCATGGGCGGCCCTGTCTTAACCGTTCATCTGCTCGGCGCACTCTGTTTGGCTTGGTGCGCAGCGAGGGTTGTGCAGTCTATCGTAAGACCGTATAACTCAGGTGCGGCCAAGGCTGAACCATTTTTTCCCTTCGGTTTGGACCGTTGTTGGGCTGTGCGGCTGGGGTCTAGCCGCATGTCCCTTTGTACGGCTAGTATCTAACCATACATCCTTGGTGCCAGTGGCTGTTGTGCAGCCCGAAGTTGACCGCACAAGCCCTAGTGCGGTGAGGACCTAGCCGTCTGTTCCCCCGAGCGGCTAGGGGTGAACCGCACGTGTGTTTTCCGTTTTAGGCTGTTATGCCGCTGTGTGGTCCAGTCCGGACCGTCTTTCTGGTTGGGTGGTCTCTTTGTGACCGTCCATCTTTGTTGGCGGTTGGTGTTGTGCGGCTAGTCTCTGACCGTTCAACCCTTTGTGTGGATGGTTCCGAATCGTCCATCCTATGGAGTGGTCCATTCTGAACCGCTCATCCCCGATGTGTTATCGATTGGCCGTGATGGCTTCCCCTGCATTCCCATCTTGAGGGAGTGGTCTCGGTAGCTTGTGGTCTGCCTCGATATTCATGTTACCGTGGTTTTAGACCTAGTCCATAATTTCAGTTGGTTGGCCTTGATGGTTCAACCGTTGTCCGTCTATCTTAGGTCAGTGTTTTAGGGCGGCGTCTGCCTGTCCGGTGATTCCCTGGATCGGTCGGTTCAGGTGAATTGTGTGCGATCTATTACTTGATTGCTATAGTTTCTCCGAGCGACTTAATCTAGGACCGCCAGTGTCTTTGCCTCTGGTTGCGTGGCGAGTCCTCCTTGACTGCTTGGTTGACCTAGCGGTCGAGTGATGGATAGCCTTGGCCCAAAGAGTGGTTTACCGGTGGTTTGGTTTCAGGTATCTTGGCTTGACCTTGGGATTTGCCATTGTCACGCGGACATCACCCGATGTCCTGTGAGGGCTGTAACCGTGTTCCGAGGTGGCCAAGAGGGTTTGTGCTTGTGTGTCTTTGTCTAGTTCCGGTTAACCCGGGGTCACCCAGTGGTTGACAGGTAGCCTTATGTGTCTCGAGGGTTCTATCCAGTTCGAGACATGGTTTTGGATGCTTCAAGGTATCATCCTACCTCGATCTGTGTGTCCAGGCCTGTCTGAGGGTCCTCGGTGTTCCCTCAGGTCTTCGTGAGTCATTTTCTGTGGAGTGTCGTTTCGCATGGCTTAGGATTTGACCGATTGGCGGCTTGTTCCGCTGTCAGTGACGATCTTGCCTTTGAGTCGTCCGACTCAAGGATCGTTACGTAGTAGGTCTAGTCGCCTTGCCCTGAGTCTGTTGGCAGTTGTCTTGCTGCCTTGGTGCTTCGTAGTACGTGCGACAGTGCTTCTTTGCCTGTTTGTACTATAGCACTCTTGTTTTAGAGTCTCTGTGTCTAGTGAGCCTCCAATTGTTGTAGCCCTAAGGCCTTGAGTTGTCAACCCGCCTGGGAATGGCGGAGGGGTGTTCCCGTCACACGGTTTGTAAGCTAGTTTCCGTGGGGCCCCGCTGTACAGTGGCGTCCTGCTGGGTGGGGAAAACTAGCTAGAGGCCTGGCTCTCCAGCAAGAGTCGGTGTGTGCACACATGGTCAGGGGCTTTGGACTGACGCCGACGGGCGTGACCCTGACTAGTACTTGTATTGTGGTTCTGCGTGGGTCTACGACTCGACCGTGCCCGTGCTGGTCGCGCTCGGTGGGTAGTCGAGACACTTGTGGTGTGTGTTGCGGCGCAGCATAAGACGTTAGTGGACGCATCTGGCTGTTCTTATAGTGAGGAGGTGCTTCACTCACGTGACATGTGACTCTTCCTGTTCTTCGCGTTTCTTGCGCGTCGTGACCTTTCCGGGTTAGCCCTCTCGTGGCCCTACTCGAGGTCAGTGTTGTGTTGTGTGCACGACGTTCTAGTCGTGTGTGCCATCGGGTCTATCCGTCGTCTGTCTAGGTCTTTTCTAGACTTTTTGTCTGTCCTTGCAGGTCTTCATCTTAGGCCTGGCGTCGTGTCGACAGATCGGTAACTCCTGACTTTGTCAGATCAGAGACGCCCTTCTGTCGCTGCTTGGAGTAGCTTAGGGAGCCAAGTTCCTCTCGGTGGCTGTGTTCTGAGTTTTACAGCCTCGCTTTTCCCTTTCCTTTTAGCTTCCCTTGCTCTTCGCCTGTTCCCTACTCCTGCTGTTCCTGTCCTTTTTACAGCTTGGTAGTGTAGATTTTCCTGCTTTGCTACTACTGTTGCTTTCTGTTCCGTGTTCTGCGTATTTTTTTCAGTGGGGATCCGCATGACCCCTACTGAGCCTCTGTTGGGAGACTCACCCCTGCTTTTCAGGTGGGTGGTGTCGCCCCTGTTCGTGGTTCCTGGTGTGGCGCGTCCGTAGCTGCCAGCGGTACCTGCGTCGGGTTTCCCCCAACCTCAGCGTACGTTCTTTTCTTGTGGCCTGTACTTGTCTTTAATTTTCTGGACTGGACTCTGATGTAATTGTTAAATTGAAATTGATAATAAAAAGTAATTTTATTTCTGCTACTTTAGCAAACCGATCTAATGAAATTTAATTGCTTACTGTACTATCTATGTGACTTCAATGTACTACACGATAATCCTTTTTCCCTTCGGAGCTTTACCGCTCTTGGGAGGCCTCGCGGGTTCCAAGTGGTATCAGGTGTATTCGGTAGTCCTACCGGGTATATCTGGTATCCGAGATCCGGGTCGTCACAGAGCCCGTCGTGGTCCCGAACCACCTAAAAATCCTTGTGTCTCGTGTGAATGCCTGTGCATTTGTCATTTTCTTCTATCTCCCTTCACATGTTAATTTAATAGATTTTTACTCACTACACCACTGCACACTGCTACTTCTGTTATCCGTGTTAGGCATAATTTTATCTAACAATTGCATTGTTATTATGAGTGAGATCGGAAAGATCGAGATAACCTTTTAAATCTCATGTTTGTTTAGGCTAATCAAGTAGTCTGTTTTAAATCCATCGTGTTCAGTTAAGAAAGTTTTTAAAATCCGCCATCTCGGTCAAGGGGACAATTCAACCCCCCTTCTTGTCTGCCATCTAGTCTGGGCCAACAATTGGTATCAGAGCCTCGTCTCTGATTTTTTAGTCGACCTTGCGGTCGTAGAGTAAAGATCTCTTGTGATGGCTAATATGGATGCAATTCCTATTTTTGATGGTTCAGATTTTAGTCTATGGCTGGGAAAAATATGTATATTTGTCAACTCTTATGATCCCAAGTTGTGGAATCTCATATCTCATGGTCCGTATAAATTGCCATTAGACAAGTCCAAATGGTCTACTAAACATAGGACTAAAAGTGATGATAATGTTGTCATTCTGAACTTATTGAAAGCTGCAGTTGACTCTAACAAATTTTCGTTTGTTTCTGATTGCAGCTCAGCCAAAGAAATCATGGATCGATTGATCAAGTTACATGGAGGGCTAGAGGATGCGTGCATGATGGCTAATAGCAACGATGATCATTCAAGTCTAGAATCCAAGGAGGTACGTTCTGACTCTGAACTTGATGAAGTTTCATTTGAAGAATTAGTGGAAGCATATGATGAATTATTGAGTAAGTACAAGAAATTGAAGTCTGAAAATAAGAAGCTCTATAAGAAACTTGAAAATACTTTTCATGAAACGTCTTCTTGTGAAAAATGCATTGAGTTTGAAAAGTTAGTTGAGTCACTTGTGTGTGAGGTTGATAGCCATAAAGAAACCACTTCATGTTTAACAACTGAAAATAAATCTTTATTAGCTAAAATTTCAAAACTTAAAAGGATTGAAAAAGATAATGAGGATTTGAAAGAGTTGAATACTGCAATGTCTGAAAAACTACTTGTCCTTGAAAATGAAAAATGGTGGTCTAATGACAAGTCTGAAAAGCTGAAGGAACTGAGAGATGAAATAGAAAGCTTCAGGAACATGAATGATAAATTTGAATACAATGAAACCATAAATAAAATGGTTGATGAAAATGAGAGCTTTCAAATAAAAGAACTTGAACATACTTCTACAAACAAAGAGTCATTTGAAAAACTCCAAAATGAAAATAGTGCTCTGTTAATTCAGATTTCATTGCTTGAAAGTAGATTGAAAAATCTTGAAAATGTTGAAAAAGGAAAAAGTGTGATTATTGATGATCATGATAAATTATTTTCTCTTGAACAAGAAATTGAAAGTTACAAAAGCGACATTTTTTTGTTGAATGAAAAAATTGCTTCATGTGAAGAAGAGCTTGCTAATTGTGAATTGCATATTTCATCTTTGCAAAATGAAATCAAAATTTTCAATGAATCATTGTCCGTGCATGATAAAGGAAATCAAAATCAAAAAAAGATTGATCATCACTCTTGTGTGCATGAAAAACTTCAAACTGTTAAATATGATCATGCATCAAAGAAAAGAAGAAATGTTTCATGTTACTATTGTGGACAATATGGTCATGACATGTATGATTATCTTCTAATGAAATCTGATGATGAACAAGCATTGCAGTCACAAATGAAAATTATTAATGAGTCTAAAGATCATGTGAAATCCACTAGGAAAACATTTAACTCTCATTGCTATTACTGTGAATTACTTGGCCATGTCTTTGAACATTGCTTCACAAAGAAAAATGATGATGAATGGTTTGTTAAAAAGAATTTTACATGTCACTACTGTGGAAATGTTGGACATGTAATGAATGATTGTTCTGTAATGAAAAATGATGAAAATGGGTTTTTGAAGAGGAAATCTTCTTACTGTTACTATTGTGAAGAGAATGGTCATTCTATATATGACTGTTCTACTAGGGTATTTGATGATGAATGGTTTGCTTGGAAAAATAGGAATTCATTTGTTCGTGTAAGAACTAACCCCTCGGGACCCAAGATGGCTTGGGTACCCAAAACTCCAAAATGAGAATCTATTTAGTAGGGGTGCCTTGAGAAGAAAGAAACTAATGACAAATAAAGATCCTTCAAGGCAAGGAAATGATGAGCTTATCAGGTAAAGAATTTGGTATACTGTTTCCTATTGGATTACTTAGCCTTGGTAAGAGCTTGAATCTTGAGAAAAACTTGGTACCTCCATTTGAACAGTTTCTGTTTCACATTTTGTGAATAAATTCAGCTCTTGAATGCTTCATCTTTGACATACATGACTTTTCTTTCATATACACCTCTTACTTCGCTTCTTGCAAATAACAGTTTAGGTTTGAAAGTTTTGGTTTGTGGATAAAATTTGTCACTCTTCTAATCACATTCTGCAAATAATGATTCACTTTTACAAATTCACTTTATATGCTTACTTGCATGATACATTGCACATATCATACACACACCTTGCATACTTGTAAATAAAAAAAAAATTCTTGATCATCTGTCCATTTACATGCATATACTTGCATATACTTCATACACGTGTGCTTGAATGCCATGGTTATTTGGTATATCAAATGGCGATAGCGGAAGGTTGGATTATGTCCAACTGGAAGCTTTCCTCATGCGTGATGGTGGTCTTCGGACCAATATACTCCGCCAAGTACCGATAATCATTTGCTTGAAAACATTGAAGGATCCCTGGTTGATTGCATGTATATACTTTATACAACCATTTTTTGACTCCTTCTATGACTCATCCTTTGCTAAATGAAATTACATTGATTTAGACATGTTTGTTACATGGCATATATTAAGGGGGAGATTTTTTATAATCGTGCATACATTTAGGGGGAGACATTACTATGATAAGACTAATTCATCTTTAACATTCAATACAATCACCCACACAAAATGCACCTTTTTGAGATAATGATTCAATTTAATAAGGATTGTAATTTTCTACTCTACACTTTTAAGGACTTTTGATTCTCTACATGAAATTCACATGTCTCGTGAGGAAAAAGTTATATACCCCACCATAAAGTCTTATAGTGGAACGTGGATCCGCGTAGCTGAGAATCCCCTTGAAATAAAGGAGGAAACTCGCGTCGAAAGGAGAAACTAATCCACACTAAAATAAGTGTGATTTGCCACCGAGTAGTTGGGAAGTGCCCCTGAGACAAAGGGTACAACTCGCGTCGAAAAGTGCCTCATCCACATCATAAAAAGTGACGAAACTGAGTAACCGGGAAGTGCCCCTGAAACAAAGGGCATGACTCGTGTCAAAAGGTGAGTCACACCATTGTTAGTAATTAAAAAAAATTGGGGGTAATACGTAGCTACCAATATTCGAGCATTGTGTTGAAAGTGTATGGATGATAAGTTCTTTTCAGTGTTCTTTAGAAAATCTAAATTTCCATATTGATTTGATCTTCATTGCTCAATCTTCACATACACACTCTCGGTTTGATTGTTTGAATGTCCTTTATGAATCAGTCGTCTTTCACAGTTAATGTAGTACTTTATTTATGTAAGCATGACCTTCTTGGTATTGTACATGCACTTCATGTTCTACGATCAATTGCATTATCCTTACACCCATCCCGAAGGGACTTGCATGAGTCTATATCTTATTATGCATGCTTGAATGCTTGATCCGGTTTGTTCATATCACACTTCATCTTGATGCATCTTTAGCTTATACTTGCAAATAACAGGTTAAATAATCCATTGTCAGCTGGTTTTTGCTCTTGATAATTGGGGAGAATAATGTGCTTTCAGCAAAACTTGTGCATAGATTGGTCATCAAATGTCATTTCTTGCATGGTCTTCATGGTTCACACACCTTCCTTTAATGGTCGGTCATTGCTGGGTTCATGCGCCATTGATATTTCATTCTCTATCATTCATGTTGAAATTTCACATTTGTCATCTTAACCCCCACTTTTTGATAATGCCAAAGGGGGAGAGAGAGAGTTGTAGATTGCCGCAATATCTTATCATCATCAAAAAGGGGGAGATTGTTGGATTCGCTGCACTCCTTCTTTATCTTTGGTGATGGTTTTGCTGATAACAATATATTGTGTGTAAGCATTATGGAAAATGCTCATTGATCATTTTGGAGCTTACAGTTGATATCTTGTTTTTCAGGTTGCATTACTGGGTTGTGAAGAATGGTCCTTCCTGCATATATCCTTGAAGGGTTCAGGTGAAAATTGTGCTTCTCAGTGGATTGTCAAATGGTTTACTGGAATGTCTTGTTATACTTTTCAGTTGCTTGAATCCTATCACACCTTTGCCATGCAATGTGAAAATGCCTTGCATTGTGATAATTGATAGGTGTGGATATCGTTAAGATATGAATCTTGCTTTAGAAAAGAGAGCTTGTGTTTTTGGTTAAGCTGGGCTTATTGAGTTTTTACTTTCACCAGATGGATCCTTTACAATGCTCACAAATGGCTCATGCATATTTCTCATGACTTCTTAATGTGTTGAATATGTTTTCATGGGTTTTATGTATGAACTTTTGGGGATGCAATTTGGTAAATCATTTCACTACAAAACTTGGTAGATCTCTTGTGAATGGCACTATCACAAAGTTTGGGTGTTGGTTTTTATGACTCTACTTGCATGCTACTCTATTGGAAAAATCTTTCTCTCAGATGGGGTTGAAGGCTTTCAGATTGCTTTGGAATGCCCTTAACTGTGATTGGACTGAACTTGGATTACTTGCATTGGACTGTGTTAAATAGTCTTGGACTACATGTTAATTACATATATGATATCAATATGGGTTCATACCATTGTGCTTTGATTCTGAACTTTTGACTGAATCATATTTGATCTATAATCTTATGAAGAAAGTGGACTGAAAATATGTGTATCATGTGCTCATGTAACTACGTTTTCAATATACTAACTTGCAGACAAAAGAAGGAAGTCTTGTATGAAGAAATGCCTTGAAGTTACCTTCTTCATGTAGATTGCATTGGTTCAAGATTGTCTTGAGAACATTACTAACTCCAAGTGTAGGTTCATGCTGCTTTGAACAAGTGGATTCATGGTAAGGATTCACCCCCCGGAGTCTACTCTTAACACATTGAATTGGGCTTAATCCATCTTTCATGTTTTGGGGTTGATCTAGGTTCATGTATAGGTTATACATGGCAAATTGAATGCACCTTACTGCTTGAGGATTTTGTGTTTTTTCAAAGTGCTTTATGCATGTTCTTGAGGAGGTTCTTAAGTTGAAAATGTGAACAAACCATTTATGTGCCTCATACTAATGCTTTCATAATCATATTTCATGTTCTTTGGGTCTTGGACTCAAAACTAGTTCCAAATGTTGATGCATGATCCAAATATTTTAATTCATGATTGGTTACATTGGATTGCATGTTTAGGTCATTGGGAATGCATTTAGAATCACTTTTTAAGGTCCCAAGATCAATGGGTCGACCTGCTCCACTCAATGGGTCGTCCCCGGGCTGAAAACTCATATTTTTTTAGGTTCTGTCTGAGATGGGTCGACCCCCCTCCTGAGATGGGTCGACCCCTGTAACATAATCATGCCAGACAGCATTCTGTCTGACAGATGGGTCGACCCCCCCTGATAGATGGGTCGACCTCCCCCATTCTAGATAGACATGGGTCGACCCCCCCTGGCAGATGGGTCGACCCCCCTGATTTCGCAGGTCCGCATGAGAAAATCGTGGCCCATCGAAACCCTATGAAAACACTTCCAAATGGGCTGAAAATTTACCCTAATGCCCTTGGGTTGTTAATGAACATATTAGGGTGGTTTTGCTAGGGTTTTACAAGGGCTTTGTGGTCTTTTGCATGACTTGTCCTTCTTGTATATATATCATGCGAATTTGGAAGAAATGGAAGTGAGCTCTAATTTCTTTACATGTTTTGCAGGAGAACGAAGGGAAGAAGGAGAGAGGCTGAGGAAGATCATGAGATTTATCTACTTCTATCCATTTTTGGAGCTCGTGATTGAAGAAAGAAAGGAACGGATCGAGGAGAGGAATGCGTGGACGTCCTCAACGTTGGCATTCGGCTATCCTCCGACCCGAGCATAAGAGATTATCATCTACACCTCGTTTCTTCTCATGGGGGACTACTTTCATATCTTGCTTACAACTATTTGTCTCATTTGCTTTTGATTTTTGGGGTTGCATTGATCAACCTAACTTGCTGATATATATATGCTGGGATTTTCATTCTGTGATATGAAAGGAATGAGCTAATGTGTTCTATCTCTTGCAGGGAAAGAAGGGAAAAAGTGGCCATAAGATGGAGATGAGAAAGACTTGCTAGATCTATTAGTTATTGATGTCAAGAGGTGTGATTGGATCGTGAATCTGAAGGAAGACATCCTGCGGTTTTGACTCTCTCCGACCAAAGCTTCAAAGAAGATCTTCATCGGCCATTGAAAGTCAAAGGGGAAATGTTCTATATCACTTATCCATTTATCTATGATGCCCTTCTTGATTGATATATAGTCTTGAGCATATTTTGTATAATTTTTGGTCTCTTCTGAACATCGGATAACCGTGTGTGAGCGGAGCCACGTCTCCGTGTGTTGGGTTTTATTGGGGGAAAGTTTCCCCATGGTTTGTTATGTGTTGACGGAGTTGTGACTCCGTGTGGTTTGAGTGTCCGGGGTGTGTTCCACGATTCTGTGTGTGGGTGTGTGCTGCGGTGGCAGCGTGTTGGGGATTTTCCCCATGTGTGGACATTGCTCCGGAAGCAGCGTGTGTGTGTGGTTGGGGTTCGTCCCCGTGGTGCTACGAAAGTAGCGTGTAGTGAAGCCTCACCCGGTTGGGTGAGGGGTGGACGTAGGGAGCCTGTAATGTCCCGGATCTTCGCTGGATCCTTAATGGGTCTTGTTGGATCTTTATTGGATCTTTCGGATCTGTTTCGGTGAGTTTCGGTTCGCTTTTGTGGCTTCCGAGTTCAGTTTCGCGATCCGTGTGGGTTTTTCTCTCGTACTAGTTACGGAACCCTACGGTGAGTTTATTTGTCAGCTCATCGACTCGAGGATCCTACAGCGACGATGTACGCTCCAAGTCGGTCGTTTTGACTATTTTTGCGTATTTTTCTGTGATAGGGCCAAAAATCAGATTTTTCAGAAATTAGGAAAATTCCTAATTTCTTTTCCTTTTTCTTTCCTTTCCTCTCTCCTCCTTCTCATTTCGCCGCCGCCCTCTCTCTCTCTCCCGTTTCTCTCCCGTTTCACCTCCTCGGCTCCGGCTGCAGACGGAGGACCTAGGGGCAAGTGCTGGGGATACTGTGGAGCTGGCTGGGTGCGTGACGGGGCAAGGATGGAATGGTTTTGGTGCGATCCCGAACGGTGGATTCAAAGTCGGCGTTTGAGCTCGCGGCGCGGTTTTTAACGCGGTTTAGTCCCTTCGGGGCACAGTTTCTTCGGTGGAGGTAGGGTGATGGATCACCACTCCTCCCTGCCCGTTTTCCCTGCCATTGCACGTCGTTCGGCGTGGAAACGACTGAGTTTTGGCTTGTTTAGCCTAAATCATGATTTTTGGGTTTTGTAGGGTTCACCGGAAAATTGTAACCATTTTCATATCAGTTACTGTCAATGGACTCCCTGGGACGTCAGCGTTCCATAGTCACTGATTTAGTCTCGTTTGGTGGTCCCGTTTGACCGCTAGAGCTCCGGGAAGCTCGGTAGCCCTTTTTGGGTGATTTCATTAGAATCGCCCGTTTCTTGCGATTCGTGCGTCGTTTTGACTCCGGTTGGAGTCTATGTGATTGCTAGCAGGTCCAGGGTTGTTTCCCCTTCATCTCGGGATGAATGGGGTGTGGAAAGGCCTCCGTTGGGTCGAACCCATGGTTTCCCCGCCGTGAGAGTTGAGCGGTCGGACTAGTACCGTCTATCCCCATGGGCGGCCCTATCTTAACCGTTCATCTGCTCGGCGCGCTCTATTTGGCTTGGTGCGCAGCGAGGGTTGTGCGGTCTATCGTAAGACCGTATAACTCAGGTGCGGCCAGGGCTGAACCGTTTTTTCCCTTCAGTTTGGATCGTTGTTGGGCTGTGCGGCTGGGGTCTAGCCGCCTGTCCCTTTGTACGGCTAGTATCTAACCGTACATCCTTGGTGCCGGTGGCTGTTGTGCGGCCCGAAGTTGACCGCACAAGCCCTGGTGCGGTGAGGACCTAGCCGTCTATTCCCCCGAGCGGCTAGGGGTGAACCACACGTGTGTTTCCCGTTTTAGGCTATTATGCTGTTGTGTGGTCTAGTCCAGACCGTCGAACTGGTTGGGTGGTCTCTTTGTGACCGTCCATCTTTGTTGGTGGTTGGTGTTGTGCGGCTAGTCTCTGACCGTTCAACCCTTTGTGTGAATGGTTCCAAACCGTCCATCCTGTGGAGTGGTCCATTCTGAACCGCTCATCCCAGATGTGTTATCGGTTGGCCGTGATGGCTTCCCCTGCATTCCCGTCTTGAGGGAGTGGTCTCGGTAGCTTGTGGTCTGCCTCGGTATTCATGTTACCGTGGTTTTAGACCTAGTCCAGAATTTTAGTTGGTTGGCCTTGATGGTTCAACCGTTGTCCGTCTATCTTAGGTCAGTGCTTTAGGGCGGCGTCTGCCTGTCCGGTGGTTCCCTGGATCGGTCGGTTCTGGTGAATTGTGTGTGGTCTATTCCTTGACTGCTATAGTTTCTCCGAGCGACTTAATCTAGGACCGCCAGTGTCTTTGCCTCTGGTTGCGTGGCGAGTCCTCCTTGACTGCTTGGTTGACCTAGCGGCCGAGTGATGGATAGCCTAGGCCCAGAGAGTGGTTTACCGGTGGTTTGGTTTCCGGTATCTTGGCTTGACCTTGGGATTTGCCATTGTCACGCGGACATCACCCGATGTCCTGTGAGGGCTGTAACCGTGTTCCGAGGTGGTCAAGAAGGTTTGTGTTTGTGTGTCTTTGCCTGGTTCCAGTCAACCCGGGGTCACCCAGTGGTTGACAAGTAGCCTTATGTGACTCGACGGTTCTGTCCAGTTCGAGACATGGTTCTGGATGCTTTGAGGTATCATCCTACCTCGATCTGTGTGTCCAGGCGTGTCTGAGGGTCCTCGGTGTTCCCTCAAGTCTCCGTGAGTCATTTTCTACGGAGTGTCGTTTCGCGTGACTTAGGATTAGACCGATTGGTGGCTTGTTCCGCTGTCAGTGACGATCTTGCCTTTGAGTCATCCGACTCAAGGATCGTTACGTAGTAGGTCTAGTCGCCTTGTCCTGAGTCTGTTGGCAGTTGTCTTGCTACCTTGGTGCTTCGTAGTACGTGCGATAGTGCTTCTTTGCATGTTTGTACTACATCACTTTTGTTTCAGAGTCTTTATGTCTAGTGAGCCTCCAATTGTTGTAGCCCTAAGGCCTTGTGTTACCGACCCACCTGGGAATGGCGGAGGGGTGTTCTCGTCGCACGGTTTGTAAGCTAGTTTCCGTGAGCCCCCGCTGTACAGTGGCGTCCTGCTGGGTGGGGAAAACTAGCTAGAGGCCTGGCTCTCCAGCAAGAGTCGGTGTGTTCACACGTGGT
Source organism: Amorphophallus konjac (assembly GCA_022559845.1). Lineage (NCBI taxonomy): Eukaryota > Viridiplantae > Streptophyta > Magnoliopsida > Alismatales > Araceae > Amorphophallus > Amorphophallus konjac. Next base: position 234,174,316 of record CM040122.1, read on the forward strand.
CAGGGGCTTTGGATTGACGCCGACGGGCGTGACCCTGACTAGTACTTGTATTGTGGTTCTGCGTGGGTCTGCGACTCGGCCGTGCCCGTGTTGGTCGCACTCGGTGGGTAGTTGAGACACTTATGGTGTGTGTTGCGGCGCAGCATAAGACGTCAGTGGACGCAGCTGGCTGTTCTTCTAGTTAAGAGGTGCTTCCCTCACGTGACACGTCTTCGCGTTTCTTGCGCGTCGTGACCTTTCCAGGTTAGCCCTCTCGTGGCCCTACTCGAGGTCAGTGTTGTGTTGTGTGCACGACGTTCTAGTCGTGTGTGCCGTCGGGTCTGTCCGTCGTCTGTCTAGGTCTTTTATAGACTTTTTGTCTGTCCTTACAGGTCTTCGTCTTAGGCCCGGCGTCGTGTCGATAGATCGGTAACTCCTGACTTTGTCGGATCAGAGCCGCCCTTTTGTCGCTGCTTGGAGTAGCTTAGGGAGCCGAGTTCCTCTCGGTGGCCGTGTTCTGAGTTTTACGGCCTCACTTTTCCCTTTCCTTTTAGCTTCCCTTGCTCTTTGCCTGTTCCCTACTCCTGCTGTTCCAGTCCTTTTTACAGCTTGGAAGTGTAGCTTTTCCTGCTTTGTGACTACTGTTGCTTTCTGTTCCGTGTTCTGCGTATTTTTTTTTCAGTGGGGATCCACATGACCCCTAGTGAGCCTCTGTTTGGAGACTCACCCCTGCTTTTCAGGTGGGTGGTGTCGCCCCTGTTCGTGGTTCCTGGTGTGGCACGTCCGTAGCTGCCAGCGGTACCTGCGTCGGGTTCCCCCCGACCTCAGCGTACGTTCTTTTCCTGTGGCCTGTACTTGTCTTTAATTTTCTGGAATGGACTCTGATGTAATTGTTAAATTGAAATTGTTAATAAAAAGTAATTTTATTTCTGCTACTTTAGCAAACCGATCTAATGAAATTTAATTGCTTACTGTACTATCTCTGTGGCTTCAATGTACTACACGACAATCCTTTTTCCCTTTGGAGCTTTACCGCTCTTGGGAGGCCTCGCGGGTTCTAAGTGGTATCAGGTGTATTCGGTAGTCCTACCGGGTATATCTGGTATCCGGGATCCGGGTCGTCATAGTTGGTATCAGAGCGTTGTTGTGTGAAGTACATGGGAATCCGAGATATTGTAGTATCCAGAGTCCTTAAAGTCCAGTACAGGCATTTGCTGGCTTAGGTCTTGCGATGATTTGTCGTGTTGTTTTCTTCTTCTGTGGTCTTGTGCGTGCCGTTCTGGCACTGCGCAAGGTGATTTTTGCTCCCGTCAGCATGTGACGAGACGCTTCTTTCTATCGTGGTGTCTGTCTCGATCATGTCGTACGTGGCAGTGTTCGCCGGAAGGCTTGAATCTGCCGTACGTGGTTTGAGGTTTTCTTCGTGTGTTGTTCAGGTTGCTCTTGACCTTTGGCCTTGGTCTGATGACCGTACACGTTCTCACGTTGTTTTGGTCATCCCGGCTTGAGTCTGTTCAGCTCCTGATGTGTCTTGCTTCTGTTGAGGTGCTTGATTAGATTCTGTGTTTGAGAAGTTGCTCAGGCAAGCTAGGATTTTCTCTTCCTGGTGAGCTTTTGTGGTTGAGCTTATTGCTTCTCGTCCCTTCTGGTGGAATCTTTTCGAGGTTTTCCTTGGAATTGCTATCTTAGTGATGCCTTTGTCCTGTGCCTGCTTAAGTGTGGACAGCTTTGTTCTGAGCATGATCTGCTCTTTGCTATACGATTGCTTGGCCTTGGACTCCATCATGGTGTTAAGAGCTGTTGCGTACTGTATTTGCCGTGCCGTGTCCAGCAGCCGATGTATTGTGAAGGCTCGATGATTGTTTCAGAACATGAGGGTAAGCTGAGATTAGCCTTTTCCTTGGGCCTTGTGCCGAAGCTGGTACTCCTCTTCTTTGCACTGAGGCTTCTTGTGATCGGTTGTTCGTTGGATCAGTACTCGTCGCGTATCATATTGCAATTTTCATGAATTGCGATGTCGCCCTACGTGTGCTGGGATGCGGATACCGAGATATTCCCTGATGCCTGTGTGCGTTTTGTGAGTGTGCAGCTGAAGCTTGTGGGCTGGTTACCCACTGGCTCAGGATCGTTGGTGGTAAGATTCTGGCCAGTCGAGAGGTTTGTTGTTCTCGATGTAACTTTGTCTTGGCTTCCTGTGCCTTAACGTTGTTGTTGCCGTGCCATGCTGTTATTGGAGGCATTTCTGGTGTTGGCATTGGCATTTGCGAGTGTTAGGGAATATGTCGGCATTCCTTGCTAATTGAGTACCCTCTGTTCTGCATTCTTTCTCTTCGGTGCTGTGCTCTCGAGGCGTGATCGTGGTCCTTCAGGTGCATTCCCTGATATTGTCGTTTCTCGTTGTCGTGGGTCTTTTCTTGGTGAGCAGTCTGATGCGTCACCCGTCCCTTGTGGTCATGTGTTCAAATGTTCTTGTGCCTTGATGTGACCCTGCTTGCAGTTGTCTCCCGTGGTTTTGTGTCAAGTACGGAGCCGGAATCCTGCAAGTGCTATTGTTGTCATTTTATTGTTGTTTCTCTATGATTTTGTGTCTCTGCCGTGGATCATGACCTTGTCAGTTAGCTTGCTGTACTCCCTTTCTCCCGTAGAGTTGGCATGCGACTCGATCAGAGGTAATATCTGAGTGAGAACTGACTTGACCGTGTTTGTGGTACGGTGTTGTTGTCGTTGGCGTCATGTGTGCCGAGTGTTCCCTGCCACCTTTGGCACTGGAGCCGATGATGTGGTCGAGCTATCAGCTGTGAGGACTGTGTTTCCTTGTGTAAGCCGATGCTTGCTGCGTTTGCGTTTTTGTTTCTCCGGTATCTCTCCTTGTGGCATTAGTCGTGTCTCCATTTCTGGTGAGACGTAAGCGATGTTGCCTTGTGTCGGAGGTGTCAGACTTGTGTCCACTTGTGTCATGCTCACTCCTGAGCGTGTACTTGTGATTATAGTCTGACAGTGTCCCTCTGAGCTGTGTTTCTTGAGATTGTGTTGTCGTATGTTGGGTTGTTCTTCCCTTGCTTCTCTATTGCTAGTCCTCAAATTTTGAGGACGAATTTTCTTAAAGGAGGGGAGGATGTAATGTCCTGGATCTTCGCTGGATCCTTAATGGGTCATGTTGGATCTTTATTGGATCTTTTGGATCTGTTTCGGTGAGTTTCGATTCGCTTTTGTGGCTTCCGAGTTGAGTTTCACGATCCGTGTGGGTTTTTCTCTCGTACTAGTTACGGAACCCTACGGTGAGTTTATTTGTCAGTTCATCGACTCGAGGATGCTGCAGCAACAATGTACTCTCCGAGCCGATCGTTTTGACTATTTTTGCGTATTTTTCTGTGATAGGGCCAAAAATCGGATTTTTCAGAAATTAGGAAAATTCCTAATTTCTTTTCCTTTTTCTTCCTTTCCTCTCTCCTCCTTCTCATTTCGCCGCCGCCCTCTCTCTCTCTCCCGTTTCTCTCCTGTTTCGCCTCCTCAGCTCCGACTACAGATGGAGGACCTAGGGGCGAGTGCTGGCGATGCTGTGGAGCTGGCTGGGTGCGCGACGGGGCGAGGATGGAATGGTTTTGGCGTGATCCCGAACGGTGGATTCAAAGCCGACGTTTGAGCTCGTGGCATGATTTTCGGTGTGGTTTAGTCCCTTCGGGGCACGGTTTCTTCGGTGGAGGTAGGGTGACGGATCACCACTCCTCCCTGCCCATTTTCCCTGCCATTGCCCGTCGTTCGGCCCGGAAACGGCTGAGCTTGGGCTTGTTTAGCCTAAATCATGATTTTTAGGTTTTGTAGGGTTCGCCAGAAAACGGCAACCATTTTCATATCAGTTACTGTCAATGGACTCCCTGGGATGTCAGCGTTCCATAGTCACTGATTTAGTCTCGTTTGGTGGTCCCGTTTCACCGCTAGAGCTCCGGGAAGCTCGGTAGCCCTTTTTGGGTGATTTCGTTAGAATCGCCCGTTTCTTGCGATCCGTACGTCGTTTTGACTCCGGTTGGAGTTTATGTGATTGTTAGCCGGTCCAGGGTTGTTTCCCCTTCGTCTCGGGACGAATGGGGCGTGGAAAGGCCTCCGTTGGGCCGAACCCATGGTTTCCTCGCCGTGAGAGTTGAGCGGTCGGACTAGGACCGTCTATCCCCATGGGCGGCCCTGTCTTAACCGTTCATCTACTCAGCGCACTCTGTTTGGCTTGGTGCGCAGCGAGGGTTGTGCAGTCTATCGTAAGACCGTATAACTCAGGTGCGGCCAAGGCTGAACCATTTTTCCCCTTCGGTTTGGACCGTTGTTGGGCTGTGCGGCTGGGGTCCAGCCGCCTGTCCCTTTGTACGGCTAGTATCTAACCATACATCCTTGGTGCCAGTGGCTGTTGTGCGGCCCGAAGTTGACCGCACAAGCCCTGGTGCGGTGAGGACCTAGCCGTCTGTTCCCCCGAGCGGCTAGGGGTGAACCGCACGTGTGTTTTCCGTTTTAGGCTGTTATGCCGCTGTGTGGTCCAGTCCGGACCGTCTTTCTGGTTGGGTGGTCTCTTTGTGACCGTCCATCTTTGTTGGCGGTTGGTGTTGTGCGGCTAGTCTCTGACCGTTCAACCCTTTGTGTGGATGGTTCCGAACCGTCCATCCTATGGAGTGGTCCATTCTGAACCGCTCATCCCCGATGTGTTATCGATTGGCCGTGATGGCTTCCCCTGCATTCCCGTCTTGAGGGAGTGGTCTCGATAGCTTGTGGTCTGCCTCGGTATTCGTGTTACCGTGGTTTTAGACCTAGTCCAGAATTTCAGTTGGTTGGCCTTGATGGTTCAACCGTTGTCCGTCTATCTTAGGTCAGTGTTTTAGGGTGGCATCTGCCTGTCTGGTGATTCCCTGGATCGGTCGGTTCGGGTGAATTGTGTGCGATCTATTCCTTGATTGCTATAGTTTCTCCGAGCGACTTAATCTAGGACTGCCAGTGTCTTTGTCTTTGGTTGCGTGGCGAGTCCTCCTTGACTGCTTGGTTGACCTAGCGGTCGAGTGATGGATACCCTAGGCCCAAAGAGTGGTCTACCGGTGGTTTGGTTTCCGGTATCTTGGCTTGACCTTGGGATTTGCCATTGTCACGCGGACATCACCCGATGTCCTGTGAGGGCTGTAACCGTGTTCCGAGGTGGCCAAGAGGGTTTGTGCTTGTGTGTCTTTGTCTAGTTCCGGTTAACCCGGGGTCACCCAGTGGTTGACAGGTAGCCTTATGTGTCTCGATGGTTCTGTCTAGTTTGAGACATGGTTTTGGATGCTTTAAGGTATCATCCTACCTCGATCTATGTGTCCAGGCCTGTCTGAGGGTCCTCGGTGTTCCCTCAGGTCTCCGTGAGTCATTTTCTGTGGAGTGTCGTTTCGCATGGCTTAGGATTTGACCGATTGGCGGCTTGTTCCGCTGTCAGTGACGATCTTGCCTTTGAGTCGTCCGACTCAAGGATCGTTACGTAGTAGGTCTAGTCGCCTTGTCCTGAGTCTGTTGGTAGTTGTCTTGCTGCCTTGGTGCTTCGTAGTACGTGCGACAGTGCTTCTTTGCCTGTTTGTACTATAGCACTCTTGTTTTAGAGACTCTGTGTCTAGTGAGCCTCCAATTGTTGTAGCCCTAAGGCCTTGAGTTGTCGACCCGCCTGGGAATGGCGGAGGGGTGTTCCCGTCACACGGTTTGTAAGCTAGTTTCCGTGGGGCCCCGCTGTACAGTGGCGTCCTACTGGGTGGGGAAAACTAGCTAGAGGCCTGGCTCTCCAGCAAGAGTCGGTGTGTGCACACATGGTCAGGGGCTTTGGACTGACGCCGACGGGCGTGACCCTGACTAGTACTTGTATTGTGGTTCTGCGTGGGTCTACGACTCGGCCGTGCCCGTGCTGGTCGCGCTCGGTGGGTAGTCGAGACACTTGTGGTGTGTGTTACGGCGCAGCATAAGACGTTAGTGGATGCATTTGGCTGTTCTTATAGTGAGGAGGTGCTTCACTCACGTGACACGTGACTCTTCTTGTTCTTCACGTTTCTTGCGCGTCGTGACCTTTTCGAGTTAGCCCTCTCGTGGCCCTACTCGAGGTCAGTGTTGTGTTGTGTACACGACGTTCTAGTCGTGTGTGCCATCGGGTCTATCCGTCGTCTGTCTAGGTCTTTTCTAGACTTTTTGTCTGTCCTTGCAGGTCTTCATCTTAGGCCTGGCGTCGTGTCGACAGATCGGTAACTCCTGACTTTGTCAGATCAGAGCCGCCCTTCTGTCGCTGCTTGGAGTAGCTTAGGGAGCCCAGTTCCTCTCGGTGGCCGTGTTCTGAGTTTTACAACCTCACTTTTCCCTTTCCTTTTAGTTTCCCTTGCTCTTCGCCTGTTCCCTACTCCTGCTGTTCCTGTCCTTTTTACAGCTTGGTAGTGTAGCTTTTCCTGCTTTGCTACTACTGTTGCTTTCTGTTTCGTGTTCTGCGTATTTTTTTCAGTGGGGATCCGCATGACCCCTACTGAGCCTCTGTTGGGAGACTCACCCCTGCTTTTCAGGTGGGTGGTGTCGCCCCTGTTCGTGGTTCCTGGTGTGGCGCGTCCGTAGCTGCCAGCGGTACCTGCGTCGGGTTTCCCCCAACCTCAGCGTACGTTCTTTTCCTGTGGCCTGTACTTGTCTTTAATTTTCTGGACTGGACTCTGATGTAATTGTTAAATTGAAATTGTTAATAAAAAGTAATTTTATTTCTGCTACTTTAGCAAACCGATCTAATGAAATTTAATTGCTTACTGTACTATCTCTGTGACTTCAATGTACTACACGACAATCCTTTTTCCCTTTGGAGCTTTATCGCTCTTGGGAGGCCTCGCGGGTTCCAAGTGGTATCAGGTGTATTCGGTAGTCCTATCGGGTATATTTGGTATCCGGGATCCGGGTCGTCACAGAGCCCGTCGTGGTCCCGAACCACCTAAAAATCCTTGTGTCTCGTGTGAATGCCTGTGCATTTGTCCTTTTCTTCTATCTCCCTTCACAGGTTAATTTAATAGATTTTTACTCACTACACCACTGCACACTGCTACTTCTTTTATCCGTGTTAGGCATAATTTTATCTAACAATTGCATTGTTATTACGAGTGAGATCGGAAAGATCGAGATAACCTTTTAAATCTCATGTTTATTTAGGCTAATCAAGTAGTCTGTTTTAATTCCATCGTGTTCAGTTAAGAAAGTTTTTAAAATCCGCCATCTCGGTCAAGGGGATAATTCAACCACCCTTCTTGTCTGCCATCTAGTCTGGGCCAACAATTTGTATCAGAGCCTCGTCTCTGATTTTTTAGTCGACCTTGCAGTCGTAGAGTAAAGATCTCTTGTGATGGCTAATATGGATGCAATTCCTATTTTTGATGGTTCAGATTTTAGTCTCTGGCTGGAAAAAATATGCATATTTGTCAACTCTTATGATCCCAAGTTGTGGAATCTCATATCTCATGGTCCGTATAAATTGCCATTAGACAAGTCCAAATGGTCTACTAAACATAGGACTAAAAGTGATGATAATGTTGTCATTCTGAACTTATTGAAAGCTGCAGTTGACTCTAACAAATTTTCGTTTGTTTCTGATTGCAGCTCAGCCAAAGAAATCATGGATCGATTGATCAAGTTACATGGAGGGCTAGAGGATGCGTGCATGATGGCTAATAGCAAGGATGATCATTCAAGCCTAGAATCCAAGGAGGTACGTTCTGACTCTGAACTTGATGAAGTTTCATTTGAAGAATTAGTGGAAGCATATGATGAATTATTGAGTAAGTATAAGAAATTGAAGTCTAAAAATAAGAAGCTCTATAAGAAACTTGAAAATACTTTTCATGAAACGTCTTCATGTGAAAAATGCATTGAGTTTGAAAAGTTAGTTGAGTCACTTGTGTGTGAGGTTGATAGCCATAAAGAAACCACTTCATGTTTAACAACTGAAAATAAATCTTTATTAGCTAAAATTTCAAAACTTAAAAGGATTGAAAAAGATAATGAGGATTTGAAAGAGTTGAATACTGCAATGTCTGAAAAACTACTTGTCCTTGAAAATGAAAAATGGTGGTCTAATGACAAGTCTGAAAAGCTGAAGGAACTGAGAGATGAAATAGAAAGCTTCAGGAACATGAATGATAAATTTGAATGCAATGAAACCATAAATAAAATGGTTGATGAAAATGAGAGCTTTCAAATAAAAGAACTTGAACATACTTCTACAAACAAAGAGTCATTTGAAAAACTCCAAAATGAAAATAGTGCTCTGTTAATTCAGATTTCATTGCTTGAAAGTAGATTGAAAAATCTTGAAAATGTTGAAAAAGGAAAAAGTGTGATTATTGATGATCATGATAAATTATTTTCTCTTGAACAAGAAATTGAAAGTTACAAAAGCGTCAATTTTTTGTTGAATGAAAAAATTGCTTCATGTGAAGAAGAGCTTGCTAATTGTGAATTGCATATTTCATCTTTGCATAATGAAATCAAAATTTTCAATGAATCATTGTCCGTGCATGATAAAGGAAATCAAAATCAAAAAAAGATTGATCATCACTCTTGTGTGCATGAAAAACTTCAAACTGTCAAATATGATCATGCATCAAAGAAAAGAAGAAATGTTTCATGTTACTATTGTGGACAATATGGTCATGACATGTATGACTGTCTTCTAATGAAATCTGATGATGAACAAGCATTGCAGTCACAAATGAAAATTATTAATGAGTCTAAAGATCATGTGAAATCCACTAGGAAAACATTTAACTCTCATTGCTATTACTGTGGATTACTTGGTCATGTCTTTGAATATTGCTTCACAAAGAAAAATGATGATGAATGGTTTGTTAAAAAGAATTTTACATGTCATTACTGTGGAAATGTTGGACATGTAATGAATGATTGTTCTGTAATGAAAAATGATGAAAATGGGTTTTTGAAGTGGAAATCTTCTTACTGTTTCTATTGTGGAGAGAATGGTCATTCTATATATGACTGTTCTACTAGGGTATTTGATGATGAATGGTTTGCTTGGAAAAATAGGAATTCATTTGTTCGTGTAAGAACTAACCCCTCGGGACCCAAGATGGCTTGGGTACCCAAAACTCCAAAATGAGAATCTATCTAGCAGGGGTGCCTTGAGAAGAAAGAAACTAATGACAAATAAAGATCCTTCAAGGCAAGGAAATGATGAGCTTATCAGGTAAAGAATTTGGTATACTGTTTCCTATTGGACTACTTAGCCTTGGTAAGAGCTTGAATCTTGAGAAAAACTTGGTACCTCTATTTGAACAGTTTCTGTTTCACATTTTGTGAATAAATTCAGCTCTTGAATGCTTCATCTTTGACATACATGACTTTTCTTTCATATACACCTCTTACTTCGCTTCTTGCAAATAACAGTTTAGGTTTGAAAGTTTTGGTCTATGGATAAAATTTGTCACTCTTCTAATCACATTCTGCAAATAATGATTCACTTTTACAAATTCACTTTATATGCTTACTTGCATGATACATTGCACATATCATACACACACCTTGCATACTTGTAAATAAAAAAAAAATTCTTGATCATCTGTCCATTTACATGCATATACTTGCATATACTTCATACACGTGTGCTTGAATGCCATGGTTATTTGGTATATCAAATGGCGATAGCGGAAGGTTGGATTATGTCCAACTGGAAGCTTTCCTCATGCGTGATGGTGGTCTTCGGACCAATATACTCCGCCAAGTACCGATAATCATTTGCTTGAAAACATTGAAGGATCCCTGGTTGATTGCATGTATATACTTTATACAACCATTTTTTGACTCCTTCTATGACTCATCCTTTGCTAAATGAAATTACATTGATTTAGACATGTTTGTTACATGACATATATTAAGGGGGAGATTTTTTATAATCGTACATACATTTAGGGGGAGACATTACTATGATAAGACTAATTCATCTTTAACATTCAATACAACCACCCACACAAAATGCACCTTTTTGAGATAATGATTCAATTTAATCAGGATTGTAATTTTCTACTCTACACTTTTAAGGACTTTTGATTCTCTACATGAAATTCACATGTCTCGTGAGGAAAAAGCTATATACCCCACCAAAAAGTCTTATAGTGGAACGTGGATCCGCGTAGCTGAGAATCCCCTTGAAATAAAGGAGGAAACTCGCGTCGAAAGGAGAAACTAATCCACACTAAAATAAGTGTGATTTGCCACCGAATAGTTGGGAAGTGCCCCTGAGACAAAGGGTACAACTCGCGTCGAAAAGTGCCTCATCCACATCATAAAAAGTGACGAAACTAAGTAACCGGGAATTGCCCCTGAAACAAAGGGCATGACTCGTGTCAAAAGGTGAGTCACACCATTGTTAGTAATTAAAAAAAATTGGGGGTAATACGTAGCTACCAATATTCGAGCATTGTGTTGAAAGTGTATGGATGATAAGTTCTTTTCAGTGTTCTTTAGAAAATCTAATTTTCCATATTGATTTGATCTTCATTGCTCAATCTTCACATACACACTCTCGGTTTGATTGTTTGAATGTCCTTTATGAATCAGTCGCCTTTCATAGTTAATGTAGTATTTTATTTATGTAAGCACGACCTTCTTGGTATTGTACATGCACTTCATGTTCTACGATCAATTGCATTATCCTTACACCCATCCCGAAGGGACTTGCATGAGTCTATATCTTATTATGCATGCTTGAATGCTTGAATGCTTGATCCAGTTTGTTCATATCACACTTCATCTTGATGCATCTTTAGCTTATACTTGCAAATAACAGGTTAAATAATCCATTGTCAGCTGGTTTTTGCTCTTGATAATTGGGGAGAATAATGTGCTTTCAGCAAAACTTGTGCATAGATTGGTCATCAAATGTCATTTCTTGCATGGTCTTCATGGTTCACACACCTTCCTTTAATGGTCGGTCATTGCTGGGTTCATGCGCCATTGATATTTCATTCTCTATCATTCATGTTGAAATTTCACATTTGTCATCTTAACCATAACTTTTTGATAATGCCAAAGGGGGAGAGAGAGAGTTGTAGATTGCCACAATATCTTGTCATCATTAAAAAGGGGGAGATTGTTGGATTCGCTGCACTCCTTCTTTATCTTTGGTGATGGTTTTGCTGATAACAATATATTGTGTGTAAGCATTATGGAAAATGCTCATTGATCATTTTGGAGCTTACAGTTGATATCTTGTTTTTCAGGTTGCATTACTGGGTTGTGAAGAATGGTCCTTCCTGCATATATCCTTGAAGGGTTCAGGTGAAAACTATGCTTCTCAGTGGATTGTCAAATGGTTTACTGGAATGTCTCGTTATACTTTTCAGTTGCTTGAATCCTATCACACCTTTGCCATGCAATGTGAAAATGCCTTGCATTGTGATAATTGATAGGTGTGGATATCGTTAAGATATGAATCTTGCTTTAGAAAAGAGAGCTTGTGTTTTTGGTTAAGCTGGGCTTATTGAGTTTTTGCTTTCACCAGATGGATCCTTTACAATGCTCACAAATGGCTCATGCATATTTCTCATGACTTCTTAATGTGTTGAATATGTTTTCATGGGTTTTATGTATGAACTTTTGGGGATGCAATTTGGTAAATCATTTCACTACAAAACTTGGTAGATCTCTTGTGAATGGCACTATCACAAAGTTTGGGTGTTGGTTTTTATGACTCTACTTGCATGCTACTCTATTAGAAAAATCTTTCTCTCAAATGTGGTTGAAGGCTTTCAGATTGCTTTGGAATGCCCTTAACTGTGATTGGACTGAACTTGGATTACTTGCATTGGACTGTGTTAAATAGTCTTGGACTGCATGTTAATTACATATATGATATCAATATGAGTTCATACCATTGTGCTTTGATTCTAAACTTTTGACTGAATCATATTTGATCTATAATCTTATGAAAAAAGTGGACTGAAAATATGTGTATCATGTGCCTATGTAACTACGTTTTCAATATACTAACTTGCAGACAAAAGAAGGAAGTCTTGTATGAAGAAATGCCTTGAAGTTACCTTCTTCATGTAGATTGCATTGGTTCAAGATTGTCTTGAGAACATTACTAACTCCAAGTGCAGGTTCATGCTGCTTTGAACAAGTGGATTCATGGTAAGGATTCACCCCCCGGAGTCTACTCTTAACATATTGAATTGGGCTTAATCTATCTTTCATGTTTTGGGGTTGATCTGGGTTCATGTATAGGTTATACATGGCAAATTGAATGCACCTTACTGCTTGAGGATTTTGTGTTTTTTCAAAGTGCTTTATGTATGTTCTTGAAGAGGTTCTTAAGTTGAAAATGTGAACAAAACATTTATGTGCCTCATACTAATGCTTTCATAATCATATTTCATGTTCTTTGGGTCTTGGACTCAAAACTAGTTCCAAATGTTGATGCATGATCCAAATATTTTAATTCATGATTGGTTACATTGGATTGCATGTTTAGGTCATTGGGAATGCATTTAGAATCACTTTTTAAGGTCCCAAGATCAATGGGTCGACCTCCTCCACTCAATGGGTCGTCCCCGGGCTGAAAACTCATATTTTTTAGGTTCTGTCTGAGATGGGTCGACCCCCCTCCTGAGATGGGTCGACCCCTGTAACATAATCCTGCCAGACAACATTATGTCTAGCAGATGGGTCGACCCACCATGATAGATGGGTCGACCCCCCCCCCCATTCTGGACAGAGATGGGTCGACTCCCCCTGGCAGATGGGTCGACCCCCCTGATTTCGCAGGTCCGCATGAGAAAATCATGGCCCACCGAAACCCTATGAAAACACTTCCAAATGGGTTGAAAATTTACCCTAATGCCCTTGGGTTGTTAATGAACATATTAGGGTGGTTTTGCTAGGGTTTTACAAGGGCTTTGTGATCTTTTGCATGACTTATCCTTCTTGTATATATATCATGCGAATTTGGAAGAAATGGAAGTGAGCTCTAATTTCTTTACATGTTTTGCAGGAGAACGAAGGGAAGAAGGAGGGAGGCTGAGGAAGATCACGAGATTCATCTACTTCCATCCATTTTTGGAGCTCGTGATTGAAGAAAGAAAGGAACGGATCGAGGAGAGGAACGCGTGGACGTCCTCAACGTTGGCATTCGGCTATCCTCCGACCCGAGCATAAGAGATTATCATCTACACCTCATTTCTTCTCATGGGGGACTACTTCCATATCTTGCTTACAACTATTTGTCTCATTTGCTTTTGATTTTTGGGGTTGCATTGATCAACCTAACTTGCTGATATATATATGCTGGGATTTTCATTCTGTGATATGAAAGGAATGAGCTAATGTGTTCTATCTCTTGCAGGGAAAGAAGGGAAAAAGTGGCCATAAGATGGAGATGAGAAAGACTTGCTAGATCTATTAGTTATTGATGTCTGGAGGTGTGATTGGATCGTGAATCTAAAGGAAGACATCCTGCGGTTTTGACTCCCTCCGACCAAAGCTTCAAAGAAGATCTTCATCAGCCATTGAAAGTCAAAGGGGAAACATTCTATATCACTTATCCATTTATCTATGATGCCCTTCTTGATTGATATATAGTCTTGAGCATATCTTGTATAATTTTTGGTCTCTTCTGAACATCAGATAACCGTGTGTGAGCGGAGCTGCGTCTCCGTGTGTTGGGTTTTATTGGGGGAAAGTTTCCCCGTGGTTTGTTATGTGTTGACGGAGTTGTGACTCCGTGTGGTTTGAGTGTCCGGGGTGTGTTCCCCAATTCTGTGTGTGGGTGTGTGCTGCGGTGGCAGCGTGTTGGGGATTTTCCCCGTGTGTGGATATTGCTGCAGAAGCAGCGTGTGTGTGTGGTTGGGGTTCATCCCCGTGGTGCTACGAAAGTAGCGTGTAGTGAAGCCTCACCCGGTTGGGTGAGGGGTGGACGTAGGGAGCCCGTCGTGGTCCCGAACCACCTAAAAATCCTTGTGTCTCGTGTGAATGCATGTGCATTTGTCCTTTTCTTCTATCTCCCTTCACATGTTAATTTAATAGATTTTTACTCACTTCACCACTGCACACTGCTACTTCTGTTATCCGTGTTAGGCATAATTTTATCTAACGGTTGTATTGTTATTACGAGTGAGATCGGAAAGTTCGAGAGAACCTTTTAAATCTCATGTTTGTTTAGGCTAATCAAGTAGTCTGTTTTAATTCCATCGTGTTCAGTTAAGAAAGTTTTTAAAATCCGCCATCTCGATCAAGGGGACAATTCAACCCCCCTTCTTGTCTGCCATCTAGTCTGGGCCAACAAATATGTTAATATTAGGGGTTTCTTCAATACCCAAAACAGCCGAAGTTGTGTTTGAGTGGGAAAGGTTTTCACAATTTTCGGGTGGCGACTGCAGATATAGATAGGGTGATTAACATGGGGTGATCCGAAGCCTGTTAGGATTGATAAACGGAAAGTTGGAACCTGTTAGGACTGTTTACATGGGAGTTGTTTCCTTGTAGAAATCTAAACCCACGCATGACTCTTCTCTCTATAAATACCTTTCCCCAACGGCAAGCCAACCCTCCTCCCACGATAGTGAGTCCCGCTGCAAAACCATCGTCGTTCTCATCCTCTGCTACTGGCCTTCTTCCTCTGTCCATCCTCTTCTGCTGCCTCCTGCGTGGGGACGGAGAGGCTTCGTCCCTTTTGTTGTTGCCGTTTCGCTCCCTGTGTTGTCCGTTTGCTACAGCAGTCCTGTAGCAGTGGTGCCATTGCTGTTGCGGAAGCATGAAGAAGCTTTGCTTCTTCCCTGTGGCTTCTTCCCTAGCCGTGCATTAAGGAGGTGTTGCTACTGCGTTGCTGCTCTTGTTATCTCTTCATTTTATACCGTGGACGTATCGTGGAGAGGCTGCCACTTCTCCCTACTGCTTCTTCTCCGCAAGATTGTCGCCACTCGTGTTTCCTTATTCCTCCACCAGCTACATACGTGAAGAAGACTTTAGTTGCTCTCTTCGCATTACTTCTCATCTTCTCGAAGTTCATCTTCAACGTCCCAACCAAACACAACCATGTAGCTCAACATCGAGCTAAATCCATTAATAGTTAAGCCTCTAAAAAGATCTATGCATACATACCATATTCTTTTGATGCATCTGTAGGTGATCTCTCCCCAAGCAAAAATGTTAGTAATATAATCTCTGCATGTAGTGTATTTTCTAATCGTTCCCGTAGGTTTAGCCCAAGATCACCACATGCATGTTTCTTGTTACGGTTCACGTAAAGTAAACAAAGTTAACATCTGATTAAAGAATTTTTATCCATATAATCAAGTATCAAAAAAATCATGAAGTATATATGATTAGAATCCCCATATTTTTCTTTAATTTTCCATGACTTCGTAAGATAATATTAACTAGTTAATAAATTGATTAACGAATCACCAATTTTATTGTAGCATGTTAGTTATCAGGTTTTGCTTTGACAATTTGTTCGTGGGCACCGGAGCGTCCTTTGATCATAAAATTTTATGGGTTCGTTATTGGGATAGTGACCGAGGTAGAGGAGTTGGTACCTCTTTTTTTCGATCCTCCTATCTCAAGATCCCCCATCTCTCAAGTAAAAATATTCTTGAACAGCTGATTAAGTAGAGTTTTTTGAGCTCTTCATTTTGGTATATAGATTGCGCGATTGTGATTTGTATATCTCGAGAACGGAAGTTTCAAAGATATCTGGACTATTAGTTAATGAAATAACGACCATATGTGCTGTCGTTGTTTCTTTAATATATATATATATATATATCTTAACCGTATAATTTTATGTTTACTCATAACTTTAAAAATCTATATCTATAAAACTATGTAAAATATAATTATAAAATATATATTTCTGGAATCCTTAGATTTTTTTCTCCTAATTATCATATATTTTGTTTCTCTAAATTTTCACTAAATAGCATGTGTCCTTTTAAAGAGATGCTATTTTCTAAATTATTAGATTAAATCAAAATTAAGATATAAATTGACGTCTTTCCAAAGGGACGTAAATTAAATTCCAGAATTGGCGCCTCTCTAAAGAGACGTTAATTAATAAAAATAACGCCCATCTATATGGACGTGAATTCTTGTTCTCCCCTATTTTATCAGGTTCGACCCATACCGCGGGTCTATTAGCACTCTTATCCCAGTCCGTGAATAGAGTCCTTGTTTCTCACGTTGTTTCTCACTTACACACTCAACTCTCGGTGACATACGAGCCCTCCGTTGGACATTCCATTCCTTCAGACTTGAAAGTTAGTCATAGAGACCTCCGTAAGTCTCCTCATAGTCTTGGACTCGCTCAATGTCGACTGAGCAAGTTGTACCCTAAAAACCCTGTAGTTTTCGGAAAGCTTGTATATCTCTAAACTGCGACCGTGACATGGACACCAAATAGAAATGGCGACCATGGTAGGGGCGCAGTTTATTCTTTATGCGACATTCTTTAGGACGCTATTTAGAATTAAGCGACCACAAGAAGTGTCGTTATTTTTCCTTGAGCCTGTCTTTATCAATCTAATGTGCGACCACCCCTTGGACGCAGTTTATAATTGACGACGACATAATGGATGCCTATTACCCCATTTTCTCATATTTATCTCGAGTTCGTTATATCATGCATTTTCATGATTGACTTCCCTATTATCTATGACACTCTATCCCTTTTTGGGAATTTTCCTTGTCATCAATTCGAGAACATAACCCTTTGACTCTGTATTTGGCCATATCTGATTCTGAGATATTAAGGGCTCTGGGTCCATGACTATCAATGTCAGGTAGGACGGAAGTCCAATTCTATAAACCATGGGAATTATGGGTGTGGCATTGCACCAAGTCTGTACATTTGTTATATTCTGTTATATCTGTTATTCTGCAAATTCTGTTAATTTTGGAAGTTCTATTATTCTGATATTTTGTTGTTCGGTTATTCTGATAATTTAGATATTCTGCTAGATTGTTTAATTCTGCTTATATTTATTGAAACTCTATTATATTCTGGCCAATTCTGAAGTTATGTTCATCTAAGTATCTGTCCTTGCTATATTTTGATATCTTGTCCTTGGCTCTGCATGGGAATTTATCCCTATTTCTCTTGAGCTTATAAACTGCCTTTGGCCTAGATATCTATCCTTTCTGTTAGATTGATTATCATGATTTTCAAGCTATATCGTTTATGCATTACATGCTCATGAACATGATTAATTGGCTAATCACTTATATCCTGCTTGATGAGAGATGTAATTCCTACTGAGTGTTTTGCTCATCCAGCTTATTTTAACATTTTTCAGATAATGAGATCGAAGAGAACCATTCAGACGGGGAAGGGCAAGAGTGATGAGCGAAATGGAGAATCGAGTCGGTGTCTTTTATTTTTATTGAGTCTTGTCATGTCATTTGAGTCTTTTCTTTTTATTAGAGTGTAACAGTGAGTCCCTTCTTCACTTATGTAAGTTGAGTCAAGTTATGTAAGTCAAATATTTGAGTATCAATAAAGATTATGTTTGTCCATATTATCTGGCCTTGGAATTTTATGTCTTATGTTGCTCTGATTATTCATGACTGTATCACTGCTACGTTCCGAACTATACGTTCCGTTGCTATCGGTTCGGGGTGTGACATATACCTTCATCTTCTCCTTCATTTTCCTTTGCAGCCGGTGTGGGGTGCGCGCCTCGCAGGATCTTTTCCATTACTTCTTTGAGTTGAAGGAGCATTTTCATGTTGGGAGAGGTATCTTCTATATTCAGGTGATGTGAGGAAGGAGTTGTGTGTCCCTCTCTGGGAAGGATTCTTCTCACAAAGGGTGGAAGACCCAATATTTCTGGGTGGGCCCGTCGGCAGTTGGCGTAGTATGGGATTTCCCGACGGCGCCCAATTTTCACCCGAACATTCCTCCGAAGCAGACCGTGTTCTCTCCGGAGGTGGAAGAGGAGGCTGCTATCCTTCAGCAGAATCGCCAGGAGACTGTTGATTTGGTGACTTCTTCCACCATTGAGGGCTACCTCGCTCGGGTGCTGTTGCCGACAGGTAAGGGGTTTGGGAACTTGGTCTTCCTTCTTGCGGAGTTGGGATCTTCCTGCTCTTAGTCTGCTTTCTGTGGTTCAGACACGAGGCAAGCGGTTGAGGAGGAGGCACCGTCGTCCGAGTTGGAGATGATCGATTTGGACGAGGCACCAGCTCCCGACGATCTTCAAGCTTTAGAGGGCTCCTCCCGCACCCGGGACAAGGGCAAGCGGGTGGCTCAGGATTGTTGACACCCGTTTTATACCCAATAAGTCGGGTCATCTCCTTATTTCATTCTATACGATGCTCCGAGTTGTTCACCCTTCATTGAGTCTCTTGGTTAGTTGAAGCCTATTTCTTGGGTCTTAATTCCTGGATTAAGATGTGGCTCCCGGTGGCATTTCGTTGGATGAATCTTAGCAAACCCTTCATTTCATTCTTGAACCTCAATGTTAATAACGGTCCTAGTCAGGCGCGTTGCTTCCTTCTGACGGATGGGTCCTGGACCGTTACTCTTTGAAGAGTCCTAGAGCTTAAGGCCTTGCGTTCAGAGCTTATCCTTTTGATTCCATGTTGATAATAACGGTCTGTCGTGCAGCCGTTGTTTCATTCTAACGCCCTATGCCTTGGCCGTCGCTTCCTTAAAGAGTCCAGCTTGTTGAGTCTTCTTCCCGTTGATCTTATCTCTTTGGGATAGGGTTGAAAGTGACGGATGAAGCTTGGTGCGTTACTTCCAAGTGGCGGTCTATCGTGCAGCCGTTACTTCTTTCCGAGAGTCCTGGCAGTTCAGGCCTTTTCTCTGCTGCTCCGTGGTCGAGATAAGGATTTGGATTGACGTTATCTCTTTCAAATCCGATCCTCAGGACCCCCCGTTTGTTTCTATGGACTCTTGGTGATATTATCTTCAAGGATTTGCTAAGAGTTATCTCTTTATCTTGCTGAATTATCCTCTGCTCGACCTAAGAGTTTGAGGGTCTATAAATAGAACCCTTGACTTCATGGCCAAAGAGGAGGAAGATTTGAATTCACGACGAAGTGCTGCCGAACTCAGGAGCCATCTTCATCCAGGAGGAGCTGCTTCCCACGTCCATCCATCTTCTAATCAAGGGAGTACTTTGGTTTTGTCTTTCAAGTTCATCCTTGCATGCTTGAGTTCTTCCTTGGTTTTCCTCAAACAAAGCATTGTCCCTCCTCTTCCTCCACGTTTTTCACTGTTCTTTAAGCATACAAACATCCTCCCAAACTTTTAAAAACACCCAGAGGGGTTAAAAAAACCAAAACTCCCCGGTAATCCCCTCTCCTTTTGATGTTCTTAAACTCTTTAAGAATTGATGCTATGCTTGTGAAAAGGGCTAATTGAGGTTGTCTTGTCTTGTCTTTCTACTTCTTTGGCAGGTTTACAGGTTCATTAGCACGAGGCCCAAGTCTTCTAGCCGGCTGGAAGAGTTGGAGTTAAAAGAATTCAAGCTTTACTACTGCAGGTTACCTGACGGTCTGGTGCAGGCGCGTCACTATCTTCCGGCGGTCTATCGTGCGGCCGTCACTTCCAAGCGACGCACAGGGTTCTGGCCGTTACTTCCAAGTTGATCTGCAGGCTTTCCTTGGTTTTCTCTCCCGTGGGCGGGTGCTTCATCCACCTATTTCCAAGGTATATTCAGGTCTTTGACTTGTGTTTACTTTGGTGGCGATCACATCTTTCCTTGGTATTGGGCATTAACTGTCTTCTTCATCATATCTTCTTTATTTTCCTCGCTTGTTCCACCTTCACGGTGTGTTTTTATTTATTCCTTGCTCCACGCCCCGGCGTGTGTTTTCCTTTTCCTTAGCGTAATTTGATTGAGGTAGCATGCCCATGCTAGAGCTGGCTATGATTGCCTAGGTTCATGTTCACATGTTCACAGGTTTGAGTAGATCTTTGATTGCTTGTTTGTCATCTTGCCATATTACTTTGCAAACCTCAAAAGTAAGATAAAAGATAGGCAAATAAATATCAACAGATAATTTTTTGGCGATCACGGTGGGACAGCTTGTGCCAATCGTGCTCTTGATTCTTATTTAAAACCTGCCATCATCTACTTGTTGAGTTGCCCTTTGTTTCCCCTTTGATTACTGCATATTCTGGTTTTCTGAGTTCTCTGACGGCCAGATGTCCCAGCGTCACAGTTCTCTGACGCAGGGGCACTAGACCGCCACATTGGTTCTGCTGTGAGAGCTCCCACGGGTTTCCCGGTTATTTCTGTTTGGTTTTTGTTCTTTGGCTCATCTGACGGTCT
Source organism: Amorphophallus konjac (assembly GCA_022559845.1). Classification (NCBI taxonomy): domain Eukaryota; kingdom Viridiplantae; phylum Streptophyta; class Magnoliopsida; order Alismatales; family Araceae; genus Amorphophallus; species Amorphophallus konjac. The sequence goes on from CM040122.1 coordinate 234,194,595, forward strand.
CATCCCCCTGCGTTATATATTATCTGGCGGTCTGGCCTTCGACCTTTATTGTTCTCTGACGTAGGGTCCTTCGACCGTTATTCTCCTGGCAGGTACGCATCCGAGGTGCATTGATTTCCACAGTTTTTGCTGTGATTTATTGCTTGGGTGATACTTGACCTCCTTCTTGCTTTGCTCATATCTGCATATCATGGTGTGCACTATTGATTGTTAGATTGTTAGGCTAGACTTTGCATGCACTCCGGTGCACATAGGGTCATTCATCTTTTCATACATTAGATTGTATTTTCCTACCTTGTTGTGAGGACCTCTCGTCTCCATATTCCTTGGGGCCGACTAGGAAATCACAGCAGGGACCTCCATAAGTCCCCGCGAGCCGTGGATTCCCACACGGACGCCGGGCTGGTTGTACCTTTCCCACCCCGTGTCTAGGGTTGCATAAGTGATTGAGTGGTTACACTTAGAGTCAAACCAAGTCCCATATCCATCTCCTATTAGGAACCCATTGTTGAGAATACATATCGATCAATTCACTAAAGTTCCAAAGGAGAAATCATAAGAATCTTGTCGCATCATTCTAAACAACTTGCTTGATTTTTGAGTGTCTCCATCTTTTACCACTTACATCTTGTTAAAATCACCTAAGTTCGGTTGCTTATTGTGTGCTTTGTGTTGGTTGTTTTTGCTTTTTGTCAAGGTTGTCAATTGCATGTGGAGTTGTTTTCGTCCATCTGAATCGTCTTCTCAAGTCGCTTCTTCCTTCACGTTCTATTCCAACCCCCTCTTCGAATCCACCATGGCATCCTTCAATCCTCCGCGTTCCCAAGAGGACTCTCTTCCTCAAGGGCTCCTTGAGAACCCCCCTAGGGTTGCCACCTTTCCCTCCGGAGAAGGGACTGCCCCTCTCCCGTCCTCCACATCTGTGGGAGGTAGTCAAGGTACCCCTTCTCTTTCTACTCCTTCCGCGGGCTCCGTCCTTCACATGATGGCCCAATTGGACCCGACCCAACTTCAAGTCCTATATCAAGCTATGCAAGGGTCCAACGCTTCTCCCTCCGCCGCTGTCCAAGGTCAATCTAATCCTTCCATTATCGGGCCGTCCGTTCAGCCCACTCCGATTGACCTCACCCCGGTCCAACCTCGGACCATCACTTTCGCCGGCATGGAGATGGGCCAATCTTCCAATTCAGCCCATCAGTCTTTTGATAAAGGGAAATCGCCTATCCCTTCTTTCGTCCAGGTGGATCATCACAATTCTGGTTCGGTGGATTCACAGCTTCTCATGAACCCTTCTGATTTCTTACACCCTCAGCAAGGGGTGGCCCAAACTCACTCCCATCCGGGTATATCTCAGGCTCAATATCCTTCTTACGGGCCCCCTATTTCCACTGTCTATCCTTCTACTCATGCCTATGGGCCTCCCCTTTTTGCTACAGTCATTCCATCCGCTCCTCAAAAACAATCGGCGTCCTTCACTACCCCTGCTCCCTCCCAAGAGCAGGACTTGCTTGACAAGTGGGCCGCCATGCAGCAACAACTCGATTTCCTCCAGAAAAGGGTTGGCCCACAATCCTTGGCCGATATTCCTATTCCGAGCTTCCAGAACATTCGGTTCCCTCCGCAATCAGAGCTCCCCAACTACCGTAAGTACGATGGGAACAGCAATCCCTTTATCCACGTGAGGGATTTTCTATATGAATCGGCGCAGTTCCAGTATGATGATCGCCTCATGGCGTACTTGTTCCGCCGATCCTTAGATGGAGTTGCTCTGGAATGGTTCTATTCTCTGCCACTGGAAGAGGCCGAAAGTTTCAAGGTAGTTAAGGATAAATTCATTCAGCGATTTCAAGACAGGGTGGGACCGGAATAATTTACAGACCTAGTAGCCGAAAAAATGAAACCGGAAGAAGAGTTCGCCACCTATGCAGACAGGTGGAGGCAGATGGCCGCCAGAGTGCCTGGCCATATTCCGGAGGAAGAGAAGGTCAAATTGCTGATCTCCAATGCCACGCCGACTTTCCGCAACATCCTGGCAATGAATGACATAGCTAACATGCATCAACTCTACAGCCGGGCGCGCTTCATACAGACTCAATTCAAGGACTCCCCTATCCATTCTCTCTTCGAAAACCAAAAGCCCAAGTACCACAAGGGCCGGTTATCGAGGGAGTCCAAACAAACGAGCAAGTACAAGCCGTTGCTTTTCCATTTCAGGCCGCACCCTTCCGCTACAACCAAAACCCCCGCAATCCACAAAACCCCGCTCCACAAAGCTTCCAGGCCACTCCACAAAACCCTCCCCCCGCCTTCACCATTCCTCAAAACACCTTCACCATTCCGCAACAACCACCGCCACCATCACAATACCATAACGTCCCTCCACCCAACGGCTACAATAATAACAACCCTAATAGCAAGCGCCCGGCTCCCAGGAGAGCCCAGTATCCTCCATTGCCAGAGACACTTACAGATATTTTCTCGGCACTCATGTCAATAAATGCAATCCAACTTCCTCCGGAACGACCTGTTTGGAACCCGGCGGTTGATCAGACTAAATATTGCATGTTCCATAGGCAGCCGGGCCATACCATAGAAGGATGCTTTCAGTTCCGAGATCTGGTATATGACCTTCATGAGGGGCAGAGAATCGACTGGGCCGAAATGCATAGGGCCATTGTTGAGATTAAAGAGAAGAGAAGGCAGCCGCAGGGGCAGCAAGTGCAGCAGCATCAAGCACCGCAGCCGCAGCAGCCGCCACAACAGCAGCAACCGCAGCAAGTACAAGACCTGGGCATCCATCAGAACCCGATGCCGAATCATCCACCCGCTCCTCAGCAGCAGCCACCGGCACCAGCACAAGTAAACGTGGTTCAACCCCCGGCCCCCAACGCCGGGTGGTCTTTTGATGATGATGGCGCCACACCGCAAGTAATGGCCTTCCACCACAACCCCCGCAACCATTCCTTCATCCTCCCTACACAACCGACACCCTCTCCGCTCGTCCTGCCATCCACACCCGCTCCAGCAAACCCTCTACCGCTCTCCATCCCATCATACCCGTCAACACTTACTCCCCTCGTCATCATCACACCACCACCTAATCCTTCGCCCACTCTCAAACATCCACTAGCCCTCCCTCCACCCGCATCGACGTCCATCACCGCCGTGCCTTCCACCAATCCCTCACCTATCATCCGCTCACCCCCATTAACCTCACCAACCCTACGCTCCACCAAATCACCTCCCCCGCACCACCTGTCCCACTCATCCACCCTACAGGGCCCATCATACTCTCTTCGGAGGCTGCGGCAAACTGTGCCTTAAGGAGCGGGAAGATGTTCCATAGGAATTACGTTACTACTTCTAATCCCCAGTCCACCCAGCCAACGGCCGAGCAAGAGGAAGCTGAGCCCCTGCCAGGGTACTCAATATGACTTGTTACATCATCTGGATCGGGTACCCGCTAAGATATCCGTACTGGAGCTGATCAAAAGGTCTACCCTTCATCAGGATGCACTGAGGGATTTCCTACAGAAGGTGATGGTTAGTGAAGACATGGCAGTCGACAGCTTACCAACGGCACTAGCAACTATCTCCAAAGGGCCGGCAATTACGTTCTCAGAAACCGAGCTTGCACCTCCGGGGGCTCGGCAAATGCCGCTCTGCATAACAATTACCCTGAACAAGGTCAACATTGAAGCAGCACTGGTTGACACGGGGGCCTCAATTAATGTTTGTCCACTTAGCACCCTCCGAGCATGCAACATATCTGAAGAGTTACTACGGCCTACTCCCACCACTATAGCAGCATATGACAACTCAAGGCGAGCATGTCACGGGATAATCACCATTCAGGCAGAGCTCGGGCCCCTTGCTATGGCCGTGGAATTCTATGTTCTCGATATCGACCCTATGTTCAAGGCTATCTTGGGTCGTCCCTGGATTGACACGCTTGGCGCCGTACCCTCCACCGCACATCAGTGCGTTAAATTCCCCTTCCAAGGGAGGGTCGTCAAAGTCAAGAGCTTGTCCACGGTGCAGACAGTCAAGGCCATCTCAGATCAAGTTCTTCCCACACTCTGGCCGAGCAGCCGGCCCGTTCTGTCAGTGCTCGATCTGAACTTTCCTTGGGCTTACACATCTCCTAAGCCCATCACTACTCCAGTCAATGTCAAAGTGAAGCCGCAGATTCGAGATTCAAAGGGGTGGAACATTATATTGAAACTGGGCTATCAACCGGGGAGAGGCCTCGGCGCGCAACTGCAAGGCATGACTAAGCCTATACCCAAGGGAAGAAAAATGGGTAGGCGAGGTCTCGGTTACAAGGAAACAGCATTATCTATGGTGGGTGATTCTGGGCCGCTTACCTGGGATTATCGTCAGCACTTTGTCAGAGGGCCTCTCCAGCCCGGCACATTAGCTCCAAAGCCGGTTCAGCCAAAAAGGGATATAGTTTGTCCGATTGCCAGTCCGCCTTCCCTGCCAGGAGGGTCAGATGATGACATGCTCGACTACAGTCAGGCCTTGCAGAGGCTCTTTTATGAGGAGGAGCGCCAGAAGCAACAAGAGGTTCGGCTCGTACAGTGGAGGCCGAAGAAGCAGCCCGCGGTTAAATTGCAGAAGGTGGAGAGCTCTCCAGTTATCTTCTCTTGGTCTCCCTCACGCTTCCAATCCATCTTTCAGCAAAGGGGGTTCATACCCCGCCTTCCTCCTATCGTGATAAATCCATTCGTCATTGATCCACCGGAGATTCTATTCATTCCGTGTGCTTGCGGGAAGTGCCCGCGCATTGATCCATCCACTCTATTCACTCCTCCTTCTCCCAATGCTCAACTCCACGAGATGTGGTTTTCTTCTTCCGACCCCTTCTTCGATTGCATTTTCCCCGAGCTGTTCCCTATGCAGCTCCCACCTCCTCCATCTTGCTATGTAGTCTCTACTGATCTCCAGGAAAAAAAAATGTCAAATTTAAAACGGAGATTTCAGTGGAAGATTACGCTATCCTGTCTCCATCCTCCTCCTCCCAGGGGCACGAGTCCCCTGCTCCTCCCCTTCCACTAAGTCTTCTCTCTCCTAGGTTAGGGTTAGGGTCTAGCGAGTCTAAGGAAGTAGAGTCAGTTAGGTCTAGAGAAGTAGGGTCTTGTTCTGGGTCGTCCAACCCTTCCCATCCTGAGCCGCGCCCGCTCGCGCGTCCTTCCCGATCTATTCCTGATAGGTTCTTGCAAGATCTAGCTCAGCGGTGTCATGCTCTTTTGAAGTGCCCGGAATTCGTCGCTACAGCAATTGTGATTAAAGACGAAGTGGAAATAGAAGGGGAATGGAGCGACGACGGATTAGGCGTCTATGAGGTTTTGGATGAGAGGGGATCCAATAGATGAAGACAACAACGTAGATGACACTGCCGATTTATATGCACAAGGACTAAAAAGATTCGACCAGCCGTCGACGGCAGTGGATGAACCTACAAAGGAAATCAACTTGGGAACAGAAGAAGACCCAAGGCCCGTCATTATTTCTGCTAATCTCCCTTCACAGGTAGAAGAAGATCTAATTAAGGTATTAAGGGAGTATAGCGATTCTTTCGCCTGGTCTTATGAGGACATGCCAGGTCTTGACCCCTCCTTAGTGGAACATCGACTCGTGCTTAAACCAGGGGCAACACCTGTGAAACAACGGTCAAGAAGATTTCACCCCCACATGGCCTTAAGATCAAGAAGAGGTCGACAAGCTATACAAGGCCAAGTTCGTCAGAGTAGTCTTATATCCCCAGTGGGTGGCGAACATAGTCCCTGTTCTCAAGAAGGATGGAAAAGTGCGCATATGCATTGATTTCAGGGACCTAAACAAAGCATGTCCCAAAGATGATTTCCCGCTACCTCATATAGATGTTCTAGTGGATAACACTGCCGGGTACGAAGCTCTGTCGTTTATGGATGGGTACTCGGGCTACAATCAAATCCGTCTCGCTCCGGAAGATCAAGAGAAAACTTCCTTCACCACGCCCTGGGGCACGTATTGTTATGTGGTTATGCCATTTGGGTTGAAGAACGCGGGTGCCACCTATCAAAGGGCAATGATGGCCATTTTCCACGACATGATGCACATATACATGGAGGCTTACGTGGATGACATCTTGGTGAAATCAAGAACAAAAGAAGAACACCCCTCTATTCTGGCTAAAGTGCTGCAGAGAGCCAGGGAGTATAAGCTTAAGATGAATCCGAAGAAGTGCGTATTCGGAGTCTCCTCAGGGAAGTTGCTAGGGTTCATAGTGAGCAAACGGGGGATCCAGATTGATCCTAATAAAGCACAGGCCGTCATGGACATGCCTCCGCCAAAGAACATTACGGAACTTTGAGGATTGATTGGTCGGCTGCAATTCATTAGAAGATTCATATCTCAACATTCTCAAAGGTGCCGCCCATTTTATGAGTTGCTTAAGGCGGGGGCCAAGTTCGAATGGAATCAAGATTGTCAGAAGGCCTATGAGGACCTCAAAGAGTACCTAACCAATCCCCCGGTTTTGCAACCTCCTGTCCCTGGGAAACCCCTAATCCTATACATCTCGGTCATCGAGGACTCCCTAGGGGCGGTTTTAGCACAAGTGGATGATGAAGGAAAAGAGCGGGCCGCGTACTACCTCTCTCGGTTGTTTAATCCAGCTGAATCTAGGTACACCGCTATGGAGAAGACTTGTGCCGCCTTAGTGTGGGTAGCTCAGAAGCTTAAACATTACTTTCTCGCCCACCCAGTTAGGTTGATCTCCAGAATGGACCCGGTCCGTTATCTCCTAGAAAAGCCCGTCCTTTCTAGTAGGTTAGCTCGCTGGCAGAGCTTCCTCTCTCAGTTTGACATCACCTTTGTCGTTCAGAAGGCAGTCAAAGGATATGCCATTGCTGAGCATCTTGCACATCTTCCTATTCCTCATACCGATTCCATTCAGGACGATTTCCCTGATGAGCATCTCTCTGTCCTTTCTCATCATCCCTTCTGGTCTCTGCACTTCGACGGTGCACTCAACTCTCAAGGCCAAGGGATCGGGGCTGTCTTGCTTACTCCAGAGGGAGTAACCATCCCCTTCGCTTATCAACTTCGATTTCCTGCTACCAACAACATCGCTGAGTATGAGGCTCTCCTGGCCGGCTTGAAGCACGCCTATCTCCTAGGCGCGCGCTATTTGAACATCATAGGAGACTCTCAGCTCGTTCTACGGCAAGTTCTGTCCACTTACCGTACTCGTGACCCCAAGCTCAAACCTTATCAAGATTTGGTCACGCTCATTGCTAAGCGATTCCGTAAGCTGATCTATATCCATACTCCCCGTTCTTTGAACATTCTAGCTGATGCTTTGGCATCTCTTGCTTCCTCCTTATCTTTTTCTCTCAGTCGTAGTACTGAGACTATCGTCGTCCAGAGATTGGACGCACCTCTCTTCAAGATCCCTGGTTCATCAACCTCAGAAAATCTGTAGAGGCGAGAGTTGAGAAGGAAGATCTCAAGGAAGTTTCATTAACAGAACTAGAGGAGATTCTGGACGAAGAGGAATTGCCTTGGTATCATGAAATCGAATTGTTTTGCAAAGAAGGGTCATTCCCAGAAGGGGCAAAAGCCGAGCAGCGTAAAGCAATAAGAAGAGCCGCCGCAAGGTACACTATCATTGCAGGAGAATTGTATAGGCGCGCTACTAATGGAATGCTCATGAGATGCTTGGATGATGTAGAAGCTTGGAAAGTGGCTGAGGCGGCCCATTCTAGCGAGTGTGGAGGTCATGTCAATGGCCAGGCTCTAGCGAAGAAGATCCTTAGGCAGGGCTACTATTGGCCCACTCTAGAGGAAGATTGCTCCCTCTATGTCCGGAGGTGTCTTAAATGCCAACTCCATGCTGATAAAATTCACTCTCCAGCTTCGTCCCTCCATCCTATGACTGCTCCTTGGCCATTCTCTATGTGGGCTTTCGACGTCGTCGGCCCACTCGGTGATCCTAATTCTCAGATCAAGCAAAAATCCTTCATCCTCACCGCTACCGAGTACTTCACCAAATGGGCCGAAGCCGAGGCGTACGCGGAGATCAAAGCTACAACGGTGTGCCGCTTTATCATGAAGAATATCATCTCGCGGTTCGGAGTGCCAAGCAGCATCATCACCGACAACGGACCCCAGTTCGTCTCCCAAGAGCTTAAGGACCTATGTAAGAAGTTCAATATTGCACTGCATCATTCGTCTCCATATTACCCTCAAGGCAACGGTCAAGCGAGGCCACTAATAAAACCCTTCTTAAAATCATTAAGAAAACATGCGAAGCACATAAATTTTCTGATTGGCCTGAGAGATTGGTGGAAGCTCTGTGGGCTTACCGCACCTCCGTCCGCACCCCTACGGGACAAACTCCCTACTCTTTAACTTATGGGATGGAGGCGGTGCTCCCATACGAGATCTTAATCCCTTCCCTTAGAGTGCAGCTCGATAAGGAACTTAATCTCGATGAACGTCGGGAGGCGTTGCTGGTCCAGTTGGAACTCTTGGATGAGAAGAGGATGAACGCGGCCGATCACGTGTCCGTTTATCAAAAGAGGGTTTCGCGTTATTTTCAAAAGAAGGTAATCGAACGAAAATTTTGTAAGGGTGAAATTGTTTTGAAACGCAAATTCATTCGGTCTGCAGGTCCTAGGTCCAAGTTGCAACCTAACTGGGAAGGGCCATTTGTAATAAAAGAAGCTTATCCAGGGAATGCTTATCGTTTAGTAAACGCGGAAGGTGAGGAGCTCTCTCACCCGTGGAATGGGTTGTATCTTAAGCGTTTCTTTCCCTAAAAATCTAAAACCATGTGCTTCTCCGGCAACAAGAACTTCCTCCCTATCTTCAAGAAGAGGGTCCCAAGTAAGGCAATCACACACTACACGACGTCCCTGGTCGGGCTCCTTGTTTAAAAGACACCGTTCTCCTTGGCCATGCTTTAGGGGAAAATCGAAGTCCCTGTCCGTTTCATTCTTCGGCTGAATCCAGGGGCAAGGAGTGAATAAGGAGGCGACAACCAATCCAAACTCCCTAACGAGAGGAGGTCTCAAATAGGGGCAAGTCCGTTATGACCTGACGCCACAAGGAAGAAAGGACAAGAAAAGAAAAGGAGTGCTCTTTACCAACAAAGTCAAAAGCATCATCTCAAAGTCTGTGAATGAAATTTCAAAAGCTCCAAAGGAAAAAGAAAACTAGGCATGACAAGAGTGGCAGTACAGTTCCCCGCGGGACGTTATGAGCCCGGTCGCATGCATGCCTAGGTGGAACAAAGGTTCGATGACGGACATAAAAGCCCCGGCACAACAGACCAAATCTCTGATAGGGTTGTACGGTGAGGGAATCAAGTTCTAAAACTCCCATATCTGGCCTAAGCTTACCCCCATGTTCCTTTTTTCTTTTAGGACTGAGATGAGTACCCTAGGTATGGCTTTGGTAAAAACACCGTCACAATGACTAGGCCTCGGCCAGGGGTTGTCACAACATTGCACGCCGGTCTCGAGACTCAACCTAAAACGAGGAGGTCTCGTGTTGCTAGAGAGGCACTGGTTTTTCAAAATCCAAAAACAACAAATATTTTCAAAATCCAAAAACAACAAATATTTTCAAAATCCAAAAACAAACAAATATTTTCAAAATCCAAAAACAACAAATATTTTCAAAATCCAAAACAAAACAAATATTTTCAAAATCCAAAAACATTAAATATTTTCCAAAGCTCCCAAAAATACCATCATATGCATAGCATGCATCGCATTGTCATTATATTTTCGCCTATTTAATAAGGCTCCACCCCTTGACCAAATATCAAGAAACGGTCATTATCTAACTTGCTTCAAGGTAAGGGGTTGAGTCTAAGAACAGATCTAACTTGTTTCATGTTTGAGTGTGTGCAGAATACAGGGGCAAGCCCAAAAGCAAAAGCTCACAACTTTGCAGGTTCAGAGTGTGTAACGCGCCAGCATCAGACCGTTACAGTCATGTAACGGGCCCATATTTGACCGTCATTTCCCTTCAGGCATGGGCCTTCTTCCTTTCCATTGAACCATCATTATAACGGTCTGAGACTCTCCGTTACTTGAATATAACGGCTCAAGACCCATCCGTCATATCCTTCAGAGACCGGGCTCTTGTTACTCTCATTCTGACGGCCTGTCGCAGGACCGTTATTTCCTTGTAGCGGCCCAGTGCACATCCGTCATATCCTCCAGAAGCCCTGTCTATTCACGTCATTCTAGCCTTTCAAATGATGGAACTCAAGATCATTCGACTATGACAAGCTCATCTCATTCAAGCAAAAATTAATGAAATATAATTCTTGATAAATTCAACTTCGATTGTCAATTACATGATATCTCTCATGAACAAAAAAAAAAGGAAAATCAAGATACATTCAATTTCTTATCCGCAAGAGGGCGGATTCTTCTCAACTCTTTCATGTAATCTCGGTGTGTTTTGTCGTTCTCTTCAACCTCTGCTTGCCACGGGCGCACCTTGCTGATCTCCCACATGGTCAGCGCGTTCCGGATCGCTCGTTCATCTTCCTCGGTCCCCATCTTCCTAGGTAGAAGGGGAGGGTAGTGTGATAGTGCAGAAACGCTGATTCGAGGTAGTCCGATCTGAAGATGGCATCGGTGCGGGTTGTAGATCGCCATGGTAGTGTTCCCTACTAGCTGGAGGTCCAGGCCTTGACGCCGCGGTATTTTGAGAAGAGTGCTTCGGAGGACTCTTGGTCGCATGATGAATTTGTCTATTGGCAAAGTGTTAAAGAAGAGGCGCCATTCATCCCGAGTTTTCTTATCCGCTGTCTTGCATTCAACCTGAGAAGAGTATCCAAATGCCCCTCCAATAAAGAAGAGAGGGTGGCTCCCGAAGATCGGCTTGCTGAAATTATGTCTTCCTTAGGAAGGAATTTGATTCTTATTCCCATCCAGCACTCAAGGAGTATCATGGAGCCGAACAAAAGTCCTCCTGTACAAGCCGAGCTTAGTCCTTCATAAAGGTATGAGAGGACCGCTTGAGAGATAGACATTCCCCGCCACAGCCCGCTAATAATACCAAGATTTTGAATGTCTAAGAGGTGGTCGGTAGTGGTAAAAAGAAAGACTCCACACAAGCAAACCGCCACCGCCTTGGCTATCGCTTCATGTCTCTCCCACTTGTTTTTACAATGAGACACTATCCACTGTGCTAAGGGTATCAAGTGGATGTGGTGTGGGCTGATCATGGTTCTCACGTCCTTTGGATTGTGAATGAAATCACTCAAGATCAAGGACGGGTCGATAGGCTCGATTGTGTAGCAAACCCGGTCTTCATTCCCCACCTTAGTCTTAGGAAGGGCTAGGTAGGTTTCTACCTCCTCCAATAGGACGGTTGCTTCAAAGGAAGGGAAGATGAAGGTATGAGTTTGTGGATGCCATAATTCCACAAGTGCTGAAAGGCTTGGCCAATCGAAAGATAATTTCTGGAAATTCTTGCCTAAAACCAAGAGAGGTTGGAGGTGCCATGCTTTAAGGATTGATGTGACCTCTATGGGAAGTGCCTTTACCATGGGAGCCACCCACTTCAGATTGGAATAGCACCTTGGACCAGGAAGGGGCTTGAGAAAAGAAAGAAGGAAGTCATGAAAAGAATAAGTGCAGCAAAATTCTGAACTTTGGATGAATTGTAAGAACTTACCACTCTTAGGACGTTGGAGCTTAGGTGTTTGGGAATTGAGGTTAGCCGTTGAAGCTCTCCATGTTCCCTCCTTGCAGCTTTGGGGCCGGGGTAAGCTTTCTCCTCCATAGCCATCACCTCGAAGCTCCTCTTCATCATGTTTTCTGCTCTTTGGAAGAGCTCTTCAAACCCTAGAACAGAGGTTTCAGCAAAGCTGCGATTTTGATTAAGGTTCCAAGTTGCTAAGGCTTATATTTAACTTTGAAGGATAAGACTCGGGCTAGAAGGCTTTATCTTCAATTAGGATAAGTTCTAGTGATGGATCAAGTGGCTAAACCTCGGGTTTTAGTTATCTCGGTTCAATCCGTTTCGGATTACAACCCAGATTCTGACGGTCCATCGTGCGGCCGTTACTTCATTCCGACGCGCCAGCCCTTGACCGTCGCATTTTCTGTGGGTTTCAATTCCCCGAATCATGTTCTGTGGAGAATAACGGTCTAAGGGTCTACCGTCGCTTCTGTAACGCGCAAGCCCTAAGCCGTCGCATTCTCAGCTACTCAGTTCCTTCTCTTCTGGGCTAAAACACTTCCTGACGGTCTTGCTTAGGACCGTCTCTTTCTGACGCGTCTTCTTCAGACCGTCGCATTTCCTGCTAGTTGCCCTGGACAACTATCGTTCTGCCATGATCAACGGTCTGACCCTTGGCCGTTATTTGCATTTGACGCACCCTCGATTGGCCGTCGTTTATCCTGATGCCCCACTGCCAGAGTGGGTCTCTGATGATTAACGGTCTCTCACCAGAGCGTCGTTTGATTATGACGGTCAGATCTTAGACCGTCACTTTCTCTGCTGCTGAGTTCAGGCTATTTCTTCTGCCCTTGCCTAGACCTGGCGGTCTTTCACATTGTACACCTCGTCCTCTTCCCATTTTCATACATTCCTGCATACATCTCATTCATTCATTCACATTTCGTCCATCCTGCATTTTTCACATTCATTCATTCACGCTTGCATAAAACTAAAACAAAACAGAAAACTAAAAGAAGGGATCTCATTCCATTTTGCCAAAGTTCTATACAAATGATAAATAAAACATAAGAAAAGCATCATTCGGTCGGCTTATCCGCCGGACCGCCCTCATCCTCTCTATCCTCGGGTCTCCTCACGGGTGGCGGTGCTATGGAAGCACTCTCCTCCTGCTGTCCTCTCTCTGCCCTCTCATTCCTCCGCTGGGCGGAGGAGCTGACAAGGAAATTTCCCACTGAGCCGCTAGGGGCAGCACTCCTATGTACCCCACTCTGGGAGGCACTCCGCTCCGGTCCCCGGCCCATCATCCGGACCGTCCGCTCCAGTGTCCGCAGCTCGATCTTCAGTGTAAAGATCTGACGCCGCGTCTCCCGTGCCTCGGTCCGGTAGCGGTCCAAGTCGGCCGTCCCGATCCGAAGCTCCTCCACCTCAGCTCGCGCCCGCGCTAACTCCTTCCGGAGTTGTTCCATCTCTGCATCATCTGGGCGTCGCAGGGTCTCCGCTCTCAGCCGGGCCATCTCTGCCCGTACCAGCTCCGTCTCTGCTCGGGCTCGATCAGTCTCGGCCCGGCTTCTCTCTACCTCAGCTCTCGCCTGGCTGGCCTCGGCTACTGCTGCTGCTAGATCCCTCGCCTGTAGATTGCATTTCATGTCATTAGTCATTAAGCATTTAATTAGGCATAATCATAAGTTTTTTAGTCTCTTACCCGCTCCGCGAGGGTGGCCTCCGCCTCCTCGGCCCGGGCAACCGCCCGAGCAAAGTCAGCCTCCTGCTCAGCCCTGCCTCCCGCAGGCTGCGAGGAAGACGATGGGGCATCCGGTCCAGCGCGTTGGGCTCCCTCGGCCCGCTGCATTTAGAAGTCATGGTTAGTTGACATTGGCATTTGCATCATGAACATCATTGCATAAATCATGAGCATTTAAGTTTTTAGTCTCACCAGGAGCTCCAGGGCAGACCGGTACCCGTCCCGCTGCTGGATGGTGGAGTGGAGTAGCCCTTCCAGCTCGGCTATCCGTCCCTCAGGGTCTAGCTGCATTTTAGAAAGCATGAGTCAGCATATATCACATTGCACATTGCATAATAGAAAAGTTTAGAGTTTTAGTTTGCATACCGGTCGGCGGGTACCTCGGTACACCCGGTCGCCGTAGAGTCGAGCGAAGGCCTTCAGATATGCCTCGTCGCTCTCGTCTCGCTCCTTCACCGCTCGGCCCCGCCTGTTCCAATCGTGGACGTACTTCGCCTTCCGGGCGCACCAATCCACATTGCCGCTGATGCCCCTTGCTGACTTGCCGGGGTGGTCGTCGCTGTGGCGTGGAAAGGTCACCTCGGGCTGGTGTAGTCCCCGGGTCCGCAGGATCAGCCTGTAGTGCAGAGGCTCGATGATATGGAGGCAATGCAACCATATGTCTCGCCCCCGGTACGATAAGGCCGCCTCCACCCATGGCTGTCCCGTATAGCCCTCGTCACGGTATGGGGTCCATCTCACCTGAGAGCATTTAGTTCATTCATTAGCATATGAAAGCATTAAAAGATATTTGGAAAGCATTTTAGAAAGCATTTAGAAACATTTAAAAGCATATAGAAATCATTTTGAGTTCTGGACCTACCGATGTATGCGGGAAGGAGTCCAAGTCGTCCTGGATCGTCCGGGTCAGTCTGCTGATCGACCCTGTATCCCTCGCCACCGACCAACGCCTCGCGATCGGTATGCGGCCGGGATGGAGTAAAGCGCCTCTCCCGATGCCAGGGAGGTACATATAGCTCCAGATCTGCATTTAGAAATCGAGTCAGTCGAATCATTGCATAAATCATTGCATAAATCATTTTTCATAAATCATAGCATCAATATTCATGGTATAATAGAAAGCATTTAGAAGTGCATTTACCTGTAGGAAAGGCGAGAAGCCGCCCAGCATCGTCTGCCTGTCCGTAGTGCTGAGGGACTCGAACAAGAATGCGAGCACTGCCGCTCCCCAGGCGTATCGCCTGACTCTGCCCAAATCCTCTATCATCGGCAGCAGTCTGCAGCTGATGACATCTGCCCGAGTCGCGAAGAGGAGCTTCCCGAATAGCAGCATCAGGAAGCGCCTGAGCACTCTATCTCCCTCTGGTCCCGCCTCCGCCGCCACGCGAGGGCGCACCTGGTCTATCACTCTGCTCAGGTGCTCCTCGGGAGCTCTCCCACGGCGATCGCCGCTCCTCTCAGTCCCAAGCTCTCCTGCAGCACTGATCTCGAAAGCTGGGAGGAGGACTGTCCCGGCCTGATCAAATCTAGCCCGAGCAGCTGCTGCGCCATCTCTCGGTAGTCGCCGTATGTCCACCCTGTCACCGCGGCTCCGTGGACTCTCAATCCGGTAATCCTCGCTATGTCTTCTAGCGTGGGGATCATGTGGCCCCACGGGAAGATGAAAGCTCGGCTGATCGGGTCCCATCTCTCGTGCAAGGCGTACAGTACCGGAGTGTCCATCCGGATCACCTCGATGCTGAGCACCTCGGCGAATCCCATCTCGGCAAGTCTCTCTCTCTGGTAATCGGGCAATGCCTGGTACACTGCCCGGATCTGTAGCCAGGAGATCCGTGATCTTCTCTTCCCCTGCATTGCATATTAGATCATTAATTAGTCCAATTTGCATCATATAATCATTGCATAATCATTCTTAATTGAAAACAAAATAAAAATTTAAAAAATTGAAAACCCTAAAAAATAGTTTAAGTCCCTGGCAAGAGTGACGGCCCTGGGGTAGGGCGTCATTTGACTCTGACGGCCTCAGCTTGGCGCGTCAGGAGTGTGACGGTCGCTGGCAGGACCGTCACATTGACTGCGTTTGGGAATTTTTTCCCTTGCATCCCATGGTCTCCCACTATGGCCAAATGGCCTACAATTGTTCCTAGTGGGTTCGTAGACCCATTTCTACCCCTTTCCCTCACATGCATCCATAAATAAACACAAAAAAATAAAAATTAGAAAATTAGGGCGGGGGGCCTACCTCGTGGTCCATGGCTTTCTTCTTCTTCTTCTTCGGTTCCTTGGGCTCCTCTGCACCCAAGGGAACTTCCCCTTCGTCCCCCGTGGCCGTGGGAGCTTCCTCTTCCTCCCTTGGACTTCGCCTCGCCGGTTGTTCTTCTTCCACCGGCGGGATCGCCTCCCGTTCAATCCGGCGGTGGAGCCGCCGTATGGCCATTCTTTTCCCTCTCTCTCTCTTCTTTGGTGGCGGCTGGGGTGCCTCGTCGCCGGCCATTGGAGTGGTGACGGTGGTCGCCGGTGGTTTCTCTCGGTTGGGTTTTTGGGCGTTGAATGTGGTGGAATGAACGGGCCGTGACCGTTCGGTTGTTTTTTTGAAAACTCAGGAAATGTGACGGTCTATCGACCGGCCGTCACATCATTCTGACGCTTCTTTCATGGGCCGTCACATGTGATGGACTGTTTTATCGAAGAATGTGAACCGCCTTGTTTATGACGGATCAAGGGTGATCCGTTACTTGATGTGACGCCCTGTCATCAGACCGTTATATGCTTGCTAGTTTCTTGATGATTGAAAGGTCTAATTGATGCTTAAACGACCCTATTTTTTATCATGATGTTCCTTATGGATGCCTCTTGCACGAACAATGGTTATGCCTTGGTGCTTATTTTCGATTTATTGTTGGCTAACCTGTCTTTCATGAAAGGAATTACGAGTAAAATCACGCTTGGCCTTCGTCCGGCAGGTAAGTCAGGTATTGTATATCACTCCCTCATTCCCTTAATGCATTACTATATGTTATCTATGATATATTACCTCGAGAACCGGCTGGTCATTCATGTGTCCTGGGATCTGATGTTCCCCTAAAACAAAAATGACGATGATCTAAGCTCACATGTTTAATCGTTGGATAGGCCGTTAGATTGGAAAATTTGGAGACGATGGTTCTATCTTGCACGCCGTGGTTGCAGATGGTGTCCTGACTCTGATTTCTCCGATCTAGCAATATTATTCTCGAGTATTTTTCTATTTATTTTCTTTGCATTTGTTTTGAAGATTTCTTTTCCTTTAGCCCAGCATGCATCATACGCATTCTTTTGAGCATTTCATGAGTTTCATCTATTCAAGATATCTCGATGATGGTGAACAGCTGTGTTCTTAATCCCGAATAAGGAGAATCATTCCACTCTGAATTAGAAGGTTTCCTTCGATCTGCTCGCTTGATCTGGTTCGCTGAAGATTCCTGTCTGGAGTTTAGTCTCTTTCTTTTCCGTTGCCTCCGGCGGCTAGCCGTGTTTCCTTTCCTTAGTTAATAGTTCCTCCAGACTTGCATCCCTTTGGTTGGCTATTTCCTTGTGATCAATTCGAGGTTTTCCAGAAAATTCCTATCGCTTGTTGGTACAGAACGGGTGTCGTTTACCTTAACGCCCTCTTTTTGATACACTCCGCTTCATTTCCGCTTCATCTCCATGTTCCATTTCGCTTTCGCTTCATCTCCGCTCGTTCCCCTGCAAAGAGGACGTTAAGGAGGGGCATCTGTTGACACCCGTTTTATACCCAATAAGTCGGGTCATCTCCTTATTTCATTCTATACGATGCTCCGAGTTGTTCACCCTTCATTGAGTCTCTTGGTTAGTTGAAGCCTATTTCTTGGGTCTTAATTCCTGGATTAAGATGTGGCTCCCGGTGGCATTTCGTTGGATGAATCTTAGCAAACCCTTCACTCTATTTTTGAACCTCAATGTTAATAACGGTCCCAGTCAGGCGCGTTGCTTCCTTCTGACGGATGGGTCCTGGACCGTTACTCTTTGAAGAGTCCTAGAGCTTAAGGCCTTCGTTCAGAGCTTATCCTTTTGATTCCATGTTGATAATAACGGTCTGTCGTGCAGCCGTTGTTTCATTCTAACGCCCTATGCCTTGGCCGTCGCTTCCTTGAAGAGTCCAGCTTGTTGGGTCTTCTTCCCGTTGATCTTATCTCTTTGGGATAGGGTTGAAAGTGACGGATGAAGCTTGGTGCGTTACTTCCAAGTGGCGGTCTATCGTGCAGCCGTTACTTCCTTCCGAGAGTCCTGGCAGTTCAGGCCTTTTCTCTGCTGCTCCGTGGTCGAGATAAGGATTTGGATTGACGTTATCTCTTTCAAATCGATCCTCAGGACCCCCCGTTTGTTTCTATGGACTCTTGGTGATATTATCTTCAAGGATTTGCTAAGAGTTATCTCTTTATCTTGCTGAATTATCCTCTGCTCGACCTAAGAGTTTGAGGGTCTATAAATAGAACCCTTGACTTCATGGCCAAAGAAGAGGAAGATTTGAATTCACGACGAAGTGCTGCCGAACTCAGGAGCCATCTTCATCCAGGAGGAGCTGCTTCCCACGTCCATCCATCTTCTAATCAAGGGAGTACTTTGGTTTTGTCTTTCAAGTTCATCCTTGCATGCTTGAGTTCTTCCTTGGTTTTCCTCAAACAAAGCATTGTCCCTCCTCTTCCTCCACGTTTTTCACTGTTCTTTAAGCATACAAACATCCTCCCAAACTTTTAAAACACCCAGAGGGGTTAAAAAAACCAAAACTCCCCGGTAATCCCCTCTCCTTTTGATGTTCTCAAGCTCTTTAAGAATTGATGCTATGCTTGTGAAAAGGGCTAATTGAGGTTGTCTTGTCTTGTCTTTCTACTTCTTTGGCAGGTTTACAGGTTCATTAGCACGAGGCCCAAGTCTTCTAGCCGGCTGGAAGAGTTGGAGTTAAAAGAATTCAAGCTTTACTACTGCAGGTTACCTGACGGTCTGGTGCAGGCGCGTCACTATCTTCGGCGGTCTATCGTGCGGCCGTCACTTCCAAGCGACGCACAGGGTTCTGGCCGTTACTTCCAAGTTGATCTGCAGGCTTTCCTTGGTTTTCTCTCCCGTGGGCGGGTGCTTCATCCACCTATTTCCAAGGTATATTCAGGTCTTTGACTTGTGTTTACTTTGGTGGCGATCACATCTTTCCTTGGTATTGGGCATTAACTGTCTTCTTCATCATATCTTCTTTATTTTCCTTGCTTGTTCCACCTTCGCGGTGTGTTTTTATTTATTCCTTGCTCCACGCCCCGGCGTGTGTTTTCCTTTTCCTTAGCATAATTTGATTGAGATAGCATGCCCATGCTAGAGCTGGCTATGATTGCCTAGGTTCATGTTCACATGTTCACAGGTTTGAGTAGATCTTTGATTGCTTGTTTGTCATCTTGCCATATTACTTTGCAAACCTCAAAAGTAATATAAAAGATAGGCAAATAAATATCAACAAGGATGACGTTTCCGAGCGCTGGGGGGTCAAGTGCAAGGATCCCGTGGCCAAGTTGTTGTGGTCTTCAATGTAGGCCCAGTCTGCTGAGAAGAAACGGGCGAGGAATGAGGAGGTCGTCCATGCATCCGGAGGAGATTCCTTGTCGGCTCTCCCCTCTACTGAGCAAGAGGGGGCCAACGAAGGTGGGGTCGCTGCCGATGCTGAGGCGCCGAGCGCAACGGAGGGGCCTCCAGATGAGGGGGTCCACCCCTAGCAGGTCGAGGCTGGAGGGTCGCAGGAGGAGGCGACTCGATCACAGCCGATCGAAACTGGGGAGGCACACGGTGGGGGTGATCACGTTGAGCCGACTGGTGGGGCCTCCGAGACAGGGTTGCCTGGGGGAGATGCCCCAATCCCGGCCACTCCGGTGAGAGCTTCCCCTCCTTTTACCAGCACCTTCAGTGTCCGGGCTCCTGTGTACCGGGCGTGCCATTCCTTTGCTTTTCGAGACTTGCGGGAAAAAGTCCGGATGGGTCCCCCCTCTTCGCTGTTTGAGTAGATTATGGAGGGAGGGATGATTTTGGACCAGCTGGGGGCTGAAGCTGTGGATGCGTACGCTTAGGTGGAGTCCGAGCGGGAGACTCTCTTGTGGACCCGTGGTGCACTTGCTCGGAAGGTCGAGCGTCTGACCCTCGATCTTGGGGACCTTCACAGGGAGATGGCCCAGCTCCGAGCGTTGGCGCAGTCGAGCCAAGCGGAGGCTCGATCTTTGGCGGAGCAGCTGGCGCAGGCTCGTCGCATGGTCGACTGGAAGAGTGAGCTCCTGGAGTCAGAGCGCAGAAACCAGGTCGAGCGAGATGACCAATGGAGGGCCGAGGGAGAGGGGCTCGAGGACCGAGTTCGGGTGGCCGAGGATTCGCGGACCGAGGCCGAGGCTATCCAAGACCAAGAGAAGGCTGTTTGAGTCCGAGCAGCGGATAGCTGAGCTCGAGAGGAAGGCGGAGCTGGCTGGGAAGGAAGCGCTTGAGCAACATAAGTGCTCAGAGGCTTACCAGGAAGCTTTGCAGCAGGCGGCCTTTCCTTACTACGAGTCAGGCTATCGACAGGGACTCCTGAAGGGCTTCTCCCAAGGCTACGATCGGGCCATCCTAGAGGCAGAGGCCCAGTCGTCTACACTTGTTTTTACTTTCGGTTAGCACTATGACTTGGAGTGGGGCTCCACTGACTCTTCCCACTACACGTCGAGTGAAGAGGTGAATTCGGCCTCATCCGAGCGACCGCCAACTCTAGCATCCTCCGGAAGGCACACGGCCGAGACAGTTCCCACACCGGTGGGGTCAGTGTCTGGGCTAGCCATCGCCGAGAACATTGGGGGCAGATCGGCTGGTGCCGAAGAAGCCTTGTCTGTCGAGCTTGGAGATGGGCCCGAGGCCTGATATAATGGCTCTTTTCTTTTTTCTTTCTTTTCATATGTAGCCGGGTGCGGTTTTTTGGAAACTATACTAGCGATAGCTGAATTTACTATTTCTTATCACTTTTGATGTGATTTGATTGCCGTATCCGTAGTCGTTTGAAGAAGGCGTCGATTTCCTTCAGATTTTACGTGCACCGATCTGTCAAATAACTGACATGGCGTTGGCACCTTTCCATTTTTCCATACCGCCCTTAATGACTTGCTGCTCTGCGTGTCCCGCTGGGGGAATATCGGGAAATGAGGTAACCAACCCAGGGAAAGCCTTGGTAGCGTGTTTTGGGGATAGTCATTTAAAGCGATCAGCTTCCCCTTCGACCTATAAAAGGTCCGAGGGGCGTCTCCTTTTCCTTTCATCGCTTAAGGCCGTTCCCGGCGATTTTTTTGTTCCGTGAAGCGTTGTGTTGTTAGTCTTGGCGGGGCATGGAAGGCGTTTCAGAAGATGATGATGCAGATGGCGATAGGAGGGAAGCTCCTATTGTTTCACTCTGGAAGAGGGTTCGTCAGTCGGAGGTCGATCAGGGGGAAGGTTCATGCCGGAGCATGTCGCCTTCCTGTCCCTGTCTTGTCGACGCTCTTCTGAGGGAGAATGGAGCTCGTCCAGCTTCATTCTTTCACTATTGCCCCCGTCCCTCCTTCCACCGTCGATCTTGTTGCCTAGGAAGGGAGCTCTCTCAAGATTCCTCGCCTTTCGGGTTGATTGCTTTTTTTCTTTTTTTTTGTCCTTCCAATCCCTTTGGCACCTTTCCCCCGAGCTTTCTCAAACTAACGAAGCTGGCGTTCCCTTATCCGAGCCAGTTTCTACACGAGGCAGAGTCAGTGGCTGGACGTGGGAGCGCCTACTGGGTGGGCCGAGCGTTCTGCTCGTGTTGTAGTACCAGGGGATGTAATTTTTTGTACATGTAGACTATATCGGCTACGGCCTTCTTGATGTACATCAAAGTTTAATAAGAGGAGAAGAATGATGATTAGTCTATTTCACTTACATGTGTATGCTTGCCAAATGTTCAAAAGTAGAACTTGCGAAGATTTGTTGCGTTCCACGTCCAAGGGACGGGTGTTCCTTCGCTGGTGGACAATCGGTATGCTCCTTTCCCGAGCTTCTCGACCACTCGGCAGGGACCTTCCCAGGTAGGGGACAGCTTCCCCGCCGCCTCTAGTGGTCGAGATGCTTCGGCCTTCCTCAGGACAAAGTCTCCTGGCTGGAAGGGTCTATCTCAGACTCTGCTGTTGTAGTATCGAGTGATGCGCCGTTGGTATCCCGTTGCTTGGATCCTTGTATTCTCTCGGATCTCGTCCGCTAAGTCGAGGTTCTCTCGCAATTTCTGCCCGTTTATCTCAGGCTCGAAGTGGATGACTCGGAGAGAGGGATTGCTGATATCCAACGGAATTACAGCTTCCGTGCCATACACCAGCTGAAAAGGTGTTTCACCAGTAGCCGTTCTCGGAGTAGTTCGGGGTGACCATAGTACGCTTGGCAATTCCTCGAGCCATCTTCCCTTGGCTTTGCCGAGCCTAGTTTTGATGCCTTTTAAGATAGTCTTATTAGCATTCTCGACCAGTCCGTTAGCCTGAGGGTGGGCTACCAAAGTGAAGTGGTTGCGAATGTTTAGGTCGGCACATCTGTCTCTGAAATAATGAGAGTCAAACTGCCGACCGTTATCGCTCACGATCACTCGGGGGACACCATAGCGACAGATGATCGATTTCCAAACAAAACTCCATACGACTGATTCGGTGATCTTGGTGGTGGCTTCGGCCTCGATCCATTTGGTGAAATAGTCTATGACGACGATGATAAACTTCTTCTGAGCTTGAGCCATAGGGAACGGCCCCAGAATGTCGATCCCCCACCGAGCGAAAGGGTATGACTCGGCAAGGGTGATGAGCTCTGCAGCGGGTTGATGAATCAGGTGGTCGAAGCGCTGGCATCGATCGCACTTCTGTACGTAGGTCGAGCAGTCGCGCTGGAGAGTGGGCCACCAGAAACCCTGCCGTAGCAGGATCCTGGCGAGTGATCTTCCTCCTTGGTGCGCTCCGCAAATGCTATTGGGTTCTGTGCCCCTCCTTGTCTTTGACAATGGTTTTGATGATTCCAATATATTGTGTGTTTTACGTATGTTTTAAAGTGAAAATAATCTGCGTAAGATTTGTGGAAAATGTCTTGAGGAAACGAGCTCACTGTTGTTATCTTGTTTTGCAGGTTGAAATTCAATGGGTGCTCGTGAAGATATTTTTAATGATGTCTCGTGTATTCTGTTCATGGCTTAGGAGCAGCCATCTGAATATTGTGTTTTTCAATGCTTGTCAAATGGTTTGCCAGATGGTCATTTCATTTCCAGATTTATTGTTGCTTGAGAAAGCATATGCTTTATATGATCATTTTTGCTGCAATTGAAGATGGTTTTTCACTTGTTATTGGAATTGGGTTTTCTAGCATCATGTTGCATTCTGATAATTGGGGATTTCATGTCAGGAATTAATAATGCCTTCTCTATGCATTTTCATATGGTTATATCAAGGGCTAACTGAAATTTGACCTGTTTTTTAATGAATGTGGAAAGTCTGGGATAAGAGCTTTGGTTAGTGTAGTAGTACATGTCTTGCTTGAACTATATTGGAACATGGTTACTCATGCTGAAATCTGATTAATCTTGAATGTGAAACTGGCTTCCATGTTAGGTGTTAGCTTGCATTAGATTGTGCAAGTTCAGTTTTTCCTGGGACTGCATTTGTGATTCATGTGTGTATCAAAAATGGCTTTCCCATGCCTTGAACCTAATCATCAATTTGATATGGACTGCTGTAACTCAACTTTGTGTTAATATCTTCAATGCTTGAAGATAAGAACTTTGGTTACTTTTGTAGTTCATATGTCAGTAGATATCCAAGTGGTCAAGTCTTGCTTGAACCAATTTGGAATTGGGTGTTTCATGTTTAAAAATGATTCATCACTTGATATTTCTGAAATGTGAAACTCACCTGGATGTATGGCTGCATCTTGATATATCAATGTGCAGGTTGCCTGAGATTTCATTGAAGCTTGTTTGAAAGGCCTTGCTTTGGACTGCCCGTTAAAAGTCTTGGACTGAATTTGGAGTTGACTGAACTGGGAAGTGTTGACACCTGTTTTATGACCAATAAGTTGGGTCATCTCCTTGTTCTATCCATGTGATGCTCCAAGTTGTTCACTCTTCATTGAGTTTCCTTTATCAGTTTGAAGCTTATTTCATGGGTCTTCTCTCCTTGGTTGAGTGTGGTTCCTTGTGGCTTTTTATTGGATGAAGCTTAGCAAGCTCTTAATCAATTTTGATCTTTATTGTTTCTAACGGTCCTCTGCATGGGCGTTATTTGATTCTAACGCATGATCCCATGGCCGTTACTTCTTGAAGAGTCCTACAACTTAAGGTCTTTTGTACCAGCTTATCCGTTGGCCTACCCATTGAATCTAACGGTCTGTCGTGCAGCCGTTACTTTCTTCCAACGCGTCCAGCCATGGCCGTTACTTATCTTGCAGAGTCCAACTTGTTTGATCTTCTTCCGTTGATCTTATCTCTTTTGAGATAAGGTTAAATGTAACGGTATCCCCCTGGCGCGTTATTTGCATGTGGCGGTCTGTCGAGTCGCCGTTACATCCAACAAAGAGTCCTGGCAGTTCAGGCCTTTTCTCTGCTACTCCATGGTCGAGATAAGGGTTTGAATTGGTGATTTCTCTTCCAAATCTGATCCTCAGAACCTTCTGTTTGTTTCTATGGACTCTTGGTGATATTTTCTTCAAGGATTTGCTAAGAGTTATCTTCTTTTCTTGCTGGATTATCCTCTGTTCGACCGGAGAGTTTGAGGACCTATAAATAGCACCCTTAACTTCATGGCCCGAGAGAGGAAGATCTGGAGTTCGCGTCGAAGTGCTGCCGCATTCTGGAGCCACATTTAATCAAGGAGACTTGTCTTTCACGTCCAGCTGCTTCACGGTGAAGGGAGTATTCGTTCTATTGAGTTTCAAAGTTCATCATTGCATATTGTGTTCTTCCTCCTCCCTCTCATCATAGGCATTGTCCCTCTCCTTGTTTCCACGTTCTGCATCTGTTTTCATCATCTAAACATCCTTCCTATCTTTTAAAACGCCCAGAGGGGTTAAAAAACCAAAACTCTCCCGGTACTTCCCTTTCCTTTTGCATGATCTTAAGTTCTTTGAGAGTTGATACTACGCTTGTTTAAAGGGCTAATCTGGGTTTGTTTTTTTGTGTTTCACGTTCTTTGGCAGGTTTACAGGTTCACTACACGAGGCCCAAGTCTTCTGGCCGGCTGAAAGAGTTGGAGTTCAAAGAATTCATAAGCTATTACTGCAGGTTTTCTGACGGTCTTGTGCAGGCGCGTCAGGTTCATATAACGGTTCATCGTGCGACCGTCACATTTCTGTGATGCATGGGGTCTGGACCGTTACATTCGGTTGATCTGCAGATTTCACTGGTTTTCTCTCTCCCGTGGGCGGGTGCTTCATCCACCTATTTCCAATGTATTTTCAAGTCTCTGACTTGTGTTTACTTTGGTGGCGATCACGTTCTTTCTTAGTATTGGGCATTAGCTTTCTCTCCATCTCATATCTCTTATTTCCTTTATTTGCTCCACCCTCACGGTGTGTTTTTATTTGCTCTTGTTCCACGCCCCGGCGTGTGTTTTTCTTTTTTCCCTTAGTTTAGCTTGATGATTGAGATAGCATGCCCATGCTAGAGCTTGTTCTGGTTGCCTAGGTTCATGGTTCACATGTTCATAGGTTGATTGAGATCTTTGATTTTTACTTATCATCTTTATTACACATCAAAATAAAAAGAAGAAGAGAAGCAAAACAAATCAACAGATAATTTTTTGGCGATCACGGTGGGACAACTTGTGCCAATCGTGTCTTGATCTCTGTTTAAACCTGTCATCATTTCCTTGTTTAGTTTCCTCAGATTTTTCTCTTACTTCCTCTTGTTTCTGGTTCTCTGGGTAGTCTGACGGCCCTCTGTCCCTGCGTCACTCCACTTTGACGCAGGGGCTTTAGACCGTTACACTCCTCTTCCTATTGTTTGGGCTTTTCACGGATTTCCCTTCTATTTTCTGGTTGTTTTTGGCTCTCTGGCTCATACGACGGTCCTGGGTCCCTGCATTATATTTCTTCTGGCGGTCTAGCCTCTGACCGTTATATATTTCTGACGCGGGTCTTCTAGACCGTTACACTCCAGATAGGTACGCATCCCGAGGTGCATTCTACTTCCGCAGTTTTTGCTATGATATTTTTGCTTGGGTGTTATCTGACTTCCTCCTTGGTTGGTTTACATACTTACATCATTGTGTGCATAATTGTTTGCTAGATTCTAGGTTAGAATTTGCATGCACTCCGGTGCACATAGGTTCATTCATACTTTCATACATTAGATTGCATTTTCCTACCTTGGTGTGGGGACCTCTCGTCTCCATATTCCTTGGGGCCGACTGGGAAATCACACCAGGGACCTCCATAAGTCCCAGCGAGCCGTGGATTACCACACGGACGCCGGGCCGGTTGTATCTTTCCCACCCCGTGTCTAGGATTGCATAAGTGAGGGAGTGATCACATTTAGAGTCAAACCAAGCTTTACATCCATCTCCTACCAGGAACCCATTGTTGAGAGCTCATATTAATCAATCCGCTAAAGTTCCAAAGGAGAAATCATAAGAATCTTGAAGCATCACCTTAAACAACTTGGTTGACTTGAAGTGTCTTCATCTCTTGTTACTTACATCTTTGCTATAAATCGTCCAAGTTTGGTTGCTCATTGTGTGTTGGTGTTGTGTTGTTTGCATCTTGTTAAGGTTGTTCGTTGCATATGGAGTTGTTTTCGTCAGTTAGAAGCACCTTCTAGGGTCAATTCCTTCTCCAGGTTCTACTAAAATCCGCTTTTCGAACTCACCATGGCTTCTTTCAATCCTCCCCGTTCCCAAGAGGATTCCCTTCCTCAAGGGATTCTTGAAAACCCTACTAGGGTTACCTCATTCTCTTCTGGAGAGGGGACAGCCCCTCTTCCGTCCTCTACCTCCACGGAAGGTGGTCAAGCTACCCCTTCTTCCACTACTCCTTCTGCGGGCTCCATTCTCCAGATAATGGCTCAATTGGATCCGGCCCAACTCCAAACTGTCTATCAGGCCATGCAAGGATCCAATATCTCCCCTCCCACGATTATGCAGGGTCAATCCAATCCTTCCATCCAGCTCACTCCAATTAATCTTACTCCGGTCCAACCCCGGACCATTACATTCACTGGCATGGAGATGGGCCAATCTTCTACTTCGGCCCTGTAATCTTTTGACAAGGGGAAGTCTCATGTCCCTTCTTTCGTTCAGGCGGATCATCATATGCCTAGCCCGACGGTTCTGCAAGTCCTCATGGGTCCCTCCGACTTCCTGCGCCCTCAGTCAGGGGTTGTCCAAGCCCACTCCAATCTGGGTCAATCTCAGATCCAATATCCTCCTTATGGGCCCCCTACTTCGGCCATTTACCCTTCTGCTCCTGCTTATGGGCTCCCACCTTATGCTGCGATTCACCCTTCTGCTCCCCAACTTCAGCCATCATCTCTCACTACCCCTGCTCCATCCAGAGAGCAGGAATTACTTGATAAATGGGCCACCATGCAACAGCAACTCGATTTCCTCCAGAAGCGGGTTGGCCCACAATCCTTGGCAGATGTTCCAGTTCCTAGCTTTCAGAACATCTGGTTCCCTCCGCAATCCGAGCTCCCCAATTATCGCAAATATGACGGGAACGGCAATCCCTTTATTCACGTGAGGGATTTCTTATATGAATCGGCCCAATTCCAATATGATGATCGCCTTATGGCGTACTTGTTCCGCCGCTCATTAGACGGTGTTGCACTAGAATGGTTCTATTCTCTGCCATTGGAAGAAGCCGAGAGCTTTAAGGTAGTGAAAGATAAGTTCATTCAGCGGTTTCAAGACAGGGTCGGCCCGGAATATTCGTTCACAGATCTGGTGGCTGAAAAGATGAAACCGGATGAGGAGTTTGCCACTTATGCAGATAGGTGGAGGCAAATGGCCGCTAGAGTGCCCGGCCACATTCCGGAGGAAGAGAAGGTCAAGCTACTTATTTCCAATGCTACCCCGACCTTCTGAAACATTCTGGCAATGAATGACATAGCCAATATGCACCAACTCTACAGCCGGGCGCAGTTCATCCAAACATAGTTCAAGGACTCCCCCATTCACTCTCTATTTGAAAACCAAAAGCCCAAGTATCACAAGAAACCTCAAGGGCCGGTCACCGAGGGGGTCCAAACGAACGAGCAAGTTCAAGCCGTTGCTTTCCCATTCCAAGCCACACCTTTCCGCTTCCCTCAAAATCCCCGCACTCCACAGAATCCCGCTCCACAGAACTTCCAAGTCACTCCGCAAAACCCTCCGCCCACCTTCACCATCCCACAAACTGCTTTCACCAATCCACAAAACACATTCGTCGCACTGCAACAACCACCACCACCTCCGCAATACCACAACGTCCCTCCACCCAACGGCTATAACAACAACCCGAACAACAAGCGCCCGGCTCCTAAAAGAGCTCAATATCCTCCACTGCCAGAAACCCTCACAGACATCTTCTCGGCTCTTATGCCGGTTAATGCCATACAGCTCCCTCCGGAACGGCCCAACTGGAATCCGGCCGTTGATCAGACGAAGTATTGTATGTTCCACAGGCAACCAGGACATACCATTGAAGGGTGTTTTCAATTCAGGGACCTAGTATATGATCTTCATGAAGGACAGAGGATAGATTGGGCCAAAATGCACCGGGCCATCACAGAAATCAAAGAGAAGAGAAGGCAGCCGCCGAGGCAGCAAGTACAGCAGCAACAGGTACCGCAGCCACAGCAGCAGCAGCAGCAACAGCAGCCGGTACAAGACCTGGGGATTCATCAAAACCCAATGCCAAACCATCCTCCTGCTCCGCAACCTCCGCCGCCGGCACCAGCTCAGGTCAATGTCATCCAACCCCCGGCTCCTAACCCCGGGTGGTCCTTCGACGACGATAATTCCACGCCGCAGGTTATGGCCCTTCACCACAACTACCATAATCCTCCCACTTCCCCTATCCTTATACCTACCCACCAAACTCCTCCTCCACTCGTCCTCCCATTTACCCCTATTCTATCACACGCACCATCACCCGCGCCCCCGTCGCACTCACCATTACTCACAACCGCTACCATCACCCCCTCCCCGCTCGCGCTTACGTCCACTATCGCCATACCTCTGTCTAACCCTCCAATCATCACGCCTCCGCCCACTTTTATACCCCCACCGCCGCTCGCGCCCACCGCAACTAACCCCTCGCCTATCGCCCTTTCCACCACACCCTCTTCCGCACCGCTCATCAATCCCACTGGGCCTACTAAATCACTTATCCTAAGCCCATCTGAGGCCGCGGCAGCTTATAACTTCGCCCTACGGAGCGGGCGCATGTTCCACCGAAACTATCCTTCCACTTCCAATCCCCAGTCTTCCCAACCGGCCGCTGAACAAGAAGAGGCCGAGCCACTACCCGGGACCCAATATGATCTATTACATCATTTGGATAGGGTGCCCGCCAAGATATCTGTGCTGGAACTGATTAAGAGATCTACCCTTCACCAAGATGCATTAAGAGACTTTCTTCAAAAGGTGATGGTTAGTGAAGACATGGCAGTTGATAGCTTACCTACCGCACTGGCAACAATCTCCAAGGGGCCAGCCATTACTTTCTCTGAAACCGAGCTAGCGCCACCAGAAGCTCGGCAAATGCCGATGTGCATTACTATCATTCTGAACAAAGTCAGCATCGACGCAGCATTAGTTGACACAGGGGCATCTATCAATGTATGCCCGCTCAGCACTCTAAGGGCTTGTAATCTGTCAGAAGAACTTCTACGCCCAACTCCCACTACCATAGCTGCTTATGACAACTCTCGGCGGGCATGTCATGGGATTGTCACCATTCAAGCTGAGCTTGGGCCCCTTACTATGCCCATGGAATTCTATGTGTTGGACATTGACCCTATGTTCAAAGCTATCTTGGGTCGTCCGTGGATCGATACCCTCAGCGTCGTACCCTCTACTGCACATCAATGCATTAAATTCCCTTTCCAAGGGAGGGTCGTCAAAGTCAAAAGCTTATCCACGGTCCAATCAGTGAAGGCTATTTCAGAGAAAGTTCTTCCCACATTGTGGCCAAGCAGTCGGCCCATTATGTCAGTGCTAGATCTTGACTTTCCTTGGGCTTACGCACCCCGCAAGCCCGTCACCGCAGCAGTTGACATCAAGGTGAAGCCCCAGATCGAGATTCCAAGGGCTGGGACATTATACTGAAGCTAGGCTACCAACCGGGGAGAGGCCTCGGTGCTCAATTGCAGGGACGAACTAAGCCCATTCCTAAGGGCAGGAAAATGAACAGAAGAGGTCTCGGCTACCGAGAGACTGCATTGTCCATGATGGGTGATTCTGGGCCACTCACCTGGGACTACCGTCAACACTTTGTTCGAGGGCCTCTCCAGCCCGGCACATTAGCTCCACCGCCAGCTCCACCAAGGGAAGATACAGTCTGTCCAATTGCCAGTCCACCCCCAGTGCAAAGGAGGCCAGTTGATGATGTGATTGACTATGGTCCAGCCCTTCAGGGGCTATTTCATGAAGAAGACTGCCAGCAGCATCAAGAGGTTCGGCTCGTCCAATGGAGGCCGAAGAAGCAGCCGGCTCAGCATCTGCAGAAGGAGGAGAGCTCGCCGATTATCTTTTCTCGGTCTCCCTCACGCTTTCAATCTCTCCTATAGCAGAGGGAATTCTTACCCCGTCTTCCTCCCATCATGGTAAATCCATCCTTCATTGATCCACCGGAAATTCTCTTTGTTCCTTGCGCTTGCGGGCATTACCCGCCCATTGATCTATCCACTCTATTCACTCCTCCTCCTCCCAACGCCCAGCTCCACGAGATGTGGTTCTCCTCCTCCGATCCCTTCTTCGATTGCATCTTCCCCGAGCTGTTCCCCATGCAGCTCCCGCCTCCTCCATCTTGTTGTGTAGTCTCCACTGATCTCAAAAAAAAAACGTCAAATTCGAAACGGAGATTTCAGTGGAAGATTATGCTACCTTGTCTCCATCCTCCTCCCAGGGGCACGAGTCCCCTGCTCCTTCCCTTCCACTAGGTCTTCTTTCTCCTAGGTTAGGATTAGGGTCTATCGAGTCTAGGGAAGTAGAGTCAGTTAGGTCTAGAGAAGTAGGGTCTTGTTCTAGGTCGTCCAACCCTTCCTCCTCTGAGTCGCGCCCACTTGCGCGTCCTCCCAAATCCATCCCTGATAGGTTCTTGCAAGATCTAGCTCAGCGTTGTCATGCCCTTTTGAAGTGTCCAGAATTTGTTGCTACGGTAATTATCATTGAAGAGGAAAAAGAAATAGAAGGGGTGTGGAGCGATGACGGACTCGGTGTCTATGAAATCCTGGATGAAAAAGATCCGATCAATGAGGACAGCAACGTAGATGACACTGCCGATTTGTATGCACAAGGACTTAAGAAATTCGACGAGCCGTCGTCGGCAGTGGATGAACCTACAAAGGAAATCAACTTAGGAACTGAAGAAGACCCAAGGCCCATCATTATTGCCGCTAATCTCCCTCCACAAGTAGAAGAAGATTTAATCAAGGTTCTAAGGGAGTATAGCGATTCCTTCGCCTGGTCTTATGAAGACATGCCAGGTCTTGACCCCTCTTTAGTGGAACATCGACTTGTGCTTAAACCAGGGGCAACGCCTGTGAAACAACGGTCAAGGAGATTTCACCCCCACATGGCCTTAAGGATTAAGGAAGAAGTCGACAAATTGTATAAGGCCAGATTCATTAGAGTTGTTCTATATCCTCAGTGGGTGGCGAACATAGTCCCTGTTATCAAGAAGGATGGAAAGGTGCGTATCTGCATCGATTTCAGGGATCTCAACAAAGCATGTCCAAAAGATGATTTCCCGCTGCCTCATATCGATGTCTTGGTCGATAGCACCGCTGGGTACGAGTCTCTGTCATTTATGGACGGTTACTCAGGCTATAATCAGATCCGTCTCGCTCCGGAGGATCAAGAGAAAACCTCCTTCACCACGCCCTGGGGCACGTACTGTTATGTGGTTATGCCATTTGGTTTGAAGAACGCAGGTGCCACCTATCAAAGGGCAATGATGGCCATCTTCCACGACATGATGCATATCTATATGGAAGCTTACGTGGATGACATTCTGGTGAAGTCAAGAACCAAAGAAGAACACCCCTCTATTCTGGCTAAGGTGCTGCAAAGAGCACGAGAGTACCAGCTCAAAATGAATCCGAAGAAGTGCGTATTTGGAGTCTCTTCAGGGAAGCTGTTAGGTTTCATAGTGAGCAAACGGGGGATCCAGATTGATCCTAACAAAGCACAGGCCGTCATGGACATGCCTCCGCCTAAGAACATTACGGAACTTCGAGGATTGATTGGTCGATTGCAATTCATTAGAAGGTTCATATCCCAACATTCTCAAAGGTGCCGTCCGTTTTATGAATTGCTTAAGGCGGGGGTCAAGTTTGAATGGAATCAAGACTGTCAGAAGGCCTACGAGGACTTAAAGGAATATCTATCCAATCCCCTGGTTTTGCAACCTCCTGTCCCTGGGAAACCCCTGATCCTATATATCTCGGTTATTGAGAACTCCCTAGGGGCGGTCTTAGCACAAGTAGATGATGAAGGGAAAGAGCGGGCTGCGTATTACCTCTCTCGGTTATTTAACCCAGCTGAGTCCAGATACACCGCTATGGAGAAGACTTGTGCCGCCTTAGTATGGGTAGCTCAGAAGCTTAAACATTACTTCCTTGCCCACCTAGTTAGGTTAATCTCTAGAATGGACCCGATTCGCTATCTCTTAGAAAAACCTGTCCTTTCTAGCTAGTAGGTTAGCTCGCTGGCAGAGCTTCCTCTCCCAATTCGATATCACATTCGTCGTTCAGAAGGCGGTCAAAGGATACGCCATCGCTGAGCATCTTGCCCATCTTCCTATTCCTCACACTGACTCCATTCAGGACGATTTCCCTGATGAGCATCTCTCTGTACTCACCCATCATCCCTTTTGGTCTCTGCACTTCGATGGTGCGCTCAATTCTCAAGGCCGAGGGATCGGCGTTGTTCTGCTCACTCCAGAGGGAGTGACTATTCCTTTTGCTTATCAACTTCGATTTCCTGCTACCAACAACATCGCTGAGTATGAAGCTCTCCTAGCTGGACTGAAGCATGCCTACCTCCTAGGTGCGCGCTATTTGAATATCATAGGAGACTCTCAGCTCGTCCTGCGGCAAGTTCTGTCCACTTACCGCACTCGTGACCCCAAACTCAAGCCATATCAAGATTTGGTCACGCTTCTGGCGAGACAATTCCGTAAGCTAATCTATATCCATACTCCTCGCTCTCAGAATATTCTAGCCGATGCTCTAGCATCTCTTGCTTCCTCTCTATCTTTCCCTCTCAGTCGGAACACTGAGACTATCGTCATTCAGAGACTGGACGCACCCTCCCTTTAGGATCCTTGGTTCGTCAACCTTAGGAAGACTGTAGAGGCGAGGGCTGAGAAGGAAGATCTAAAGGAAGTATCTTTAATAGAGCTAGAAGAGATTCTGGATGAAGAAGAATTGCCTTGGTATCACGAAATCGAGTTGTTTTGCAAAGAAGGATCATTCCCAGAAGGGGCAAACGCCGAGCAGCGCAAGTCAATAAGGAGAGCCGCCTCAAGGTACACCATTGTTGCAGGAGAACTATACTGGCGCGCTACTAATGGAATGCTCATGAGATGCTTAGATGATAATGAGGCTTGGAAAGTGGCTGAAGCAGCCCATTCCAGTGAGTGTGGAGGTCATGTCAATGGCCAGGCTCTAGCGAAGAAGATCCTTAGGCAGGGCTACTACTGGCCCACTCTAGAGGAAGATTGCTCCCTCTATGTCCGGAGGTGTCTTAAATGCCAACTCCATGCTGATAAAATCCATGCTCCAGCTTCATCTCTCCATCCTCTCTCTGCTCCTTGGCCATTCTCTATGTGGGCTTTCGACGTTGGCGGCCCGCTTGGTGATCTTAATTCTCAGATCAAGCAGAAATCATTTATCCTTACCGCCACTGAGTACTTCACCAAATGGGCCGAAGCCGAGGCGTACGCAGAGATCAAAGCTTCAACGGTGTGCCGCTTTATCATGAAGAATATCATCTCGCGGTTCGGAGTGCCAAGCAGCATCATCACCGACAACGGACCCCAGTTTGTATCTCAAGAGCTCAAGGACCTATGTAAGAAGTTCAATATTGCATTGCATCACTCATCTCCATACTATCCTCAAGGCAACGGTCAAGCCAAGGCCACTAATAAAACCCTTCTTAAAATCATAAAGAAAACATGTGAATCTCATAAGTTTTCCGATTGGCCAGAAAGATTAGTGGAAGCTCTGTGGGCTTACCGCACCTCCGTTCGTACTCCCACGGGACAAACTCCCTATGCTCTTACCTACGGGATGGAGGCGGTGCTCCCATATGAGATCTTGATCCCTTCCCTTAGAGTGCAGCTTGATAAGGAACTTAATCTCGATGAACGTCGAGAGGCGTTGCTGGTTCAGCTGGAACTCTTAGATGAGAAGAGGATGAACGCGGCCGATCACGTATCCGTTTATCAAAAGAGAGTTTCGCGTTATTTTCAAAAGAAGGTAATTGAACGTAAATTTCAAGAAGGTAAGCAAATTCATTCGGTCTGCAGGACCTAGGTCTAAATTGCAACCTAACTGGGAACGGCCGTTTGTCGTAAAAGAGGCTTATCCAGGGAATGCTTATCGCTTAGTAAACGCAGAAGGTGAGGAGCTCTCTCACCCGTGGAATGGGTTCTACCTTAAGCGGTTCTTTCCTTAAAGTCTAATCCGTGCCACCCCGGCAGCAAGATGTTCCTCCATTTCTCTAAAAAAAATGGGTCCCGAGTAAGGCAGCCACACACTACACAACATCCCTGGTCAAGTTTCCCGCTTTAAAGGACACCGTTTCTCCTCGGCCATGCTTTGGGGGAAAGTCGAAGTCCCTGTTCGTTCCTTCCATCGGCTGAATCCAGGGGCAAGAAGTGAATAAGGAGACGACAACCAATCCAGGCACCCTGACAAGAAGAGGTCTCAAATAGGGGCAGTCCGTTATGACCTAATGCCACAAGCAAAGAAACAAGGAAAAAAGAAAGTAAAGGACAAAGTCAAAAGCATCATCTCAAAGGTCTATTGAATATGATCCCAAAGCTCCAGAAAGGCAAGAAAAAGAATCTAGGCATGATAAGAGTGGCAGTACAGTTCCCTGCGGGACGAATGAGCCCGGTCGCATGCATGCATAGAGTGGACTAAGGTTCGATGACGGACACAAAGCCCCGGCGCAACAGACCAAATTTCTAATGGGTTGTCTGGAAAGGAACTCAAGTCCTAAAAGCTTCTAAGTCTGGCCTAAGCTTACCCCCGTGTTCTATTTTCCTTTTTCAGGATTGAAACTAGTACCCTGGGTATGGCCCTGGTAGAAACACCGTCATGAAAATCTGGGCCTTGGTCAGGGTTTGTCACCTCATTGCACGCCAACCTCGGGACTCTCAATACGTTACGGAGGGCTCACGTTGCTAAGGGAAAGCACTGGTTTTCAAAATCTGAAAACAACATATATTTTCAAAATCCAAAAACAACATATATTTCAAAATCCAAAAACAACATATATTTTCAAAATCCAAAAAAACAACATATATTTCAAAATCCAAAAAAACAACATATATTTCAAAATCCAAAAACAACGTATATTTCAAAATCCAAAAACATCATATATTTCAAAAATCCAAAAACATCATATATTTTGGAATCAAAAAACATCAAATATTTTCAAAACTCACAAAAAATTCGAATATTTTCCAAAATCCAAAAAAATACCATCATATGCATCGCATGCATCAGTTCTATTATGTTTTTTCTCGCCTATTTAATAAGGCTCCACCCCTTGACCAAATATCAAAGAACGATCATCATCTAACTTACTTCAAGGCAAGGGGTTGAGTCTAAGAACAGATCTAACTTGTTCCATGCTTAAGTGTGTGCAGAACGCAGGATCAAGAACAAAGTTGAAATCTCATAACTATGCAGGTTCGGGTCTGTAACGCGCCATCAATGGACCGCCACACTCATATAACGGTCTTTGATTAAACCGTTACTTTCCTTCAGAACGTTGGCTTTGATTCTCTCAGCAGCCCTCTCTCTAACGGCCTGGGGCACGACCGTCATTCTTCCCAACGGTCCATCGTTGGACCGTTACTTCCTCCAGAGAATTTAGTTCTCAGAGTATACACTCTGACGGCCTATCTCCCAACCGTTATATCCTTCTAACGGCCCTGATCCAATCCGTTACATCCCCCAGAAGCTCTATTCTGTTGATCATTCTAGCCAAATCAAAATACAAAGTTCATGTCCATTCAATTAAGGCAATCCCATCTTATTCAAATGAACTTAATGCAACATAAGATTGATAAAAATTCCAACTCTGATTGTCGATTACATCGTTCAAAAAGAAAATCAAGCTACATTCAGTTTCTTATCCGCAAGAGGGCGGATCTTCCTCAACTCTTTCATGTAGCCGCGGCGTGCGTCGTCGTCCTCTTCCACTTCTTCTTGCCACGGACGCACCTTGCTGATCTCCCACATGGTCAGCGCATTCCGGACTGCTCTCTCATCTTCCTCGGTCCCCATCTTCCTAGGTAGAAGGGGAGGGTAGTATGATAGTGCAGAAACTTCAGTCCAAGGTAGCCCGATCTGGAGGTGGCACCGGTGTGAGTTGTAGATCGCCATGGTAGTATTTCCCACTAGCTGGAGGTCCAGGCCTTGACGCCGCGGTATTCTAAGAAGAGTGCTCCGAAGGATTCTTGGTCGCATGATGAACTTGTTTATTGGAAAGGTGTTGAAGAAGAGGCGCCATTCATCCCGAGTTTTCTTGTCCGCCGTCTTGCATTCAACATGTGAAGAAAATCCAGATGCCCCTCCAATGAAGAAAAGAGGGTGGCTCCCGAAAATCCGGCTAGCAGAAGTTATGTCTTCCTTTAGTTGGAATTTGATTCTCACTCCCATCCAACACTCAAGGAGTATCATGGAACCGAACAAGGGTCCTCCTAGGCAAGCCGAGCTTAGTCCTTCATAGAGATATGAGAGGATCGCTTGAGAGATGGACATTCTCCGCCACAACCCACTGATAATGCTGAGATTTTGGGTATCTAAAAGGTGGTCGGTCGTGGTGAAAAGGAACACTCCACATAAGCAAACCACCACCGCCTTGGCTATTGCCTCATGTCTCTCCCACTTGTTCTTGTAATGAGAGACTATCCACTGTGCCAAGGGTATCAAGTGTATGTGGTGTGGGCTGATCATGGTCCTCACGTCCTTTGGATTATGGATGAAATCACTCAAGATCAAGGACGGGTCAATAGGCTCAACCGTGTAGCAAACTAGGTCTTCATCCCCCGCCTTAGTCTTAGGAAGGGCTAGGTAGGTTTCTACCTCCTCTAATAGGACTGTTGCTTCGAAGGAAGGGAAGATGAAGGTATGCGTTTGTGGATACCACAATTCTATGAGGGCTAAAATACTAGGCCAATCTAATACCAATTTTTGGAAGTTCTTGCCTAAGACCAAGAGAGGTTGAAGGTGCCACGCTTTAAGAATTGATGTAACCTCTAAAGGGAGTGCCTTTATCATGGGAGCCACCCACTTCAGGTTAGAATAGCATCTTGGACCGGGAAGGGGCTAAGAAGGAAAAGAAAATCATGAGAAAGAAGATGAGGTGCAGAAATTTCTGAACTTGGTTAAGTTATGGGAGCTTACCACTCTTTAAGCATTAGAGCTTAGATGCTTGGGAATTGTGGTCAGCCTTTGTAGCTCTCCATACTCCTTTCTTGCAGCTTTGGGTCCGGTATAGATCTTCTCCTCCACAGCCATCACCTCAAGGCTTCTCTTCATCTTATTTCCTGCCCTTAGGAGGGGTTTTTCAGCTTTCTAGCAGAGAATTCAGCAAGATGCGATTTTGGCTAGGTTTTCAAGTTTTAAAGGTTTGGTTTAGGCTTTAAAGTGATAAGATTCGGATTGGAAGGCTTTATCTTAAGTCTGGGAGGAGTCTAGAACGGATTTAAGGCTTCTTATCTCGGGTTTTGCCCCTTGCGGCTCAATCCGTCTCGAAGTACAATTCATTCTATAACGGTCTGTCGCTAGACCGTCACTTTTTTATGACGCGCCAGCTCTGGGCCGTCACATTTCCTGTGGGTTCAATTTAGTCCAAACTCGTTCTGTTAAGCTTGACGGTCTGGCATCAGGCCGTTATATTTTCTGACGCATTCTCTCCAAGCCGTTACATTCTCTACTAATCAGTTTTGGTTTCTCCTCGGCTAAATCATGCTCAACGGTCTTGCTCCTGACCGTTATCTATCTCCGACGCACTGCGCTTGGACCGTCACATTTCCTGCACATTTGGTGAAGTCTATACATCCCATTCGTCATCCTAGTCTATACATCACTTTGAAGTCTGTACAGCATCTTGAAGTCTGCACATTCATACTTCGTGTTGAAGTCCACACATCATGTTGAAGCCTATGCTTCACTTTGAAGCCTGTACAGCATTTTTGAAGTCTACACATCATGTTCAAGTCTACACATTTTGAGGTCCACACACTGTTGTTGAAGTCTACACATTTTGAGGTCCACACACTGTTGTTGAAGTCTACACATTCCATGTTTCCCCAAGTCTGTACATTCGTTGAAGTCTATACATTTTCCAAGTCTGTACATTCGTTGAAGTCTATACATTGTCCAAGTCCATACATTTGTTGAAGTCTATACACAAGCCTCAAGTGCATACATTTGTTGAAATCTATACAGTCCATACATTCCCCAAGTCTGTACATTCTTCATCCAAGTGTGTACATTCCCCAAGTCTGTACATTCTTCATCCAGGTGTGTACATTCCCCAAGTCTGTACATTCTTGACCCAAGTCAGTACGTTCTTCATCCAAGTGTGTCCAACCAAGTCTGTACATTCCTTGCCCAAAGTCCATACACCCTTCAAGTCTGAGCATTCTTTGGCTAAAACAAAGTCTATACATCATCTATACATCACTTGGACGAGGTCTATACATTCATAGTTCGATCTTGTTTTGTCAAATCTAACGGTCTAGCACTTAGCCGTTACATCTTTCTAACGCACTGGCTATGGGCCGTTATATTCTCTGCTGCTCAGTTCTGCAAAATTGGCCTCTGTCCCCTCTGACGGCCGTCACTTGATGCGTCACTTGATCCTGACAGTTTGGATCTAGACCGTTACATTGTCTGCTGCTGTGATTGAACTATTCCTTCATGCCTCTGTTTTAGACTTGGCGGTCTTACATACTTCCGTTCATCCTGTCCATCTCACATATCACGTTTCATCCACACAATTCTTTCACACATCCACATGCATTTCCTGCATTTCCTTGCATTCATTCCCATTCATTTTCACATGATCACCTGTTTGCATACACATTCATTCATTCACATACAAGTCATGACAAAACACAAAAAAGATTCACATTTTCATTTCATTTTCATATAAGTCATGTACAAGTAAAAACAAAAGAAAAACATGCATCACTCGGCCGGCTTATCCGCCGGGCCGCCATCATCATCTCCGCCCTCGGGTCTCCTCGCGGGTGGCGCTATGGAGGCACTCTCCTCCTGTTGACCCCTCTCTGCCCTCTCATTCCTCCGCTGACCGGAGGAGCTAACAAGGAAGTCGGCTACCGATCCGCTCGGGGCAGCGCTCCTCTGTACCCCGCTCTGGGAGGCATTCCGCTCCGACCCCCGGCCTATCATTCTCACCGTCCGCTCCATCGTCCGCAGCTCGATCTTCAACTCAAAGATCTGACGCCGCGTATCCCGTGCCTCAGTCCGGTAGCGATCCAAGTCTGCGGTCCTGGCCCGAAGTCACTCCACCTCTGCTCGGAGGACCTCTGCCTCAGCCCGGTTCCGCTCTGCCTCCGTTCGGACCAGCTTCACTTCGGCCACTGCTACG
The DNA here is from genome assembly GCA_022559845.1 of Amorphophallus konjac. NCBI lineage: Eukaryota > Viridiplantae > Streptophyta > Magnoliopsida > Alismatales > Araceae > Amorphophallus > Amorphophallus konjac. The sequence continues at coordinate 234,234,120 of CM040122.1, forward strand.
GCTAGCTCTCTCGCCTATAGTTTGCATTGCATATAGTTAGTCGCATAAACATGAGAATTTGCATAAAACATAAGCATTTAATTTGCATAAGCATTTAGCATCTTACCCGCTCCGCGAGGGTGGCCTCCGCCTCCTCGGCCCGGGCAACCGCTCGGGCAAACTCGGCATCTCGCTCAGCTCTGTCCCCGGCAGGCTGTGAGGACGACGACGGTGCATCCGGTCCGGCTCTTTGGGCTCCCTCAGCCCGCTGCATTTAGAAATCATTGGTCAGTCCATCGCATTCGCATCATAATCATAAACATAATCATTTAGGTCCAAGGTTTTTAGAGTCTTACCAAGAGCTCCAAAGCGGTCCGGTACTCGTCCCGCTGCTGGACGGTAGAGTGGAGTAGCCCCTCGAGCTCGGCTATCCTTCCCTCGGGGTCTAGCTGCATTTAGAAAGTATATGAGTCAGTGCATATCAAATAAAATTTTCATAAAAGAGCATTCAGAGTATAGGGTTTTATTGCATACCGGTCGTCGGGTACCTCGGTACACCCGGTCCCCGTACAGTCGAGCAAAGGCTTTCAAGTATGCCTCATCGCTCTCGTCCCGCTCCTTCACTGCTCTACCCCGCTTGTTCCAGTCGTGGATGTACTTCATCTTCCGGGCGCACCAATCTATGTCACCACTAATTCCCTTCGCTGACTTCCCCGGGCGGTCGTCGCTGTGGCGTGGAAAGGTCACCTCTGGCTGGTGTAGTCCCCGAGTTCGCAGGATCAGCGGGTAGTGAAGAGGCTCGATGATATGGATGCAGTGCAACCATATGTCTCGTCCCCGGTACGAAAGGGCTGCCTCCACCCATGGCTGTCCCTCGAAGCTCTCGCCTCTGTACAGGGTCCATCTCACCTAAAAGCATGAATCAAATCATCATATAGAAGCATATAGAAATATTCAAAATCATTTAGAAAGCATTTTTCGAGTTCGGGCTTACCGCCGTATGCGGGAAGGAATCCAAATTGTCCTGGATCGCCCGAGTCAATCTGATGATCGACCCCGAGTCCCTTGCGACCACCCATCGTCTCGCAATCAGGATGCGGCCAGTGTGGAGTAGTGTGCCCCGCCCGATGCCCGGGAGGTACATGTAGCTCCAGAACTGCATTTAGAAGTCAATCTGCATAAGCATAATCATTTGCATAAACATTTGCATAAATCATAATAGAAGCATTTAAATTGCATTTACCTGTAGAAAAGGCGAGAAGCCGCCCAGCATCGTCTGACGGTCCGTCGTGCTGAGGGACTCGAACAGGAAGGCCAAGACTGTCACTCCCCAGGCGTACTTTCCAACTCTACCCAAATCCTCGATCATCGGCAGCAGTCGGCAGCTGATCACATCTGCCCGAGTCGCAAACAGGAGCTTCCCGAACAGTAGCATCAGGAAGCGCCTCAGGGTGCGATCTCCCTCTGGTCCAGCCTCTGCCGCCACTCGTGGGCGCACCTGGTCAATCACTCTACCCAGATGCTCCTCTGGTAGCTCGCCCACGGCTATCGCCGCTCCCCTCAGTCCTAGGCTCTCCTGCAGTACTGATCGTGAGAGCTGGGATGACGTCTGCCCTGGTCTGATCAAATCTAGCCCCAGCAGCTCCTGGGTCATCTCTCGGTAGTCTCTGTACGTCCATCCTGTCACTGCGGCTCCGTGGACTCTCAGTCCGGCGATCCTCGCTATGTCTTCCAGTGTGGGGATCATGTGACCCCACGGGAAGATGAATGCTCTGCTAATCGGATCCCACCTCTCGTGCAAGGCGTACAGCAGAGGCGTGTCCATCCTGGTCACCTCGATGCTCAGCACCTCGGCGAACCCCATGCCGGCTAGCCTCTCTCTCTGATAATCGGGCAGTGCCTGGTACACCGCCCGGATCTGGAGCCAGGAGATCCTCGTCCGTCTTTTTCCCTGCATTCATTTAAATCATAAATTAGTCAATTGCATCGTAAAAATCATTGCATAACATTTATAAAATAAAAACAAAATAAAAAACTGAATAATTGAAAACCTAAAAAATAGTTCTATCCTCTGGTGGATGTAACGGCCCTGGTAATGGGCGTCACATTTTTCTAACGCACCTAGGGTGGCGCGTTAGGTGTGTGACGGTCACTGGAAGGACCGTCACATTCCCTGCTAGAGGGCGTTTTTCCTTTGCATTCCATGGCTCTCCCACTTTGGCCAAAAGGGCCTACAATCAATCCTAATGGGTAGACCCATTTTCTACCCCCATTCCCACATGCATCCACATATAAAAACACAAAAAAATTAAGAATTTGAAAATTAGGGCGAGAGCTTACCTCTCGGTCTTGCCCTCTCTTCCTCTTCTTCTCTGGTTCCTTGGGTTCTCCCTCATCCAGGGAAGCTTCCCCTTGATCTTCGTCGGCCGTTGGTGCCTTCTCCTCCTCCGTTGGCCTCTTCCTTGTCGTGTTCTTCTCCACGGACGGCAGGACGTTCTCTTGCTCTATCCGGCGGTGAAGGCGGCGTATCACCTTCTTCTTCCCTCTCTCCCTCTTCTTCGGTGGCTGTGGAGCCTCGTCGCCGGCCATCTCTTTGGTGGTTGACGGTGGTCGCCGGTGGCTCTCGTTGAGGTTTTGGAGAGCGTTTTTGGCGTTTGAGTGTTGCATGAATGAACGAATGAGGATTGTGACCGTTCGATTTGTTTTTTTTTGAACGCTCAGGAAATGTGACGGTCTGTCGTCCGACCGTTACACTCTCTGACGCATACTCTTTTGACCGTTACATTAATTTGAACTGTTTCGTTGGAGAAAATGAACCGCCCAATCTCTAACGGCCCCAGTCTGGTCCGTTACTTCATATAACGCCCTCTCTGCAGACCGTTACAGATTGCAAGTTTCTTGATGAATAAAATGGTCCATTTGATGATTGAATGACCACATTTTCTGCCATGGCACGTATTATTAATGCTTCTAACACGTATGAATGGTTATGCCTTATTTCGTGCTCATATCTATTATTTGGCAAACCTCTTGCTCATGAATGAAGTTATGAATAACAACATGCTTTGCCGGTCAGGCAGGTAAGTCAGGTATTGTATCTCGTTCCCTTGCCCCTTAAATGCATTACTATATGTTATCTATGATATATTATCTCAAGAACCGGCTGGTCATTCATGTGTTCTGGGATCTGATGTTCCCCTTAAACAAAAATGATGATGATCTAAGTTCACATGTTTAATCGTTGGATAGGCCGTTAGGTTGGAAAAGTTTGGGGACGATGGTTCTGTCTTGCACGCCGTGGTTGCAGGTGGTGTCCTGACCCTGATTTCTCCGGTCTAGCAATATTATTCTCGAGTATCTTGTTATTTTTACTTTTCTTTGCATTCGTTTTAATGATTTCTTTCTCTTTAGCCCAGCATGCATCATCCGCATCTTTTGAGCATTCATGATCTTCATCTGTTCAAGGTGTCTCAATGATGGTGAATAACTGTGTTCTTAATCTCGAATAAGGAGAATCATTTCACTCTGAATTAGAAAGGTTTCCTTCGATCTCTCGTTTGATTTGGTTGGCTGAAGATCCCTGTCTGGAGTTTAGTCAATTCTCTTTCCTTTCCGTTGCCTCCGACGGGTAGCCGTGTTTCCTTTCCTTAGTTGTTAGTTCCTCCAGACTTGCGTCCTTCGGTTGGCTCTATCCTTGTGATCGGTTCGAAGTTTTCCAGAAAATTCCTATCGCTTGTTGGTAAAGAACGGGTGTCGTTTTACCTTAACGCCCACTTTTTTGGTTCACTCCGCTTCACTTCCGCTTCATCTCCATGTTCCATTTCGCTTTCGCTTCACCTCCGCTCGCTCCCCTGCAAAGAGGACGTTAAGGAGGGGCATCTGTTGACACCCGTTTTATGACCAATAAGTTGGGTCATCTCCTTGTTCTATCCATGTGATGCTCCAAGTTGTTCACTCTTCATTGAGTTTCCTTTATCAGTTTGAAGCTTATTTCATGGGTCTTCTCTCCTTGGTTGAGTGTGGTTCCTTGTGGCTTTTTATTGGATGAAGCTTAGCAAGCTCTTAATCAATTTTGATCTTCATTGTTTCTAACGGTCCTCTGCATGGGCGTTATTTGATTCTAACGCATGATCCCATGGCCGTTACTTCTTGAAGAGTCCTACAACTTAAGGTCTTTTGTTCCAGCTTATCCGTTGGCCTACCCATTGAATCTAACGGTCTGTCGTGCAGCCGTTACTTTCTTCCAACGCGTCCAGCCATGGCCGTTACTTATCTTGCAGAGTCCAACTTGTTTGATCTTCTTCCGTTGATCTTATCTCTTTTGAGATAAGGTTAAATGTAACGGTATCCCCCTGGCGCGTTATTTGCATGTGGCGGTCTGTCGAGTCGCCGTTACATCCAACAGAGAGTCCTGGCAGTTCAGGCCTTTTCTCTGCTACTCCGTGGTCGAGATAAGAGTTTGAATTGGTGATTTCTCTTCCAAATCTGATCCTCAGAACCTTCTGTTTGTTTCTATGGACTCTTGGTGATATTATCTTCAAGGATTTGCTAAGAGTTATCCTCTTTTCTTGCTGGATTATCCTCTGTTCGACCGGAGAGTTTGAGGGCCTATAAATAGCACCCTTAACTTCATGGCCCGAGAGAGGAAGATCTGGAGTTCGCGTCGAAGTGCTGCCGCATTCTGGAGCCACATTTAATCAAGGAGACTTGTCTTTCACGTCCAGCTGCTTCACGGTGAAGGGAGTATTCGTTCTATTGAGTTTCAAAGTTCATCATTGCATATTGTGTTCTTCCTCCTCCCTCTCATCATAGGCATTGTCCCTCTCCTTGTTTCCACGTTCTGCATCTGTTTTCATCATCTAAACATCCTTCCTATCTTTTAAAACGCCCAGAGGGGTTAAAAAACCAAAACTCTCCCGGTACTTCCCTTTCCTTTTGCATGATCTTAAGTTCTTTGAGAGTTGATACTACGCTTGTTTAAAGGGCTAATCTGGGTTTGTTTTTTGTGTTTCACATTCTTTGGCAGGTTTACAGGTTCACTACACGAGGCCCAAGTCTTCTGGCCGGCTGGAAGAGTTGGAGTTCAAAGAATTCATAAGCTATTACTGCAGGTTTTCTGACGGTCTTGTGTAGGCGCGTCAGGTTCATATAACGGTTCATCGTGCGACCGTCACATTTCTGTGACGCACGGGGTCTGGACCGTTACATTCGGTTGATCTGCAGATTTCACTGGTTTTCTCTCTCCCGTGGGCGGGTGCTTCATCCACCTATTTCCAAGGTATTTTCAAGTCTCTGGCTTGTGTTTACTTTGGTGGCGATCACGTTCTTTCTTAGTATTGGGCATTAGCTTTCTCTCCATCTCATATCTCTTATTTCCTTTATTTGCTCCACCCTCGCGGTGTGTTTTTATTTGCTCTTGTTCCACGCCCCGGCGTGTGTTTTTCTTTATTCCCTTAGTTTAGCTTGATGATTGAGATAGCATGCCCATGCTAGAGCTTGTTCTGGTTGCCTAGGTTCATGGTTCACATGTTCATAGGTTGATTGAGATCTTTGATTTTTGCTTATCATCTTTATTACACATCAAAACAAAAAGAAGAAGAGAAGCAAAACAAATCAACAATCACCCTAACATAGATAGATACACACACAGACATGCCACAAACCTACCCCAAAATAGCCCCTAACATCACCTAAAACAGACCCACAAACACACGGCCGCACACCGAAGAGCCCAACGGCCATCACGGCCACAACAGGACCGTAACGCACCACCATAGGCGCGTTACCTGCTCTGACGCACCAAGGCAGGGGCGTCAGGGCAACCAGGCCCAGAACAGGAACTCGGACCACGTAACGCCCCAAGCCAGGCGCGTTACACCACGTGACGCACCCAGATAGGGCCGTCAGAGACAACGGACCCACGCCTGAAACCTGAACGAACAGCATGTAACGGTCCAACGTGGACGCGTTACAGCACCGTGACGCACGAGGGAACGACCGTTACACGAACAATCGACCCGAACCTCAAGAAAACAAAATGGCTGTGACGCACCTACCTGGATGCGTTAGAGGGCTGTGACGCACCAGTGGTGGACCGTCTCACTCCCACAGCTACGAACGGTCTAGAACGCCTAAGAGCTGTGGCAGTCTATCGTAGGGCCGTCAGAGACTGTGACGGTCTCTGAAACGACCGCTACACCGGTCACGGCGGGAAAACAGTGGAAATGCCGAATCGGTCCGTTCCACGCCCCATTCACGCCAAAGCGCAGGGGAAACGAAGGCAAATGATGAAAAACAAGTTCTGGAGGCTAAAAAGCCCACATGCACGCATTAAAACGAGAGATCGGGGCGATTCCGACGAATCGACCCTAAACGAGTCACCGAGGTTCCCGGACTCCTACCAGCCCCGAATGATGACCGAACACGACAAAACTTACGTGAATGGGATCCAAACATCCCAGCGGTCATTTTGACACTAACCACGCCGCAAATGGTTGCCGTTTTCCGGCGAACCCTGAAAACCCCAAAAATGATGGTTTTCACTAAGCTGGCCCGATCTCCCCGATCGAGCACCAAACTGCGCACAGAAGTAGGGAAAACGTGCAGAATGGAGTGGCGGTCCATCTCCCTACCTCCACCGAAGAAATCGAGCGCCGAAGCGACTAAACCACACAGAAAACCACCGAATCACGAACGACGCCCTCTCGGAATCCACCGAGGGATCGTGCCCGCCACGCTCCATCCGCTGCGCCTTCCCGCGAATCGATCACCCGAGCACGTCCACGCCTCAGCCAGCTCTGCAACGGTGCGCACCCCGCGCCGAACGGACCAGAGACGGGAGAGAACGGAGTGAGATAGCGTGAAGTTGAAAATGAGCAGGAGAGATAGTGGAATTGAATTTATATAAAGAAATTAGGAAATTTTCCTAATTTCTAAAAAATCTAATTTTTGGCCCTATCTCAGAAAAATACGCAAAAATAGTCAAAACGATCGGCTCGAAGAGTACATCGCCACTGTATCGTCCACGAGTCGATGAATTGAGAAATAAACTCACCGCAGGGTTCCGTAACTAGTACGAGAGAAAAATCCACACGGATCGTAAAACTCAACTCGGGAGCTACAAAAGCGATCCGAAACTCTCCGAAAAGGATCCGAAAGACCCAATAAAGATCCAACCAGACCCATTAAGGATCCAGCAAAGATCCAAGACATTACATCCTCCCCTCCTTTAAGAAATTTCATCCTCGAAATTTAAGGACTAGCAAGGGTAAGCAGGGAAGAACAACCCGACAACACAACTACAAAATGACACGAACCACGAGAAACAACAGTAAGACGACAGCACCGGACCACGAGACATATGATCGAGTCGCAACCTAACTCTACCAGGGAAGAGAGTATAGCAAAGCGATCCAACATGAGTTGGCCCACAAAGTGCTAATGATAGACAGACAAAATCATAGAGAAACAGCACTTACAAAAACAACAATAACGGCAGCACTCGCAGGATTTCGGCTCCGCTCAGGACACAGAATCACGGAATACCACTGCAAGCAGGGTCACCTCAAGGCATGACAGCAGCTGGACACACGACTACAAGGGAACGAGTCATGCATCGGGCAGCTTACCAAGAAAAGACCCACAACGATAAGAAACGAAATCACGAAACCTAACACCAGCTGAAGACTGTACTGGACTTAGCGACTCTAGACACTGTATATCTGAGATTCCCATGTACTTCACACAACAACGCTCTGATACCAACTGTGACGACCCGGATTCCGGATACCAGATATACCCGATAAGACTACCGAATACACCTGATACCACATGGAACCCGCGAGGCCTCCCAAGAGCGAAAAGCTCCGAAGGGAAAAAGGATTGTCGTGTAGTACATTGAACTGACAGATATAACAGTAAGCAATTAAATTTCATTAGACCGGTTTGCTAAAGTAGCAGAAATAAAATTACATTTTATTTAACAGATTACAATTAACAATTAAATACCCAGAGTCAAGTCCAAAGGAAAGATGGCAAGTCTACCAAGTACAGTCGACAGAAAAGAAAGACGTACCGAAAGTCGGGGGAAGCCCGACGGAGGTACCAGCTGGCAGCTACGACTCGAACTCCAGGACCCGCGGAAAGCAGAACGAACACATCACCCCACCTGAAAAGCAGGGGTGAGCCTCGTGTCACTGGCTCAGTAGGGGTCACGCGGATCCCCACTGAAAAATACGCAGTAACACGGGACAACATGCACAGCAGCAAGAAACAGCACTAGAAAGCTGTAAAAGAAAGGGAAGCAGGAGTAGGGAACAGGTAAGAACGAGGGGAATAACCCGAACAGGCAAGCAGGCCTAGAAAGGGAAAGAGGAGTAGGGAGCAGCAAAGAAAAGGGGAAAAACCAAACAAGCACCCCAATCTACACCTACAACGGCATGCAAAAGAAAGTCTAGAAAAGACCTAGACAGACGCAGACGACACGACCGGAACGTCATGCACGGGACAACACACACAGACCTCGAGTATAGCCGCAGGAAGGCCAACCCGGACAGGTCACAACACAGGAAAAGCACGGGAGTCGCGCGCCACGCGACGGAAAACCCCCGCATCAGGAGAACGGCCAGATGCGTCCACTGACGTCTTACACAGCACCACAACACAAGCCACGAGTGTCTCGACTACCCACCGATCGCGGCCTACGCGAATCGGCCGAGTCGCAGACCCACGCAGAACCACAGTTACAAGTACTAGTTAGGGTCACGCCCGTCGGTGTCAGTCCTCAGCCCCTGATCACGTGTGCACACACTGGCTCCTGCCTAGAGTCAAGCCTCTAGCTAGTTTTCTCCCCCCGTAGGACGCTACGGTGACCGCAGGAGTCGATGGAAACTAGCTTACAAACCGTACATCGGGAAGCGCCCCGCTCCGCGAGCTGTCACAAAGAGTCTGTGACGAAAGGTAATGACACGAGAAGATCACGAAACACGGAGCTGAAGTACAGACAGTCAAACATGCACTGTCACCCGTACCTCAAACACCGAGGGCAGCACAGGGAACTGCCGACAGACTCGGAAACGTAGTCTTAGTCTTCATAGGAACATCGACCGACGTCCACGGGGAAAGCGGCCAGACCACGGGAACGACAGACATCACCCTAACATAGGCAGATACACACACAGACACGCCACAAACCTACCCCAAAATAGCCCCTAACATCACCTAAAACGGACCCACAAACACACGGCCGCACACCGAAGAGCCCAACGGCCATCACGGCCACAACAGGACCGTAACGCACCACCATAGGCGCGTTACCTGCTCTGACGCACCAAGGCAGGGGCGTCAGGGCAACCAGGCCCAGAACAGGAACTCGGACCACGTAAGGCCCCAAGCCAGGCCTGTTACACCACCTGACGCACCCAGATAGGGCCGTCAGAGACAACAGACCCACGCCTGAAACCTGAACGAACAGCATGTAACGATCCAACGTGGACGCGTTACAGCACCGTGACGCACGAGGGAACGACCGTTACACGAACAACCGACCCGAACCTCAAGAAAACAAAATGGTTGTGACGCACCTACTTGGATGTGTCAGAGGGCTGTGACGCACCAGTGGTGGACCGTCACACTCCCACAGCCACGAACGGTCTAGAACGCCTAAGAGCTGTGGCGGTCTATCGTAGGGCCGTCAGAGACTGTGACGGTCTCTGAAACGACCGCTACACCGGTCACGACAGGAAAATAGTGGAAACGCCGAATCGGTCCATTCCACGCCCCATTCACGCCAAAGCACAGGGGAAACGAAGGCAAATGACAAAAAATAAGTTCTGGAGGCTAAAAAGCCCACATGCACGCATTAAAACGAGAGATCGGGGCGATTCTGACGAATCGACCCTAAATGAGTCACCGAGGTTCCTGGACTCCTACCAGCCCCGAATGATGACCGAACACGACAAAACTTACGTGAATGGGATCCAAACATCCCAGTGGTCATTTTGACACTAACCACGCCGCAAATGGTTGCCGTTTTCTGGCGAACCCTGAAAACCCCAAAAACGACGATTTTCACTAAGCTGGCCCGATCTCCCCCGATCGAGCACCAAAGTGCACACAGAAGCAAGGAAAACGTGCAGAATAGAGTGGCGGTCCATCTCCCTACCTCCACCGAAGAAACCGAGCGCCGAAGCGACTAAACCACGCAGAAAACCACCGAATCACGAACGATGCCCTCTCGGAATCCACCGAGGGATCGCGCCCGCCACGCTCCATCCGCTGCGCCTTCCCGCGAACTGATCACTTGAGCACGTCCACACCTCAGCCAGCTCTGCAACGGTGCGCGCCCCGCGCCGAACGGACCAGAGATGGGAGAGAACGGAGTGAGAAAGCGTGAAGTTGAAAATGAGCAGGAGAGATAGTGGAATTGAATTTATAGAAAGAAATTAGGAAATTTTCCTAACTTCTGAAAAATCTGATTTTTGGCCTTATCTCAGAAAAATACGTAAAAATAGTCAAAACGATCGGCTCGAAGAGTACATCGCCACTGTATCGTCCACGAGTCGATGAATTGAGAAATAAACTCACCGTAGGGTTCCGTAACTAGTACGAGAGAAAAACCCACACAGATCGTAAAACTCTACTCGGGAGCTACAAAAGCGATCCGAAACTCTCCGAAAAGGATCCGAAAGACCCAATAAAGATCCAACCAGACCCATTAAGGATCTAGCAAAGATCCAGGACATTATATCGGGAGTTTTCCGATGTATTTCCAGAAGATTTGCCTGGTTTACCCCCACAAAGAGAAGTGGCCTTCACCATCGACCTGGTCCCTGGTGCCGGTCCAGTCTCTAAGGCACCTTATAGGATGTCACCTGCCGAGCTCAAGGAGTTAAAGGAACAATTGATGGAGCTTCTGAAGAAAGGATTTATCAGACCAAGCACTTCCCGTGGGGAGCGCATGTATTATTTGTAAAGAAGAAGGATGGATCTATGAGACTATGCATCGACTATCGATAGTTGAATCATCTCACTATCAAAAATAAGTATCCACTGCTGAGAATCGATGAATTGTTTGATCAGATATCTGGATCTAAGTATTTCTCGAAGATTGATCTCAGGTTAGGATATCACCAACTGAGAATCAAAGATGAAGACATTCATAAGACCGCGTATAGGAGCAGGTATGGGCACTATCAATTTGTTGTTATGCCTTTTGGACTAACAAATGCCCTGCAGCCTTAATGCAGTTGATGAATAGCATATTCAGGCCTCATCTAGACCAGTTTGTGGTGGTTTTCATTGATGACATATTAATCTATTCAAAGACCAAGGAAGAACATGAAGAGCATTTGAGGATTGCATTACAGATATTGAGGACAAATCAGTTATATGCAAAGCTCAGTAAATGTGAGTTCTGGTTAGAAGAAGTATCCTTCTTAGGATATGTAATCTCCAAGGATGGGTTATCAGTAGATCCATCAAAAGTTGAAGCGATAAAGAATTTGGAAAGACCGACCAATGCTAGCGAGATCCGAAGTTTCTTGAGTCTTGCAGGCTATTACAGGTGATTCATTAAGGATTTTTCTAAGATCGTTGTGCCACTTACTAGGCTAACTCGTAAGGAGATCAGTTATGAATGGAGCGAAGATTGTGAAGGAAGCTTTCAAGCTCTAAAGGATCACTTGACTACTGCCCTAGCCTTGGCTTTATCAATTGAAGGAGAGAAATTCGAGGTATATACCGATGCATCTGGCATTGACCTTGGATGTGTGTTAATGCAACAAGGAAGAGTCATAGCTTACTCTTCCAGACAACTGAAGAAGCATGAAGAGAACTACCGAGTCCATGACCTAGAATTGGTTGCGGTAGTGTTTGCACTAAAGATCTGGAAACATTACCTATACGGAGTACAATTCATTATATACTCTGATCATAAGAGTCTCAAGTATCTCTTCTCTCAAAAGGAATTGAATATGAGACAGAGACGCTGGCTGGAATATCTCAAGAACTTCGACTTCACAATCCAATATCATCCTGGAAAGGGTAATCCTGTAGCTGATGCCCTCATTCAAAAACCAAGAGCCCTATTAGCCAATTGTATGATTCAAGAGTGGAAATTATTAGAACAATTCTCTAAACTCAACATAAGTACAGACAAGGAGAACAGGTGTGTTACACTATCACATGTGAGGATACAACCAGAGCTACTCTCTAAAATACAAGGACTTCAAGACAATGACCCCGTATTAGTGGAAATCAAGGGTAAAATAGAAGTGCAATCTGATTTGAAGATAGCATCAGATGGAAGATTGTTGTTCAGGGAGAGAACTTGTGTACCATATTGTCCAGAACTAAATAAGAAGATATTAGAAGAAGCTCACAGATCAAGGTACACTATTCATCTTGGATTTACCAAGATGTATTAAGACTTGAAGCGAACCTTTTGGTGGCCCAACATGAAAAGGGAGGTAGCAGACTTCGTGTCTCGTTGTCTCACTTGCCAGCAAGTTAAGGCAAAACACCAAAAGCCTGCCGGTAAGCTTCATCCTCTTGATATTCCCAAGTGGACATGGGAGGATATCAGTATGGACTTTATAATGGGTCTGTCAAAATCTAAAGGAGGACATGATGGAACATGGGTCATCATAGACCGATTGACCAAGTCGGCACATTTCTTGTCAAGCAAGAGCCGATGGTCAGTTGACGATCTTCCTGCACTGTACATCAAGGAGATAGTCAGACTACATGGAGTTCCTATTTCGATCGTGTCTGACAGAGACCCACGTTTTACTTCTCATTTTTGGAAGGGTCTACAACATTCGTTGGGGACAAGATTTAACTTTAGTATAGCTTTTCATCCTCAGACGGATGGTCAGACCGAGAGAACAAATCAAGTAGTAGAAGACGTGCTCAGAGCTTGTATCATTGATTTTGGTGGAAGCTGGCATGATCACTTACCTTTGGTCGAGTTTGCATACAACAACAGTTACCAGGCAAGTATACAGATGGCACATTTCGAAGCTTTGTACGGAAGGAGTTGCTGATCACCCTTGTGCTATGATGAAGTTGGCGAGAAACAGCTACTAGGCCTAGACATGGTTAGAGATACTTCCGAGAAAATCCAGCTGCTTAGAGAAAGACTACAAACAGCTCAATCTAGACAAAAGGCTTATGCCGACATAAGAAGGAGAGATCTCCAATTTCAGGTCGGAGATTATGTATTTCCTAAGATTTCTCCAGGGCGAGGAATTAGAAGATTTGGTGTTAAAGGCAAGCTTACACCAGGGTATATCGGACCTTTCAAGGTATTAGAAAGAGTTTGCGAGGTTGCCTACCGCATCGCCTTGCCTCCTCAATTGTCTGATGTTTATAATGTGTTTCACATATCCATGTTAAAGAAGTATGTGCACGATTCATCACATATCATCGATCATGGAGACCTGGTGATACAAAGTGATCTCACATATGAACAAACACCCATGAAGATCCTTGATCGTGAGGTACGTGCACTAAGGAACAAGACAATTCCCATGGTTAAAGTTCAATGGAGTACATGGTCAGAACAAGAAGCCACATGGGAGACCGAAGAATCTATGAAGAAGAGATTTTCGAACTTATTTACAACTGGTATGTATTATGCACCCTCCACATCCATATACAATTGAATTTGGGGACCAAATTCTTTTTAAGTGGGGGAGGGTGTAGCAACCCTGGTTATTTGAAGGAATAGAACACCTAAAATGGATTAAACCAAGGCCCAACCACATGTATATATACACATAAACCACTTATATACCTAATGGGCCTTACCCATAAACCAAATGAGCCAAGGTAAAGGGCGCCCTGCCCTAGGGCACCAATTAATGAAATGAAGACCCCTCATGGAGGCACCATTTACAAGAAGGGCGCCCCTATCATGGGCGCTATATCCCTGGGTATGAAAAATAGAAGCCTCGACTGCAGAGTTCAGTTCAAATTGGGAAGCCGGATGACTATCCGGGAAGGCATTGATCTGAAGGGATTAATACATGGGGAAGCTTTAATTCTAATAGGAGTCTTACATGGGAAGTTTTAAACCCAATCAAACTCTAATCCTCCACTAGGATTGCTTCTCTATAAATACCCTGCCTCTTCGATCGAGCACCGGCTACTGCTTCATCTACTTCTGGTGTGCTTCTTCCGGCGACTGCTTTTCCTCTCTGCTAGTGATTCTTCTCTATTATTACGTAGAGAAGAGTGGTACTACCAAGGAAGGATCTGTTTCTCCTTCACTGGTGACTGCTACGTGAAGGAAGTTACTTGCTTCCTTCCTGCTACGGAGCCGTGAACATCTAAAGCCTCTCTCCGTCAACTGTTGCTTCTTTGTCTTCTTGAATCAAGGAAGTTGCCGTCGCCAGTTGCTGTGAAGCTACAATAGTCATCTTCTGTTCTTCCCCAAACCTGGTTGCAAACAGAGTATAGTATCTGTGGATATTACTGCTACTGACTCTTCAATCTCTTCACGTTCTGTCATGCAAACCTCAAAACAAGGTAGGTGTTCTCGAGTACCAAGCCCAACCTAATAACTTTAGATCATGAGCATGCATATACGTATGATAGATTGGCTTTCAGTTGTATCTGCTTCGTTTTTCAAAGTTTTGGTAAAAGGGAGCCCCTCTATAGGGTGCTATTTTCATAAAATGACTGCACACACAGTCGTTATTCTTTCAGTAATTAGATAAGTACACCATCTTTAAATTTTAATAACTATGAATCCTGATGTCTAATCTAATGCATGAGTATACTGCTAGAATCCTGCTAATTTTCTTTTCCTCTCCATATACTTGTTTCTGGAAATTTATTTTTATTTCAAAAGTGACACTATTCACGTTATATTTCACTTGAATGAAAGCACGGCTGAGACCCTATCACCATTCTATATAGTGCCCCTGACCTGGGCGCTATATACTGAAACATGGCTGGGTCCAGGGCGCTATTTACCCTGAACTTATACTCTCCATATCAGTAACGTAGTTATATGTGAAGTAGTCCTTAATATAAATGATTATATATTTGAAATGAAATCCTGAATATGTATGCTTTAAAAACCAAACTGGATTTAAAGAAATAGTGGCACTGGTGGAGGCGCCATTTTCCTGAGTTCTAGTTTTTCTGAGAGTTTTCTGTGACCCACATTGAGGGTCTATCTATTGGCACTATATTCCAGTCCGTGAGTATAGTCTCACGTTTCACGATGTTTTATCGATTGCCCCACTATTTCTCGGTGATAGATGAACCCTCCGCGAGATATTCCTTCCTTCGGACTTGTGATTTTATCATAGAGACTTATGTAAGTCTACTCGAAGCCTTGGATTCCCTCAAGGCCACCGAGCAGGTTGTACCACTAAAACCCATGACACTTTTTGATTGCCATGTTACTCTAAAGAAACATGGTATACCGGCCCTCATGGTATGCTATTTTGATATCGTGAGAATATTTCTTAAGTTAATGGAATGGGGAAACCATACCATTGCTATCACTTAATGATTTAGTGCCCTACATGTGGACACTAGTTCTTCCTACCTTATCATGTACAAAGGACGAGCAATCATGTGAATATGAGCGCTTATTCTGGATATCTTGGCACCCATTAGGGAGCTGATTCCACCCAGTTTTCAACGAGTATCATGATTATACCGTTTAATCGTAGTACGTCCTTACGTATCAAGTTCTACCCTTGTGATTCTATTCCACAAGATCTACCTTAAAATCTCTACAAGAGCTTTCCCTTGAGATTCTATATTGGCTATAACTATAGTGGATGTCGAAAATACATGACTCAATGCTTGCGCATATAGGGCCCGATCTGGTCCTAAGAGGAGCACCCGAAAGTACTTGTGCCCATGAGGGCTATTATTGATCACGGTGTGGCATTGCACCAAAGTGCATGACTTGCTTGATTGGACATTTCCATAAATTCTATACTTGTACTTGATTTGACATGCCATGATGTGCGTGACCCGGAAAGGGTATATACTTGCTTGCTTGAACATGATAGCCAATTCTTGACACGAGTTGATAAATGTACATGCTAGTTCATCTTGACATGAAATCTTGAAAATCTTACTAGTTGTTCAATTATCTCTCGCTATACTCTCTCACTCTAATGTCGTTTCACGCGAACATGCATAGCTTTACTTGCATTCATGTAACATGTAATTTACTTAAAGCAAGCTAGCACTTGAGATATAATTCCTACTGTGCGTTTGCTCACCTAGTATTTTTCCCTATTTTTCAGGTAATTTCGATGACGAGACTCATTCGGATGGGGATGGACAAAAGTGAAGAGTTTAGAGCCATTCCAACCGTTAAGCGTTATCTAGTCCTGTCTTTTCTATTTTCTTGAGTCATCCATTGTACTTTTCTTTTCATTGAGTCATAGTTCTTTCATAAAGAATTATAATGGAGTACTTTAAAGTTATGATTAATAAAGGACTTGGTTATCATTACTTGTGTGCGCTCTATCTATGTATGCCGAATACACTTACGCTCTGATTTACATGATTGATATAAACTCGTCACGTATCTCCGGGTTCCTTCCGCGCTCGGGGTGTGACATTATAGGAGCCACCTCTTGAGCCTATAGGGGCCACCTCTAGAGTCCTCCATAACTAAATGACTAGTTATGCGCTATACTACGATTCTTAAGCTTTCCTTGAAACTCAGATTGGCCATAATTATAAATGAATTATTCTGGAAATTACATGGGACTTTGGTCCACCTGATAATCAATACCTGGCAAACATGGGGGCCCTGATCTGATTCTAGGCGAGTAAAGCCTGAAAGTACTTGTGCCCGAGGGAGTTGAATGATCATGTGTGGCATTGCACCAATTGACATGCAAGATTGAACTAGGCAATTCACTTGTTACATGCTTGACTCGTTGCATGCTTAACTTATTATACATTACATGTTTGACCATAATGGTTAATATCCTTGTTACATGGTCATATTTACAATTCTATACTTGTTATTGATCTTCATGTTTACACTTGAGTTCTATAATATATACTCTTGAAATTCTTGACTCATGATCTTGTTCTCTAATTGTTATTTATTTTATTACTTATTTTATTCGAGAGCATATAGATGATCCAAAATGCTAATTACTTAAAGTGACCTGATAAAGAGATATAAGTCCTACTGAGCTTTAATTTACAGAAAATCCTGAAGATGACGGGAATGGGCTGGAGTGATGAGAGTGATGATAATTTTTAATAAAATTTTTTCCCTCGTCTATCTACTTATAAATGAATGTATCAAGTGTGAATAGTGTTGTAAGTCCTTGAAGGATATTTGTTAGAAATATCAGATTATAATAAAGATGTGATTTTATCCATTTGTTGTTCATACTCATCATCTGAGTCTCTTGATCGACCTGCCCGTATAACTGTTCACGCCTTGATAATTCCACCTTGTTTGGAGCGTGACAGCTATTGTATGCAAATTCGGCTCTGGACAAGAGAAGATCCCAAATGCCAGAATGATTCCCTACAAGACACCTCAATAGATTCCCTAAACTCCTATTGTGAACCTAGGTTTGCCCATCGGTTTGGGGGTGATAGGCAGTGGAAAATTTCAGCTTAGTGCCAACTAGGTGCCACAGTGTCTTCCAAAAGTAACTAGTGAACCGGACATCTCGGTCAGACACTATGGTTTGGGGGAGACCATGCAGACGCATGACTTCATCAAAGAATAGGTGGGCTACTCTAGATGCATCCGATGTTTTGGAACATGCAATGAAATGGGCCATCTTAGAGAACCTATCAACGACCACGAAGATGGAGTCGTGTTTGTGAGCAGTACGAGGTAATCCAAGGATGAAGTCCATGCTCACATCAACCCACGGTCTATCAGGGATGGGGAGAGGAGTGTAGAGACCAGTGTTCTGTTTGTCCTGTTTGGCCATTGTGCACGTCCTACACTGGGTTACAATCTTGGCCACATCTTTCTTCAGGCCAGGCCAGTGAAAATGCTCCTCCATAGAATGGATGGTCTTGTTGCGTCCAAAGTGACCATCAAGACCTCCAGCATGCATTTCCCAAATTAGGAAGTCCCGTACAGAAGTCTTCGAGACACAGAGTTGTTGTCCTCGAAAAAGAAAATCATCTTGGAGTAGATAGTCAGCAAATGCTGTCGAGGTTCCAGCGGACAGGGCAGAATAGGTAGGGCCAAAATCTGGACACTCTCCATAGAGTTCCTTCATGCGGTCGAATCCGGTGACCTCTACCCGAACAATGGAAAGAAGAGAGACCCTTCGACTCAAGGCATCGACCACCTTATTTTCTTTTCCAGCATTATATTTTAGGACAAATATGAAAGACTGGAGGAATTCTATTCATCGACCATGTCTTGGGTTTAAGCCTTTCTGAGAGCTAAGGAATTTCAGAGCCTCGTGGTCCGAGTATAGGACAAACTCTTGTGGTAAGAGATAGTGTCTCCAGTGTTTGAGGGCTTGGACCACGGCATAGAACTTCTTATCAAATGTGGAGTACCGAAGCTTTGCATGAGAAAGCTTCTCACTGAAGTAAGCCACATGGTGGCTTTCCTGGCTAAGTACTCCTCCTATACCTACGCCAGATGCATCACAGGATATCTCAAAGACTTTAAAAAAGTCTGGCAAGCGGAGGATAGGGGCTTTGGTCATAGCTCCTTTTTGGCAAGAAAAGCCTGGGAGGCGGCTTTGGTCCACTCAAAATTTCCCTTACAGATGTAATCCGTAATATGTGTCATAATGGTGCTAAAACTCTTTATGAAGCGTCTATAGAAGGTGGCTAGTCCATGAAAACTGTGAACGTCATGGACGTTCTGGGGCTCAGGCCAGTCAACTAAGGCTTGGACCTTGGATTGGTCCACAGACACTCCATGACTCGAAACCACAAAGTCGAGGAAAGTGACCCAGTCTGTCATGAATTCACACTTCTTAAGATTGGCATACAGGGTTTTTCTCCTCAGAGTCTCGCAGACTTCCCTCAAATACTGGATGTGGTCCTGAGGGTTGTTGCTGTAGATGAGAATGTTGTCAAAGTAGACGATAACAAATCGACCAATGAGAGGGCGAATGACTTCTGTCATAAACCTCATGAAAGTGCTGGGAGCGTTGGATAGCCAAAATGGCATGACGAGCTATTCATACAGTCCTTCTTTTGTTTTGAAAGTTATCTTCCACTCATCCCCAGGTCGGATCCAAACCTGGTGGTAGCCACTTTTCAAGTCAATTTTGGAAAAGATGGTGGCTCCACTCATCATGTCAAGCATGTCATCAAGACGGGGAATGGGAAACCTATACTTGACAGTGATTTTGTTGATGGCGCGGCTGTCAACACACATCTACCAGGTGCCATCTTTCTTTGGTGTGAGCAAGGCAGGAACATCACATGGGCTCTTGCTCACCCTAAGGAAACCCTTTTGAATAAGGTCCTCGACAATTCTTTGGAGCTCAGCATGCTCCTTGGGGTTCAATCGATAATAAGGAAGGTTGGGTAGGGTGGACCCGGAGACAAGGTCAATGGCGTGTTGTACATCACGCATGGGAGGGAGTATAGAGGGCAAGTCCTCAGGGAAGATGTCTTGGAAGTCCTGCAGGATTGCTTGGACTTCAGATGGGATTGAGACTTGGGACTCCTCGGGTGTGATGGTGACGACAACAGCCCAAACAGGGGCACCCTCAGCAACCTCTCTATTTAGCTCTCGGACACTGATGAAGTTAAAGCACCTAACTAGGTCGTGACCAACCTTAGGGGCCTGGGGAACGGGTGTGATAGGTGCAGGAGGAGAGGGGATGAGAAGTTTCCTTTCATTGGGAATTCGGGGACTCTCCTGAACCTTGGGGGTTCCAGTGGGGGTGGAGGTGGAACTCTTTCCCGGGGTCACCTTTGGGGGTGTCGGGTATAGTTGTATCTTCTTCCCATTGTGTGAGAAGGAACACTGATTGGACCAATCAAATATAGTAAGATCTACATCATAGATCCATGGTCGTCCTAGAATGATGCTTCCGACCTTCATAGGCACTACGTCACATAAGATCTGTCCTTCGTAGGACTGGAACTGAATGGGAATGGCACATGTAGTGGTGACTGGGATAGACGTGTCGTCAACCCAAGCCACATTCTACGGTCGAGGATGAGGATGTGTAGGTAGACCTAAACGGGAGACAAAGTCTGAAGAGACTGCATTGATACAGCTCCCATTGTTAAAGATCACCTTGCAGGGTTGAGACTTCACCATGCTGTAGATTTGGAAGATGGAGGTTCGACGCCAGTCGTCCTCCTGGGGGTGTGTTAAGATGCAACAAACTACACCCAATCTTCCCTGGCTAGAACTCTCGGTAATATCTCCCACTTGCATGTACTTGAGATGCGTGCTATCAAATCCTACATCCATTTCCTCAAATTGGGCGATGAGGTCAGGATCGGCCATATATCTCTCAATGTCTTCTCCTTCCTGAGGTGGAGGCTCTATAGGCTGGGGGTCGGTGATGACCAAGACTCAGGTGGGGCAATTGGTGGCAACATGCCCTAGGTTATGGCACCTAAAGCAGCGAATTTTCGAGACAGGGACTGGTTGGGAGGTGCTAGGGATGACTCCCTTTCCCTTGTCATCCCTCCTATCAACTAGCGGAGTGTACTCCAGCCTGGGCACAGCAGCGGGTGCAGGTAAAGGGTTCCTAGTGAAAGGAACAGTAGGGGCAACGGCCCGAAGTGGGGTAGCAGTAGGGACATATGAAGTGGAGGGGCCAGGCCTCTCAGAGTAGCGGACCATGGAGTTTCGGGATCCAGGTTGGCGGTAGGTGGGAACCCGAGGTGGGTCCACCCTTTAAAACCATTCGACATCTCGAGCAACTTGATAGGCATGCTCAAGGGTGTTAACCTCTCGTAGGAACAGCTCCCACTGTATGTTTTCGTGTAGGTCAGCCCTAAATCACGAGAGGGTGACAGAGGCATCTTCCATGACTCGACTCCGAAGGAAGAATTCATCAAATTTGGCGATGTACTCGTCCACGGACTTTCCATCTTGCGTGAGTTTCTGCCATTGGTCTAAAAGACGCTGATGGTAGGAGGGTGGCAGATAATTATCCCTTAGTTTTTCCTTCATTTCTTCCCACGTGTTTATGGGCTCCTCTCGTCTCCTTGCTAGGAGATTTTCAATGTTGCACCAGTAGGTCTTGGCTTGACCTAGGAGTTTCATTTTGGCAAACCTCACCCTTGTGGCAGGGGTCATGCGGTGATGCCAGTCAAAGTATTGATCCATCCCGGTCTCCCAATCAAGGTATGTGGCGAGGTTTAGGGACCCATCAAAGGCTGTGGGAGGTTTGAAGGGGGGCACGGGCGACGAGGGCCCCCTGCGAATCTTTTTTCTTTTTTTTCTCTGTTTTCTTTTCTCTCTCCCGAGAGAAGTAACACTTGTGTTGTTTTTTTTCTTCTTTCTTTCTGCCGAGTGATGAAGAACCTTATGTTCTTCTCTCTTCTTCTCTCTCATTTCCTTTTTTTTCACTTCTGACAACCGAAAGAAAGGAGAGATGACGGGGACGTCGGGGTTGACGGAGGCGCCGTTGTCGGGCTCTGATACCAAATTTGACGCGGTCGGCGTCGGAGAAAGGATCGATGGCAGCTCCGGGGACACCGACAGGACTGGATAACCACTGCCTCGCGCAGCTCGGCATCATACCGGACGGTCTCACACCGGGCGACACTCAAATCTCACAAAAGGAGAAGGAGAGAAGGGAGGGTGGCAAGAGGAAAACTCTTACGTGAATGTAACTTTCAAAAGTTTTCATATATGGAAACAACACACTCTAGCCCCCTTTATATATAGGAAATACTATAACACTCATACCTTTATACTTCACCTAATTGCATTTATGTCCAGCCTAATAAAATAAAACTCAACAACCTTCTTTTGACTTTGACATAATAAAATAAAATACTTTGACTTTTGTGGTTTAATAATACAAATACCACCAAAAAAATGAAAATACACACAAAGAAAATACATACGCAATACATACACACATGCGTAATACATACGTACTCAGGACGCCGAGTCTTCAAATGAGTCAGCGAATGCGGTCGGGGCGGTGCGACGTCGGCTCTGAGTAGTGGGTCCAGTAGTGACCCCGGTGTCCCCACCACAGATCCATGCCCTAGTGCACATACATTATGGTCAGTGGATCTAAGATCCCATATAAGTTTCTAGATAATTCCATATAACAATAATGGCTAAGCGAATTTCAAATAATTGAACTCATGTAATCAATGTTTGGAACTTTAGTAAGATTTCATGACATAGGAAGGAACTCAAGGAAAAGATCAATTTTGCATGAAGAATAAACCTTGGTTTTCACAAAGATTAAGAGTTCTGACTTTCAGAGACAATAATAATTAAATTTCATGGAAAACCATGCTAAAATATGGGCTAAATCACACTTATACAGTCAACCATGGTCAAAGGCATTTGATAAAATGCGGTCAATTGTAGGTTCATGTTCAGCAAGACTCGAATAGAACACGAGCATTTGTATAGACACATTCAGACATAATCAGTTAGAACGCGGTCAGTCGCATGGGGGCGTTCACGAGAAACTAGGTAGAAGGTAGTCGGGCTCATGGCCACGTTCAAAAATAGATAGACAGAACGCGGTCTATTGCGGTGTTGTGTCTAGGAAGACAAAATTTGAATGTAGCCTCCGATTGTGTCGCGTTTAGAACGAGTAGAATAGAACCATGGGACGCAGTTCCCAAGGCCAATTGAATCACGTCTTAAGTACTAAGACGAGATTCAGAGATATCTTTAGTGTTTTTATAGTACAACCAGTTCGACATCCATGTGAAAATCTATAACTCGCAGAGACTTACAGAGCTCTTAGTGAAGAAGTTCCAGTCCGACAAGAGGAATACTCGACGGAGGGTCCTAACTTCAACCCGGAAGGTTTTGCGACAATCAAATCAGAACACAATCGATAGATACACGCCACCAGGGTGACGTGATCTCAAAGTAAAATAGTAATCTAAATTCATCATGTATCAAAATGCCAATTATATCAAGTAAAATAACTAAAATTTGAGGCTAATCATAGAGATTGAAATATTATAAGACAAGTAACAAGATTAACATTTATAAGTTTAAGATGTAATCTTTTTGACATGAAAGGATTCAATTTCATAATAGGAATCAAGTTATGAGGAAGAGAAGAGATCAATAAGATAAAATCATTCAATCATAGAACTTAGGAAAATTAGAACATAATTGGTAAGGCATTAATCATGATTTTAAGTTGTCAATACCTAATTAATTTTATTCCAAACAACATTAGTACATAAAGGCATGATTTTTGAAAACGAACTTAAGAGTTTAAAATAGGGTTTCAAAAATAAGATCAATTCATGTATCGGGTCAGGTCGTAGTCTCCAAAGGTGTCGCGTTATGCACAAAGAGCAGATGATCGTAGTCATCACAGAAGACGCGATTTGGTCACTTAAATAGGAACGCGGTCTATCGTACGGTTGCCTTCAGAACACAGTCCTTGCGATGGATGCGATCTCAAACAGAAAAGTAGAAAACATATTCTTACGTCAAGAAAGAGGGAAAACACTTATTTTTCATGCTTAAATCCCCAACTTGACAAGGAACGATTGATTACAAAGAGGGAAACATGCATGAAATTAAAATAGCACTGCACCAAACTTAATTAAATTTAGCCCGAGAGATCACATATCTATTTGAAGATTAAAAGACGAGGAAGACGAACTCTGACAACTTGCCGATCCTTCCCCTCTAGCTTTCGTCCTAGCTCGATTGACATCAGTAGTCTTCTTCCACAAAGCAATAGGGTTGGCTGGGAGGGATTCTAACCTTATTTATAAATCAAAATCCTATCGAAAGTTATAATTCCTCAAGAACGTGGATGAATTATAACAAGCGTCCAAAAATCTGAATTATCTCCAAATAATCTACGAGGACTCTTCTGAATTCGTATCCCACTCTCTCTAAAACCCTAATTAGATAAAAGCAAAACTAATAAGGTCGAGTTTATCCTAAATAACCAATTTAATTTAACGTCTTACCCCGCTAATGGGCCATTTAACTTAATTTAGATTTAGGGTTTCAATTTGGTTAATTAAATTAGGGTTTCAGGCCCATAAAGCTATTATAATTAGTCTATTTTGATTTACTCATTATTAATTCAAGGCTTAATCCAACTATTGTAAATGTAATTTAGTCAAAATGATAATTTAAATTAATTCATTACAAGAAATTTAATTATAATTATATTATTCTATACATACCACACACATAAATATATAAATATCATTTTCTATTTAATTTGATTAATCGGGTTACTACATCCCTAACCCTGCCTTCCTCCTTATTGGCAAGCTCTTGTTGGCTAGTCATCCTCCTTTGATCTCTCGTTCGATGATCTCTTCACCGGTGACGACGAGGACTTGACTCTGCACATGCCATCGGACTTGAACTCCCTCCTCCTAGGGGAGAAGTCTCCCGAAGAGGAGGAGCGTGTGAGCTAGTTGGGGGACCTACACTTGGCGGATGGTTGCTTGCGCAATGCCGACGTCCTTTCTTATCGTAGGTCCTCCACTCTTATGTCCCTCTTCTTCGTCAACATGGTGGAGATGAAGAAGCTCTTAGTGGGACTGTAAATCTTCGATGCCCTCTCCTTCCCCTGAGATCTACTGCCCAAACCATACCTACAGCCACCACTCACCCCCTGCAACCACCCTGGCGTCTACCTTATCGTGTAGCGGGGAACCTATGCCCTCGTCGACCACCTTAGCCGCCATTGTTGGGGAACCAGTCGTCGTTGTTCCCAACTTTGAGGTGAGTTCAGGTGGAGTTAGAGTGAGGAGGGTCATTTTGATCATTTTCTCACCTAAGTAGAATATTGTTTTCACCTTTAACATCATAGTTTTTTTACCATCCGTTAATCTATAGTTATAGGATTATAAATATTTTCTTATAAATAATTATAATTGAGGGACTAAAGTATAAGTTTTTATACTTATGGGGATTAAAAAGTAAAAGGTATTATTTTAATTAAATAATTCATATAAAGCTTTTGAAACAGAAATAGTCCATATAATTCACACCAGGGTTTGCAATCCCGGTCTGGGACGGTCCGACCCGCACGACCCGACCCGACTCAGGCTGTGGGTGGGACGTCCCAGCTGTGGGTCGTGATCAGGACACTCCGTATATTTAATATTTTATTTTAAATATAAAATATTTTATAGGTAGGATGGTTAAGTGTTTTCATTGATTCAAAGGTGATTTGAGTTCAAAACTCACCGATTACATGTGTTATTTTGATTTCTTTTTAAGATTTTTATATAAAAAATTCAAAAGCTTAAAATATTCAACAAATTTGAACCTAAGACATCTTAAACAAAATGCACAAATCACTTAACCAACGCACAAATCACTTAATCAACTGAACTAAAAATTTTGTTGTATGAGATAGAATGAGACGGTGATGTCTCATCCTATCTCAGACCGTGATCGAAATGCTCAAGACCGCGAATCTTAATTCACACGACCCTCCGTAATTTTAAAGATATTTGCAAACGTCACCTTTCATCGGGCACCGAAGCGCTACGTCCACAGAGCAAGGTTTGCCGACCCGGTCGACCCGGTCTCGACGCGGAGCGGGTCTGGTCGGCCGGGTCGCACAACGACCCGATCCGTCCTCTCGGCGTGAGATTTTTTATTTTTTAAAAATTTTTAATAAAATATTATTTAAAGATTAAATGTTATATATATTTAAAAATATTAGAATGTGAAATTTTTTTATGATAATAGATCCATACTAAATTACACATAATTAATTATATAAAAATAACATATTACACCGCTTAATTAAACATCATATTATATATAATACATAAAAAATTCACTTAAATTACTTAATATGTTAAAGTAAATAGTGACATAATAATGACATTCATTCATGAAGTATAAAATATAAAAACTCACTCATCCTCCTCATCTGTGAAGCCCGAATCCCAAAACTCACTAATCCTCGTCATCAATGAAGTCCGAATCCCAAAACTCACTAATCATCGTCATTAGTGAAGTCCGAATCCCAAAACTCATTATCAGATACATGAGACTGATCACCCGTATAATCTAACTCTATCCCAGTGGGTGGAGGTACATGTGGGTGGGACTGAAAATATGTAACCATCTGCACAAATGATGGGTCATGTGCAGCGGTGGATGGTACATGAAAATCTCTAAAAAAGTCTTCATTTCATTTCATGTACATCTTAATTTCATTTCATTTAATGTTACCAGCGGTGGATGTAACCATCTGCATTATCAAAAAATATTAAGTGTATATTTCATTTCATAATCTCAGTGGTAAAATATCAAAGTATACCTCATTCAACGCATCAACATCATCTGTTGGGGTGGCAGACAATCGGTGTACCACAATGTTGACCAATTCTATCAAAGTATCATCATAAGCAATGCCCCGAGCATATTAGAAGGTCGGATGTAGATAATACGCTGCAATCGCAAGACAATGAATGACATATTAGTATCAGCTGAAGATCACAGCTCATTTATTAGACGAGAATGTAAGTGTTTACCTGCCATGTGAAGATCACGGCTCATTTGTCTGTCCCATCTGTCCTCCACAATCTCTAAGATGGTGGGTCCATATTTTTTGGACGTTGCAAGGATCTTCCGCTTGGCAACTTCAATTTTGCTGTACACCAACCCCATGGTTGGTACTCTATCCCCATCCACACATCGCAGTACCTCATACAGTGGCTCTATCAATGACACTAATACTTTCACTCTCTCCCAAAAATTCGCGGTGTTGACAATCCCCTCGACCTCCCCTCCTTCACGTGAAGCAGCAAAAGAGGAACTCAGCTAGGTCTCACCTCTAAATATTTGCTTCAACCCATCCTTGTGCTTCAGAAGGCTCTGCAATGCGATGTAGTTGGTGGCAAATCGTGTGATTCTAGGCCTCAATAGTTCGCCACCACAATGCTCCCTCATCCATGCCAGTACAAGTGTGTGGTTGTAGATATATTTCGTGATTTTTTGTGCCACCTCGACCACAGATTTGACCACACAAAGCTGTCCAATCTCCTTCAGCATCAGATCTACATAGTGTGCTGCACAGGGGGTCCAGAAAATGTGTCGTCTGCTCCTCATTAGTTCCTCCCCAGCCTTCTTATAATTCGACCCATTGTCAGTCACCACTTGTACAATGTACTCCTCCCCAATCTCAGTCACCACTTGTTCCATCAATGATAAAATATATTGGTAATTGTGAATTTGACCAGATGCATCCACTGATTTGTGAAAGAAAACATGTCTATCACAATAAACAAGGAAGTTGATCATACTAGATTTTGTGATACCTGACCATCCATCACACATCAGTGTGACTCCGTACTTTGTCCATTTCTGTTTGAATGAGTCAATGTAACTCTTGATCTCAGCAACTTGTTCATCAAGATATACGTCGGCCAACTCTCTCGTTGTAGGTGGCTGCACGTGTAACCCAAAGACCTGTGCTTCCTGAAACATTGGCTTGTAGTAAGGGCTATTGGCTGCATTGAAAGGCAGATCCGCGTGGTGCCATCATTTTGCAATGGCCTGACCAAGTTTCCATTTAGGCCCCTTATGGCCATATGCATCGTCCATCCTCGTTTGCTTGCCATGCTCTCGGGATAGTGCACTGGGCTCCACATCTTCAATGTTGATCGATTGTGTCCTTTTTCTTTGTGAACCTGAGTCACCAGTCAAGAAACTCCTTATGCCCCGTGGTTGTCGAGTCGCAGATGAACCACCACTCCCTGATGCTCCGGTCCTCGCCGCCTCGCGACTTCGAACTCTCGTCTCCTCGGGATGTCTTGACTCTTCCCTGCTCTGACGTACTTGTTGTGCATGTGATTTTGATGATTACAAAATGATTTTGTTACTTGACCTTGCTTGGCCTTGTGCTTGAATAATACTTCATGTTCTCATGTTTGAACAATACTTCATGTTCTCACGTGCCTTGTGCTTGAATGATACTTCATGTTCTCATGTGCTTGAATCATACTTGTTCTCATGCTATGGAGTCATGTTCTAGAATGAGAATGAATTAGTAAAACAATACTTCTGAATGCCATCAACATGAATGAGTCTTTATGCTCATATGAATGCTATCATGCTCACTTGTTTGTAATAGCTCAACTCTCACTGGAATGAGAGTCATGTTCATTTGAATGCAAGTATGCTAATCTTCTTGCATTGCAGGAACGAGTCTTGATGGACATCAGGTGGAACTCAAGAGAATGCTTAACTACGTCATCTTGTTGTCCACCATTCAGAACTTGTGTTAATTCCATCTCCATTCTTCTAAGAACCATTGGTAAGACTTGGCAATTCACATATCTTCAGTTAAGTGAATTTTGGGTGAGAAAGCTACAGTATGTTGACCCATAGTACTTGTGCATAGATATACATGTGGCTTCATGTACCTTCTTCATGAGTCCTTAGGGTTTGAAGATGTAGGCTTTCATGCATATTCTTCTAAGTGGCCAAAGTCATGAATGTTAGTCTTTGTCATCAAGAATGCCATTTGAATGAATGTGTGTTTGAATGGTTAGCATGTTATAAACCTTCATGAGGCATGAATGTTTCAAATTTGAATGTGGATCATGCACTTTCTACTTGAACCTTTTTAAGCTTGTGATGTGCTTGAAATATTCTTCAAGACTTTTGAGAGTTGGCTCTATATTGCTCATGCATAGCATGAATGCTTGGTCTTGTGAGCTACGCATCAAAAGCTTGATTTATTAACTTGATGTGTGAATGACTTGCATGTAATGTAATGTGGAAACATCTTTACAAACATGCATAGCTACATATGTATAAGAGATCATGAGGATGTATAATGAAAATGCATATTTGCATTTGTTTGCACATGTGTGTGTTTAGGTGTTCACACTTGTCAAATTGAGTTTCATGATATGTAAGCGTATCGTGGCAAGGCTACTTGAATGATTGAGCCCCCATATCATTACATTTGCCTTAGATGCAATGGAAGATTCAAAGTTCCCCAAATGCCATAGCCCGTGACTTTGTCTTTATGAAAATATTTATTTATGCAATGAGCATTTGGATGGTTGACAAGTTATGAAGGTTCTTTTGGAAGAATCTAGTTCATGAGCTCTTAACTTTAACACATGTGGTAACCTCATACTCTTGTGTTTCTACAGGTCCAAAGATGGTTCTTAAACCCTCTCATGTCAATTGGATGATGGTAACATCTAACCATCTTTATGTCAAGTTCTGGGTTATTTTCATGCACATCTTTCATGAGATCTTAATGCACTGATGGTGGTTCATGCATTTCTCAAATGAGATTTCTTGGACTGTTAAAGTCAAGGCTTTTGGTTGCCTTGTGATGGACTAATGATTAATTCAACGTGAGCATTAATGAAACCATCATGCTTATGGAAAGGCTCATAATGTTCAATGAAAGTGCTCATTCAACTTGCATATGTTCATGCATATTCTTATTGTGATCCTTGTGGCCAAAGATGCTAATTACACATTAAAGCTTCCATGACATTGCATTTGGTCATACATGTTTTGGTTGGTTAAATTAAGAAGACAAATACATTGTTAAATGAGTTCAATGATGTGTTTTAATGTCAACATGTTCATAGTGGTGTTGCTTGATGCAAAGAGTTTGATTCTCAACTAACCACTTGTTGTTTCATGTTTTCAGGATGAAAATACATGGTTAATCTACATGGGGTTATGGTAATATTTAAACATTTATTTCCCCATGATTTCATGTTGAATTAATGGTGTTTTGCAGGCCTTTCTAGCATGGGTCGACCCATTGGGTCGACCCCTAAGAGTTCTGGACAAAACAGAACTCAGTCTTGCATGCAGTGTGCATGGGTCGACCCCAGGGGTCGACCCATGTAATCTGGGTTTTTATTCTGCTTCTGGCCGCCTTCAGGCTCCCTGGGGGTCGACCCATCCCGGCACGGGATTCTCGGGAGCTTCCGAAACCCTATGGAATCATATCTAAAGTTTACCAAAATACCCCCAAATGGTTACTAATATTATTGGGGGGTTTCTAACATGTATTGGGAGGGTTTTATGTGTCTTTTGTCCACTCCACTATATATATGAATGTGAACTCCGAATTTGTAAGCAGAGAAGCCCTAATGTATCTTGTTCTATCTTGTAGGTGGAGAAAAGGGGCAAAGCAACCAAGGAGCTCTTGAGGAAGGGTTATCATCTACATCCATGGAGATTTGGAGCTCGTGGTAGAAGAAGAAAAGAAGCGTCTCGACGAGAGGAACGCGAGGACGCTCAAATCGCGGCCATCCGACATTGAGCCAAGAAGATCCGGAGTCTTTCTTGAAGGGGGAGCTTCATACATGCCTTATCTTCCTTGATTCATTCTCTAGAGTTTGTTTGGGGCTCAATGCATCTATTTGTCTTAGGTTCTTAAATTTCTGGAAGGATATTCTGTGTGGGTGTTCGGAGAAAGGGGTCTCCGAGTGATTGGTTGATGCGGGTGCATCGTTTTGTGCGGAGCATATCCGCGTGTGTGCTTGGGCATTTTGTGGGGTTTGTTCCCCGTGTGTGATTGGGGGATTTCTCCCGTGTGATTATGTAGGCTTCGTCCTATGTGTGGGTGTTGGAGCTTGGCTCCGTGTGTGTGTGGGGTTTAATCCCCGGGCTGTTTTATACAGCAGTGAAGCCTCACCGGTTTGGTGAGGGGTGGACGTAGGGTGCCCGTCGTGGTCCCGAACCACCTTAAAAATCCCTGTGTTTTGTGGCTTGCATTGTGGTTTGTGTTGTGGTGGTTTGTGTTATCGTTCTTATCTCATTATCCTTTCGAGTGAGAACGGTGAGATTGAGAGAATCAAGTCTATTCCAATTAGTTTAAATTCCTCACTCTTACTAATCTTGCTAATTCCGCTGTAAGGTAGTAAATAGTTTTAATTGGACATAATTTTAGTGGAGGGTTCTATTCACCCCCCCCTCTAGAACCGTGTTCCTGCACTACGGGACCCCAACAATTGGTATCAGAGCGAGGCTCTGTGTCCCTAGATCTAACGATCTTCAGAGTGATCCTTGTGCATTGTCAATCATTAATTTTTCTGTTGATCAAATCTCTATGAATTACCTTCCTATTTTTAATGGTCATGATTATATTTCTTGGAGAAATGCTATGTGTGTTTATCTTAGTTTGCATGAGCCTAATGTTTGGAAGGCCATACGTGAAGGTCCATACAAGCTTCCTATTGAACATAACAAATGGGATGATATGCATGTCAAGAAAAATGCAATGAATCTTAGATCATTGAATTTTCTCTTGAATGCGATTGAGTCTAATATACTTTCACAAATTCCCTTGTGTAGGTCGGCAAGAGACCTTTGGGATGAATTGGCACGGAAGTATGAAGAAGAAGTAATGGATCCATGCTTAATGGCTCATGGTGAAGAAATTTCAAATGAGGTAAACTCTAACTCTGACTCTGATGAAGACGAAATGTCATTTGAAGAACTTCTTGATGCTTATGAGGAGTTATCGAGTCGATATAAGAAAATCAAATCTGAAAATAAAAATCTGAAAAAGAAAACTAGTGAGAATGTGCATGCTAGTGTTTCTTGTGAAAAATGCATTGAGTTAGAATCAAAAATTGAAAATCTAGAAAATGATAATGAACTTCTAGAATCCAAGTTGAATTATTTTCGGATGAAATGTCTTGTATGAATGAAGAGCTTGAAATGTTCAGAAAATCTAATGCTACTCTTGAAATTGAAAATGATTCCGATGATTTGCTTGATCAGAACAAACTCTTGTTGTCTAAGATTTCATTGCTTGAAGAAACTGAAAAATGTCTTAGAAACAAGTTGGATTCCTTATCTGATGATGATAAAATACTTGAAAAACTTCTTGATTCTGAAATTGATAGCAAGAGCATCATGTTTGAAAATGAGGAACTTAAAAAGAAAAATGGTGCCATGCTAATCGAGAATGCTTTGCTTGAAGGTAGATTGAACAGTTTTGATAAAAGTGAAAGAGAAAATGCATTGTTGAAATCTGAAAATGAAAGGTTGAAACAATTAAACAACGCCATGTCTGAAAGACTGCTAGTTCTTGAAAAAGGAAAATCTGTGGTTGTTAATGAATGTGAAAAATTACATGTGCTGGAACAAGAACTTGAAAGCTATAAAACTGCAAATAAAGTGTTAAGTGAATGTAATGTTTGCAGTGAACAAGAAATTGCTAGCTATGAGTTGCACATTGCATCCCTTGAAAATGAAATCATTGATTTGAATGCATCTTTGTCCAAATTTGTCAAGGGGAAAGACAACCTAGATAAAATCTTGGGAACCAAGGTGAATTTTCAACGGGAAGGTCTTGGGTATGAACCCACTAAAAAGAAAGCTTTTGGTCTGAAAACTCAAACGTCATTCATGCATGCTTCATGTTCTTCTAATGCATCTTTTGTTGAGAAACCCCAAATTAAAACTCATTCCCAACCTAGGACCAAGAAAGTTGCTTCATCACCCAACTGTCAAAATGGTCCTAAGAGTCATAATAGAAAATTTGATTCTCACCAAAATCATGAAAAGCATGCTCATGTTCCTAAAAGTTCAAAGTTGAGTTGTTTTTAATGTGGCATGCATGGTCATGTTATGGATGATTGTGATATCATGAAAAAAGATGACCAACATGCATGCAAATAAAAATTTGCTTTCAAAAGACAAAGGAATGTTTCATGCTTTTATTGCCATAAACTTGGCCATGTGATGAAAAATTACTTTGTGAAGTAAAAAGATGAACTTCATGCTAACAATGCTAAGTTCAATGTTCAAAGAAAATTCAATGATAACCATGCTATTCATGCTCAAAAGTTTTCATTTTACAAGAGAAACTTCTTTCCAAAAACTCATGCAAACAATGAAAAATTTTTCCGTAAACCCACATCTCTATGTTGTCTTCATTGTAAGAAATACGGTCATGTAATGAAAAATTGTTGGTTTTTGAAAAGTGATAATTTCCATGCTTCTAGAACGAATGCTAGGTTTGATTTTGTTAGACCTAGATCCTTTGGAAATAGGAGATGGAATACTTTTGAAAATACTTTTGCTCATGAAAGAACATCCTTTGCTAGAAATGCCTTCCCTCAATGTTATTATTGTGAAAACCATGGACATGTCATTAAGGATTGTAGGATCATGAAGGATGATGACATAATGGCAATGAAAAAGTCAAAGAAAACATTTGGAAGAGATGCTACTAACATCCAAGGACCCAAGAAGGCTTGGGTGCTAAGATCCGACAAATGAGTCGGTTGTTATGAAGGTGTGTCTTGAGATAAATAAAGAATGAAAGGGGTTCTAATAAAATGGAACAAGGCACACTCACAAGGTAAAACCTCAACTTTACCTTTTCATTATTAAACTTGATGATTTTGATGTTTGGTATGTTATTCTGTTATAGTTTTCATATGATGCTTAAATTGCATTTCCTTACAAGTCATACAAGCCTTCAATGGATGAATTTTTGGTATACCAAATGGTGATATGTGAAATGACAGATCAAGTCTGTTAGGAAGCTATCACTATGTGTGAGGTGATCTTAGGATCAATGTCCTCCACCTTGTATCAAAATTTAAAAAATTAAATTATTTGGCTAATGTTGAAACATGTCTCATTGAATGAAATCAATTTGCCTTGACATGCATGTGCTTTCTATTTGAATCTGAAAATCCTTCTTGTTTTAAGAAGGCATAATCTCTGAAAATCTATTTGGAACAACTTCTGAAAATAATCAGGTTGCATTGCTTGATTTTGATCATTTTTGCATCCTTGTTCCTGAAGGGCATGTCATGGAGAATGTTTGTTGATTATCATTTGAATGTGAATGCTTTCATGTGCAATCTATCATGACAGTCTGAAAATCAAACTCTTGGTTTTTGCTTTTGCATTTTGCATTGCATTCTCAAGTTGTTATAGGTTGCATGCATAAGAGTTCATGCATTAGGGGCATTGAAACATTCAAATAAAATCTGAAATTCTACATACATGATGCATTCTACATTGCATATTGCATATTTCCTCGTTGTGTGCTTGCATGTTAATATATGCTACAACCCCTTCCTTGGAATTTTCTATGACCATACACTCCCTTGATAAATAATGTTGCATCTGAGTCCTAACAAGTGTGGTTCTTGTCATACACTCAGGGGGAGTCAATATTTGATAAGTGCATCTAGATAGGGGGAGTTGCATTGCTATGTGCTCATGATGTTTTCGATATACATCCTAAATCAAATTCGCACACCTCTTGCACAATATGTGAAAATGAGTGTTAAAGATAATGATATAGGAATTTCTTTTCAACACTCTAGAGTTATTAAACCTGCTGCATGTAAGTTGAAGAGACGGTTGAGGAAAAAGCTGCCTACCTATCTTTGTGAAAAGAATGTGAAATGAAAGGCAGAGCAATGTTTAGTCTCACTGAGTAAATTGGACACATGTCACCTGAGACGTGATGTGGTTCATTTAAGAAAGGTGTTGTACTAAAGTATCTCTGTTCAAAATGAAGTGAAATGGTTCAGTATTCTGAGTAACCGGGGAGTCTGGCATGAGCTCCATGTGTCTCCTCGTGTAAAAAAGAATTATTTGAACCTGATCATTCTTAGAAAAATTCTGATTGTCTTTGTGATATCAGTGAAAAAATTTGATGTGAAAAACTATTGAGGTAGAGCGTAGCCTCCAATACGCTGTTCTCAGATTGTAGTGTAGCTTGTATAATCTCTCATTGTGTTGATCTTAAAATCTGAATATCCATATTGCAACAAT
This sequence comes from Amorphophallus konjac, assembly GCA_022559845.1. NCBI lineage: Eukaryota > Viridiplantae > Streptophyta > Magnoliopsida > Alismatales > Araceae > Amorphophallus > Amorphophallus konjac. Next base: position 234,269,008 of record CM040122.1, read on the forward strand.
CTATTTTCATGGTATTCACTTACACATATGGAAATTTGATTTAATATGTATTCAGAAAATTGATTGATTGCATTGGCTTTTGCTTTATTCTCCTATATGATTGCACAATCCCCTAGGTGTACACTTGAGCAAACTGGTTTCATTGACTCACCTGCACTTTTCTTACACCTATCCTCTCACTATGAATAAATTGGGGGAGCTATATTGCATGTATTTAGATCTACTTGCTTGGAAGTCAATCATACTTGATCATTCCACTTGCATTCTGCATGTTCATGTTGCCCACAACTTGCATTTCAAACATGTGCAATTAGTTCATGCATACTTGGCATTTAGTGCATTCACTCATGCATATTTGAATTGCATCTTGTTGAACATTGTGTGCATGTGGTTCTCTTAATAACCCCGTTGTCCGTCGATTCAGTGTCAATGACAAAGGGAGAGAGACTGGTAACTGTTCCTTGTGCTTCTTTCATGAGTATCATATGTTTTGCTTGACTGTTCTCATTTTGCCTTAAGGGGAGTAAGCTTGCTGATTTTGGTTTTGATGCTATCGTGAACTCCCCATGTTGATCCCCATTTCTGATTATGTCAAAGGGGGAGAGAGAGCATTAATGCATAATATTTTGTCATCATCAAAATGGGGGAGATTGTTGTGCATGTGATTTTGATGATTACAAAATGATTTTGTTACTTGACCTTGCTTGGCCTTGTGCTTGAATAATACTTCATGTTCTCATGTTTGAACAATACTTCATGTTCTCATGTGCCTTGTGCTTGAATGATACTTCATGTTCTCATGTGCTTGAATCATACTTGTTCTCATGCTATGGAGTCATGTTCTAGAATGAGAATGAATTAGTAAAATAATGCTTCTGAATGCCATCAACATGAATGAGTCTTTATGCTCATATGAATGCTATCATGCTCACTTGTTTGTAATAGCTCAACTCTCACTGGAATGAGAGTCATGTTCATTTGAATGCAAGTATGCTAATCTTCTTGCATTGCAGGAACGAGTCTTGATGGACATCAGGTGGAACTCAAGAAAATGCTTAACTACGTCATCTTGTTGTCCACCATTCAGAACTTGTGTTAATTCTATCTCCATTCTTCTAAGAACCATTGGTAAGACTTGGTAATTCACATATCTTCAGTTAAGTGAATTTTGGGTGAGAAAGCTACAGTATGTTGACCTATAGTACTTGTGCATAGATATACATGTGGCTTCATGTACCTTCTTCATGAGTCCTTAGGGTTTGAAGATGTAGGCTTTCATGCATATTCTTCTAAGTGGCCAAAGTCATGAATGTTAGTCTTTGTCATCAAGAATGTCATTTGAATGAATGTGTGTTTGAATGGTTAGCATGTTATAAACCTTCATGAGGCATGAATGTTTCAAATTTGAATGTGGATCATGCACTTTCTACTTGAACCTCTTTAAGCTTGTGATGTGCTTGAAATATTCTTCAAGACTTTTGAGAGTTGGCTCTATATTGCTCATGCATAGCATGAATGCTTGGTCTTGTGAGCTACGCATCAAAAGCTTGATTTATTAACTTGATGTGTGAAAGACTTGCATGTAATGTAATGTGGAAACATCTTTACAAACATGCATAGCTACATATGTGTAAGAGATCATGAGGATGCATAATGAAAATGCATATTTGCATTTGTTTGCACATGTGTGTGTTTAGGTGTTCACACTTGTCAAATTGAGTTTCATGATATGTAAGCGTATCGTGGCAAGGCTACTTGAATGATTGAGCCCCCATATCATTACATTTGCCTTAGATGCAATGGAAGATTCAAAGTTCCCCAAATGCCATAGCCCGTGACTTTGTCTTTATGAAAACATTTATTTATGCAATGAGCATTTGGATGGTTGACAAGTTATGAAGGTTCTTTTGGAAGAATCTAGTTCATGAGCTCTTAACTTTAACACATGTGGTAACCTCATACTCTTGTGTTTCTACAGGTCCAAAGATGGTTCTTAAACCCTCTCATGTCAATTGGATGATGGTAACATCTAACCATCTTTATGTCAAGTTCCGGGTTGTTTTCATGCACATCTTTCATGAGATCTTAATGCATTGATGGTGGTTCATGCATTTCTCAAATGAGATTTCTTGGACTGTTAAAGTCAAGGCTTTTGGTTGCCTTGTGATGGACTAATGATTAATTCAATGTGAGCATTAATGAAACCATCATGCTTATGGAAAGGCTCATAATGTTCAATGAAAGTGCTCATTCAACTTGCATATGTTCATGCATATTCTTATTGTGATCCTTGTGACCAAAGATGCTAATTACACATTAAAGCTTCCATGACATTGCATTTGGTCATACATGTTTTGGTTGGTTAAATTAAGAAGACAAATACATTGTTAAATGAGTTCAATGATGTGTTTTAATGTCAACATGTTCATAGTGGTGTTGCTTGATGCAAAGAGTTTGATTCTCAACTAACCACTTGTTGTTTCATGTTTTCAGGATGAAAATACATGGTTAATCTACATGGGGTTATGGTAACATTTAAACATTTATTTCCCCATGATTTCATGTTGAATTAATGGTGTTTTGCAGGCCTTTCTAGCATGGGTCGACCCATTGGGTCGACCCCTAAGAGTTCTGGACAAAACAGAACTCAGTCTTGCATGCAGTGTGCATGGGTCGACCCCAGGGGTCGACCCATGTAATCTGGGTTTTTATTCTGCTTCTGGCCGCCTTCAGGCTCCCTGGGGGTCGACCCATCCCGGCACGGGATTCTCGGGAGCTTCCGAAACCCTATGGAATCATATCTAAAGTTTACCAAAATACCCCCAAATGGTTACTAATGTTATTGGGGGGTTTCTAACATGTATTGGGAGGGTTTTATGTGTCTTTTGTCCACTCCACTATATATATGAATGTGAACTCCGAATTTGTAAGCAGAGAAGCCCTAATGTATCTTGTTCTATCTTGTAGGTGGAGAAAAGGGGCAAAGCAACCAAGGAGCTCTTGAGGAAGGGTTATCATCTACATCCATGGAGATTTGGAGCTCGTGGTAGAAGAAGAAAAGAAGCGTCTCGACGAGAGGAACGCGAGGACGCTCAAATCGCGGCCATCCGACATTGAGCCAAGAAGATCCGGAGTCTTTCTTGAAGGGGGAGCTTCATACATGCCTTATCTTCCTTGATTCATTCTCTAGAGTTTGTTTGGGGCTCAATGCATCTATTTGTCTTAGGTTCTTAAATTTCTGGAAGGATATTCTGTGTGGGTGTTCGGAGAAAGGGGTCTCCGAGTGATTGGTTGATGCGGGTGCATCGTTTTGTGCGGAGCATATCCGCGTGTGTGCTTGAGCATTTTGTGGGGTTTGTTCCCCGTGTGTGATTGGGGGATTTCTCCCGTGTGATTGTGTAGGCTTCGTCCTACGTGTGGGTGTTGGAGCTTGGCTCCGTGTGTGTGTGGGGTTTAATCCCCGAGCTGTTTTATACAGCAGTGAAGCCTCACCGGTTTGGTGAGGGGTGGACGTAGGGTGCCCGTCGTGGTCCCGAACCACCTTAAAAATCCCCGTGTTTTGTGGCTTGCATAGTGGTTTGTGTTGTGGTGGTTTGTGTTATCGTTCTTATCTCATTATCCTTTCGAGTGAGAACGGTGAGATTGAGAGAATCAAGTCTATTCCAATTAGTTTAAATTCCTCACTCTTGCTAATCTTGCTAATTCCGCTGTAAGGTAGTAAATAGTTTTAATTGGACATAATTTTAGTGGAGGGTTCTATTCACCCCCCCTCTAGAACCGTGTTCCTGCACTACGGGACCCCAACAGTACTGTCTCACGAAACTCGGCTTCGTGTGGATCATTCACCGTGACATACACATTAGCCTGCTCAGTACGTGCTTGTTGGTCTTCGTCACCGGGTGTCCATGCACATTCCTCCTCTTCGCTGACGCTTGCTCTTCCGCTCACTGCCGCTTGATCTCTTTTCTTCCTTTTTTTATTTTCTTGCATCTCAGCTCTCTTCTCCAGCAGGTGCCCGGCCATTGCAAGTTTCGCATCTCTAGGCACATGGGTACACCCAGCAACCTCAGAGTATCCTGCACCGGCTCCTCCTGCCAAATACTTCTTCAACCGAGACACCCCTCCTCCCCGGTGTTCTATTTTACAATAGTTGCAACCCCAACACCTACGGTTGCCATCCAACATAACTCCGTGTGACCATCCAATGTCATTTGGTCGTTCCTTAGGAGCCATATAATGCTTAACTGTATCTCCTAAATTTAAGAAATATAAATTATAAATCCCACTAAATTTAAGAAATATAAAATATACATTAAAAATATCTTAATTTGATACTAAATTAATTTTTACGTAGAGCTAGCGATTAGTTTACAAATAAATCATGTATGAATTTTTTTAAAAATACAAAATACATTATTTTATGTCTACAATTAACAATGAAAATAATATCATTATTTCTACAACATGCAAGACTAAATTCAATATTTAATACATCTCAATATAGTTTTGTTCAAAATAATATCATTATTTCTAAATATGCATATAAGACTAATTTTTTTATTTAATACATCTAAATTAACTTTAAAAGTATTTGTAAAATATTTATCACTAATTATATATTTAAATTATAAAAATCTCTAATTAAATTACATTATACATCTAAATTAACTTTAAAATTATTTATAAAATATTCAACACTAAATTTATATTTAAATTAAAAACATCTCTACTTAAATTACATTATACATCTAAATTAATTTTAAAATTATTTGTAAAATATTTATCAATAAATTTATATTTAAATTCAAAACATCTCTAATTAATTTAAATTATAAATATTAAATTTATTTTTTGTGTAAAATATTTATCACTACATATATATTTAAATTAAAAACATCTCTAATTTTTTTCAAAAATAAAGTATTCCATTATTTTATGTCTACAACTAATAATGAAAATAATATCATTAATTCTATAACATGCAAGACTAAATTTTAAATTTAATACATCTCAATTAAATGTAATAATTAAACATGAATTAAATAATACATCAAAAATAAATTAATTTCTACAACATGAATTAAGTAATATTTATATTATTTCTACAACATGAATTAAACAATACATCAAAAAAAATATTTATACAACATGAATTAAACAAAAATTATATTATTTCTATGACATGAATTAAACAATATATCAAAAATAATTTAAAACAATCTAATAAATTCTATTCTTACATTTTTTAAATTAAGGAAACATATAAAAATATAAAAATTAAATTATTTTTTATTCTCTCCCCCCCCCCCCCCCCACCACCGCCCCTGGCCGCCTCAGCCCCAGTCCCACCACCGCCGCCCCTGGCCGGCCCATGCACCGTCCCCCTCCCCCACCCTCACCACCGCCCCTGGCCGCCGCTGCCCCAGCCCCACCACCGCCCCTGGCCGCCCCAGCCCCACCACCGCCGCCCCTGGCCGGCCCATGCACCGTCCCCCTCCCCCACCCTCACCACCGCCCCTGGCCGCCGCTGCCCCAGCCCCACCACCGCCCCTGGCCTAGCCCCACCACCGCCCCTGGCCCAGCCCCACCACCTCCGTCCCCCACCGCCGCCCCTGGACGGCGCTGGCCGCCCCTGGCCCAGCCCCACCACCGCCGGTGCCCCCCCCACCACCTACTCCGCCCTCCCATCGTCCCACGCCCAGGCCCAGCGCCGCCCCCTTCTGCCAGCGCCCGTCCCCCACCCCCCCCTCGGGTTCCCACCTGTCAGATCTGGCCAGTGGCCGGCCAGATCTGACTGGTGGGAGCCCGACGGGGGAGGTGGGCACCGGTGCCCCCCCTCCACCACCTCCTCCGCCCTCCCACGCGCAGCCCCACCGCCACTCGACCCCCCAACCGACCACCCTCTATTTTATTTAAATAAAAATCCACAGGAGGAGGACTTACCTCCGATCGCCGTCCACCGCCACTCGTCGGTCGCCGCCGTCCACCGCCGCTCATCGCCCAACTAGCCACGGCCTGGAACGCCCCTCCGCCGGCCCGTTAAATGGCCGGACCGGCACGAGCGGGCCGTCCCGCACGTCCCTATCCGTCCCGTCCACAGACCGGTCTGGTACGTGACGGGACGGACGGATCGGTGCGGGTCAGTTCGACCCAGTCACGACCCACGCCCCGCCCGACCCGCTGGGCGGCTGGGTCGAGGCGGGTCGTGCGGATCAGGCCGACCCGGCCCGATCCGTCAAACCACAGAGGACATGTTAAAAGGTCTTATAATTATCTTAAATATTAGGATCTAAATTAAAATAGTCATCGGTCACGAAAGAACTCAAATGAATATAAGAACTCAGGATATCTTAAACAAAACACATAAATCACTTAACAACTGTACTAAAAATTTTATTGTACGAGATAGAATGAGACGGTACCGTCCCATCCCATCTCATACCGTGACCCAAACGCTCGAGACAGCGAATCTTAATTCAGACGGCCCTCCGTCTTTTTAAAGATACTTGCGAACACCACCTTTCATCGGGCACCGAAGCGCTACGTCGACAGAGGACATGCTAAACGGTCTTTCTTATAATTATCTTAAATATTCGGATCTAAATTGAAATAGTCGTCGGTCATGAAAGAACTCAAATGGATATAAGAACCCTCGCCCCCCCCCCCCCTCCGGGAGTGGTTCTCAGTTCTCTCCTCGGACAAGCACTGGGCGCCAAACCTTCTCCCCACAGTAGCAGGCAGAAGAAGAGGAGGAACCAGCGGCAGCGAGGAACAACCCCCACCCTACCTTCGATCTTACTCCCCGTCGCTCCGATCGATTCTTCTGCAGCTCCGGTGGATTCGATCCTTCTCCGGGATTCATTTCTTCTACTCGATCGATCCGATCCTTCGCCGCTGGGCTTGCCCCACGCTGTAGGGTTTCCCCCCTTGCGCCGGGGCGCCGGCATATACCTCAGTGTCCCCCTCCGATGTTGGTGGCGGGCGATGCGTATAATGTGGGCTAGCTCCTCCGCCTCCCCCGCTGCCGCTGGCTCGGTCGCCTCCGTTTTTTCTTTCGTCTTCTTGTTCTTTCTCTGCTTGCTCCTGCTCCTGCTCCGACCGTGATGGCCGGGCCGAGGGCTGTGCTCGGCGAGGGGGCGGCCTGGCAGAGGGACGAGGAGAGCGGGCTAGCCTGCGGCGCGGATGAGGACTCGCCGACCACCAAGAAGCCGCCCCGGATCGACGGCAGGTTCCCGCTGACCAGGTGGGAGCTCGCGGCCGCCGCGTCCGTGTTCCTTCTCTTCACGGCGGGGCTCTTCTCCGTCTACGTCACCATGCCGGAGGCCGAGTACGGGGAAGCCTTCCGGCTGCCGCGCAGCATTTCAGATCTCCGGCTCCTCAAGTGAGTTAAATCTTCTGTTTTTCTCTCTTCCACCGCAAATTCTTTTTTTTTTTTTTGGTAATTCAGGGCGCGATTATGCTGGATCACAAAGAAGGGTGGGGACTTTTTAACGAAGCATCATTTGTTTGATGTTGGTATGATCTGTGATGTTTGGGCACACATTGGAGGTTGTAGTTTCTTATGTCTATATGCGGGTATGGTTTCGATAATGCATGAATTGAAATGCTTAATATTTAGTTTAGTTTCACCCTTTTTTTTTGATTTGTTGGGGGGGGGGGAGAATAAGGCATCTACCTTCGAGGAGTCCGTTCCACTTTCAACCAGATGAGGAGGCAACTAGCGTTTTTTCTTCCCCTTTTGGGATATTTTCGAAACTTAGATTCATTAGGTGAAATTCAAGTGGGAAGACGATCGTTATACTGGAATCCATTTTCTCATCGCAGTACATGTTTCACCTCTACCCACCGGGTTCCACTCCACCCCACGCCACCCCAAATTCCTGGCGCTGATGCCTCTGCCTTATACTTTGCTATTCAGAAAAACACATCAGTAGGTTAAAGTTTTTCCTTTCTGCAACAGAAGGGTACGCGTTGAGCACAATGACTATTTGGTCACTTGGTCGTCATGGAAAGACTGTCCCTTTCCAGTTCGTTTCCACGTGAACTAGGTTTGGCACACAGAGACTTTCTTTGTAACGTCCTTTTCTTAGTGATTCCATTAGAAAGATACGCTCCCCCATGTCCTCTCTATGATCCTTTGGTGTTGTTTATTGGAGGAACAATTGGGGATAATTGGAGAAATTGTCCCATGGTAACAAGGTGCAAGAGGATAATCTGTCCACAGCGTGCATTCTCGTCCTTGTTCTAACGTGGTCAATATTAGACACCATTTGGAGACAATTATGTTAGAAATTCCAATGATTGGAATGTCTGGCATGACATAATTGTTTCCATATGGAAAATGGGTGCATTGGCTTCTGTCCAAGTGGATGTGACATTGTAATTCGATCAAAGGGCAGAGGCATACTAGCATGTGATATAGTGTAATGTGTTTAGAGAATGCTTGCAAATTAGAATTTGCATGAGAAAGCTTGGACAATATCATGATACAGATTTATTCAAGTGGGATTGGGTTCTAAATGAATTGAGAAACATTTGCAGGATGTGGTCTATGAGAGTTGGAATTAGGTGCTCGACAATGACAAATAATACTCTCCCTTGCTTATGCAGTTTACAGTGAACATGGATAGGCATTTCTGAGATTTGAGAAGCAATAGGGTTCCAAGCATTTCAGAAATTTGAGAAGCAATAGTGTTCCGATATTATGAGAAAAATTGTGGGTGATCTATGCCAGACATAAGGAAAATGACTTTTTTCAAAGGGTATAATGTAGGCAATTTTTCAGTCCAAATGAAATTCTTAAAACAATGATAGAAAAAAATGTACTTGGAGTGGTACATGGTATGTTTGACTGGTACACATTTATAACATTGTTTTTGTATCGAGGAGAACAAAGAGGTAGAAGTGTTATCCTCTGTTTCAGATGCCAAATGAGAGAATACAACTTGTAGAGTAACTATTTTGCCCTAGGGAGTCTGGTCTTTGATGAATAAATTTATGAGACTGTTTGCACGCGGAATTTACGGACATCCGTTTTCGTCGGATGGATATGCGTATATTTGGGCATATTTATGAATTCCGCGCTTTTGGGGTTTATCAGACGATTTAGGGTTCGTGTACAGACTTTTTCCCACCGACCGAAGTCGGTGTTAATTTACATCGGTACAAGTCCGAACACCTTTGATTAATTGTCGAAGAACACCTTTTTGTCTCTATGTGTTGTGACATCAATGATCTTGATGATCGCCCATTACGGGTACATACTCTTGCAAAGTATTTGGTGACTTTATTTCTTGAACACATGTGATTTGAATTACAATCAGTCTTTCAAGACCTTTTCATATAGTCCCGATTGTATAATCGGGTCTTCGGGTTTACATCCGGTCGCAATCAGAGCCTTTGAATTTGCTTTCATTTGTATTTGGATCTTTGAGTTTACTTTTGTCCTGATCGGGCCATTGAATTTACTTTTGTCTCCTAATCAGACGATTAAACTTGAATTCCATCACGATCGAACCGTTGGATCGCCAAGATGATCACTGCTGGTCCGTCGGAATTACTTCATGGTCATGATCACTCTTTTGATTGTGATCGGGCCCTTAAGTTGGCTTGGTGTCCATAAAGGACATTTCCACTTGAGGCGGGATATATTTGTAATTTTCCCTCCGTCATGGTATTTTTGCAGCTTTCCCAAACATTGGGATGCTATTGGAATTTATGACTCTTTCTGGGTATTTCCACCCTTATTCGGAAATAGCCCTGTCACTTCCTGACTTCTTGGGCGTTTCCATTACTTTTGACTTTTCAGAGCATATTTGACATTTCTTGACTTCTTGGACATCGCTCGTCGTTTGACTTCCTGGGCGTTCTTGATTTCATTTCTTGACTTCTCGGAAATAGCCATGTCATTTGACTTCTTGGATATTCCTGGTCTTCATTTCTTGACTTCTCAGAAATAGCCCCGTCATTCGACTTCTCGGGTATTCCTTGTCTTCATTTCTGGACTTATCAGGAATAACCTCGTCATTTGACTTCTCGGGTATTCTTGTCTTCATTTCTGGACTTATCGGGAATAACCTCGTCATTTGACTTCTCAGGTATTCCTTGTCTTAATTTCTGAACTTCTCAGGGCTCCATGAGAAGATATATGGATTTAGATGATTAGCCATAAGCCGAACTCAGGAGAGCGCACACCGCTTCAAGGAAGGGCGTGGTCCCGCTCCACCGAGTCGTGCAAACGGCGTAAACCAGAATGAGGGTATTTTGGTAATTTTGAGACCCCACAAGTGGAGCTATTTTTGCAATTTTCCTACAACCATGGGTGTTTCTATAAGTTTTCCTTCATCGGGGAGATTTCTGTAATTTTCCCGCTATCGGAGGTATTTCTATAATTTTTCTGCCCTTGGGGACTGTGAGACACGGAAAAAATCTAATCGACTTTTTATCGTAGATAAAATATAGATTTTGTTCTTTTTGAAAAGAAACATCCCCCTCTAAGTATAGAGGGTGATTCCGTGTGTGCGTATAGTATCAGACGATTTGAGTTCGAGTGCTGGACCTCTCCCCATTGACCGGAGTCAGTGTTGATTTACATCGGCCTAACGTCCGAACACCTTTGTTTGACTGTCAAAGAAATCCCCAACTTCTTTTACAGGGTTCTAAGGTTGAGGGCAAACTCTCTTGAAGAGCTCATGATGTCCACTCACTCACCACCGACCAACAGAAACAATTGAATTAGGGCTAGGTCTGAGCAAAATCCTAGGATTTAAGAATGAAATGCAAATATGTAGAAGCCATAGGCATTTTTGAAGTAGAGAGAAGTTTTCTGGACCCCGAGGGTATTTCGGTAATTTTACCACTCCAGGGGTATTTCGGTAATATTCCCAGGCCAAGGGTATTTCTGAAAATTACATTTTTATAATTTTCCTGCCATCGGGGGTATTTCTGTAATTTTCCCGCCATCGGGGATATTTCTGTAATTTTCCCTACATCCGGGATATTTCTGCAATTTTCCCGCCATCGGGGACATTTCTGCAATTTTCCCATCATCGGGGACATTTCTGCAATTTCCCTGTCATCCGGCGTATTTCTGCAATTTTTCCATCATCGGGGATATTTCTGCAATTTTCCCGTCATCGGGGGTATTTCTGCAATTTTTTCGCTACCGGAGGTATTTCTGCAATTTTTTCGCTACCGGAGGTATTTCTGCAATTTTTTCGCCATCGGGGACATTTCTGTAATTTTTCCGACATCCGGTGTATTAATGCAATTTTTCTGTCATCGGGGACATTTCTGCAATTTTCTCGTCATCGGGGACATTCCTGCAATTTTCCCGTCATCGGGGGTATTTCTGCAATTTTCTGTCCACCGGGGGTATTTCTGCAATTTTCTGTCCACCGGGGGTATTTCTGTAATTTTCTGACCACCGGGGATATTTTTGTAATTTTCTGACCACCGGAGGTATTTCTATAATTTTCTGACCACCGGGGGCATTTCTATAATTTTCTAACCACCGGGGGCATTTCTATAATTTTCTGCCCACCGGGGTATTTATGTAATTTTCTACCCACCGGGGGTATTACTGTAATTTTCTGCCCACCGGGGGTATTTCTGTAATTTTTCTACCCTTAGGGACATTTCTGCAATTTTTCTGCCCTTAGGGACATTTCTGCAATTTTCTTGCCCTTAGGGACATTTCTGCAATTTTCCTACCCTTGGGGGCATTTCTATAATTTTCCAAGGTTCTTCATGGACTTTGGCTATTTATGAAATTTGTATGGATCTTCATTCCAACAACTTTGATAATCAAAAGACATCTTGAAATCTTCAAGCCACCAAGAGTTTTAGGAAATAACAAAACTTAGTGGAGTTGAAAACCTCCATATGATTTTGCACCGTCTTCTCTTCTTTTTCATCCCGGAGTTCTTATTGTCTTCTCTCGGCCTCTTTTGAGCAGAGTTTCAACCTTCCACGAGAGTCTCCCTCCTCCACAAATGGAGAGGGCTTGGGTTTTATAGGAGGTGGAGGAGGCCAATGGGGAGATCTCCCGGACCTTGGAGGAGGTAACTCCATGCCTTTTCACCTCCCAATGTCTCTTCCTCTTCTTTTCTTCCGTTTCTTCTTCTCCCTATTCTTCCTCCCCCGGAGGTGCAACAACAAGAAGGGAGCGCGCAGGGAGGGCCGGGGGGAGCTCCCCCGGTGCGCAACAGCAGGAGGGGGGGGCCTCCCCCTTGGTGGGAGCAGCAGGCCGGGGGGCCTATCCCGGGTGGGTGCAGCAGTAGGCCGGGGGGCTTCTCCCCCCGGTGGCCAAGGAAGGCAGTATCGGTACCGGTTTCGGCCGGTTCCGAAACCGATACGTACCGGTTTCGGTTTTGGCCGAAACCGGATGAAACCAGTTAAAAAATTAAAAAAAGTAATAATCCTGTCTAGTTTCGGCCGAAACTGACCAGTGTGCAGCAGAGGGGGGGGGGACTCACCCTGACTGGTTTGATCATAAATATAAGAAGGATTGTAGTCACCACCTTCTAGTGGCCACGGTGAGTTCTGGTCACCTTTTTGGCTAATGGTGAGCCTAAGCAAGTGCTCACGCTTCTTCGATTTATGAGCGAGTGTGCATAACTTTGTATCGCTCAGAAGGTGTTTGATGAAATGCCGATAATATCGATTTTCTTAATTTCTGATTTAGATTTTTTTTCTTTTATGAAATTACCGGAATTTATGAACTTTTTTGGGTTCAACAGAGACTTGCCCAAGATGGTGTTTAGGGTTTTGGTCTTGAAGGATTCTTCATGCTTCTAAGGTCTTCTATTTCTCTATGTACAAGAAGGGATGATACCTTTACTACTGCAGGATTTACATTCATCTATTTGTCAAGAGATATTGAGATATTTTAAATCCATGGGAATCACAGTTGCTCATGATCTGGGAAAGTTAAAAATGATTGGTTCCCTTTCCTTATTTGGAGCATTGGGTTTGTGGTGACAGAATTTGAAAAATAATGGTTCCTCTGGTGGCAAGACATTGTGTTGTGTAATTTGCACGTTACTTTAAGAGGGTAGAAGCTGTTGCTATCTGACAACTTCTGTCAAGTTTTATGTTTCAGCTATCAATGCTGATTGAATGCTATTATCTCATATCATCTATTTATATATCATAAACAACTTGCTGTCTCATTTCTAGAATTTCTTGTTCCCACTCAACATTCCATGGACATGGATGTGATTTTCCCCCCCTAGGGTTCTGCTTCTGCCTTCTGCTGTTAGATGTATAACTCTTACACATTCATAAATGTAAGTGGGTATCTACTTTTGCAGCATAAAGATTGATGGATGATTTCTTGCCCCTTTTATGAATGTCACTCATTTCAGCTGCCCTGATGAGTATTTTATGTACAACACTCTGTTTTCTTGCAATTTTTTTTTGCCATTTTGTTGCCAAGGAAATACCTCTCGTAGCTTCTGGCTGTAGCAAATAAGATAGTACTGCTTCTGATAATAATTTTTATGTCTTATGATTTGTTGTGGTTATCAAATGACTCTCTCCACTGATTTATACATTTAAGTGATATAAAAACTTCTGGAATGGTGGTTACTATTTTGGAGGGTTTTTTTCGTAAAAATATGGTGATGCTCTTTTTGGGGAATCTCTTGTACATGGGTGTTCATCTTTTGGGGTTGGGCATACTGTAAGTTTCTCCTGTTGTACATTTTCCTTATCATTTTAATTAATATGTGGTGCAATCCACTTTAAAAATGAATTAATTCCTTTCTGACCATTTGTTTGTATGTTTTCTCTATTTTATTGCTTATTCTTTCCTGTTAACTTCAATATGACCTTCTTTCCCTTTTTTCTTTTACTTTTTCACAGGGATCATTTTGCAGTGTATGCAAAAGATTATCAAGCAAGGTTTATGCTAGGTTACTGTTCCACGTACATCTTCATGCAAACATTTATGATTCCTGGCACCATATTCATGTCATTATTGGCTGGTGCTCTTTTTGGTGTTATTAAGGGTGTTCTGTTGGTTGTCTTTACTGCAACTTCGGGTGCATCGTCTTGTTATTTTCTCTCTAAGTTAATTGGCAGACCTCTAATTTCTTGGCTGTGGCCTGAAAAACTGCGATTTTTCCAGGCAGAGGTACTTACTCTGTTTATATATCATTAACATATATGGCTAGGGTAGAAGGGAAAAGTGAAAAGGTATCATCTATCATATGTCACTCACAGTTTGTCATGAACTGTTGCAGGTAGCCAAGCGCAGAGAAAAGCTACTAAATTACATGCTCTTTTTGAGGATAACTCCAAGTTTGCCAAACACGTTCATAAATGTTGCATCTCCAATAGTCGATATACCTTTTCATGTTTTCTTTCTTGCCACTTTGGTTGGTCTCATCCCATCTTCTTATATCACTGTCAGAGTAAGTTGCCAAATTTTGTTACTACTTTTCAACTGTGAAGGTTTTATTTGATTACATTTTGCTTTTTTAGTATCTTTCTGATTTTGGCTGTTACTTGTGTTCTCTGGAAATAAGAAGTATGAAACTGTTGTTTAAAAGGGATTTTTACATATTAGTCCCTGTATTCTTAGCTAATTCAAAATAAATCCTTATAATCTTCAATATATTAAATAACTCTCTCAAATCTTCTTCCATTCCAAAATAAGTCCCTGTTGTCAAGGTTCGCTGTACGGTCGGTACGCATCGTGCCAGTGCTCTGGCGGTACGATACTGTAACGTGCCAACACATGATTTTTTTTTCTTTGCCTCCCTTGTGGCCATCTCCTCCTCAAACATGGACTTCCGGACTCCGGACTCTGGAGTGCGTTTTTTTTAAAAGATTGATTCTTGGAGGAATAGTAAAAGTGAGGAATGAATAGTATTTGACACTATTTGAAGTCCCAATAGGAATGACAAATCAAGAGGGGGGTGAATTGATTTCCATAAATTTTAAAACACAGCACCCCGATGTTAACTACGAACAGAGTGAAACAAGCTAAAATCGGATTTCACAATATAGATCGACACTAAATCACACGATGAGAATGGGGATAGAAGATAAAGAGCAAACCACGATACACCAGAATTTTTAGGTGGTTCAGCTACACCCTTGTGTAGCCTATGTCCACCCCTCACGGTGTGTGAGGATTAACCACACTAAAAATCATACATACAAACGGAGACGTTGTCTCCAACACGATGCTCCGCATCGACACACACACACACGGAGAACTACGATCTCCACACACAAGTTCGCTCACTGTTCAAAATAGTTACAGATCTATGCTCAGGAAACAAAATTGAGATAATAAAATGAGAATCTAGATCAGTCAGAGCTTCCCCTGTTGAAATTCCTTTGGCCTTCTTCACCGAGTTGACGGTAGCATCGCTCTTCTAGGATCGGTCGCACCTTCTTGACGATCCGCCAGCCATTTCCTCTTGATCAGACTCAGAAAACTCTCAAGGGACAAGACTTTCCTAACAGGAACAGATTTTGTTCATCTAACAATGGCGCTCTCCATGTTCTTCTGCTCTTCTCTTTTCTCTGTCTCCTTCGCTCCTCTGCATTTTTCTTCTCTCTCTCTCTCTCCCTTGCTCCTCGTTCTTCTGACCCTTATCCAAATGAGAGGATATATAGGTGTAGAACCATCCGGAAGCTTCCTTCCACGTGTGAGGGAGCGAATCCCGATGTCAGGTGTCTTGCTTACGGTCCCACACCCGTGTCAGTGTCGGACATGATTGGAGAGTATTCCCGTAACGGTCGGTCGACCTGTGAGTAGACTACACAACATAGAGTTAGAATAAAATAACATATCGGTCGACCTGTCTTCATACAACGGCTATCACAACTCTTCTCCGCCAATCTCCTCGTCGACTATCACAGCTCATCTTCGTCTATCTCCTCATCGACTAACACATCTCATCTTTGCCTATCTCCTCATCGACTAACTCACTCAGCTCACATCGACTATCTTAGCACATCTCTGCCTATCTCCTCATCGACTAACATAGCTCATCTTCGCCTATCTCAGCACACAACGACTATCTTAATTCAACTTTGCCTATCTGCTCATCGACTAACACAGCTCATCTTGGCCTATCTCAGCACACAACGACTATCTCAATTCAGCTCCGCCTATCTCCTTATCGACTAACACAGCTCATCTTCGCCTATCTCACCACACAACGACTAACACACTCAACTCTCCTCGACTATCTTATCACATCTCCGCCTATCTCCACCAGCGACTATCACAACTCTTCTTCGCCTTTCTTTACACATCGCCTATCACAGCAAAAAATAACACAAGTTAGTCTCATTTCCTAAGGCATTTAACATGGTCTGACCTTGGGCATTTTGGTTTGTTTTCTTTGACATAAGATTGCGGTTTGCTGCAGTATATCTTAAAAACAAATTAGCCCCTCAATATACAATTGAAATCAAGGTAAATGTGAACTTATGACTTTAGTGAAACTCAATGGTCTTCAATCACTTGTGAACATCAAATTCATTCAACCCAGTGTTTTGTTATCATTAAAATTAACCGAGAGTCCAACAATCTCCCCATTTTTTATGATGACAAAACTCCAATGAATTTTAATAGTGCACACATTAATAATGGACTAGCAAAGCATTTCAACATCCATTCCACATTTCAAATTCAATCAACCACAAAGATGGCATAGGCGAGCTCTTTTTGAATTCAATTTTTCATTGTTTTTGGTTTTTCATTACGTTGACTCTCATGACATTGGACACTTGACCCCTACACACTTGAGCCTAGACACATGACCTACATAACAATGCATGAAATGCATGAGATGCTCACACATTCACACACTCACACAGCACACATAAGCATAAACTTAATTAGTAATAATCTTCTCCCCCTTTGACATCATCAAAATGGGGGTAAGGGCTAACAATAAAGCAAATCATTAGACATGAGAGCTTGTTAATAGATTCACTTCTGGGAGTGGCCTGAGAATTCATAAAGATAGACCATGATATTCTTAGATAAGTAGGGTTGAGTCCCCATGTAGGGCTGAAAATCGTACTAGGAGGGCAGATGGTCTTGATGGTACATTCATGTCTGCAATGTCCTTTGTGAGTGATTTCACAGCTGTGTTGACTTGAGAGACCTGCTTACTTAAGGAAACTAGCTGAGAGTCAATCCTCTTGAACTTCTCCTCAAAACTTTCCGTGCTGCCATGATCTCCAAAATGTGTGGATGACTGTCCATGACGTTTTATAACAGGCCTTTCTTCATCCATGGGCCTTTCCTCATACATGGCCACGTCTTGAGAACCATGACTATGGGCTTTTACTAGTTCCTGCCCATTTTTAGCAGAGTCATCACTGCTGCTTTTACTGCTATGCAGTTATAGTCCTTTTGTGCATATCTTCTAATACTAAATCATAAGCTTCTGGAGTTTGTTGCTGCTGCGTGTATCCTGAGCTGAATCTCCCCCAAAATTTTATCAGAGATTTCAAATATCAAAAAGACTCAATACTTGCTGACAGAAGAGCTACATATGGATTTCCAGGGGGGTTGATGGTGTACACGGTCCACCTTTCGGATTAGTCATTTGTACTATACATCTCAAATAGATCTGCAAAAGAGCTCACCTCTCTCTCAATGGACTGTGAAAACACTAGTGGACATGAGAGTAGACTAGAATGTTGGTACCAACCAAGATCACTGATGTTGGGTATGAAAATGTGACCAAAGAACAGAAGACTCGTACAAGAAGGTGTCAACTGGCCTTGATGAAGTTTGTAATAAGCATTGTGATAGCACAGGATTGGGTTGACAGAAATCAAGAAACATTGTTGACCAAAAGAGTCCTGGTTAAAAAAGGTTGGCAGTTCTGAAAAAAATGTTGGGATGATTTTCAAAGGAGTGTTCATAGAAATTGTGGGGTTAACAAGATAAGAAGGAAGAACTCATGAATCATCTCTATAAAATCTTCGTCATACTCTCTTTGGTGATCTATTTTAAAGCTCTCTAGTTCCAGGACTAGTTTTTATTTAACAAAGATTTTTTGGTCTTAGGAAACTTAAAAAGAAAAAGGAAGGGAGATATAAAATATATACACACAAGCATGCAGGATGTTATTTCAAGCAAAAAATCAAGTTGCTCAGGCAATTTATGCATGATCTGAAATGCAACTCATGTACTCGGGATGTCTCAATTTTGCACAGACCTAGTTCTAGTCTAAGTGTCGAAAATCTCTCTTCACTCAATGGTTTTGTTAAGATATCTGCAAGTTGGTGGTTGGTATCAATGAATTTTAACTCAAAATCACTCTTGACTACATGATCTCTTAGGGCCACTTTGATAACAGAATAAGGGAGAATAGGATGGGTTATTCCGCCTACTCACCCTTAACCTAATTTGATAGTAGGGTTAAGTTATTTGGGGTCGGTTAGGAATAAGACCCTTATTCTAGGAGTCACTCATTCTACCATTTCACATGGAATGAGTTATTCTCAGGGTAAGAATAAGTTATCAAACTCAAAAAGGACAAACCCAAGGAATAACTCACCCCGACCCACCTCATATAACTTATCCTAACCTGTTATCAAAGTGGCCCTTAAGAAATGATGTATAATCTCTATATGCTTTGTGCATGAATGCAGAACTGGATTTTTTGATAGATTTATTACACTTGTATTATCACACAGAATAGGCACATAATTCAAAGACATATTGAAATCAATCAATTGATGTTTGATCCAAAGCACTTGTGCACCACAACTTTCGGCGGCTATATATTCAGTCTCGGCTGTTGAAAGTGCCACAGAGTTTTGTTTCTTGGAGGCCTATGAAACCATCCACCTCTAAGAAATTGACAGGCACCACTAATACTTTTTCGATCAATTTTACAATCAGCATAATCAACATCATTGAAAGCAACTAATTTAAAATCAGATCCTTTGGGATACCAAAGTTCAAGATCAACAGTTCCAACAGATATCTAAAAAATCTTTTTACAAGAGCCAGGTGAGATTCTTTTGGACAAGATTGGAATCTTGCACACAAACACACACTGACTTGTATGTCTGGCCTACTAGCAATAAGATACAATAAGGATTCTATCATGCCCCTAAAGAGTTTTGGATCAACACATTTACCTTTCTCATCACTATCCAACTTAATAGTGGGCGCCATAGGGGTTGACTGGGCCTTCACATTCTCAAATCCATATTTTTTGATGAGCTCCAGTTTGTATTTCTTCTGATTTATGAAGATCCTTCTTTCATTTACCTCACTTGCAGTCCAAGAAAGAAACTCAGCTCACCCATCAGACTCATTTCAAATTCTCCCACCATGATCTTAGCAAATTTTTCACATAAAGTATTGTTAGTTGCTCTGAAGATTATATCATCAACATAAATCTGAACAACTAAAATATCTTTATCACAGGTTCTTGTGAATAAAGTCTGGTCTACCATACCTCTTTTGAAATCTATTTCAATCAAAAATGAGCTTAGCCTCTCATACTATGCAATTGGTACTTGTTTTAGCCCGTACAGTTCCTTTTGTAGCTTGAACACATATTGTGGATGTGTGGTGTCCTCGAAACTTGGAGGTTATTTTACAAAAACATCCTCTTGGATAAAACCGTTTAGAAATGCACTTTTAACATCCATTTGAAATAGCTTAAAATTCATGGAACAAGCAAATGACAACAAAATTCGGACTGCTTCTAGTCTCGCAACCGAGGTATAAGACTTATCAAAATCAATTCTCAACTCTTGGCTATAGCCCTTGGCTACAAGTCGGACTTTGTTCCTAACTACCAATCCCGTTTCATCCAATTTATTTTTGAAAATCCATTTGGTTCCAATAACGGGATGGTCCTTAGGACGTGGCACAAGGGTCCACACTTATTTCTTTGAAATTGGTGTAGCTTCTCATGCATAGTCATTAGCCAAGAATCATCTTTTATTGCATCTTCTACATATTTTGGTTCAATTTGAGAAATTAAAGCAATGTAATCATCTTCCATCACTTGCCTTAGTGAGGATCTAGTCCTCATACCATCTTCCAGATTCCCAAGAATTTCAGCTGGGTGGTTGTTTACACGCGGAAAAAATATAGTTCCGTTTTATTGGAAGGAAACAACATGCACATGTGTGTTTCGGCTTTTTAGAACTTGCGTGTTATAATTTCCGCGCGCGTGTTTCATCAGACGATTTAAGGTTCGTGTACTGGACTCTTCCCCACCGAATGAAATCGGTGTTAATTTACCTCGGACAAGTCCGAACACCCTTGATTAAAACTGCTAAAGATATTTTCCTGCCCTCATAATACTAGCCCTTTTGTCCAAAATATTGGTTCGAGAGAAGATATATATATATATATTTTACCCCAAGATAGGGCACCACTATAATTATCCCTCCCTGCGAGGGTTGATTTGCAGTATTTCAATATCTCCTTTGTAGAAGGGTCTTGATGCAATTTCCCATCAAAGTAGGAGTGCCCTTTAATGTTCATTTCTTCTGAAATTTCAGTCATTTTTTGCACATATTTTTGGATATTTGCACAATATCATGAAATTTGAGGGTATATTTGCAATTTTCAATTTCTTCATGGAATAGACATGTTTTTCGCCAACCTTGGACACATTAGGGGATGCTTGAATATTTCTCAAGAAATTTCATGATTTCCATAATTCCTGCATAATTTCTTGGGGACATTTGCACAATTTCCCAAAACATAGGGGTGAATTTATAATTTTACACATTAAAATCCTTCCATAGGGTCTTGAACATGAAAATATTAAAATGCTCCTCTTAGTCAATCAACATAGTTGCATGTAGTAGCATTTGAATCCACTTGAACTTATTTGAACCCATTTGTACATAACATGCTTGCTGCAGGGTATTTTAGTAAACTCTCCTCCTTAAGTAAATCCTCCACATAAAACATGTTTTTCCTTTAACAAAAGAAACCCAAGAAGGAGGCTTGCAACCTGCTGCTTTGCTGCCCTTCTTCTTTTGCGGCTGTGCTCTTGTTTCTTGCTGTCTGTTTTTCTTTCTTGGTGCTTGGCAGAAGCTCCCTCTTATAGGGGATTGAAGGTGGGGCGGAGGAGCTCCATTTGACCTCTCTCCGATGGAATCTCAAGAGGTAGACCTTTAGTCTCCCTCCTCCCTGTCTCTTCTCATTCTTTTACTGCAGTTTTTACTTCTTTCTCTCCATCTTTCTCCTTTTTTTTTTTTTTTTACTAGCCGCAGGGGCCATGGGCGGAGGGAGATTGGCAGGCCCGAGGTGTCCCTTTCTCCTATAAAAGACTCCGTACTGCTTAAAAAAATGCATCTTTCAACACGTGGAGCTTCCCTTTTAGTAGTTTGTGAACGGATGATCTAAGACTTGATTCTTTTCTTGTCAGAACATGTGGGTGATGACACTTGTCACTTCTTCCATGGACATATGTGCATATATATATGTATTTCTCATACACTTAATTTCAACCCCTTCATACTTGAAGAATAGTCCAAAACCACCTTCTTTTGAACCTTCGAACGGTCATTGACGAGCCGTCTTGTGGACCCTTGTCAACTATGTGCACTTTTCTTCTTCAAAACAATTTTTGAAAATCTGAATTTTGTGAAAGTACCTTATGGGTTCAATAAATGCCTCCCACTGGGGGGTCCGTCGGAGCCAAGGGTGACGACGGGCGTCTCGTGCACTCCCTGACTTAGCCAACTTGTGACTTTGTTTGATTCATCATTTTATTAGATTTGGGGCTGATCAACAATTTTTTCTCTTTGTTGTTGTTGTTTTGTGGCAGTCATCATGTCTCGTGCTAGGGGGAGCAGTGGCCGCTGGTCGAAGGGGATGTACAAGGAGACAATCCCTGTTACTTCCAAGAAGCTGATGCCTTCATGGGGTTCTCCAAGAATAACTGCGGAGAGTATTTATTCACTTGATCGAGGGCTTTCCATGATTGCTACGGGCCCCCTCCCAAAGGATGAACCTGAAGGAGGAGCAGTTGATTTGAGTTTGCTTATCCCTCAGAGAGGCTTTTATGAATATCAGCTACCACGCGGGTATCCGAGACATTTTCCCTTGGACATGCATTTATTTCCTTTCATCCAAAATTTTATTCCTCCAGACATGGAAGAGGATGACAGTTGCTTGCCTGCGGCCTGTTGTCAGATTGAGAGGGCGATCTTGATAGGGCGTGATAGCATGCTGGGGACTTGCAAGACTTCATTCCCCAGTTTTTCATTGACTAATGGCCGTCACATTCAATTTCCGGCCTCCTCCCAGCTGGGCTTCTTCAGTGCCGAGACAGGATGTCCGACTAAGATGAAATCATTCGCACCAGCTACTTGGGACTAAGGGGCCAACACAAGACATTATCAGATGCCGCTCCTGGATGCTTCTTATCTCCTTCGGGCACAGAATTTGCCGGTGAAGGGTATGATAAATTATGCTTGCTTGATAAAATTGTGAGTGGGTCCTCTCCCAGTTGGTATGGCAGGTGGTCCGTGATTCCTTGTCACAGATTTCATTTGGGAGCCACGGAGTGGCTAATGGGTGTTCTTCACTATTACAGCCGCCTATTAGACCTGGTTGGGATTCGCCATGCAGTCACAACGACCTTATACAGATATCCTTGCTATGCTGAATTGCTTCAGGCAGGGTTTGCCGTCCCAGAGCGATCCGCCCTGACCCGCACGACCCGACCCAGGCGGTGGGCATTCCGCCCGGGTCGTGGGTCGTCACCGGGACGCTCCATTATTTTAATATTATATTATATTATATTATATATAGTCTTTTTCTATTTTATTCTATTATTTTATATATATTATATATATAAAAAGTCTTTTTTTATTTTAACACGGAGCGAGATGGACCGAGACGGAGCGAGACGGGACCGACCTGGCCCGTCCCAGGCCGTGACCGGGACGGGCGGGTCGGTCGAGACGGCAAACCCTGGCTTCAGGCTTTGGCAGAACGCTTCAACCGCCGCTACAACACTTTTGCCACTGCTGAGGGTGAAACTTCCCTTGATTTGTGGAGTTTGCACAGGATTTCAGGTTTACCCATCTCGGGGCGACCTTATGAAGAAGTTACTCTAGATGATTTGCACAGAAACTTCTCCACGGGACTGGGAGAGTATGGCTTGTCCTTTAGCTTCGATACTTGATGAAGGTGTGGCGAGACTTAGCCTGGGCTGGAAAAAGCAAAGCCCCATCTGCTTCCTCTGGTGCTGTGAGGGTCAGCCTCAATGCATGGGTTTCATATTTCTATAATGGGCCGTTCTGTTTCTATGAGAGCTTTGCAGAGGATGACATGCCTCTGAATCAATATTATCAACTCATTTTGCATCCTCAGGAGAGTAGCCGCAATTTTCCTGCACTGGTGAATGTGGGGTGGAATCCTCGCAATATTCCAGACCGGACTTATCTTGCTGCCTACCTTGTCTATTGGCTTGCTACATTTGTTGTGCCTTATGGAGAGGAGGGTCTTGTTCGCCCAGAGCTTATTTACCCTACTTGCATTCTTGCTGATGGGCATAGACTTGCCATTGCACCTGCTGCCCTTGCAAATATTTACCATGGCTTTGGTAATTTGACATCGCACAGCTCTCCCAGGGATCGGAGCCTATCTATGACTACTCATTATCTGAGCGCATGGGCTGGTCTATTGCTGCCGCCTCTATGTCAAAATGTTTCAGTTGAGAACCTGGTTGCTCCTTTGATCTTCTTATTCAGGAATCGCCCGAACTCGCGCTTATCGGAGCACTTGTGGAAGGCTCGTAGGCTATTATCTTTTGTTCCCACGCAGGGGAAGGAGGGCTTGCCCTTTGCCCGTAGCTCTTGCGACTTTAGGCCCTTTGTCATTGAAAGCTCAGATAGGGTCTCCTATGGCCTTCCTCGTTGCCAGATTGATGACACATCGTTTTATGAAGATTGGCTCTGCAGCATTCAACCCAGTGTCCTTGTTTTCAGGAAGGGTAGCACTGTCTTCTTGGAGCCTTATCATCCGCATCGCTTTGCGCGGAACTTTGGCTACGACCAGTCAGTTCCTCCTGATGCTGATTTTGGCTTGATTGGGCGGATACACCGGGGCCATGATATTCACTTGGTTGCTAGCAGTTGGTGGGACTTCTTCTTTAGAGGAGTGTCAAAGCCACGTTGCATTCTTCCGGATGCAAAGAAAATTGGTCAGATTGATATATATTATGCCCGCTGGTGGTTCAGGCATAGCAATGTATTCAGGCAGTCTCCACATGAATTAAAAGAAAGAGAAGAAGCCCATTTAAAGCGGGCAGACTTGCCTCCTCTTATTATTGATAGATCTTTCCTTCATGCTCAATTCTCCCAAGTTGCTAGAGATGTCCGAGACATCCGTGCCGAGTGTGAGGCGAAGAACGGGCCAGTTACCATTGATCGGCAAGCTTACACGGGAGCTATTAAGTCTTTGAGGCGGCGTGCCGCTGTTTCTTCAGAATAAGGTGCAACTTCTACAGTGCGTAAAGTATATTCATGGTGGGAGCATTTCTTGTCGGATTGTGGCTATTCTCCGAATGTCGACAAGGCCACTCCACTACATCCTGAAAATTTCAGCGATGACTTATGGCCACAGTGGCAAAGCCATTTAGTGAGCTCCATTGTTCGCATTGGAAAGTTTGAGCAGCTTTCCTTGTTGGAAAATAGTACTGTCCTGCAAGATGTCTGGGATGCAGTGGCTACGGCTGGAGAGATTGTTGGCCTTCAAGCAGAACAAGTAGTGTTAAGGCCCACTTTCTCTCTTGCTCCTGAGGGTGAGTGACGTCAACTTTCGCCCCTTTTTCTTTTCTTTTCCTCATGATTAGCTGAGCTTTTCTTTATACTTCATCTGTATGTGGCTTTGACTCATTCTTCCTTACCCTCCCCTTTTTGTTCACAGCGAGCTTTGTTACAGTGGTGGATGCTTCCACAAAGGGGAAAAAGGCCCCCGGGCCAGCGAAGCGGGTGAGGTCTTCTGAAGAGGAGGGGCCAAGCACCCGAGTTCGTCTTCCTCGCGCAAGAGGGAGCTCGTCGCAAGGGCAGTGAGGTGACTTTTGTGGAGTTTTAGATTTGCCCTTAGAATACTTTGTGGCGCTTCATTGATGACCCCCTTTCTTTGGTCTCCAGGTTCTTCCATTGCCAAGATCATACGCACACTCTCTCCCACAAATGAGGTGGCGGTCCCAGGGTCGGAGCATGATATGGAAGATGGAGAATTGCAGGATGATGACTATAATCCTGTGTCTAGTGCTTCACCCCCATCTTTATGTGGAGGTCATCATAACACTGTTGGTTCTGGTATGACTATTTTGAGGCGCCATACTATCTATCTCTTTCTTTTGTTGCCTTGTTTATTCTTCCATTTTTATTTTTGTCAACATGACTTCTCTTTTCCTTTTCTCTTTTTGCCAGGGGTTCATGAGGATAGGGACATAGCTGTGTCTCATAGGCATGACCCGGAGTCGACTGTCGCCCCGCTTTCTTCGAGTAAGGCTATGCCTCATTCTTTCTTTTTTTTTAGTTGAGTTTGTGGGAAGCGATCTGACAATCTCACTTTCAAGTGGTTTGGATGCATCCATAGCATTCTCGGTGCAGGAGTTCACCACACTTCTCAACTCCGGGATGAATGTGGATTTGCCTGATTTTTCTGCCAACCCCTCTGCAGATAGGGAGATGGTAGCCAAATATTCCCAAGCTCTTCTTGATGAGATTTATAAAGAACAAGCTCCACCCACAGAGGGACAGAGGCAGGATACTGGAGCTTTGTCAACCTCTCCACTACTGGGAGGTGACCATATACCCCATACAACAGGTGATTGCATTCAACGTTGAACTTGTAATTGTTCCTCATTTTGTTGACATTGCTGCATAAATTTATCATCTGAGTATCTTATGCAGTTGGTAGCCCTCATGTTCAAAATCCCTTGGAGTCTTTAGAGGGGACAAGCAGAGGTGCTTTGCCTTTGGATTCAGGGGGTGGCACCTTGGACGCCGGTGCTCAGGGCGAGGAGACAGCGTTAAGGCATAAAGGTGAGGTTGTTACCCCACGGAGGAGAACCCAGCCTTGACCCCTTTAGAGGGGAATCCCGAAGGTTCTCCTCGTGCCTCAGGAGACACAGTCTGTCTTTCTGATGAGGAGGAGACCGGCCAGAGAGGTATTTTACTCCTTCATAACAGTATTTTATAAATTGAGACAACTTTGCGGGTTGACCCTGATTCTTTCTTGCAGGGGACATTCAAGGGGCTGAGCTTGCCTCATTGAGCAGAGATGAAGAGGTCTTAGATTCCGTGGCATTAGGTATCTCCATCTCTTTTCTTCCTTCAGACCACTAATGGCTTTAATTATATCAACTGCTAATCATTTATTCTTTTTGCGATTTTCTTGCACCACATAGGGAGAGCAAAGCCTCGGGAGGAACTTAGGGATGCCTCAACCTCTGCTGCATCCCTGGTTATAAGGGCTGAAACTTCTAAGTCCTCTCAGCTAGATAAGCCTTCAGGGGCTCCCACCGTCTCAGGTAGTCTTTTCTCTTTGCATGTTATCAAATTTGTTGTTTGATGTGGGTTGAAAAACAAGGATCATAACCATTCTCAATGTTTTCTTCTCTTTTCCTCTCTTTTATTTTGGCAACTTCTTTCAAGGAAACTCTCCCGTAGATTGACGACTTCCTCTACCATGGGATTGAGTGGCAGCATGGCCCTCAGATTGCACCTTTTGTGGGGGCAGCCCTCATGGTTGATACCTTGATTGGCGGCGCCCGGAGTTTGTTCCAGGGGGCCGAGCTTCCTCCAGTGGAGACTGTTCGCAACACCCTTACGGCTGCACGCGAAAAGCTATCATGGGTTAGGGTTGCCGAAAGAACCCTGGATGGGGGCAGTGGATAATGCTTGGCAAGAATTTCAACAGCTATATGAAGCCTCAAATTGGAAAACCCAAGAGCTAAGGATCAAGCAGCTGTAGGATGAAATAAAAACGGTACGTGACCAGATCCGCGAGAGGAGATCCCAGGCTGAGGGTTCGGGATCGTCGCAGCTCTCTTGAGACTATCATTGTTGAGAGCAGGAGTCAGGCTACCTCGCTTCAGGAGATCGTGCGGACCATTTTGCAGAAAATTGCGGCCTTGGAAGCTTCAGCTGAAACGAGTGCCAAAGCGGTTCAGGAGGCGCAGGCTGAGGAGAGTTCTCTTGCTATAGAGTGCTCAGGCATGGAGGAGACCCTCGCCGCAAAAGAACAGGAGCTTGCCGATTTGCATTGGACTCAAAACTCATTTTGTGACCAGGTATGTGATCCTACTGAAATATGAGTTAAGGTGGTTTGATTTTAAATATGTGTGTAGGATGGGAAGGATCTGCTGTTGATATGCGGGTGTTGAAGTGAGGAGCGTTCCCTTGCTATAGTGAAATTGTTCATACATTGACGGAGGCATAAATTCTTTTGTTCTGGAAACCTTTTTTTTTTTACACTAGCTTTAGTGCCCTTTTGGGTTTTCACCAAAACTAGCCTCCTTTAGTTTTTTCCAGCGCGCCCTTTCGGGTTTTCACGCTGAGGGGTTACCCATTTTTACCTGAGGCGCCCTTTCGAGTTTTCACCTCAGTCGGATTTTTTAGGTCTTTTTGCCCTCAACCACCCCTGTGATGGGAATGGCTAAGTCCGCTGGGGCACCTCTATTTTAAGCCCCTTTTTTCTTTTTTCTTTTTTTTTTCAGAATCGCTCTTGACAAGAGAATTACACTCTTAGGGTGTAAATGGATGATTTGTGGTCGACCAGGGAACTTGGAGGCCGAAGATTTAGGAATTTGGGGCTGACCAAAGAAATTGGAATGCCGAGACTTGAAATTTGGAATTTGGGGCTAACCAATGAAATTGGAAAGTTGAAACTTGGAATTTGGAATTTTGGGGCTAACCAATGAAATTGGAAAGTCGGGAAACTTGGAATTTGAAATTTGGGGGCTAACCAATGAAATTGGAAAGCGGAAATTTGGAATTTGGGATTTGGGGGCTAACCAATGAAATTGGAGAGCCGAAAACTTGGAATTTGGGATTTGGGGGCTAACTAATGAAATTGGAGAGCCGAAACTTAGAATTTGGGGTTTTGGGGCTAACCAATGAAATTGGAGAGTCGAAACTTGAAATTTGGGATTTTGGGGGCTAACCAATGAAATTGGAAAGCCGAAACTTAGAATTTGGGATTTTGGGGCTAACAAATGAAATTGGAGAGCCGAAACTTGGAGTTTGAGATTTGGGGGCTAACCAATGAAATTAGAGAGCCGAAACTTGGAGTTTGGGATTTTGGGGCTAACCAATGAAATTAGAGAGCCGAAACTTGGAGTTTGGGATTTTGGGGCTAACCAATGAAATTAGAGAGCCGAAAACTTGGAATTTGGATTTTGGGGGCTAACCAATGAAATTGGAGAGTCGAAACTTGGAATTTGGGATTTTGGGGGCTAACCAATGAAATTGGAAAGCCGAAACCTAGAATTTGGGATTTTGGGGCTAACCAATGAAATTGGAGAGCCGAAACTTGGAATTTGAGATTTTGGGGTTAACCAATGAAATTGAAGAGCCGAAAACTTGGAATTTGGGATTTGGGGGCTAACCAATGAAATTGGAGAGCCGAAACTTGGAATTTGAGATTTGGTACGGTGGGACATGAACGAGAACTGTTTAAAGCAACCGTGACTTTTGGATTTTCTTGGGGGGAAACTCCCCTATCCTTCCTTACTCTCCTGCGGAGGAGGGCAAGTCTTGTGTAGATTGTTGCTGGAACTCATGCTCGGGAGTATAGTATAATTTCAAGTGTTTTCCATTCAATGGTGGAAAGGGGTTTTCCCTTTTATGGTCGACGACCTTGTAAGCGCGTCCTTCATAGACTTTGGAGACGATATATGGCCCTCGCCAACTTGGTTGTAATTTGTCACTGGACTTTCCAGCCATGACTTCTCTTTCTTTAATCATGACGAGATCGCCCTTTTTGAATGCTCTTTGTCTCACAAGCTTATCATAGGCTCGGGTCATTCGGGCTTGATAAAGTTGCAGGTGTTTGTAAGCTTCCAGCCTTTTGCCTTCTAGATCGGAGAGCTCTTCGAGTCTATTCTGTATTTCATCTTGTTCATGGGCTTGGAGGCCAGCATGCAAAGCTACCCTGTAGGAAGACATTTCAATCTCAATTGGGACTACGGCTTCTGCCCCATATACTAGAGAAAAGGGCGAACAACCGGTGGGAGTTTTATATACGGTTCGGTATGTCCAGAGAGCTTCACGAATTTTCTCTCCCCAGTCCCTTTTGCGACTGCCTATTATTTTGGCAAGCAGCTTGCAAAGAGTCTTGTTGAATGCTTCAGTTAACCCATTGGCTTGAGGGATATATATTGTTGAAGTTCTCCAGTCTATGTGAAACTTGGCTGCCAGTGTATATATTGTCCTATTTTTGAATGGCGTGCCGTTGTCTGACATAATCCGGCTTGGCGTGCCGAACCTGTATATAATGTTATGTCTGACAAATTGAGCGACTGCTTCTCCGGTGACCTCTCGTAGGGGGGCTGCTTCGGCCCAACGAGAAAAATAGTCTGTTGTAGCCAATATGAACTTATGACCTTTAGAGGATGGAGGGAAAGGTCCGACAATGTCCATTCCCCATTCTGCAAACGGCCAGGTGGGGGCTGTTGGGTGTAGCGAGCCTGGCGACTTTCTCGGGACTGGACCAAAGACTTGGCATTGGTGGCATGTGCGGGCATATCGATTGTAATCCGCATACATTGCGGGCCAATAAAAGCCTTTAAGCTTTATATTGATCTTCATTTTATCTCCAGCTTGATGAGCACCGCAAAGTCCTGAGTTGACCTCGCGCATGATTATTTTAGCTTCTTTGGGCGAAAGGCAGCGGAGGAGAACATATTTATCTTTTTCATGGACCAATCTATATAATTGGTCGCTTATTAGCTGATAGGATGCCGCCCTGCGCAGGAATTGAATCCTTTGGGCCCGGTCAGGAGGGAGACGTCCATTCTTTACGTCGATAATGGGTTGACGCCAGTCATACTCCTCTTCCTGACTAGGAACATCTTCTTCCAAGGTATTAACCTCAGAAATTGTGTGGTCAGCATCTTCGTCCAGGACGTTAGGCATAAGCCTCCTGTGTCTGATGGTTATGTCCACTTCTCCCTCAGGGGGTAGCTTTATAGCAGAGGCTAACTTGGCTAAGGCATCTGCCTGGGAATTCCAGCTTCTGGGCACATGATTTATCTCAAAGAGATAGAATTTCTCCTTCAAGCTCATAACAGCTGTGTGATAAGGTGCTAATTCCTTCTTACGCACTTCATAGTCACCCAAGACCTATCGTATGACGAGCTGCGAGTCACCGTAGACTTTAATGCATTTGATCTTCATTTCTATGGCTAGCTGAAGCCTAACGATCAATGCCTCATATTCTGCTTCATTATTTGTCAACGGCTTCATGAGGGCACAAGAATTGTGGAGAATTCCCCCTTGAGGAGTGACGAAGACAATGTCGGCCCCTGAAGTGAAGGTGGTTGCCCCGTTAGCCTTCTTAATTGTTCGAGAAGCGCCATCAAAGTAGAGCTCCCAGCATGACGCATCAATGGCCAGGGATTCTTCCCCTTTTTGCATTGGACTGCTCTCGGTTTGTTCTTCTATTCCCGATCGGGATAGAAGTGTTTCTTCATCGGGCAATTCAATGTTAAGTGGAGAATCGGCCGGAATTGGATGTGCTGCCAGGAACTCTGCCATTCCTTGTCCTTTAATTGCCTTTTGGGGAACAAATGTTATGTCGAACTCCATAAGGAGTAACGCCCATTTTCTCAGCCGTCCTGTGAACACGGGTTGCTTAAGAAGAACTTAAGAGGGTCGTACTTTGAAATTAGCTCCACCGGGTGGGACAGGAGGTAATGTCTTAGCTTCTGGACGGCGAACACCAGTGCCAGACATACCTTCTCCATTGGAGTATAGCGGTGCTCGGGGCCCACCAGCTTTCTACTGAGGTAGTATAACGGTTGCTCTTTACCTTCTTCATTTATTTGTGCGAGCAACGCCCCCAAGGAAGCGTCCATGGCAGCAATATAAAGAATCAGGGGTTTTCCCTTGACAGGTGCTCCGAGTACTGGAGGAGTAAGGAGGTATTCCTTGATCTGCTCAAATGCTTCTTGACATTCTTGGTCCCATATAAATGGATCACCCTTTTTCATCAGTTTCCCAAATGGTGCACATTTTCCAGAGAGGTTAGATATGAAACACCTGATATAGGCTAGCCTCCCCCTGTAGAGACCGCAGTTCTGTTATATTCTTGGGCGGCGGCAATTCCCGAATTGCTTTGATTTTGTCGGGATCAACTTCTATCCCCCGGTACTTAATAATGAAGCCGAGGAACTTGCCACTTGAGACGCTAAAAGCACACTTCATAGGATTCATCTTGAGCTTGTATTGGCGGAGTCTGTCAAAAACCCGCCGCAAGTCATCTAAGTGATCTTCGTGCTTGCGGGTTTTCACGACGAGGTCGTTAACATAGCACTTGACTAAGTCGTGAAGCATTTCATTGAAAATCTTAGTCATAGCCCTTTGATAGGTGGCTCCAGTATTTTTCAAGCCAAAGGGCATCCTTTTGTAATTGAAAATCCCTTTAGGGGATCGGAATGCCGTATGGTCCTTATCTTTGACGGCCATTCGTATTTGATTGTAACCCGAGGACCCATCCATGAAGGACAGAGCTTCATATCCCGTGGTCATGTCGACCATGGTTTCAGTAATTGGGACTGGAAAATCATCCTTTGGGCAAGCTTTATTCAAGTCCTGAAGTCAATACAAACTCAGACTTGGCTATTTCTCTTTTTGATTGGGACTATATTGGCGAGCCACACTGGATAAAGATAGGGCTCTATGAAGTCCACCTCGAGAGCTTGTCAACTTCAGCGTTTACTTTAAGTTCCAGCTCATGACGCATGCGTCTCTGAGCTTGCTTGACATGCTTAACTGTAGGGAGTATCGCCAGCTCATGTTCTGCCACTGACGGCTCTAACTCGGGCATCTCTTTATAAGTCTAGGCAAAACAATCTTTGTACTCCAATAGGAGTTGTCTGTAAGCTTGTCTTTCTTGCTCAGTAAGGAGGGCACTAATGAAGATCGGTCGGGGTTCGTCAACATCCCCGAGATTAAGCTCAATCAATTCATCAACAGTTGCCTGCCCGCCATCTTCGAGTTCCCGTGGGGCAAGCTGCAGATCCATGAAGCCTTCATCTCCTTCTGACTCGATGGCATAAGCGTCGTAGCCACTTAAGTCGTCGATTCCAGTGACTTGAGGTTTTACAGAGCTTTCGACAAGGTCATGCACTTGTTGCTCATTTGTAGGTCGGGGACTCCGAGGGGAAGGCAACCACCCGATAGTGTTGACAGAATAGTAAATCTTAAGGCTGGGTTCCCAACACGGAGGATTGCTCTTTGCTTCACTTGCAGTAAACTTATGCAGTGTAGATGCAGCTTCAATGAGGACTTTTTTATTGGAAGGCTTAGACTGATTCCAAGAATGCGGTTGTGGGGGAAAAACCCGATGCTGCTTGATCTGGATAACTCCCCGTTGTATTAAATCCTCAAGTTGATCCTTAAGGACATAACAATCTTTTGTAGCATGTCCTGCCATTCGATGGTATCGGCAGAAACTGGAGCTTTTGGCTCACCGGCTCTAGACTGACCTGTGAATCGGAGGGAGTTGGATAAGACCCCGAGCCATACAAAATTCAAACAAGGGCTCAGTATGGGCCTTGACAAATGAGTTCGGAGCTTCCATCCGCTGTGCCAATCTCATCACGGGTGTTTTACCTTTGGATTCCACGGGAGGCTGGTTTACCCTAGTCCCCTAGGACCTAATTTCATTCATTTGACTTTTGGGATAAGTGTGGACTTTTGAAGGCAAAGCGAGATGTCTAAGTAGAACATCCTGTTCTCGTAATAACTCTTGTACAAAAGCCCTTAATGCCTGATTCTCCCGTCTCAACACCTTTATTGTATCGGCCGGGTCCTCTTTTTGTTCAGTGATGGGAGCGTTGGCATCATCCAATATGGGGTGTTCTGTTTTTGGGATGACGAGCCCAGCCAACTGACTCAAAGCTTCCTGCCCAGCTTCGTCAAGTTCACGCCAAGCGGGTTGTAAGACGATGATCTCCTCATCCCCGGACTTGACGTTATGGCTGTCGAGGCTATTAGCATCGGGGACTTCAAGCCCGAACTCTTCTTCTCCCGCAATTCTGCAAGGAGCATTCCTCTGAGTAAGATTGGAATGGTCGGGAGGGGGTGAGGTCCCGATGGTATTTATAGCATAATAGACTCTAAAGTTTGGCTCGGGGTCGTAACCCAACCCTCTTTGATCATTCTTGGTGAAGGGAGGCTGCCCTCTGACTTGAGGAGGGTGTCAAAGCTGTTGGAAGTAATTACGCCGATCAGCTTGTTCCATCTGTGGGATAACCCGCTTCTGACACATCTGTTTAATGCGTTGGGCCATATCAGGCATTTCTTGGACAGACTCGGGAGCATTCTTGGGCTGCTCGCTCCAGCCGAAGTTGTCGTCCGAGGGGGCATGAGGCACCATGTCTCCCTTGTAAAAGATAGTGGGCTTGCAATATTCATTAGTTTTCCTTTTGCCTTTGCTTTGATATGTGACAATAAATATTTTTAGGATGTCGACTCCATGCTCCTCCCTTTGAGAGACCAACTGCGTGCAGGCGGGAGGCAAGAAGATGCTCTTGTCTATTGTTTGATTAATGAGGTTGGCCTTGAAGTTAATTTCCCGTCTCTCAGGCAGGGTTGGCTTCGCTGTGGGAGCGTTGGCTTGCAGACTAAGTCAATGTAGCCTAGCAAGGTCTTCATTTACCACAAAAGTTCATCTTCATCTTCTTCCTCAACAATCACCTTTTGCTTTCCTTTATCTTTGACCTCAACTGGGGGTTCAACAATAGGTTCCCTAAAGTATAGCTGAGCATCGGTCAAATTACATTCATTCGGTCGAAAAGGAGACCTATCAGCAAAGACTGTATGTTGCTCCTCGGCCTTCGCATACTTGATGCACTGATGTAGAGTCGAAGGGACGACCCAATTTTCATGAAGTCATGGCCTGCCTAGCAAGGCTTTATATGAAGTACCAGCATTGATGATGTAAAATGTAGCCTTGGTGACAAAAGTGTCCATTGTCACTTCCACCTCCACTTTTCCCAATGCATCCTCGGAATCTTGATTGAATCTCGAGATTTTCACATCATACACCCTTTGAAGATAGGGCATGAGAAATGAAGACTTAAGGGTCTTGAGAGGCATTATATTAACAGCGGCTCCGGGGTCCACAAGGATCCGGTTTAGCTGATGCCCATTAATCTTTCCTTGCATGTACAATGGGCGGTTATGACATGGAGAAGACAGCAACATGTCCTTATCAGAGAAAGTGACTTTTGCGGCCAACGTCTCGTATGCCTGTGCTTGAATTTCGGCTACATCAACCTCATGGACTTTTGGTTCCTGGAGGACTTTGATGAGAGCCTCCCTCAGCTCTTTACTCCAAGCAATGGCCTCCCATATAATAACATAGGTTGGCATCCGCTTCATGTGTTGAATGATCTTGCGATCGGCCCGAGCCCGAGCTTGATCTAGTGGAGGGATCATCTCCGTCAGAGGCTTAGGTTGATAAGGGGGCTTTTGGGCCGGCTCCAACTTTCCCTGGTCATTTGTTTCTTCTTGGAACAACGAGGCTAAAGATTCCTCTTCAGGAGGCGGACGCTCTTCATCGTCCTTGCCTGAGGGACCTGCTTGGGTTGAGTCAGCGGGCTGTTCTTTGGAGAGAGGACCAACATGCTCATTGTCTTCATCCGTTGGATCAAATGGAATAGCACCGGGGCTCTCTTGAGAGATCGGCTCAACGGGCTCCTCATCCTCGTCTGAGGGGTCGAAGATGAAAGTTTCAGCCCGTACTTGCACCTCGGGGGGCTCATTGGGTTCTTTTCCTCGAAAGATAATGGTTCTTTGGGAGCTGGTTGACTGGGAATTCTGCCCATTGGAGGATGTTGAATGTCTTCCCCGTCCGCGTCCACGGCCTCTACCGCGACCGCGGTTTCTGATTTCCGCATTGCGACGGCGGTAAGTAACTATAGTGATCCTATCCCCAGTTGCGGAGAAGGTGATATTGTCTTTGCTTGACCCTCGTAAACTTTCTGGTGGAGGGATTGACACCATATTACATAAGAAGTTCTTTAGCATTTCCTTTAACTTCTCTATGGTGAGTTCTTCATTTTTGTACAAGACGGAGAGTTCCCCTGGAATAGAAAGTTTTTCGCCCTCCTGAGCTCGCTCGAGCATTTGTCGGAGCCAACTTTTGAGCCGAGTTTTGCGTTCGAACTCCTCCCACGGGATATACTTGTCAAGTGAGAGGCCCGGTTGGGATAGAGGGTATATAGTCTTCCAGCTCTTCAATTAACTTTTGAAGTTTCTGCAAGGGACTTAACTCCTTGGGTGTCTCCATGGCGGCCGCCTGCTCGGCCTGCTTCTTTAACCTTTTCTTCAAATTCTTCTTCTTGTTCTTTTCTTGCTTCTTGGCTCGCGCCAGCTCTTCTTGAGATGGGGCAGCCTTTCTTGTGGATGTCTGGGGAATGACCTTGGCTTTTGAGTCACTAGGATGGGTCTTCCCTTTAAATGGCTTTAACTGGAGATTCTTTCTTGGGGTTATAGTAACCCAGTCGTTCCCTGGCTGAGGGATTTGGAAAGTTGAGTTAATTGCCCTTTCAACAATTTCAGGAGGCAATTCTTGAAATTCAGCCACAAGAGAGCCAAAGCTGTGAGGAACGTCGGGCCTTTTACCGACTTGCTGATTGTCAGGCCAAGGACCTAATTTGCATGGCCCCGTCTCAGCCTTATTGTTTTGTCTCCTCCCAGAAC
Organism: Amorphophallus konjac; assembly: GCA_022559845.1. NCBI lineage: Eukaryota > Viridiplantae > Streptophyta > Magnoliopsida > Alismatales > Araceae > Amorphophallus > Amorphophallus konjac. Next base: position 234,304,936 of record CM040122.1, read on the forward strand.
CTGTGACACTGTTCAACTGTTGGAAGTAATTTTGATGCACCTGCTTAGGCTCAGACTTGCCAACGACCTTCGGTGCCTTGCCTTTCTGAGTCTCCTGGAGATTTGACTGGAGTTGGTGCTGACGCGACTCACTCGTGGCTGCAACGATTGGAGCTCGGACCAGGCCTTTAGGGCTTGAATCGGAACTCCTGTGGTGAGGCCTGACCTCCTTCATTTCGGGTACTGTCGTTTTATGCTCTTCATCTCCCATGCCTGACCTGGGAGTGTGCTCGAGAACAAATGCTTTGCTTCTTCTGGGAGAGGCAGTGGACCCTTTAGTGGAAGTACACGGACCGCCACTTTGGGGATTAGTCCGACTCATCGCATTCCTCAGAGTGCTGCTCTTAGACGAGCCTATGGCCCCTTGCTGGGGGAGGGCTTGAATTTTAAAGTGAGCATCTTGGTCCTTTCCGTTCTTCCACGAGGCGAGGGAATCTTGCTCCAAGTGGGGAGAGTTGGTTTGGGCAGGGTGCGGAAGATCGCGCACCAAAATTTCCTTTCCGCCCAACAGAATATCCAACAGTTTTTGAGTTTCTTCTTTTGGAAAAGGTAAGGACTCTAGGTCCTGCCAGGGTCACCATTCAAGGCACCTCTCCGAGGATTTATCTGGGGTGGGCCCAACCTCTGGTGTTCGTGACGTCGACTTCCCGTGGGAAGTCGATGCGTGTATGACATTTATTGAAAATGGCGACTGTCCCCATGGGGAATGCATGGAGGGACCTTGGGAGCCATCTCTTACTTCTATAATTCGCCGAGTAATCAGATCCTCGGCTATATCTTTGAAGGTGGGACAATCATATACGACATGTCCCATGGCGCGGTGATATAGGCAGTAACCATGCCGGTGCGTCATACCGGTCACCAAATCACTGTCTGGTTTAGGAAGCTGTATTAATCCCTCCCTTTGGCAGATCTTAAATATCTCTAGAGTTTTGTGTCGGGGAAAGGAATGCAACTTTTCTGGGGGCTCTGCAGTAGGCGAGCCTTTTGAATCTTCAGATAGCCACCCTCTGGTCCTCGACCGTCTTCTGGGCTCCACTGTGGCTTCTGAGTTATGGGTGGAAGCTGGAGCGGCTCCGTCGGTTGAAGGCGTCAGGGATAGAGCCGTCAAGCGGTCGTCCATGCGTCTTACAAGTCGTAGTAGCTCTTGCTGATCACGTTGCAGATGCCTGACTTCCTTTCTAAGTTTTCGAACAGCCTTCCGAATGGACAGACATTCGGACATTAAGAAGTAGCCTCCCGCCAAGGAGGTGCCTTGCGGGGCGGGGGTTGAGTCCAGACCATGTCGTACATCCCTAGCTTGACTTTTCCCAGAGATTTTCTGAAGGACATTTACTGAAAACTTTGATCTTTCGTGGGTATGAAATTGAGGCGGATGTTTCTCGGTGTTACTTTCATTTAGAATTCGCTCAACGGCCTCATGTAGCCTCTTTCTTACCATACTTTCTCCTTGAGTATCGATCTCTCCCCTCTGGATGAGGGTCTCGATACAATCTTGCAGCTCCTCGCACTCTTGGGTGGGTGCGATATCTCAGCATGGAACTCACAATATCTTGGATGGGCTTTTTCAACCTCAGTGTAGGTAGGAGGGGGGTCGTGCACCATAATGCGACCTTCCTCTAGAAGAATATCAAATATCTTCTTCGTGTTTTCCTTGGGAAAAGAACACTGGTGGGAAGGCCTCCATCCTGGATACCACAAAGTGGGTTTTGTCCCACTGGGACCTGCTTCTTCTGCCCCCGGATCGGGGAATGTGAAGGCTGCCATTTGATAAATTTGTCGAGTTGGTCGATGGCTGATGACATTAGCCGAACGGGTCACTCGATCCCAAGCGTGGGGTTGAGGAGGGTCAACCCGGGTCCCCTTCATTGTGATGAGCTGATTTTGTATCATTTTCTCCAGCTCGTCTTTGAAAACATAGCAATTATCAATAGTGTGCCCCAACAAACGATGATATGGGCAGTAATTGGGATCATCTGTCTTGCCGACCTCTTCTAGCTTTTTAGGCTCTGGTAGGGCTATTAATTTGTTCTTCATGCAAAGGTTGAAGAGTTTGCCAGTGTGCTCCTTCTTAAAAGAGTAAGGAGTCTTCATGCGCTCGGCCAGTTTCGTGGTCGGTGCCCTCTTTTCAGACCTTTGGCCAGAATCACCTGGCGATGTTGCCTGGCCGGCTTCAGTGGTTGGAGAGAAGTCCACCGCATTTGCCTCTTTTCCTGTAGCAAGATGCTCCTTGGGTGGCTTAAGCTTTGATGGCGTGAAAGTGGGATTATCAGCGAAGAACATTTCAATCTCCGCGACCACAGAGTTTAATTGGTCAAATCCCTTGATATTTGCCCCCATAAGTCGCTCACTGATTTTGGGGGAAAGTCCTCTTCGGCAGATTGTTATAGCGTCTTCTTGTGCCGGAGGGTTGTCACACCTCATGCTGAAGTCCCTCCATCTCTTAATAAAGTCCAGCGCGGTTTCTCCTCGCCTTTGCTTGAGCGAGCACAGTTCGGCGAGAGACACCTTCCTCTCGGCTAGCTGGAAGCGGTCAATGAACTTTTTGTGCAAGTCAGCCCAATCGACTACTGAATTTGGTTTCAGCCTGGAGTACCATTGAAAGGCGCTACCAGTAAGAGAGGTCGCAAAGTATCGGAGGAGATACGACTCGTCAAGCGCGAGCTCACCTATGGCCGTTATATAGTAGGCCAGGTGTTCATGAGGCGACTCCTGCCCACTGAACTTTTGTAACTTTGGCGCCTTTGGATATTCTGGCGGGAGTTTTTTAAACTGATGGTGAATGGGATAGGGCACACTATACAAATCAATAATGGCCACTCCTTCGCTATGCTGGGCAAACTTATCTTCAATAAGTTTTTCTATCATACGCCTTTGGGCGATAACTTCTTCTTCAGCTCCTGGAGCCCAAGAGGATTGAGCATTAAACAGGGCCCTCGGTAACTCAGTTGCCGCCTCGATTTGTATGTTGTGAAGAGGTGTAGCCTGTCAGCCGACCCCAACGGGGTTGGCAGCCCGTTGCTTCCGCCACGGGTCTTGATTAACTGCCAGTGTTTGAGGCCTTGGAGCATTCGGGTTCATGTGCCGCTTTATTTCAAGCATAAGATTGGTCATTTCTATATGCCATCTCTGCATAGTTTCAAATTTGGCCTCATCAGACATCGCCTGGAAAGCGGCCTTTGTCGGTGGCTCAAAGGCCAAATTGGGATAGCCATCATCATGAATGCTCACAACATCATCAGCATCTGCTTCCACTCGTGGTAGATTTTCACCTTGGTTTTGAAGAAACTCTTGGGCAATTTCTCGGTGCTGCCCCTGGGAGGAAGTTCCCGCTTGATCGCTAAGCTGGGCTTGGAGACTTCTTCTAGCAGCATTGCAGGTATTGCAGTACACCACGTCTGTATATATTGCCAGATTTGGATCATTCACCCCTACGGGGTCACTTGGATTGGCGGGATTGCCAATTTGCTCCATATGTTGCCTGTCGGAGGCGTAACATGTGTAGATCTTCATACTCCCACCTGTCTCTGCCATTTGGACTACTCTTCGTCTCTTCGGCGTATGGCCACCAGGACGAAGGGGTGCCCCCAATCTGTCAAAGACGGAGGTCTTTACGGGAAGGGTCTCCGTTAGTCTTTCAAAGACGGAAACCTACGGCAGGGGTGTCTGGGCACAGTTGCCCGCTTTAGCTCGGACGGATCTTGAGCTTTGTGGTGTGAAATTGGGCTTGCGATAAGCCCCTCTTCTCTTCTGTCCTCGCACGGTACCTGACGATGCCACGTCAGCTTGGGGCTGGGCGCACGCAGGCTTGCTGGCCCTAGCCTGCTTGATTGCTTGGGCCTCTTGCTTGGTGACCCAGATTTGTTTGACTTTCCGAGGAAGTCGCCTGGATGCCTTATCCCCATCATCGGACTTAGTCTTCTTTTTGAAGCCCAGCCCGTCTTCTCGCATTTTGTGGAGGAGTGAGAAGCGATTGGAAGTGGATACGTTAGGGACGCATCGGTCCCGCGGGATCCTTGGCTCCGCACCGTCGAGCCGGACGCGCATATCCCCGACAAGTATGGACTTGCCGGATCTTGAAGTCTTTGCCGCTGGCTTCTTGTTTTGACGGCGGCCATGCTGCCCCCACTTGGCGGGGACGACGTTGGCAGTGAGCGTGTTCACAGAGAACACGCGGAGTTGTGTTGGGAGGGGCGTATTATTGCCCCGTGACAGTTGATGAAGTCGGAGGAGGCGTCTCTGGCTGGGTGGCGGGAATCACTCCTAAGAAGAAAGGGGAACCAACGACTACCGGAAAATCCCCAAACACAATGGGGACAGTGAGATAGCCATGGCTTGCAACAAGCGGGCCATAGGTGACTGCTGCCATTGCGAGAGATTTGGTCCTCCTATGACTACTGAGTTGCTTCTTTCTTCCTGCTCAATAGAGAAGAGTTAGGGTCTTTACAAGGGCATTGAAAGAACTTTAGCAGTTAAATGAAGGGCGGGAAAAGTCCCACTGGGCGTGCCAGTCTGTTTACACGCGAAAAAAATATAGTTCCGTTTTATTGGAAGGAAACAACATACACATGTGTGTTTCGGCTTTTTAGAACTTGCATGTTATAATTTCCGCGTGCGTGTTTCATCAGACGATTTAAGGGTTCGTGTACTGGACTCTTCCCCACCGAATGAAATCGGTGTTAATTTACCTCCGACAAGTCCGAACACCCTTGATTAAAACTGCTAAAGATATTTTTCTGCCCTCATAATACTAGCCCTTTTGTCCAAAATATTGGTTCGAGAGAAGATATATATATATATATTTTTACCCCAAGATTGGGCACCACTATAATTATCCCTCCCTGCGAGGGTTGATTTGCAGTATTTCAATATTACCGTTGTAGAAGGGTCTTGATGCAATTTCCCATCAAAGTAGGAGTGCCCTTTAATGTTCATATCTCCTGAAATTTTAGTCATTTTTTGCACATATTTTTGGATATTTGCACAATATCATGAACTTTGAGGGCATATTTATAATTTTCAATTTCTTCATGGAATAGACATGTTTTTCACCAACCTTGGACACATTAGGGGATGCTTGAATATTTCTCAAGAAATTTCCTGATTTCCATAATTCCTGCATAATTTCTTGGAGACATTTGCACAATTTCCCAAAACATAGGGGTGAATTTATAATTTTACACATTAGAATCAGGGTTTGCCGTCCCGACCGACCCGCCTGTCTCGGTCACGGCCCGGGACGGGTCGGGCGGGACGCACAGCGACCCGGTCCGTTCTCGTAGACGAAGATGACGCGATTTTTTAATTTTTTTAATTTTTATTTTTTTAAAAAATAAAATTTTAATAAAATTTCATTTAAATTGTGAATGATATATACATTTTAAAATATTAGAATGTAGATCCATTCTAAATTACATATAATTACATATAATTACATACTAAATTACAATTTTAATGATCATAGATCCATACTAAATTACATAGATCCCGGTCCCTCGAGTTATTTTTTTATGATCATAGATCCAAACTAAATTACATATAATTGATTATATAAAAACAACATATTACACCTCTTAATTAAATATCTTATTTGAAGAGATAAAAAAAGATCCCGTAATATGTTAAAGCAAATATAGACATAATAATGATATCGTGCAACTCCACTTATAAAGTACAAAATGTCAAAACTCACTCATCTGACTCATACGTGAATCCTGAGTCCCAATCAGAATCAGATACATGAGACTGATGACCCGTATAATCTAATTCTATCCTAGTGGGTGGAGGTACATGTGGGTGAGCCTGAAAATATGTAACCATCTGCACAAAGGCTGGGTCATGTGCAACGGTGGAGGGTACATGAAAATCTCTAAAAAATCCCCTAACTACATCTATACATTCAAGTCTATCATCTGCTACTGGTGCGACTGGTGCTGTTGCTGATGCTAGTGCTGGTGCTGCTCGAACTCTGGACGTGGAGGAAGATCCTGCTCCGCCCGGTGCTAGTGGTCGGGGTACCCTGGACGTAGAAGAGGATGCCCCGGCTCTGCTACGAGAAACATATCCCTCCCGTAATTGTGTCCGAAAGTAATCTCGAACATCCTCTGGAACTAAGGAGCATGCACGGCAATCTCGTTCCACTCCCGCAAGGTGCTCTGCAAATCTGTGTATGTCGGTGACGCGATGTCCGCAGTATCTACAGTGTACATGTCGATCACCCTCAACAGTGTAACCATGCTCCCACGCAGGGTGACGTCGTCTGTCTATGATGACCTGCAAATGTTGTAAAATTTTGCATTAGTAACTTGAATGATAAGTGCAAAACTCAAGATATGAAGAAAATTACGATTAATTTATAGGTACTCATAAATATAAACAAATGATACATACTCCTAATCATATGGGCTCAAACTTGGCCACATCCCATCTCCAAACAATCTCACATTATACGTGCTCCGCAGATAGGACAGATAGTCTACATAAGGCATCGAACCAGCATAGTTCTCCCAGTATATGCGTGCGTAGTATTCATACTGCTGGGAACCTTGTGAGTACACGACCGGCGGTGGCGCAGCTGAGGGCTGATCGTATCCTTCGGTATATTGCGGCATTGAAGCATGGGCATGAGGATATGGATACGATGGGAAGAATGAACTACTGCTCTCAGAATCGCCATGATACATCGGCTGCTGCTGCCATGGCCGCCCATAGTCACTTCTAGATCCCTGAGAGTCATATGAGCTCATCCTCTCAAAATTAGACAGCATGCCTTGATAGCTGGTATTGTCTGCAACAGAACTTCCATAGTAGGGATCCCAATGATTAGCTGCCCGCCTCGTCCCTGTCGGTGGAGCACCGTGGTCCTCATCTTGCGTGGCATGTGTGAAGTGCTGCTCCTCTGTCCATGCGGCACGTTCGCGGCCGCGATGACCTCTGCCTTGACCACTGCTATACTCTCTGCCACCAACACTAGTATCCCCACGACCACTCCGTTGATCACCTTGCGAACCGCCACGACTATGGGATGAAGACCCTGTCGGTGTACTGTCCTCATCGGAGTCATGACTCCCACTGATGCGGGGCTCAACAGATGGCTCGGGAGTGTCGTCATCTACATTGGGATCTAATGTCTCTAAGTCTGCAATATCTATCGGATTTAATGGTGGTTGCGTGTCCTTTTTGCTCTTGAATAACGTGGTCCATGGTGATTTTTTCTTCTGTGGAGCAGGCGGCGGCTTATCTGGTGCATGTTGTGTCCCTCTGGATACCTGAGAAGCGGACGCTTTGTTAGATAAGAAGTTCAAGTTACTTTGTACTTGTAAGTCTAGACGTATACCTGAGACGACTGACTAGGTGCCTTAGATGCTGAGCGTCGTAGCGCAGCAGACTGAGATGGTTGTTTGGATTCTACCGAAGGCTATACAATTGAAAGGATAATATAATCAATTAGCAATGAAATACAGCATATAAATGTACATATGGCAATATAATTTCACCTCTCTAAATGATGAACTCCCCCTAGCCTCTCTAGAAGTGGATAACCTTCTAGGTTTCGTAGATATTGAATGTCGCGGTGCAGCAACCCGAGACTACTGTTCATTTGTTGGCTCGCCTTGTAATATAATTCTTACATCATCATACATAGATATATGCCTACGCTCCATCAATGGCAAGATTCGATTTGTATATATTATTTCTCCTGAGTTGGCGGTGGACGTGAATTTGCTAGAGGTTGCATCAATCGCTCTCATGCTGTATCATCGTACACATACGATGTGTCTCCACCCCCAATGATGAGGTCTTCATCCAAATTAACTTCCTCATCACGTCCCGTTGCTGACTCGTCTCTAACCGTCTGCACATCGATGTCATCTCCCTCCCCCAGTGCCTGCTGCACAGCTGCTGCGAGAAAAGTATTAGGTCGTGGTGTCTCGCCTAGTTCTTCGCCCTCGTCGTCAAGTTCTGCCTCACCACGCTCAGTTGTGGCTCTTGCAACCCATGAAACCATAGGGTCATCATCGTCTCGCAAGTACACAGCATCTGTTGGGTCGTAATCTCCCTCTCCTCTCCTTGCATCCATCTGCACATGCCGAACCTTTAGCTTCATGTTGTAATGAACATACACCATTTTGTCCAGCCTTCGGTGTGTTAGCCTATTCCTCAGCTTAGTATGTAAGAAGGAGAATGTCGACCAATTCCGCTCACACCCACTCGACGAGGATGTTTGTGATAGAACTCTCATTGCGATCTTCCTTAATGTCGGTGCACTTGTGTCATAATTTAGCCACCACTCAGCTGTGATTAAGGCAGATGACGTACAATATAATAATTAGATGCAATAATTACTTGTCGAGCTATACAATGTGCACTGTGAAGATACATTACCTGCATCGAGTCTGTCACAGCTGGCCACGGCATTAGGTGTCGCAAATGAACTAATTGCCTCTCTAAATGTTTTCATCTGCATGATCGGAAATAATAAGTGTATAATTCATTTCATATTCTCAATGGCAAAATATCTAAGTATACCTCATTCAACGCATCAGCAGCTTCTGTTGGCCTGCGAGATAATCGGTCTACCACAATGTTGACGGATTCTATCAAAGTATCGTCATAAGCGAGGCCCCGAGCATATTGAAAGGCCGGGTGTAGGTAGTACGCTACAATCACAAGACAGTCCAAAATTTTTGTATCAGCTGAAGATCACGACTCATTTATTGTTAGATAATGTAAATGTTTACCTCTCATGTGAAGATCGCGGCTCATTTGCCTGTCCCATCTGTCCTCCACAATCTCTAAGATGGTGGGTCCATATTTTTTGGACGTTGCAAGGATCTTCCGCTTGGCAGCTTCAATTTTGCTGTACACCAACCCCATGGTTGGTACTCTATCCCCATCCACACATCGGAGTACCTCATACAGTGGCTCTATTAATGACACTAATACCTTCAATCTCTCCCAAAAATTCGCGGTGTTGACAATCCCCTCGACCTCCCCTCCTTCACGTGAAGCAGCAAAAGAGGAACTCAGTCAGGTCTCACCTCTAAACATTTGTTTCAACCCATCCTTGTGCTTCAGAAGGCTCTGCAATGCGATGTAGTTGGTGACAAATCGTGTGATGCCAGGCCTCAACAGTTCGCCGCCACAATGCTCCCTCATCCATGCCAGTACAAGTGTGTGGTTGTAGATATATTTCGTGATTTTTTGTGCCACCTCGACCACAGATTTGACCACACGAAGCTGCCCAATCTCCTTCAGCATCAGATCTACACAGTGTGCTGCACAGGGGGTCCAGAAAATGTGTCCTCTGCTCCTCATCAGCTCCTCCCCAGATTTCTTATAGTTCGAGCCATTGTCTGTCACCACTTGTACAATGTACTCCTCCCCGATCTCGATCACCACTTGTTCCATCAATGACAAAATATATTGGTAACTGTGGACTTGGCCTGACGCATCCACTGATCTGTGAAAGAAAATCTGTCTGTCACAATAAACAAGGGAGTTGATAAGGCTACTTTTTGTGATAGCTGGCCATCCATCACACATTAGTTTGACTCGTACTTTGACCATTTTTGTTTGAATGAGTCAACATAACTCTTGATCTCAGCAACTTGTTCATGAAGATATATACCGGCCAACTCTCTTGCTGTAAGTGGTTACACGTGTAACCCAAGAACTTGTGCTTCTTGAAACATTGGCTTGTAGTAAGGGCTCTTGGCCGCATTGAAAGGTAGACCCCCGTGGTGCCACCATTTTGCAACGGTCTGTCCAAGTTATCATTTAGGCCCCTTCTGGCGATATGCATCATCCATCCTCGTTTGCTTGCCATGCTCTCGGGATAGTGCACCGGACTCCACATCTTTAATATTGATCGATTGTGTCCTTTTTCTTTGTGAACCCGAGTCACCAGTGAAAAAACTCCTCATGTCCCGTGGTTGTCGAGTCGTAGATGAACCACGACTGCCTGATGCTCCGGTCCTTGCCGCCTCGCGGCTTCGCACTCTCGTCTCCTCGGGCTGTCTTGCCTCATCTCTACTCTGACGTACTGTCTCACGAAACTGCGCTTCATACGGATCATTCACCGTAACATACACATTAGGCTGGTCAGTACGTGCTTGTTGGTCTTCGTCACTGGGTGTTTATGCGCATTCATCCTCGTCGCTGCCGCTTGCTCTTCCGCTAACTGCCGCTTCATCTCTTTTCTTCTTTTTTTTCCTTTTCTTGCATCTCAACTCTCTTCTCCCGCAGGTGCCTGACCATTGCAAGTTTCACATCTCTAGGCACATGGGTACATCCAGCAATCTTAGAGTATCCCGCACCGGCTCCTCCTGCCAAGTACTTCTTCAACCGAGACACACCTCCTCCCCGGTGTTCTGTTTACAGTAGTTGCAACGCCAACACCTACGGTTGTCATCCAACATAACTCCGTGTGACCATCCAATGTCATTTGGTCGTTCCTTAGGAGCCATAGAGTGCTTAACTGTATCTCCTAAAATTAAGAAATATAAACTATAAATATCACTAAATTTGTTAAAGAACTAGTATAAATTAAAAATATTTTAATTTTTTAGTAAATTAAATTTTACGTACAGCTATCGAATATAATTTACAAATATACCATGTATGATTTTTTTCAAAAATATGAAATTTCATTGTTCTACATCTACAACTAACAAATTTAAGTAATACTTCTAAATTCAATCTACAAATTTTGTTACAAATATAATTTAATGAAAACAATATCATTATTTCTACAACATGTAAAACTAAATTCTAAATTTAATACATCTAAATTAAATCTACATTTTTTGTTACAAATATAATTTTAATGAAAACAATATCATTATTTCTACACCATGTAAAATTAAATGTATTATTTAATACATCTAAATTAAATTTATAATTTTTGTTACAAATATAATTTTAATGAAAATAATAAATTTATTTCTATAAGATGTAAAATTAAATATATTATTTAATACATCTTAATTAAATCTACAATTTTTTGTTACAAATATAATTTTAATTAAAATAATAAACTTAATTCTACATCATGTAAAACTAAATGTATTATTTAATACATCTAAATTAAATCTACAATTTTTTATACAAATTAAATTTTATATAGAACCATCGAATACAATTTACAATCCGTAAATTTATATATAAATTTAAAATCATTTATAAAATATTTATCACTAAATTTAAATTTAAATTTACATCTACAATTAAATGAATTAAATAATACATCAAAAATAAAATTTTAAAATCTAACAAAATCTATTCTTAAAGTTCTACAACTAACAAAATTAAATTTATTTAAACTAAAACTTTAATTAAAATTTTTTAATCCCCCCCACCTCCCCCACCCCCACCGTCCCCCACCGGCGCCACCGGAGCCCAGCTCCCCCCTACCCGGCCCCCACCGCCCCCCATCGCCCCCCCTCCCAGCCCCACCTCCCCCCCAGCCCTAGCCCCACCTCCCCCACCCCCAGCTCCGCCCCCCGCCACCCTCCCACGCCCCCCCACCGGCCACCCGTCCCTCACCGGCTGACCCCCCCCTGGCCCACCCCCACCTCCCCCCGGCGCCCACCTTCCCCCACAGCCCCCCCAGCCCCGTACCCCACCCCCAGCCCCGTACCCCACCCCCACCCCCCTGTCTAGTTGGCGCCCGTCCCCCACCGACGCCCACCGCCCCCTTCGGCCTCCCACCGGTCAGATCTGGCCGGTGGGAGGCCGGAGGGGGCGGTGGGTGTCGGTGCCCCCCCCTACCTCCCACCCGTCCCACCCCTACCTCCCTCCTCCCTATTCCCCCCCGGTCCTTATCCGGCCTCCCACCGCCGCAGACCACCTTCTTCGCCCTCCCACGCCCCCCACCGGCCACCCTCCCCCATATAAAAAAAAAATTCAAAAACCAAAGCTTACCTCCAATGGCCGGTCCCCGCCGCCGCTGCTCGCCACAGTCCCGTCGCTCGTCGCTCGCCACCGCCCCTGGACGCCCTCCACCGCTGCAATCAGCTGCCCACCGTCTCTGGAGACGCATCCCCACCGGCCCGTTAAATGGGCGGACCGGCACGAGCCGGCCGAGCCGCACGTACCAGGCCGTCCCGTCCACGGACTGGTCTGGTACGTGGTGGGACGCACGGGACCGTGCGGGCCACTCCGTCCCGGCCACGTGCCACGGCCCGGGCGTCCCGCTCAACGTCTGGGACGGGCCGGGTTGTGCGGGTCGGGCCGACCCGGCCCGAGATGGCAAACCCTGATTAGAATCCTCCCATAGGGTCTTGAACATGAAAATATTAAAATGCTCCTCTTAGTCAATCAACATAGTTGCATGTAGTAGCATTTGAATCCACTTGAACTTATTTGAACCCATTTGTACATAACATGCTTGCTGGAGGGTATTTTAGTAAACTCTCCTCTTTAAGTAAATCCTCCACATAAAACATGTTTTTCTCTTAACAAAAGAAACCCAAGAAGGAGGCTTGCAACCTGCTGCTTTGCTGCCCTTCTTCTCTTGCGGCTGTGCTCTTGTTTCTTGCTGTCTGTTTTTCTTTCTTGGTGCTTGGCAGAAGCTCCCTCTTATAGGGGATTGAAGGTGGGTAGGAGGAGCTCCATTTGACCTCTCTCCGGTGGAATCTCAAGAGGTAGACCTTTAGTCTTCCTCCTCCCTGTCTCTTCTCATTCTTTTACTACAGTTTTTACTTCTTTCTCTCCCTCTTTCTCCTTTTTCTTTTTACTAGCCGCAGGGGGCCATGGGCGGAGGGAGATTGGCATGCCCGAGGTGTCCCTTTCTCCTATAAAAGACTCCGTACTGCTTAAAAAAATGCATCTTTCAACACGTGGAGCTTCCCTTTAGCAGGTTTGTGAACGGATGATCTAAGACTTGATTCTTTTCTTGTTAGAACATGTGGGTGATGACACTTGTCACTTCTTCCATGGACATATGTGCATATGTATATGTATTTCTCGTGCACTTAATTTCAACCTCTTCATACTTGAAGAATAGTCCAAAACCACCTTCTTTTGAACCTTTGAACGGTCATTGACGAGCCGTCTTGTGGACCCTTGTCAACTATGTGCACTTTTCTTCTTCAAAACAATTTCTGAAAATCTGAATTTTGTGAAAGTACCTTATGGGTTCAACAGTGGTCCTTCAGAAATTTCCAGGTTCTTGGTAGTTCCTGATGTTGCAAAGGTTGTTCTTGAATATCTTCCAAGCTTAGATCTTCATGGGCTTCTCTTTCATTTGGGGGATCATGAACTTCTTGGGTCTTCATTCTCTTCTTTCTGTGGCTCTTTCTGGTTTTCTGCATTTAAAAAATCAGTGCTTTCATTAGTTATTTTTGAATCTGATTCATCAACTAGAACGCGGGGGCTTTCTTCAATAACACGGGTTCTCTTATTAAAAATCCTATAAGCTCTTGAGTTTGAGGAATAACCAAGAAAAATGCCTCTATCACTCTTATCATCAAACTTAGCCAACCGCCGGGGCTTTCTTCAATAACACGGGTTCTCTTATTAAAAATCCTATAAGCTCTAGAGTTTGAGGAATAATCAAGAAAAATGCCTCTATCACTCTTATCATCAAACTTAGCCAACTTTGACTTACCGTTGTTCAAGATGAAGCAAGGATTATCAAAAGATTTACAAAATGAAATGTTGGGCTTCTTATCTTTATACAGTTCATATGGAGTCTTTTTGATAAGCGGTCTTACCATGGCTTGATTAATGATATGACATGAAGTGTTAATAGCTTTTGCCCAAAAATATCTTGGCAGGTTATTCTCGGTCAACATGTGCGAGTCATATCGATCAATGTCCTATTTTTCTTTTCTATAACTCCATTTTGCTCTGGGGTTCTAGGTGCGGAAAAGTTGTGTGTACCTTTGACTCCTGTAGAACCCATCAAATTCAAAATTGCCAAACTCCTTACCATGGTCACTTTGGATGTTTGTGATGAGATATCCTTTTTCATTCTATATTTTCCTGTAAAGTGACTGAAACTCCTGCAAAGTTCATTTTTGTGAGACAAAAATGATACCAAGTGAACCTAGAAAAATCATCAATAATGACAAATCCATAGGATTTTTAACCTAGACTTTGAGTTCTTGTTGGGCCAAACATATCTAAATGTAGCAACTCTAGTGGCCTAGATGAAGTGACAATATTTTTGGGTTTGAAAGAAATTCTAGTTTGCTTTCCCTTGGCACATGTTTCACATATTTTATTACTTTTAAATTTTATTTTTTGCAGTCCAATAATTAGATTATTTCTGGATAGTTTTGAAATGACACTAAAACTAGCATGACTAAGACGGCAATGCCACAACCATGCATTTTCAGGATTTTTTGCAACTAAGCACAGATTATTGTAAGAAACATCGTTCAGATCAATGGTGTAAATATTATTGTTCTTGTACAAATTTTATTTCATTTGAATTTTTATCAATTACTGAGCAATATGAAGACTCAGAAACTACTTTATAACCAACATTTATCACACAACTGACTTATGTTTAGCAGATTGTGTTTTAAACCCTTAACAAGTAAAACGTGATCAATAGTTGAAGAATTCTTACCTACTTTGTCAATGCCAATTATTTCACCTTTATCTTGTCCACCGAATGCGACCAGTCCTCCATCCTCCTCTTGCAAGTTTGAAAATATGGACTTATCACCAGTCATGTGCCTTGAACAGCCGTTATCCAAGTACCATTTTGTTCCTTTGGCTTCAAGACATACCTACAATAAACAACATCCTCATCCCGTGTTTTTTTGGTACCCAAACTTGTTTGGGTCCGTACGAGTTAGTCCATCTATTTAAATGATCCTTTCTTATCCAAACCGCATTTATTTGATGAGCAGATCTTTTAAACCAACAATTTGAAATCACATGTCTAGGTTTTTCGCAATAAAAACATGTAACAGTAGATGCTCTTTCAAATAAATTTCTCGTGTGCAGACAGTTTGTGATTGTACTGTGCAAACTTAACATTCTTGTTCTGAAGTGCAACAGATTTGACATTCTTTTCATGGACAAAAGAAGTGGTGATTTTGTGTTCAAATAATTTTTTCTTAATGGGGACAGCTTAGTCCCTCTTCCTGAAAGTTAACCTTCATGCCAAGGACATTATCTAAGTTCTATTTTCCTTTAACAAACTTTGCCAGTATTTCATTCAAATCTTTTAATTCAGCATGTAAACTATCAATTTTATTTTCAGAATTTTTCACATCTTTTTCTAACATGGAGATTTTAGACAACAACTTATCTTTCTCTTCTCTCAATTCAAGATTCTCTTTTTCTCATTTGTTGGATTTTTCAAATGAAACACGATCTTCAAGCATATTTTCTATTTCATTATCATACAAAGATATTTTGGCAAGCAAGGATGCATTTTCATCTCTCATATTATTGCATTCATTTTTCAAAGTGGAACATTTATCACATTGCTATGCACTATGCTTTCAATCTTTTTTGTGAGGTGTTTGTTTTTAGATTTGATTTTTTTATACTTTTTATATAAAGAGGTGTAAGCTAATTCCCATTGTTCACTGGAAATGTAATTGAGGGCAGAGTTTACCTGAGTGGATTCTCCTTCATGAGCCATAATACACATGTTATGTAAGAGCTCTTCTAGGTCTTCTTCAGATTGATCTTCCTCTTCATCATCACTCCATGTAGTTATCATGGCTTTTGGCTTCTTTAATTTCCTTGAGTTTCTTCTTCAATTCTTGGCATTCACCTCTCATATGTCCTAGTTTTTTACATTCATAGCATATGACTTCATTCAGCTTACTTGCTTCACTCTTGTTCATGGACGATTTTCTAAAACCGTTTCTGACATTTCTTGAGTGCTTCTTGTTTTTCCTTAAGAAGCTCTTCACTTGTCGTGACAACATTGCTAAATCTTCCTCATCATCACTCTTCTCTATAGAATCATCTTCACTAGACTCCGTGGCTTGCTGATTAGCTTTCGATGCTACTGTTTTCTTTTTCTTGACTTCCTCTTCATTCCTCTTAATATTTATTTTATATGTCATGAGTAACCCGATCAGTTCATCCAAAGATAGAGTGGGCAGATCTTTTGAGTCTTCAATGATAGTTGCCTTTGTGTGCCATGCTGGAGAGAGTGATCTGAGTACCTTCCTCATAAGTTCTGAATTTGTGTAGTCCTTCCCTAGGCCTTTAAGTCTATTGGTTATCTCCATCAATCTTGCAATTTTCTGAAATTGATTCTTCCGGCTTCATCTTGAATAGTTTATAGTCCCTCACTAGCAAATTTGCCTTTGTTTCTTTAACTTCTGAAGTTTCTTCATAAATGAGTTTCAATTTGTCCCACATCTCTTTAGCTGAAGAACACATAGAAATTCATGAGAATTCATTAGGATGGATAGCACATTGTATAATATTCATAGCTTTAAAATTAGCATTGCATTTCTTAATATCATCCTCGGTTCATTCTTCTTCATTCTCAGACAAATTATATGGACCTTTACTGACCACTTTCTAGACCTCATATTCTTAAGCTCTAAATAAAACATGCATTTAGTTTTTCCAATATGAATAATTTGAACCATCAAAGAAAGGGGTACGATAGATAGAATGTCCCTCAGGCATCGTTCCCTTATTTGCCATAGTTAAGGATCTCTCTCTAGATCGCTAGATCTGCACAAATAAAGAGCTCAGGCTCTGATACCAATTGAAGTCCCAATAGGAATGACAAATCAAGAGGGGGTGAATTGATTTCCCCAAATTTTAAAACGCACCACCACAATGTTAACTACGAACAGAGCAAAACAAGCTAAAATCGGATTTCACAATAGAGATCAACACTCAAATACACGCGATGAGAATGGGGATAGAAGATAAGGAGCAAACCACGATACACCAGAATTTTTAGGTGGTTCAGCTACACCCTTGTGTAGTCTACGCCCACCCCTCACGATGTGTGAGGATTAACCACACTAAAAATCACACGCACAAATGGAGACGCTGTCCCCAACACGATGCTCTGCATCAACACACAGAGAGAGAGAGAGAGAACTACGATCTCCACACATAGGTTCGCTCATTGTTCATAATAGTTATAGATCTACACTCAGGAAATAAAACTGAGATAATAAAATGAGAATTTAGATCAGTTAGAGCTTTCCCTGTCGAAATTCCTCTGGCCTTCTTCATCGAGTTGACGGTAGCATCGCTCTTCTAGCATCGACCGCACCTTCTTGACGATCCGCCAGCCATTTCTTCTTGATCAGACTCAGAAAACTCTCTGGGGACAAGACTTTACTAATAGGAACAGATTTTGTTCATCTAACAATGGCGCTCTCTCCCTGTTCTTCTGTTCTTCTCTTTTCTCTATCTCCTCTCCTATGTGTTTTTCTTCTCTCTCTGTCCCTCGCTCCTCGTTCTTTTGACCCTTATCCAAATGGGAGGATATATAGGTGTAGAACCATCCGTAAGCTTTTTCCCACGTGTGAGGGAGCGAATCCAGATGTCAGGTGTCTTGCTTACGGTCCCACACGCGTGTCAGTGTTGGACATGATTGGAGAATATTCCCGTAACGGTTTTCGGTCGACCTGTGAGTAGACTACACAACATAGAGTTAGAATAAAATAACATATCGGTCGACCTGTCTTCATACAACTGCTATCACAACTCTTCTCCGCCTATCTCCTCGTCGACTATCGTAGCTCATCTTCGCCTATCTCCTCATCGACTAAGTGACTAACACAACTCATCTTCGCCTATCTCCTCATCGGCTAACACACTCAGCTACGTCGACTATCTCAACACATCTCTGCCTACTCCTCATCGACTTACACACTCAGCTCACATCGACTATCTCAGCACATCTCCGCCTATCTCCTCATCAACTAACACAGCTCATCTTCGTCTATCTCAGCACACAACGACTATCTCAATTCAACTTCGCCTATCTGCTCATCAACTAACACAACTCATCTTCGCCTATCTCAGCACACGACAGCTATCTCAATTCAACTCCGTCTATCTCTTTATCGACTAACACAACTCATCTTTAACACAACTCATCTTTGCCTACCTCAGTACACAGCGACTAACACACTCAGCTCTCATCGACTATCTTATCACATCTCCGCCTATCTCCACCAGTGACTATCACAACTCTTCTTCTCCTATCTACACCAGCGACCATCACAATTTTTCTTCGCCGTTCTTTACACATCACCTATCACAACAAAAAATAACATACGTTAGTCTCATTTCCTACGACATTCAACATGGTCTTACCTTGAGCATTTTGGATCGTTTTCTTTGACATAAGACTGTAGTTTGCTGCAATATATCTCAAAAATAAATTAGCCCCTCAATATACAATTGAAATCAGGGTAAATGTGAACTTATGACTTTAATGAAACTCAATGGTCTTCAATCACTTGTGAACATCAAAATTCATTCAACCCAGTGTTTTGTTATCATCAAAATCAATCGGGAGTCCAACACTATTCATTACTATTTCTTTGATAATCCCCCCTTCCCTCTCCTTCCGCCCTCTTCTCCGGCTTCCCCCTCCTCCGCTGGCTTCCCCCTCCCTAGGCTGGGCCGCCACTGGCTCCACCTCGCCGCGCCACCAAACCACACCACGAGCCGTGCCTCCCTTCTCCATCGCTGCCGCTGTGCCACCCTCCATCCACAGCACTTCGCCTTGCCGCTCCCACGTCTTTCTCTCTCTCAGGCTGGCCTCCCCCTTGGTTACTGCTGCCGCCGCTGTTGCCGGGCCATCGGCGACTCAACACCAGATTGAGTGCATACCAGTGTACCCTTGTACCGGTTTTCACCGGGCACGACCCGATACATGCGATATGCAGCGATTTGGTGCGGCACGACAAACCTTGCTTGCCATTAAAGTTTTAAATGGTTTCTTTACTGTAGTTGGAGTAAACTTTGGTTAATTTTTACTCTACATGAAAAATGACCTAAGTACTCTTCGTTAATGGAGTCTGAGTTTGAGAGAGAGACGGAGAAGAAAGAGAGCAGGAGGGGGCATCAGCATTCTGGTCCAGAGAGAGAGAGAGACGCGTCTGTCACCTGTTGGGTTTTAGGCAGTAGTGCTAGAAAACACATGAAGGCTGGTCGGGCAAGGTCTTCCCGGACATGTCCATGAGCAGCCACGCCACCTCCTTCAAATATCTTAGCATTGCATGTAGTACCTCCAGGCTCCAGCTCATGTAGCTCCAGACCCTCCACAACCTTCCCAGACGTTGTTGGCATCGAGGTGTGTCAGCACTTCAGCTAGAACCTGGCGCGGTGAAACTGGTTCCTGTCCCTCTCTAACACACCACAGCAGAGAGAGATAGAGACAGCGGTAGATCTGGCAACACCCTCCCCCCCACCCCAAGAAAGAGAGAGAGAGATGAGGTTGTGGAGGAGAGACCTCTCCCTCTGGCAATGGCAACCCCCAGTGACCAGAGAGAGAGAGAGAGAGAGAGAGAGAGAGAGAGAGAGACCCTAACCCCTCCCCATCTATCTCCGGCAATAGCAACCCCCTTGAGGGGGATTCAGGTGCCGGACACCCACAGGGGAGAGGAGAGAGAGAGAGAAGGGATCAAGTGGCCGATTTTGAAATTTCTTCAAGGGTAATTAAGTTTTTTTTCCTTCTTAAAGAGGAATATTTTTTAAAAGATCATTTTCTATGTTTCTTAACTACAGGGATTTATGGTAGAAAGTTAATTGATTTCAAGGAGTTTTTGATATTATGAAGATTATAGGGATTTATTTGAAATCAGCAAAGATTATAAGGACTTATTTGTAAAAATCCCTATTAAAATGTTCACTAGATGCTTTTCCTTGTTTGAGGTTTGGCAACAGATTTTTAACAGGCTTCAGTATGGCATCAGATGCCAAATAATGTGGAAAAGGTTATGCTGGATTGGAGCTGACGATGGGCTCTTGTCAGAGACTGAAACTTGGGGGGCTGATTTTACGTTCCCAGTGATTGGGGTCTAGAGATATTGCAGGTTCAAGGGGAGTTGCAGGTACTGGAGAGGATAGTTTCCTTCGTATGTGGTAGTGTGTGGAATGGGCAATGCTTCTAGGTAGGCAATGTAAATGAGCGGTTTATTTGGGGTGTTAGCTTGTGACACTTTCCTGGTGTAGTCTTCTGCATAGAGAATCTGTGAGAGCTCAAACACACTAATTTCTCTCTTTTTTAAAGTGGATACTAATTTCTTTTTCCACTTAATAAAATTGTGGCCTATCCACTTTCAAAAAAAGAAACATGTATTAAAAAGAGAAGAGATCATCTTTACAAATTCTTTTGTAGCACATGGTGTTCTGGATGAGGGAAATCTTCTGTTCGGTTATCTCAACTTTTTAGGCAAATGCATGGAACATGGAAGGAAAAAGTTGCATATCAATCTACCATCAGCCTGCTCCAATCTTGATGCTGAATAGGGGATTCCCGTGACCCTGATGACAATCTCAGTGTCTAATCCTGAATAAGCGGGAGTGAAAGAGGAGGGGTGGTCAGGTAGTAGGTACAAGTGAAAGAAATATTCTTCTGAAAGGCAACAGCATTTTTTTGCGAGATTGAGGGGATACACCTATAATTGGGATGGAGGAATCCACCACCTTAGCTGTTCTTTGGAATCATGATGTGGGAGCTCCCTGAATTTTATCATATAAACAAAACAATTATGGTCCTATATCTGAGTTTAACATATTGGAAAACATGAAATAAAAAGAAGCAAGATGCCTAAAAAACCAAAATATCTCCATATTGTCAGCATAAGATCCAAAAGCATGTTACCTGTATTGGTTAAGCTGTTGGTCAACATGCTTTCCTTTTATCCAGTTAACATAGGCTGCAACCACTTCCCAGTCAGAAGCTTCCGACCAAAATGTTCCCCAGGTCCCCAAGTGCCTGTTTGATTTGAGCTTATGAGGACATTGCTCCGATTTCTTTTTTTATTCCTATGATGTTGGGGGCTGTTTTCTTGGAGTCACCAAACACCTTTAGGTGTATTGTTCACATATTTCCACACTAGCTGCAGTTTATTTCCAAAAGTTTAGTCCACCATAAACTGAAGTGAATGGATGATATAACTCAACTGGTTTTTACCTCCTTGATGGTAATACCAACTCTTGGCTGGTTGATATCCATACTCATTCCTTTATGGTTAGGTCTTTGCTGTCACAATCTGATCTTTACCACCTTTTTGGTATACCAACTCTTAGCTGCTTGATACCCATGCTCATCATTATTCACTATTTCATGTTTAGGTCTTTTGAATATGCAACCACTGTTACACAAACTGACCAGATAGCACTGTAGAGACCACATTTGCAATCAATATGTTTACATAAATGGAACTATGGTAAAAATAACTGCATTTTCATATGGGTTTTTTGCATATAAACCATTGTTAAATCGAAAATTGTGGATTTATGATTCTTGAATATATATTTGCACACATTTCATTAAAAATATCAATATTGTGCAAAATGACCACAAAATGGTCTTCCGCAATTTGCACTATCTTAAGTGGTCTTTTTGCGCATAGAAATAGTGCAAAAAGACCATCCTGTGATCTTTTTGCACAATATCAGCATTTTTAATGTTATGTGTGCAAATAGAAATGCAGGAATGATAAATCTATAATTTCTATTTTAATGATAGTTTATATGCAAAAATCCTTTTAATAAATTGCAATCAAACAACCTCTTATTATCCAGCAAAGTGCATGTAATATATGCATATTTCATTTCATGGGCATGAGATGATGTGTTTGATACATCAATTGTATATAGCATGGATGTTAATGGGGAAATGGTAAGGGGAAGAAAAGTAAGGAGCACAAGTGAGAAACAATGCTTTGAAAAACGAAGTGGGAAATAACTTATTATTATATAGCAATAATAATAAAGGTATTATATATATATTTTTGAACGTGGGTAGTACCACTGGTATATAAAAGAGAAAAAGTATACATATAAGGGGGGGTGCTCCCAAAAGGACTCCTAGGTACAAAAGGCGGCAGACAACTCTGCCTCGGGAGCAAAATAAAAGAAGTAAACAAACACCTATCCGCTAAGCTCAGACCCCAACCAAACACAAGAGAACCCAAAAGTCCCAGCACCTAACTCCTCCGGCCACCCTACCAAATAACTCCCAAACAACAGAGAAATAGATGTGCAAGCACCCCAATGTAAACAAAACACTCTCCTCGACCCTTCCTCCACCTATTCAGCTTGCCCTGTCCCTCCTTTCCTACTAGCCGCTTCAGCCTTCGCCTTCCTCGCTATGTTTGCCAGCCATCTACGTTTGATCAAGCATAAGGTGGACCTCAAGCCTTTATCTACGCCCGCATCGGATACACCAATCAACCTAGTAGTCTCACTCGCTTGAGTTTCCATATAGTTCTCCACCTTTGCTAAGATATCTATGACCTCCTCCTTACTGAGACTCTCATTGTCCACCTTTGCTAAATCCTTCCCTTGATAGGCTTCCTTGACTTGCTCCAACGTTGCGCGCAAATTTTCTGACACCCTGGGCGGGGGAGGTAGTGGTAAGACCTCCTGCTAGCCAAATTCGACGGCCGTCTCTGCCTTCACCACGAGATCCTCATCCGCAAGATCAACGGCTAGGGGATCCGGCGCTAGAAGACAAAGTAATGGTGCTTGCCAGAGCTGCTCTTTTATCAGGAAGGAGAGGGAGGGAAGTTCCTGGAGTACTTCTCTTCCCCACTACCACTCTCTCTTTCCACCTCCATCCCCCTCGCATCCACCGCTACAGCCACCTCCGTCTGCCCGCTTTGCTTCGTCAACCTGTTGACTCGAAGTAGGCAAACTGACTTCTGGACATTTAGCGGGAGTGGCAGCCTCTGGATAGCGTTGCCTATGCCTCAACCTCGCTCGCTCCTTTCTCCGACGAGACAAACATCTGCTGCACTTGTGTCTCGCGAGGGCATGATGGAGTGGCCCTGCACTGGTTGGGAAGGAGGAAATGGGACTGTGGGCACGAGGTCCCCACCTGCCCCTCCCTACCCCACCCGCCTATAGACTGGGAAGGACATGGAGGGGAAGGGACCAACCACGGGGGTCAGACAACCCCTCCCTCCCCAAAAGCATCAGGGCGGAGTTCCCAGGCTTGGCCAGGGTAGCAAGGGGCTGGGGAAGAAGCATCGGGATGGCCCCCACTGGGACCAACGACTGTTGCACAGCTTCCGGCATCACAGGAAGATTCGCCAGCTTGAAAGACGTCGGAGAGGGCTTCGGCGGCCGGCGAGCCCTCTCCGGCTGCCAAAGGAGTGGCCGATGTCACCGCCCGAGCCCCCAGGGAGCCTCGTATTGCCCTGGTGTTGCAACTGGATCGACGGAGGCTGATGCCCTACCGGGCAAGGGGGAAAGGCCTTTGTGGGCCTGGGTGACCTGATACACAGGCTTGTGGGATTTGGGTAAGTCGTGCCCGACTTGCCGACCTGAATTCACACCCTTTCTACATGAGAGATGACCCAGCCCTTGCGTGGTTGGCAGTTTCGGTCGAAACCGATATGTTTCGGCCGAAACGTATCGGTTTCGGACCTAACCGAAACGAAACCAGGCCTGCTCATTGTACCAAGTTTGAAACTTTAAAAGATTTTTTTTATTTCAGGCGTAATCGAATCCGGTTTCACCCAATTTCGGGTGTTTCGGCCCGATACCGCCCGAAACTGGTCGAAACCAGACACGAACTCCCCTTAAGAGGGGAGTTCAAGTCCACTACACTTCTCAGATCTCAAGTCTGAGGGGTGCTGTCGCCAGGGGAGGTGGAGGAGGTGTAGGGGGGAGCTTGGGAGGGGCCTTTGCTTCCAGGAGGAGAGCTTGCCGCCATCGCCGCCGTTTCTTGCTGTTTAGAGTGCGTAGCTATTGTCGCCGCCGTCGTTTGAAGCTTCCGTGCAAAGATTCCTCAAGGTTCTATATTTTTTTTCTTTCATTGATAGTTTTCTTGTTGTAGGCAAGGTTATGTTAGATTCTATTAGTTTTTATACGTAAATTATGGTAAATCTCCAAATTAGGATGTAATTAACGATTTAAATTTGGGGCTTTTGTCTGATTAGGTAAGTTTAGCGTCAATTGTAGTTTAATTAAGTTTCATTGAATGCTTTAGGGTGGGAGCATACTGTAAATTATATTACACGCCGGGTAATTAGGGTAAATCTCCAAATTAGGGCCTAATTAACGATTTAAATGTGAGACTTTTGTCTAATTAGGTAAGTTTAGCGTCATTTAAAGCTTAATTAAGTTTCAATGAATACTTTAGGGTGGGAGCATGTTATTAATTGTATTACACGTCGGGTAATTAGGGTAAATCCTCAAATTAAGGCCTAATTAGCGATTTAAATTTGGGGGTTTTATATAATTAGGTAAATTTAGTGTCAATTGAAGCTAAATTAATCAATTAAGTTTCATTGAATGTTTTAGGGTGGGAGTATGCTGGTAATTGCATTTAATGAAGAGTAATTAGGCAAAATCCCAAATGTGACCCTAATTAGCAGTTAAAAATTGGGGCTTTTGTCTAATTACCTCAATTCAACGTAATTTGAAGCTCAATTATGCTTCATTACATTTTTTCATTGTACTTGCAACCATTTGTCTTTGACTATCTTAATGCAGCATCATGGCCAGACGTGAACAAAGTCATGAGCATAAAAGGGTAGGACAATCCGGGGTGGGCCCACCTTACGTTACTTGATGTTGGAAGAAGAAAATTCAAATGTAATTATTGTGGTAAGAAGATACATGGCAAAATTACTATAAGAAATCAACATTTGGCTGAGATAAGAGGAGAGGTCAAGCAATGCGATAGATGTCTCCGACATGTGGCAGAGGAAATGCGCCAGTGTTTTCTGGGCAAAAAAGGCAGGATACAACGAAGGGCTGAAGATCAGGTTGAAATTGTTGAAGAGATTTCAGGCAGAGTAAGCAGAAGGGGAAGGAGGGATGATGACGATGAGGAAGGCATTGAGGATTCAGATCCAGAGTTGATCGAAGCAGTAGAGTGTGAACAATTGTAGCACGACGTCCTGACACTGGTGCAACCCCGCAGAGAGTAGGCCCCATGAACAATTATCTACACAGAAAGTAAAGTGCTACACAACCAAAATCAAGCAAGTATTGAGAGGGGTCAAAAATCAGTTGAAACTGCAGGACATGCATTTAGAAGTATTTGCAAATGATTTTTCCATACGGGTGTGCCTGCACATGCAGTTGAATCTAAATACTGGCAACTTATGCTTGATGCCATAGTAGATGCTTGCCCTGACTTGGAGGCCCCGTCACGTCGAGACATATACGGACGTGGTCTTGAGGGAGAGGTTGAGGAGCTTCATCAGTGGATTGAAAGCTTCAAGCATATTTGGATGGAGAGAGGATGGATCATTATGTGTGATGGCTGGACTGGTACCACGAAGAAATTCATGATCAACTTTTTGGTTTATTGCATCGAAGGTACAATATTGTAAAATCAGTTGATGCATCAAATTATGAAAAGAATGCAAATTATTTGTTTCATTTGATAGATGACATGATAGAACAAATTGGAGAGGAACCTGTGTAAGTAGTCACCGATAATGAAGCCAGTTACAAGGCTGCGGGGAGGAAGTTGATGTAGAAGCGCAAGCATTTATATTGGCTCTCATGTGCAGCACATTGTCTGGACTTGATACTTGAAGACATTGGGAAGGAAAAAAATGTGAAGAAGACAATTGAGAGGGCACAGAAAATCACTCGGTACATTTATGACCATCTTAGGATCTTGAACATGTTCAAAGATCATGCAAGTGGGGGCCTAGATATCATTCGTGCAAGGCTAACAAGATTTGCTTCGAATTTCATTTCTTTGGAGTCCTTGCACAGGTATAAGAATGAGCTCAAGTCTTTCATGTACTACAATTCCATGCGGGATTATATAGACAAATCCAATGTTGATGCTCATATGGATTATTTGGATGTGTCACATCGTGGAAGACAACAAATTTTGGAACAGGATCTCACGTTACATGAAAATAGTCACACCTCTCGTGAAGGTCCTAAGAATGGTGGATGGCGATGAGAAGAATGATATGGGATATCTGTACGAGGCCATGGACTGTGCCAAGTTAGAGTTTCAGAAATCCCTTCCCAGAGAGTATGCAAAGTGGTGGAAAATTGTTGACAATAGATGGGACAACACATTACACCATGAATTGCATGCAGTTGGTGAGTGTATACCTGTACTGATATAAAGTTCATTATTTTTTAGGTTAATTTACATCTTTTATTTACTTAATTATACACAAATACAGGTTATTTCCTCAACCCTCGATTTATGTACAATGTCAATGCAAACGTTGATCGCGAGGTGCTTCAAAGCACCTTAACAGTCATTGGTCGTTTATCGAGGACACTAGAAAAGAGGCTTCAGGCCGAGCTACAAATTAGGAAAAGAATTTACTTAATTACTTATGTTAATTGTTACTTTATCCTTATAAATAGACAGTTATAGATTGAGGACTGAGACATATTCTGACTCACAATTGCAATACGCTGTGGGAAGAGTGAGCCCATGTATACTAAATTTTTGTACTTAAATTGAGTCAATATGTATTACTACAGCATGAAGAATTGATTTTCATTTACATCTTACATTTATTTGTTTATGGTTGGTGGAACAACTGACTGGTGGATAATGGTGAACAATAGGGATTTGGATAGTAATGTTTACATTGCAATTAGGGTGCTGAGTCAAACAACATCAGCAAGTCAATGTGAAAAGAATTGGAGCACGTTCAGTCTTTATACACTCAAAGATTCGCAATCGGCTAAAGGTTGAACGACTAGAAAAATTGGTCTACTGTCACTACAACATGAGGTTGAGAATAAAGAACATGAAGCTGAGACAACAGCTGCGGGACAAACGCGTCCTAGAGGATACAACTCCAGAAATTGATGTGGACGTATTATTTGATGACGACAATTTCTTGCAGTCTTGGGTTGAGGTACGAGTGCAAGTTGATGAGCCCGTTTTTTATGATGATGACAGATGAGTCAAGGGATCCAGAATTCAGAGGACCAACCAAGAGGCCAAGAGTGACTTATGCGCACCAGAGAGAGGACCCAGCTTTGTTTGTTCACGACACTGAACAACAGCGTGAGATTGAGCCAGCTAGATACTTAGAATCAGATAGTAGGCCAGTCACTCCTAAAATAGTCAAGTCACCTCCATCCTTAAGAAAAAGTACATCAGTGCATGAGATGGCTGAGAGGACTAGTGTTGTTGCTCGAGAGGACCCGACAATTGAGCAGTTGAAGTAAGTTTATGTGAGACACACGCCACAGGAAAAAAGATTGATTTCAAAGATGAAGGATGAAGTCACACCAAAAGAGAAAAAAACAGAGCCAAAGGCTAGAAGACGATTGATTTTTTATAGTTCTGATGATGATGATGATGATGATGATGATGATGATGATGCACCAAGTGATGATCCTAGTGCAGTTGTAGGTGCTACTATTGGCGGTGACATATATGCACCTACTTTCTCCTTCCACGTTGACACGGGCACATGATATAGTCATAGTGAAGGAGAATCTGATTCACAGAGCCAATATGGACATCCAACAGGTTATGGAGGCGACCAATATGAAGCAGGCATGTATAGGTGGAGTCATCAACTAGAATTTCAATTCCATCCAATTCCAGCCAGTAGCAGTTATGGGTTAGCATCCTCTTCTAATCCTTAAGGTTCCGCTTCTGATGTTGATTCTGGATTTCAATCAAGCCAACAACCTTATACTCTAGGAGGAATTCAAAGAGGGATGTACGACTTGGCTCCATCATTGTTTGATTACTGTGAATATACACAATATATGCAGCCTTTTTATGAGTATCAACAACAGAAGCTAGGTGATGAGGGAGAAGGTTCTTCCAACTATTATCCATATTAGTGCATCATCATTTAGATAGGGATCATTTAATTTCTGTAATATTTACTGTGTTTGTAATGTTTATTGTACTGCTTGAACTTACTTCACGTTTAATATGTACTCAATAATATTAGTTTAAGATGTCCAATGTCTACTTCTAGCACTTAATCCAATTTATTCACACTCAAATGCCTGTCCAATGAATTTTTTTATTTATATTATTTTTTTATAATTTTTTGATTTTTTGATTTTTATAATTTTTCTATATTTTTTTTGTTTTTTGAATGTTTTTAACAAGTTTCGGCCGGTTTCGGCTGAAATCGATACTGTTATCCTTGAGCCCATGAGATCCACTAGATGGTTGGGCTATCGGCCCATTCACACGCATCCAAACGCTCGGGAGATTGAAATCTGAAAAGGGGCTCGTGGCGCCGCCACGTACCCCCTCGACCTTGTCACCTTCATCCTCTCACACCACAGGGGTTGCCCTAGTGGTGGCTGCACCAACCGACCGACGGGGCTCCTCGATGTGTCTGCTCCTGGCTAAGGGAGAGTCGGACTGGATAACAGACACCGACAAGGTCGACTGTAACCACTGTTGGGACCTCTTGCCCCGCTCACCCACACACCGGCCTCCACGGTCAACAGCTCGCCCCCTCTGACCATGCCACCGTTCTTAGCTCCAGGATGCCGAAACGTCGAAGGAGAGACGCCTCGCCTAGTTCGCCGTAGAAGCCGTGGGGTATCCCCACAAAGTGAATCCGAGCACACATGACCCTGGGGTTGGGGAAGGTCCCCAAGCTACTTGACCATGGTCGTAGGCAGAGCAGGGCACCCTCCGCCACCGCATAGCCCCCCTTTGCCAGGGCTTCTGCCTCTCTCTCTCGCTGGCCGACCGCTAGGAAACACCTGATCCCCAACTGACACACCTCCCATCCTCCACTACTCGGTCCTCCATCGAGCACCTGCTTCACACACCTCAGGTCAGCATCCCCTTGCACCAAATCGATCCTCAAACACTTCCGAAGCCATTGTTGACGGCCCTGAACCACCTCCGACACTAGAGAGTCTGCCTCCACGCACGAGCCTCCATTCCCACGGCCCTAGATGCCCTTGACCATTGCAGCGACAGGTCAGCCAGGGAGACCCCTGGCTCCTCTCCTCGCCTCTGGAACTCGGCAATGATGGATCAAGTGATCCGAGGCACCACTTTTGAAACACCTGCGACCTCTGATTGGGGGTCCAGTCCCCGGCGAACTCCGGGAGAATGCCCGAGAGAATGCCTCGGAGGCACGCCCCAGCGAGAAGCCCCGCTGCATACTCTCAATTCTTGCTGATTTTAGTTTTGCCAATAAAAGTATTATATGTGATTGGCAGTGTGTAAATTTATATGTTTTATATTGCAAATTTTTATATGTTTAGGGGTATTTTTGTATATATGATACTTAATGGATAATAATTAAAATACATACATAAAATATGTCTTTAAACAAACAAACTGGCAAGGAAACTTAAATCCCAAAGTCCAACCCTCCGATGACCCCATTATCTCCAAAGCAGGTACGTTGAGAGGGTCTCTCCAGACACACCCCCCCAACCCCAAAAACAGGGTTGATATAATAGAAAAATCACAAAATATCTCGACAGCTGCCAATTGGTTGCATCTAATAACTGGTGGTAAGTAGACAAGAATAACATTTTGTTGTCAGCTTTTATATCCTCCTCCTTGTCCTTGCCTTTCTTTGCCCTAACTCATTACTCAATTCCGAAGGAGAATGAAGCTGCTGCAAAACCTGTAACTACTATTAACTCCAGCTACTCTAATATTATCCCACCATCATCTCTAGGAGCTTGTTTGGAGTCTGTTGCAACCAAAAAAATCCCTGCTATATTTGGGATGAAATGCAGAATAAAAAAAAAATCTTTTTTACAGGTTTTAAGGAGTGGTTCAGCCCACCCGGGGTGGAGAGACCTGGCCGGGGCCGGCCACCTCCGGGCAGGCTCCCCCCGGGCAGGGAGTGAAGTCCCGCGATCAATGACACCCAAGAGGGGGGTGAATTGGGTGTTTACCAATTTTACGAAAACTTTTGACCTTTTGAAACATGTGATATAATGCTAGTTAAGAGATTCAAAACTATATGATCACAAATCGGATTTATCAAACTATGTACGATAATGATATAGATTATGCAACATACACAAGGATAAATCGGAACAAACAATTTACACTAATACTCACGGAGAATGGAGGTAGAAGAAATGGACCAAACCACACAATGCGAACCACACTGCACAACGGTTTTTAAGGTGGTTCGGATGCAACGACGGCAGTCCTACGTCCACCCCTCACCAAATCCGGTGAGGCTTCACTTGGGGATAAATCCCCAAACGGAGACGATGCTCCCACCACACACGCAGGACGACGCCTGCCTACGCACACGGGGACGCACCCCAACACAAACACACACACGGAGACGAGATCTCCAACACGATCCGACAAAAGGATCAACAACACACACACACACACTGCAATAGATGCAGCACTCCACACACTAAAAAGACCGGATCTAAATAGATCCACACACACGTAGATCTAGGAAGCTCTACGTACACACACACAAATAGAGCACAATGACCACACACGACCACGGATCCACAACGATCCACACACACACAAATGTTTCCAGATTATAAAGAACACAAACATAAAGCCCAAAACACAAAAACAATGAAGCACGGTTTAGAAGACTCCTGATTTGGCTTCCACTGAGTGTATGATGTAGATTTTGAATGATGCTTCCTTCTTCACTTGAATGGAGCTTGAATGGCTTTAGATAAAGCTGGAAGAACTTGGAGATGGATGAATAAACCTTCCACGAATTTACTGTTCACGGAGCTACAGTAGTTCTTTCTTCTCCCTTGGGCAGCCTTCCCTTGAATCCTTGATTGCTTGCTTGCTTCTACTCTTGATTGGAGCTTTGTTGGCTTCAAATTGAGCTTGAATGGCTTCAGATGTATGAAGGGATTGCTAGACGGAGTACTGTTCACGCAGCTCCTCTTGCTCTTGCAACAGCTCACTTTCCCCCTTTGATAGCCTCTTCTTTGATCTCTCTTTGTTGGTTGCTTGATTCTTCACTTTATAGATGCATGTTGGCTTGAGAAGTACCTTCAATGGGTTGGAGATAGATGAAGAACTTGCTGCACGAAGTACTGTTCACAGAGCTACAGTACTCTCTTCTTCCTCCTTGGACAGCACCCTCTTGATCTCCCTTGAAGCCCTCTTGGATGGTTAGGGTTATGGCTCCAAATGAGATGTTTTATAGCCCTTGAATGGTCCATGGACATCCCCCAGACCAGATCCACATTTTGTGGGTGATTTGGTGTCATTAGGATTAAAGAATTACAAGGAGAAAAGCTCTTCTCGAAGTGGAAAACAAAGTCAACATATGTTGGCTCGGGGCTGGCGGTCGACCTGTGGAAGCTGGCGGTCGACCGCTACTGAGAAAACTGTAGAAATTTGATCCCTGGCATTTTCGGTCGACCTGGGGCGGTCGACCTACAGCTACAGTAAACTTCAGACTTTTAGGTTTCACCCCCGAACTTCATTGCAACCCATTTAAGTTTGAGGCTTCAAACTCCTTTGATCTTGGGGAATATATGTTGAGTGTTTTGACCTACAAAACCATAGAAAAAGGATTAGAACTTTGATCAATAATGTATGTGGTAATTGCATGAAGTACATGTATGAAACCCCTTTGGCCATTTGGTAGTTTCAATCAATTAACAAGAGCTTATTGTAAACCGTTTGAGCAAGATATAAGTACCATTATTCTAATTTTCAAGCAAATTTCTCATGAGTTGTTTCAACATAATGCAAGCTCAAAATGATATGTGAAATATATATTAGAGTTCAAGAAGTGATTTACATTGAGACCCAATTTTACATATAAGATTGGAACACTTGTTGCTTTGACAAATGCATGTATGGTATGCGTAAAAATCAACCAAACAAGTTTCAAACTATTTGATCAGGATTTGAACAAAAGTGTTCATCAAAGCTCAAGTCCATATGTTCAATCATATAAAGGCTTGAAACCTCTTGTAGAACCAACATATGCAAACCAAGCATTAAGACCATGTAACCGTTGCCATTTGCCATCTCAAACATACATAGATTACAGGTGCATGAGCAATCAACCACAAGTTTAGTTATCATCACTTAATCACACATTAAGTTTAGTTATCATCAAAATCATAACTTAACAATCACAACAATCATCAAAACCATAACTCAACAGGGAGAACCCGCCCGGGGCCAACCACCCCCGGGCAGGCCCCCCCCGCGGCCGTGCGGGGCAGGGGGAACCCGCCCAGGGCAGGCCGCCCCCGGGCAGGCCCCCACGCGGCCGCACGGGACAGGGCGGACCTGCCTGGGGTCGGTCCGCCCCGGGCAGACCCGCCCGGGGTCCCGCGACCCCGGGCAGGCCTGTCCGGGGTGGCCCCTCCCCGGACGGGACCCGCCCGGGACCCCCTGACCCTGGGCAGGTCCGCGCGGACCTGCCCAGGGCGGGGCAGTTCCGGGCCGGTCCCGGGGGTTCCGTCTGCCCATCTCAAAAAAAAAAAGAGAGGGAGAAACGGACCTGCCCGGGGTGGCTTTGACCCGCCCGGGTTCGGCCCACCCCGGGCCGGTCCCTCACCTTCTATAAATACCCCCTACGGGGCTCACTTGAGGGGGACTTACTTTTGGAGAGAATTTTTCTTTCGGAGAGAAGGAAGAAGACTTGTTCGTTGTCTTGGCCCACTTGGGGTATGTAACATCCCGTGCTTTTATTTATGCCCCTACGTGGGCTTCGTCTTTGTGCCCCTACGTGGGTCTTGTATTTATGTCCCTACGTGGGCTTCGTCGTCATACCCCTATGTGGGTCTTGTATTTATGCCCTTACGTGGGCTTTGTTGTTGTGCCCCTATGTGGGTCTTGTATTTATGTCCCTACGCGGGCTTTGTCATTATGCCCATACGTGGGCATGGTTGTTATGCCCCTACGTGGGCTTTGTCATTATGCCCCTGCGCGGGCGTGGTTGTTGTGCCCTACGTGGGTCTTGTATTTATGCGCCTACGCGGGCTTTGTCATTATGCCCCTACGTGGGCATGGTTGTTACGCCCCTACGTGGGCTTTGTCATTATGCCCCTACGTGGGCGTTGTTGTTATGCCCCTATGTGGGTCTTGTATTTATGCCCCTGCGTGGGCTTCATCTTCATCCCCCTACGTGGGTCTTGTACTTATGCCCCTACGCAGGTTTGTCATTATGCTCCTACGCGGGCATTGTTGTTAGGCCCCTACGCGGGTCTGGTATTTATGCCCTTGCGTGGGCTTCGTCTTTTTACCCCTGCGTGGGTCTTATCATTATGCCCCTGCGCGGGCGTGGTTGTTACACCTCTACGCGGGATTTACATTTAAGCCCCCATGTGGGCCTTGTAATCATGTTCCCGCCTCAGAGCGGTGATACCATGTACGGTTGGCAACTCGTCGACAACTTTTGTAATGAAGTTTATGAAACTTTGCAAGGGTGTGTGATGCTGCCCCCGACGCATGCCAGTTGAGGAAAATTGCGAATAAACCCCTCCTACAAGGAACATTACATATATGTCCTTCTTTCAGGAGCTATGGGTGCGCATCGTCTTTAAGGACCTCACGACCTCTCCATACTCAAGAAATGCCTACAAATGGTCCCGCGACCCCAGTGTCTTTCACGGGCCATCATATAGGGTCACGTCCAAATTACGAAAACGCCCTTCCAGCCTTGGGATGCCTTGATAATTCTCAACGGCTCTTGAAAACAGCCCTTGAGCCTTCCAGAGTCAATCCTTGTTTGGCGGCCATCCCAGATTGTGATAAAACTTCCAGCAAGGTAAAATTACCATAGTGCCACTGGACATGGCAAATTATCAAAATGCCCCTGGTATCCAGGCAATCAACGGGGCACCCTGGTGCACTCCTGGGCTCCTTTAGCTCACTCTTATCCCCAGATACAGTAGGGTGTTGCCCAGTTCAACTTGGTCTTAGCCAAGTCCTACCCCTCATACATTTTATGTTCACCACTAGGAGTCAAAAGTGCGACGCAAGCTACCTATGCTGATGTGTCCTTGACTAGAACCTTGGAGAGACATTTTAGGCCTTATTGTTGACAATTAAACAAGGGTGTTCGGACGTTATGTCGATGTAAATCAACACTGACTACGGTCAGTGGGGAAAGGTCCAGCACTCGAACCCTCATCGTCTGATACGATGCGCACCCCATGAAATGGACACTGCACTGGCCACTCGTGTAGCCCCCACATGTGCACTCTTACCTCCTCTGAGAAAGTTCATTCCATGATCAGAGGAACCCCCAAACCCGATACAAAATATAAGACTTCTCGCAAAGTCGCCCGGGTATGGGAGGATGTCAACCTCGTCTTTAAACAGACTGGCACGCCCGGTGGGACCTTTCCCGCCTTTCTTCTTCTTGTCAACAGAAGGCCTTAAACCTCCCTGGTTCTCATTACCCCTCATCCTCTTACGGGACGAGAAAGGAGAAGAGGACACCAGCTTCCTGCCTTTTGTTGTTTCAAGCGCAACTCTTGGTTCGCAAACAGGACGATGGCTGTTGTGACCTATGGCCTGTAAGTCGTCGCGAACCACGCCAGGTTTGACTGCCTGGCGACTCCTCTTGTTTTTGGCGACTTCCCTCCGGTCGTCGGCTCCCCCTTCTTCTTAGGGGTAGTGTCGGTTGTCGGGGGCAACGCAGTCGCCCTTGCTCCTATTGGTCGGGTGTTCCCAGCCGAGAAGACATCTACTGAGGGTGCCAGGCCCCTCTGCTCTTGCTGCCAGTCGGGTCCGCCCGTTTCAGAAGACAGTGTCTGGGGGTGTCAGGCCCTCAATTTCTGCTGTTGGCCGAGTCATATTGGCCACAATGAAGACAGTTGCTGAGGGTGTCAGGCCCTCTGCTCCTGCCACTGGTCGGGTCCGTCCGGTCCAAAACACTGCATCTGGGGGTGTCAGGCCCTCAACTTCCGCCGTCGGCCGAGTCAGGTCGACCACGAGGAAGTCTGCATCCGGGGGTGTCAGGCCCTCTATTTCTGCAACAGGCCGAGCCAGGTCGGCCAATTACAACACTGCATCTGGGGATGTCAGGCCCTCTACTTCCGCCGTCGGTCGAGTCAGGTCGGCCACGAGGAAGTCTGCATTCGGGGGTGTCAGGCCCTCTATTTCTGCAACAGGCCGACCGAGGTCGGCCAATTTCAACACTACATCTGGGGGTGCCAGGCCTTCGACGTAAACTGTAGGCCGAGTCAGGTCGGCCATCAAGAAGCCCATTGCTGGAGGTGTCAGGCCTTTAGCTCTCCCAGTTGACCGGATATTCTCGGTCAACCAAATTACTGCCGAACGTCCGCCCCTGCCCAACGGGGGGCAGTGCCGTCACCGTAATGGAAGCCGTTCCGAGACAGCCGCCCCTGCTTAACGGGGGCAACGCCGTGCGCGCAACGGAGCACGCCCTGCAGCGGCAACCTCACGCTTCGGCAAGACCATACTTTTCGGAGACCTCCGCATTCGGCTCAATGGAGGTGAGCCGATTGTGCCTCGGGATCGACAGGTCCTAATTATTCCTACCTCCAATCGCTTCGAATTTCTTCGGAAAGTTCGGGAAGTCGGGGCGAAAGTGAGGAGCTACGGTGCGCCTTCTTTAAAGGCGGCAACCCCCAGAGTCAGATCTGGGGGCAACTCAACTGAGGAGCGACAGCTCCAGATGAAACAAATTTGGGTCACCAAGGAGGAGGCCCTAGTCATCAGACGGGCCTAGTCCAAAAAGGCCTTCTACCAGTCAGAATTACAGCAAGTGCGGAGCCCGGCTACTCAGCACCAAGGCGAGTCTTCGACCTCTCACGAGACGAGGAGCTCACCGTGGAGGCCCTTGATCAAGCGCTGCGGGAGCTGTCATGTAACATGGTGGCTATCCCCGCCTCCTGATAATATAAATACCTCTGTTGGGGAGGATAATGCTCCTATGGCAACATACCGGCGCCGATCGGCAAGGAATAGCAGAGGCTGTGGCCGAGGACAGGGTCGAGGGCAAGAGAATCCTTAACCCTCGACCGGGTTATAATATTGAGAGGGGAGCAGCCGGGCCCCATCCCTGCACCTCAAGTGCGGGGCATTCCCTTCATACCTGAGTCTTCAGAGAGTGCAGGCCTTGATTCGGGAGCTCGAAAACCAAGAGGCATGCCTTTCATAATTCATTCTTCCGATGAGGAAGAAACTCCAGTCAGCGCCATGCCGTCAACTCCAACCTCGGGGCAGGCGGGCCCTTCTACCAGTACTGGTGAAAGAGAAGGCCCCTCAGGTCAGTCCGATCAGGACGAGTCTCAGCCTGCTGCAGAGGAGTCTCTGGCATTCGCTTTTCCAAGAGGGAGCGGGCGTGCAAGATGAAGGGGAGTGTCCTTTCAAGCGGGATAAACCACATGGAGCCTCGAAGACTCTGGAGGAAATCATTCCCCCATTCTACAAGACCCGCACTAGGGCGGACCGCAAAATCATTCAACACATGTAGCGGTTCCCGACTAATGTCACCATATGGGAGGCTATTGCTTGGAGCAAGGACTTGAGAGAGGCTCTCGTAAAAGTCCTCCACGACCCCGAGGCCCATGTAGCGGAACTACAGGCCCAAGCCTATGAAGCTCTTGCGGCCAATATTATTTTCTCCGATAAGGATTTGCTGCTGGCCTCTCCTTGCCATAATCCCCCCTATATATGAAAGGGACGATCAATGGCCATGAGGTGAACCGAATCTTGGTCGATGCAGGTGCGGCGGTGAATATTATGCCCCTAAAGACTTTCAAGTCTCTCTACTTGGCGCCTTATTTGCAAAAAGTTAGCGCCGTCAAAATCTCTGGGTTCAACCAAGACTTTGAAGAAGCTCTCGGTCGGGTCGAGGTGAAATTGGTCATGGGTGACTTTGCCACCAAAGTGACATTTTATATTATCAACGCCGACACGTCTTATAAGGTGTTGTTGGGAAGACCCTGGTTGCATGAAAATTGGGTCATTCCTTCGACTCTGCACCAATGCCTCAAGTATGCTAAAGGGGGAGAGCAGCATACTGTTTTTGCAGACCAAACTCCTTTCCACCCTAATGAATGCCACTTGGCGGACGCCTCCTGGTATTTCTGGGAGCCTACCATAACAATCCCCGACAGAATTAAAGACAAGGGGAAGCAAAAGGTTGAGGCCGAGCCCGACGAAGGCCAACTCTTCACAGGCTGCACCAGTTGAGCCTCAAGCCTGGTTCCAAGCCCACCCTGCCAGAAAGGCGTAATGTGGACTTTGAAGCCAATCTCATTAGCCGCACCATCGACCAGAGTCTCCCTTTGCCTCCGAAATGCATTCAGCTCCCCTTTCTGAGGGAGGAGCATAGCGTAGAGGAGTTGAAGACTTTTATAGTCTCTTGTAGGCGCAAGGGTCGAAGCAAGGATAGCAAACAGACCCGGCCGATTGTCTTCTACAAAGGAGAATTAGTCCCATCAGTTCCTCCTGAGGATGATTTTGGGTGGGACACCCCTGCTGATGAAGCGCAAGAGCCAGTTCAAGAAATGGATTATATGCCAGACCGGCTTAAGCGCATGTGTGTGAAGCAGGGAATTCCTCGGATCTAGAACCCTGCGCGGAGGGCATATTTTTCCCACCTCTGGAATCCCCCGCAGGTCAGGGGGCAACCGCCTTTTTCCTGCAAGGACACTCGAGGGTTGGGTTATGATCAGGAGCCAGACTTCCAAGTTCATTATGGAGTCAACACTATAGGGCTCCTACCTCCCTTTCCCGAGGAGGCCCAGAAGGAGCCCATAGTTGACGAACTCCATCACGAGGTTGGGCATGCCCCAACATCTCCTCGGTCGACGCCCGTTGGAGAGCAACAAGCGAATGAAGCTCCTTCGAGTTCAACCTGTCAGCGAGCAAGCCTTGCAGAGTTCGAGGTTTATGAGGCCGATACCGATGAAGATGAAGACTTCGTCGACCTCTGACTGGCTCCCCCGGAACTAGAAGACAGTGGCCAGGCAACAGTTGACGAGCTGATTGAGATTAATCTCGGCAGCAAGGACGACTATCGACCCACTTGTGTAAGTGTCCTTCTCAGCTGGGAAGAAAGGTAGGCGTACCGGCAACTCTTGGAAGAATTCAGAGATTGCTTTGCCTGGACATATAAGGAGATGCCGGGTCTAGATCCCTCCGTGGCAGAACACGACCTGGCTATACTTCCAACAGCTAAGCCAGTCAAGCAAGTCCAAAGGCGTATGCGCCATGAGCTGGAACTCAAAGTCAACGCCGAAGTCGACAAAATGCTGGATGTGGACTTTATAGAGCCATGTATGTACCTGTGTGGCTTGCCAACATAGTCCCGGTCAAGAAGAAGAACGGCCAAGTCCGGGTCTGCATTGACTTCCGAGATTTGAACAAAGCATGCCCGAAGGACGACTTCCCTGTCCCCATCATCGAGATAATGATGGATGTAAGTACTGGCCACGAAGCCTTGTCTTTTATGGACGGATCGTCAGGTTATAACCATATCCGCATGTCCATCAAGGATAAAGATCATACGGCCTTCAGGTCCCCTAAGGGGATCTTCAATTATAAGAGGATGTCATTTGGCTTGAAGAATGGTGGCGCCACCTATCAAAGGGCAATGACCAAGATCTTCGACGAGATGCTACATGACATTGTCGAATGCTACGTCGACGACTTGGTTGTCAAGTCTAAAAGGCGGGACAGCCACCTAGCTGATCTACGTCGGGTCTTTGAGAGACTGTGGCAGTACTAGCTCAAGATGAACCCGATGAAGTGTGCCTTCGACGTCTCTAGCGGCAAGTTCTTGGGCTTCATCGTCAGGTATCGAGGGATAGAGACAGATCCTGACAAGATCAAGGCCATCGGGGAGCTACTCCCGCCTAGAAATATAACAGAGCTCAGATCGCTCCAGGGGAGGCTCGCCTATATTAGGCGGTTCATCTCCAACCTCTCCCGAAGGTGCATGCCTTTTGACAAACTGATGAAGAAAGGGGCACCCTTCGTATGGGATGAAGACTGTCAGAAGGCTCTCGAGCAGATCAAGGAGTATCTCCTAGCTCCCTCGGTCCTTGGGGTGCCTATCAAAGGAAAGCCCCTCATTCTTTATATTGCTGCCATGGACGCTTCCCTCGGAGTGCTCCTGGCCCAAATCAATGAAGAAGGCAAGGTGCAACCTCTTTACTATCTCAGCCGGAAGTTGGTCGGCCCCGAGCATCGCTACTCGCCCATGGAGAAGATGTGTCTGGCCTTGGTGTTCACTGTTAAAAAGTTGAGACACTATCTGTTGGCGCATCGAGTGGAGCTCATTTCAAAGTGGGACCCGCTCAAATTTCAACTTAGCCAACCTGTCCTCTCTGGACGGCTGGGAAAATGGGCACTCATCCTCATGGAATTTGACATCACCTTTGTCCCGCGCAAGGCAATTAAGAGACAAGGGATGGCTGAGTTTCTCGCCGCACACCCAGTGCCGGAGGACTCCCCTCTCAATATCGAGCTGCCAGATGAAGAAAGGTTGCTGCAACCGATCGGCGAGGAAGGGTGCAATACAAATGCCCCATCCCCGACCGAACATGATGTGCTATCCCTCAATTCTCCTTTATGGGAATTATATTTTGACGGGACGTCCAGAACCATTAAGAGACCCGGCGGCCTTACAGACTTTGTGTCAGGCGCTGGTATAGTCTTCGTGTCTCCTCAGGGAGGCATACTTCACAACTCCTGTGCCCTCATGAAGTCATTGACCAACAATGAGGCAGAATATGAGGCACTGATCATCGGGCTTCAGCTCGCGCTGGAGATGGAGATCAGATGTATCAAGGTATACGGGGATTCCCAACTCGTCATCCGTCAAGTGCTAGGCGACTATGACGTACGGAAAAAGGAGTTGATCCCCTACCATGAAGCCGTCATCAGGCTCAGAGAGAAGTTCTATCTATTTGTGATAGATCATGTGCCAAGAAGCAGTAACTCCCAGGCAGACGCTCTGGCGAAACTGGCAGCTACCTTGAAGATCCCGCCAGAGGGAGAGCTGAATATAACCGTCAGGCACAGGAGGCTCATGCCTAGCGTGCTCGACGAAGAATCTGGCCTCACTGTGTACGAGGTCAACAATGTTCAAGAGGAGAATGCTCCCGAAGAGGAGTACTGGCGCGAGCCAATTATACGAGTCAAGAATGGGTGGCTTCCCCCTGAGCGAGCCCAAAGGGTGCAACTGCTACGCAGGGCTACATCCTATCAACTGGTCGATGGCATTCTTTTCAGGCTTGTCCAGGAAAGGGACCATCCGGTCCTCTTGCGGTGCCTCTCGCTTAAAGAAGCTAAAACCATTATGCAGGAGGTTCACTCTGGCTTAAGCGGGCTCCCATCAAGCTGGAGCTAAGGTGAAAACAAACATCAAGCTCAAGGGATTCTATTGGCCCACCATGTATGAAGACTGCAACCAGTACGCTCGCACATGTCACCAGTGCCAAGCATTCGGTCCGGTCCCTCGAAGGCCTCCTAACCCCCTGCACCCGACGGCGCCAACTTGGCCATTTGCGGAGTGGGGTATGGATATAGTAGGACCATTCCCTCCCTCATCCCAAGGGCATAAATTCATTTTGGCCGCCACAGACTATTTTTCCCGATGGGTTGAAGCTATCCCCCTACGGGAAGTCACGGGCGAGACTGTTGCCCGCTTCGTCAGATATCATATTATATATAGATTCGGCACCCCTAGTCGGATCATTTATGACAACGGTACGCCCTTCAGGAACAAGACAGTGTATGCACTGGCTGTTAAATTTCATATTGATTGGAGGACGTCGTCGGTTTATAACCCTCAGGCCAATGGATTGGCTGAAGCCTTCAACAAGACACTCTGTAAACTATTGGCCAAGATAATAAATGGCCGCAAGCGAGATTGGGGAGAGAAAGTTCACGAAGCTCTATGGGCTTATCGAACCATTTATAAAACCCTTACGGGGTGCTCCCCATTCTCCTTGGTTTACGGGGCTGAAGCAGTTGTCCCTGTAGAAATTGAACTAGCTTCGTACCAGGTGGCGGTTCATGCTGGGCTACCAGGCCAAGACCAATCTGAAGTTGAAAGGAGGCTAGAGGAATTATCCTGCCTGGAGGGTAGGAGACTCCAAGCTTACAAGCATTTACAAGTCTACCAAGTCTGTATGACGCGTGCCTACGACAAACTAGTCAAGCACAAGGCGTTCAAGAAGGGCGACTTGGTAATGCTAAAAGAAAAAGAGGTCATGGCGGGAAGATCAAGCGGCAAACTCCAGCCCAACTGGCATGGACCCTACGTCATCCAGAAGGTCTACGAAGGAGGAGCCTATACTGTTGTCGATCACAAGGGAAACAACCCTTTCCCTCCCCTCAATGGCAAACATACGAAGTTCTACCATGCGCCACTGCAAGAGTTTCTGCAGCAGTCCTCACAGGACATTACCTCTCCTCAGTGAAGGTTCAAAAAAAAAAAATTGGGGTTAAAAATATTGATACCCCGGCGGACTCAGTTGGCCTTCAACGGTTGGCTGAGGGCAAAAAGGCCATAGACCCGGTCGAGGTGAAAACCCGAAAGGGCGTCTCTGGCAAAAATGGGCAACCCCTCGGTGTGAAAACCCGAAAGGGCGGACCGGAAAAAGCTAAACGGGGCTAGCCTTGGCGAAAAACCGGAAGGGCGGTGAGGTTGGTAATGTGAAAAAAAAATCCTCTCTCTGCTTATTCTATGGGTGGCTCTAAGTCAATGACTCCACCTCATCATGGCCAAAACATTAAATTGATATCACGGCTACGCCTTACAGGTTATCATATGACACCTAGTCCCACGGGCGTTGTGATTGACGTGCCGCTATATTCATTGTCCCACCGAGGCCCCCAGCTTTTGGGAACCTTGTGAGCTTACTTGTACGCCCCATTTGGGCTCCTGAATCTAGCTTTCCTCACATGTTCTTTGGCATGGCAGCTCCACTCATATTTTCCGAGCAAAATTCACTCACTTTTGTCCCATAGGGATTGGTCTCAATATGCTCTCTCGGGCTACCAACCCACTTCGCCTTTCGGCACATTCTATCTTCTAGGGATTGGTCTCAGTATGCTCTCTCGGGCTACCAACCCACTTCGCCTTTCAGCACTTTCTATCTTCTAGATTGGTCTCAGTATGCTCTCTCGGGCTGCCAATCCACCTCGCCTTTCGGCACAATTTAATTTCTTGGGATTGACCTTAGTATGCCCTCTTGGGCTGCCAACCCATCACGCCTTTCGGCTCATTTTACCTTCTTGGGATTGGCCTCAGTATGCCCTCTCGGGCTGCCAACCCATCACGCCTTTCGGCTCTGTTTACCTTCTAGGGATTGGTCTTAGTATGTTCTCTCGGGCTGCCAACCCACTTTGCCTCTCGGCACATTTTACCTTCTCGGGATTGGCATCAGTATGCCCTCTCGGGCTGTCAACCCATCATGCCTTTTGGCTCATTTCATCCTCTCGGGATTGGCCTCAGTATGCTCTCTCGGGCTGCCAATCCACCTCGCCTTTCGGCACAATTTACCTTCTTAGGATTAGCGTCAGTATGCCATCTCGGGCTGCCAACCCATCACGCCTTTCGACTCATTTTACCTTCTTGGGATTGGCCTCAGTATGTCCTCTCGGGCTGCCAACCCATCACGCCTTTCTGCTCTGTTTACCTTCTAGGGATTGGCCTCAGTATGCTCCCTCGGGTTGCCAACCCACCTCGCCTTTCGGCACATTTTACTTTCCAGGGATTGGTCTCAGTGCGCCCTTTCGGGCTGCCAACCCAACCCGCCTTTTTGGCACATTTTACCTTCTAAGGATTGGCCTCAGTATGCCCTCTTGGGCTGTCAACTCACCACGCCTTTCGGCTCATCCTACCTTCTAGGGATTGGCCTCAGTATGCCCTCTCGGGCTGTCAACCCATTATGCCTTCGAGCTCATTTTACCTTCCAGGGATTGGCCTCAGTACGCCCTCTCGGGCTGCTAACCCATCGTGCCTTTCGGCCTGTTTCACTCTCGAGTCCGACCTGTGCATGCCGGGCTGCCGACCCACCGCGCCTCTTGGCTGTTAGGTTTGACTCACGTGTCCTTCCAAGGCCGTCAAATCCATTTCTTTTGTCCCCCATGGGCTTGGCCTATACGTGCCCCTTTCAGGTTGCCAACCTTATTTGCCTATTCGCCTTCAAATTTGATTCATATGTCCCACCGGGGCTGTCAAATCCATCCTTTCATCCTTTTGGGTCTGGCTTACGTACGCCCCTTCCGGGCTGCCAACCCACCTCGCCTATCGCCCTCCAGGTTTAACCCACATGTCCTTTTCGGATTGTTAAGCCTACTTATTTATTGTCCCAACCGGGCTTGGCCTTTGCACACCCTCCTCGGGTTGCCAGCCCATTCGACCTATCGGTCTTTGGATTTGACTAAGCACGTCCCACTAGGGCTGTCAAGTCTACCCACTTGTCCCACCGCTGTGACACACATGCCCCTCTGGGAATGTCACACCCTCTCTACCTTTTGGCACCATAGGTAAAAAAAAAGAAAAAAAAAGAAAAATGGGGTTAAAAATACTGATACCCCAGCAGACTTGGTTGTTTCTATTAGGGGATCAATCAAGGGCAAAAAGGCTTTAACCCGGCTAAGGTGAAAACCCGTGAGGGCGCCTTAGGCAAAAATGGGTACCCCTCAGTGTGAAAACCCAAAAGGACGCATTGAAAAAAGTTAAAGGGGGCCAGTCCTGGCGAAAACTCGAAAGGGCGGTAGGGCTGGTAAAGTGAAAAAAAAAAGAGTACACATGCAAGATAATGGCAGCTAAGTCAACGAGCTCTGTTCTCTATTTCTCAACATCAAGCAGAAGAACCCCGAGACAAGCCCTCGGGGAAGCTGTACAAAGTCGGGCTGAACAAATAGCCCCTTGGAAAAAAATCATCAGGCAAAATCAAAGGCTAGGCTCGTCTCTCAAGTCAGCAAGGCGAGCCTCCCGCTGGAGAATCTCCTCCTGGAGCCCCTCAAGTCTACGGCAGTGAATCTACATCGGCACGCGCAAGACTGCGCTCCTCCTCAGTCCCCCGGGCTTCTCACAAAAAGCTCCTCCACTCTGTGGGAGGCCACCCGCTCGAGCTCGTAAGCGGCCTCGACCTGGGCGCCCACCTCAGCCTGAGCCGACTGAAATCTGCAAAGTTGTTGCTCCTCCTACTGAATCATCAGCTGAGTCCTCCACCTCTGCTCTTGAATACCGTAAAGGCAGGTGAACTCCTCCCGTAAAGATGCAAGCTCAGTCATCTAGGCGTCTCAAGGGAGACCAAATACATGCATCTGACAATGCTACACCAAGTTGAGGACCGTTCGGCTACTCTATCCCAAGGGCAGGGAAACTTTGAAGTAGCTATGAAGCCTCGCCAGCTAAAGCTAAAACAAAGAAAAGAGCCAGAACCCAATGGGTGCCCTTCCCAAGCAAAGTGAAATGTAAAGAATTTTGATATACAAGCTACGACGCCCTTGCCTAGGGCGGTGCTGGCTCAAGTTTGTGTTAGATGGTATCTGCCTCAGCTCGTGTACGGCCGATATCAACTCATACCAACATGCCCCAAGGGCTAGTCTACATCAACTTTGGCTATCGCAAGCCAACGATTAGCCAGCTTCAACATTCGGCTACACACCTCAGCGGTTAGCCGACACATCTTTAGTGACACCTCGGCGGTCAACTGACACGACTACTTTTGGCTAACGCACCCCCAAGGGTCAGCCAATGTCAGTCTCAGCTATTACAACCCAACAGTCAATTGACAACGACACAAACTGATGGGCCTCCCCAAGGCAAGTCTACAACAACTTGGGCCAACAAGCCTTGCCGAGACAGGGCTACAACAATTTTGGGCCAACAAGTCTCTCCAAGGTAGGTCTAC
Organism: Amorphophallus konjac; assembly: GCA_022559845.1. NCBI lineage: Eukaryota > Viridiplantae > Streptophyta > Magnoliopsida > Alismatales > Araceae > Amorphophallus > Amorphophallus konjac. Next base: position 234,349,903 of record CM040122.1, read on the forward strand.
ATCAACTACAGGCCTACAAGCCTCTCCGAGGCAGGCCTGCATCAACTTCGGACCAATATGTCTTAAGGGCTGGTCTACATCAACTCTAGCTATTGCAAGTCAACGATTAGCCAGCTTCAACATTCGGCTACACACCTCAGCGGTTAGCCGACACATCTTCAGTGACACCTCAGCGGTCAACTGACACAACGACTTTTGGCCAACGCACCCCCAAGGGGCAGCCAATGTCAGTTTCCAGCTATCACAACTTGACAGTCGATCAACGACGACTCAGATGGATGTGTCTCTCCGAGACAAGCCTACATTAACTCCGGGCCAAGAAGCCTCGCTGAGGCAGGTCCGTAGTAACTCTAGGCCAACGAGCCTCGCCGAGATAAGTCTACAACAATTTTGGGCCAACAAGCCTCGCCAAGGCAGGTCTACATCAATTACAGTCCAACAAGCCTCTCCGAGATAGGCCTACATTAACTTTGGACCAATATGTCCTAAGGGCTGGTCCACATCAACTCTAGGCCAACAAGTCTCTCAGAAGCAGGCCTACATCAACTCTGGGCCAACAAGCCTCACCGAGACAGGCCTACAACAATTACATGCCAACAAGCCTCTTCGAAGCAGGCCTGCATTAACTTTGGACCAATATGCCCTAAGGGCCGGTCCGCAATCAACTTTGGCTAATGCACCTCCAAAGATTGGCCAACATCCAATTTCAGGCCAACACGTCCCAGAGGATGGTGTACATCAGCTTTGGCCAATATACCCCAAGGGTTGGTCAACATCAACTATAGGCCAACAAGCCTCTTCGAGGCAGGTCTGCATCAACTTTGGACCAATATGCCCCAGGGGCCGGTCCGCATCAACTTTAGCTAATGCACCCCAAATGATGTAGCCCGTCAGTGGGCACAGCACAAAGGAACGCATATTAAAGCGCACGAGCCATCCGCCCCCGCCTCCGGCCATCACAGATGTCCCGTGGGGGGCACTTGTTGCAACTAAAAAAATCCCTGCTATATTTGGGATGAAATGCAGAATAAAAAAAAATCATTTTTACAGGTTTTAAGGAGTGGTTCAGCCCACCCGGGTAGGCCTGGGGCCGGCCACCCCCGGGTAGGCCCCCCTCCGCGGCCGCGCGGGGCAGGGGGAACCCGCCCGGGGCCGGCCACCCCCGGGCAGGGAGAACCCGCCCGGGGCCAACCACCCCCGGGCAGGCCCCCCCGCTGCCGTGCGGGGCAGGGAGAACCCGCCCGGGGCAGGCCGCCCCCTGGCAGGCCCCCCCGCGGCCGCACGGGACAGGGCGGACCTGCCCGGGGTCGGCCCGCCCCGGGCAGGCCTGTCTGGGGTGGCCCCTCCCCGGACGGGACCCGCCCGGGACCCCCCGACCCTGGGCAGGTCGGCGCGGACCTGCCCGGGGCCGGGCAGTCCCGGGCCGGTCCCGGGGGTTCCGTCTGCCCATCTCAAAAAAAAAAGAAGAGAGAGGGAGAAACGGACCTGCCCGGGGTGGCTTTGACCCGCCCGGGTTCGGCCCACCCCGGGCCGGTCCCTCACCTTCTATAAATACCCCCTACGGGGCTCACTTGAGGGGGACTTACTTTTGGAGAGAGAACTTTTCTTTCGGAGAGAAGGAAGAAGACTTGTTCGTTGTCTTGGCCCACTTGGGGTATGTAACATCCCGGGCTTTTATTTATGCCCTTACGTGGGTTTCGTCTTTGTGCCCCTACGTGGGTCTTGTATTTATACTCCTACGTGAGTTTCGTCGTCATACCTCTATGTGGGTCTTGTATCTATGCCCCTACGTGGGCTTTGTTGTTGTGCCCCTACGTGGGTCTTATATTTATGCCCCTACGCGAGTTTTGTCATTATGCCCCTACGTGGGCATGGTTGTTACGCCCCTACGTGGGCTTTGTCATTATGCCCCTGCGCGGGCGTGGTTGTTGTGTCCCTACGTGGGTCTCTTGTATTTATGCGCCTACGCGGGCTTTGTCATTATGCCCCTACGTGGGCATGGTTGTTACGCCCCTACGTGGGCTTTGTCATTATGCCCCTACGCGGGCGTTGTTGTTATGCCCCTATGTGGGTCTTGTATTTATGCCCCTGCGTGGGCTTCATCTTCATCCCCCTACGTGGGTCTTGTACTTATGCCCCTACGCAGGTTTGTCATTATGCTCCTACGCATTGTTGTTAGGCCCCTACGCGGGTCTGGTATTTATGCCCCTGCGTGGGCTTCGTCTTTTTACCCCTGCGTGGGTCTTGTCATTATGCCCCTGCGCGGGCGTGGTTGTTACACCTCTACGCGGGATTTACATTTAAGCCCCCATGTGGGCCTTGTAATCATGTTCCCGCCTCAGAGAGGTGATACCATGTACAGTTGGCAACTCGTCGACAACTTTTGTAATGAAGTTTATGAAACTTTGCAAGGGTGTGTGATGCTGCCCCTGGCGCGTGCCAGTTGAGGAAAATTGCGAATAAACCCCTCCTACAAGGAAACTTACATATATGTCTTTCTTTCAGGAGCTATGGGTGCGCATCGTCTTTAAGGACCTCACGACCTCTCCATACTCAAGAAATGCCTACAAATGGTCCTGCGACCCCAGTGTCTTTCACGAGCCACTCCATATAGGGTCACGTCCAAATTACGAAAACGCCCTTCCAGCCTTGGGATGCCTTGATAATTCCCAACGGCTCTTGAAAACAGCCCTTGAGCCTTCCAGAGTCAATCCTTGTTTGGTGGCCACCCCAGATTGTGATAAAATTTTCAGCAAGGTAAAATTACCATAGTGCCACTGGACATGGCAAATTACCAAAATACCCCTGGTATCCAGGCAATCGACGGGGCACCCTGGTGCACTCCTGGGCTCCTTTAGCTCACTCTTATCCCCAGATACAGTAGGGTGTTGCCCAGTTCAACCTAGTCTTAGCTAAGCCCTACCCCTCATACATTTTATGTTCACCACTAGGAGTCAAAAGTGCGACGCAAGCTACCTATGCTGATGTGTCCTTGACTAGAACCTTGGAGAGATATTTTAGCCTTATCGTTGACAATTAAACAAGGGTGTTCGGACGTTATGCCGATGTAAATCAACACTGACTACGGTCAGTGGGGAAAGGTCCAGTGCTCGAACCCTCATCGTCTGATACGATGCGCACCCCATGAAATGGACACTGCACTGGCCACTCGTGTAGCCCCCACATGTGCACTCTTACCTCCTCAGAGAGAGTTCATTCCATGATCAGAGGAACCCCCAAACCCGATACAAAATATAAGACTTATCGCAAAGTCGCCCGGGTATGTGAGGATGTCAACCTTGTCTTAAAACAGAGTCATCACTCCTGGCCCCTGGCACCGTTGCTGATCATCAGGATGCATAATCAATTCTCCTATAACAACTTGAGAGCTTGTGGTAGTGGTTGGTTGACCTATTCTTCAGTCTTTGGTTGTGTAGTAAAATATCAGTGTGTAGTTGTGGTGCAGATTGAGTTGCAAAAGGCTCTCCCTCACTTGGCCATTTTGAAGCTGAAAAGTCAGAATTTCAAGTTTCTACTCCATCCAATTCACCTTATGCCAAACTTCAATGCAGATGGCTCTCCCTCACCATTTTTAAGCTCAAAACTCAGGATTTTGATTTTGAACCTATTAAAGGGCTGAAATCAAATTGGGTATGGTTGATCCTGATTGAATTGGGCGATTCCCATCCAGATTGCCCAGTGCATTCCATGAATCTGAAATGGGTGAACTGGTTTATGACACTTGCTAGCCTGAAGACGACCTCTTTTTGGTGCCAAATCCTGGCAAATGCCACCTTTTATGGGTATAGCAGGAATACCTTTGAAGAGGTGCCAAAGGTCATAGTTGATGCTAGTTGGTCAATAAGTATGACTAGTGAGACGTATGTAAAATACATAGTTTTCAAGGCAACAAGGTGACCCAATGTGTTTATGGGGATCCTAAGTACTTAGGCTATAAGGTGTCCGCCTAGGTGTCACTGAGGCGACACCTTGGCATCCCTTGAAAAACCCAAAAAATGTATATCCCCAATATACAAATTAAGAATAAAGTACATGAAAAACATTACAGATTTCAATATTGAAAACTGAAAACTAATGAAATAAATACATAAATGGTAAAATTAAACAAAAATTGAATTGCAATGAGATAATAAACTTGAATATATAAGAAAAATAAGAATAATGACAAGTAAAGCCAACAAAAAATAATAAAAGACAATGAACAATTTACCATTCAGGAACAAACTAAAAATAGACAACCAATAATATATTTAAAATTAGGCAGATGCCTTGTCGCCTACACGGGCACTTGGCTCGCCTAGGCGAGTGCCTTGTCGCGGCACCTTGCTTCCCTTTTTGGGGCACAAAAAGGCGGGCTGGAGATTAGGCCCCATGCAACCACCTGGTTACCTAAGCAACCGCCTTGACAACTATGATAAAATATAAGTAGGATATCAGTAAAGCTACTAGAAGGTAAATTGTGAAATAATGTAAAGTTGTTAAAGTACAAGCCTTGAGAGACTGCGATGTGGGATGACGGACTTGATATAAACAATGTGGATAAGTTCAACAATTATAATGATGCAAACAAACACTAAGTGATAATTGGCAATATGATGTGTATAAAGGGTGATCCGAGCAGATTCGTAAACCCATGATATCGTCCCACAGAAATATTAACACAGGGACTGGCAGTAGCTGGGAAACTACCACGAGATTAGGACGTACTCTACCGCCAATACAATCAACTTGGCTCGCAAATAGGGAGTAAATTAGGCCTCACACTCACTCACGTCCACCAGCAATATAGTAATTCTAAACATTGAAAACATACAGGATCAACAGAGCAATTCAGAATACTAGGGTCCAATGACAGAGATTACCTTGTGTCCGAGAGGACACAGTGAATGTGTAGAGGGCGGCCAGGACGGACCACCACGTACCTCTAGGCAGCGCTCAAACAGGGCACGGCCGTATTTTGCAACTGCGAGCAGAAAGGCTGAAGGTAGCGGCTTGCTCGGGGCTGGTAGCCTGCGAGAGGGAACAGTGCAGACACGGGGTTCTGTTGGCGGTCTGGACTGCGCAGGGCGTGCCTGTACTGCGGAGCTGGAACATGAAGTGGCATAGCGGGATGAGCCTCTCGGTGTTTGGTTCCCGTGCGGCCGTGCAACAGAGAGAGAGAGAGAGAGAGAGAGAGAGAGAGAGAGAGAGAGAGAGAGTTACGGAGCGTGGGGTGCAGTTGTGGCCCCACTTGTCGTTGCTTTCCGGAGAGAGAAAGAGAGATGGGAGAGAGGGAAACTGAGAGAGAAATAGAGAGGGTGAGAGAGGAGAGAACATAAAGAGAGAGAGAGAGAGAGGCGAAGAAGGAGGGGGCTGCGGGGTCCCTTGTACGACGCATTGGCAAGGGCGCACATTGGCTCGTGGCTCCCATGCCGTTCGTGGCCGTATGGGGGAAGGATATTGAGAGAGAGTTGTGGCGGGAAAGAGCGGGGAATTGAGTGGTTTCAGAACGAGAGAGAGAGAGAGAGAGTGACGGTGGTGTGGGGAAACACAAAAGAAATTAGGGTTTGTTTTTTCTCTTTTTACTCAAAAGCATAGATAGCCTCCATTGCATTACACAGGCCCCTTCATATACAGGAAAAATAAAAAAAATTACAACAGCACCTTGTAATGTTCATTGAAGTCTAAAATATGAGACTAAAACACAAATAAAGCAGAAAAATACATAATAAAAGCAGAAAAGACTCCTGCAATCCTAAAAATGATCTCCAAGCCACAAAGACGTTGGGACAGTCTAGCATCATCAGTCCGTCTGTGTGGTGTCCCCACCAACTCCCTCGGAGTGCGGAGAACTCACTGGTCAAGTGTGGTCGATGCGGCTTTGTGGACATAGGTCTGGTTCAATATGTTGCAGCTCTTCCCTGGTGATCCACAAGTCCTCTAAAGATGGCCAATCTCGTTCTTGCTTTAAGTTTCTTGTGTTTGAAAATACTCGTCCTCGAATTTTGAAATGTTGGAGCATGCATGTGGAGCATCCATGCGGCTATCACAGTGCAAGAAAAACCATTTCTTTGTAATCCACCCAAGGCCTCACACTCTCCCTCTCGGAGGAAAACACAAGATTATTTTTTTAACGAAATTTCTCTCTTTTCAATCAGCTCTCATTCCATTACAAAGCCTTATAAATGGGGTAAAAAAAGATAAACTAACAAAAATACCCTGCAATGAACCAAAATTGTAAACAAACCTTGAAATTTAAACTATGACATAAAAGGTTGGAAAGACATAGCTAACCTGGTGTAAACCTAAATGACAAATAAGTGCCAAAAGCTTTGGATACTGCCAAAAAGGTTGAGTCGTTGGCGTCGTCTATCTGTCAGTGCGGTGTCCCCACCAACTCTCCTAGGGTGGGGGAATATATATGTTATCAAGCCTATATCTGTATAAAAGGGCCAACGTGGCTCTATGGTGCTCCCATAGGTCTAGTTCGACACGTTGCAGGTCTTCCTTGGTGATGCACGAGTCCTCTAAAGATGGCCGATCTTGCTCCTGCATTAAGTTCCTTGTGTTTGAAAATACTCATCCTCGAATTTTGGAATGTTAGAGTATCCATGCGGCTATCACAAGAGCCTTTTTGAAATCCACACACATCTGCAAGTTGAAATGTGATTTGCTGCTTTGCTTGTCTATGGGTCGCACAACGTCAAATCAACATCGTGAACCACACTAGGAGCTAACTCAAACACGGAATTGGCTTTGAACGCAGAGTTTAAATCCTATCCAACTATGATTGAATGCATGGCACTTGATCCCATTAGTCATGCATCATATCCTTGGACTTCTCCACAACTGTTGTTCCCCCTAGAAGTATTCCTTCTTGCCCATCACTTTCAACTTGTTGGGTCACACCATCATCTTTCTCATGCGCAAAGGCAAAGAGGAATTTGAGAAGTATGTACCCTTCAAATGAGGAGGCCGAAGAGAGCACAGCGGCCTTTTGTGATCCATGGTGGTCTGTCACTAACCAATCTCACCCAGCGTTGATACGAAGTTCTTCTGAAGGATAAGTGCAAGCCTGAGCTCCATCTACATATGACAGTCTTATCCACAAAGATGCCATCATGCTTAATAATTGCGCCTGTCTCAGAAAGCAAATCAACGGTAGCTTGAGAAATGTGACTACCATTTTGGAGCTCGCCAAAAAGCAAGGTACATGTTGTCCATTGTGCAGTGAAAATTTTGTCTCGAATATGAGTGGACCCATGAAGTCACGAAACATGCCAAGACCCCGATTTATAAAAACAAATATATTTCTTAAGCTCTGATACCAAATTTGATGCGCTACGATGACTCCGTGAATTTTGTTCGATCGAGATGGGTTGAACTCTAAGTGTGATGGTGCTGTTGGGTCAGGGCTGTCACCCCATGTTGAGGTCCGCACTGGGCCGTTTTGGCCATGGAATGGAACAAGGTGAAGGAGGGAATGTTTGAAGGGCATTAAAAGCTTATGCTCAAAGTTAAAAAAATAATAAAGGAGGAAGGGGGTGGATGGATGGAGGGGGCGGGGAGAACATGACAGGAGATGATGTGTGGCTGATTCCCCATGCAACAGTCAAAAAAGGGGGAGGGGGATAGGAAGTGACGTATTAAATGTTGGGAAATGAAAAGCATAAAATATAGGTGGAGATGAGGACTATGAGTGTCTAGAGAGAGAGAGAGAGAGAGAGAGAGAGGTTGTGGTGCTGGTGCAAGGGTGCAGGTCCCACCTTCCATGGTTGTTGTACGGCCGGCAGTGAGAGAGAGTGAGAAGAGAAACAAAGAAAGGAGGAGAGAGGGTTCGGCAGAAGAGAGAGAGTGGGGGCATGCTTCTCATGCCCAACTGGGAGGAGAAGAAAGTGGGTTGAAGAGGAAGAAGCCAGAGAAAGATGGCAAACAAGATGAAGTAGAAGAATCTGGTTTCTGTGGTTGGCAGTCTCACCCAGGGCCTCATGCCCTCTCCCACTTGGGGCAAAACACAAGATGGTTTTTTCCCTGATTTTTTTTTCTTTTCAATCAACTGTCATTCCATCACAAGGGGTGCCCGATATAAAGGGTAAGAAAAAAAGAGAAACCAACGAAACTACCCTGCAATGAACCAAAAGTGTAAACAAACCCTGAATTTAAACTAAGACATAAAAAAGTAGAAAATAACATAACTACCCTGATGTAAACCTAAACGACAAATAAGTCCCAAAATCATCTGGATGCCTCTAAAAAGATTGAGTCATCTGCGTCATCTATCTGTCACTGCAGTGTCCCCACCAGATTGACTTGATCTTCCCAGACTTCTATCGAGGGCATGTTCTTCCAATATTGTATGTCTTTTTTCATGTTGATTCTTGCCATCTCCGTCAAAGTTTCATTGGGCCTAGGCTTTCCTTTAGTCCTTCCACATGAATGTGTCCATAACTTTTTGAGAATGTATCTAGTTTATGTTCACTAGGAGCTTTGGGAATCAATGGATATATAACTTTGTAGATTCAGGCACAAAGAATAAACCACTTATTGGTTGATAGCTTTGGTGATTTGGGACACATCATAATGGATGGTAGGCTACAAGAAGGGCAACATTATGTAGCAAATTCTTTTCTCCATTTTCCCTTTTGTTCTGGTGGGGTGGGGTCACTGCACAGTATGATATGTAAGGAGAGGCACGGTGACCATATGGCCTTAATTTTTGTGGCAATTGAAGATTGCTTTAGTCAGCAAATGAGGGACTTTGAGATTCTGGACTTGTGGGGGTGCTAGCATAGGATCAATAATTACAAATGATTAAAAATGTGGAGAAGACAGGCAAGCCTTCTTTCTGCTGTTTTTGTGATTTTCTTTCTGTTGGATTCCTAAAGGGTCGTCTAAGGTTATGTAGCATCCTGTTATCTTAAAGGTCTTGCCCTTTGTTTAATATTTCTTTCTTACAAGCCATCAACCACAGAGAAATTGACCTCTAGGTTTTGATGAGGTATTTAGATGGCGTGAGTTAGAGGTGTTAAATTTCAATAGTAGCTGACTTCTGTCCACATCAAAGCTGCTTAACCCTTCAAGCTGAGATCTGCCCCCCCTCAAGCTGAGTTGGTTACGCACTTCACGAACAACTACGTGTTTGCAGTATCAAGTCCCACCAGTGGACATAAATACAGGGAGAGTACCAACCCGAGTTTCCTGTGGGTTCTGACATCAACACTTCACTGGGCCAGGGGGGGGGGGCACTGTCCAAGAGATGTTTGGCCTGCCTACGGCTCAGGCTACTGGTGATTCACAGCTTGATCCTGAGTGGGTTGGCTTGCTCTTGCAATTTTTAAAAAAGGTTGTGCATATGGGCTACTGGTGGGGTTGGAATGATTTATACCTTGAATAGTGTGCTTGAGGTTGGAAGTTACGCACTCTGGAATGTGTGCTGCTGTGAAATATATGGAAGAGATGGTGACATAAGCTTGGGCCTTCAGGTCCAGAGTTCAATTAGCAAGTTGCTTAGCTCAGTTGGTATGGGATTGGGGGTTTTTGGGTGAGGGTTGGGAGAGCCCAGGTTCGAACCTGACGGAGGCCTGACACTGTGGCAGGGACCTCCAAAAAAGAAGTTGCCGTATATACACGGACAATCAAATTTCTGGTTTGTATCCTTGTGTGAGAGACGTCGAATAAAGCCTTGGGAATTTTGCTGTTGGTTACTCCTATTTTATCTTTTTGCTTTACACGGATGGAGAGGGTGTGGGCAGAACACACCTTTAGGGGTTGAACAGCTTCTCCCAAGTCTTGTGACTTGCGAGTGCTTCCAATCATTCCTGGGCTTGTAAATTTGCTTTTGATGGGGTCTTACTTCCTGGATATGCAGACTATAGCCATTTCTTTCCTATATTGTGCTATCAGCTTTTTTCACACTTAGGGCATGTTTGGCGCAACTTTTAGTTGGAAGCAACTTTTGGCTTCTATTTTTAATGAAAAAATATAAGGATGGTTATAACTAATTTTGGGTGGTTACCCTAACAACTCATTTTTTAACCCCCATCTAGGAAGGAATACTTTGGAGCTTTAGGTTGAAAGTCAAACACAACCCTGACACTGCACAAATGGCTTCCAAGGCTGCCATCCTCCCATCAAAATAACTGGGCCAAAGCTTGTGGAAGCCCAAAAGTGCTTCCAATTAGAAGCTGCCCCAATTAGGCCATGTCTGGAGTAGCTTCCAATTGGAAGCACTTTTAGGCTTTTATAAACTTCGGCCCAGTTATTTTAAGGAGAGGAAAGTGGTCTTTGGAAGCTATTTAGGCAGTTTTAGGGGCCATTTTTGGCTTCCAATCAAAAGCTCCAATTTGTAGTTTCCTATTTCTTTTTTGTTTATTTTTGAGGGGGGGGGCGTGGAGGAATCGAGGTTGTTAGGGAAGATTTGACTTTCTCAAACTAGTTATAACTATCTCCAACTTATGTTTTTTATGTTGCCAGGGGAAGTCATAAGTAGCTTCCAACCAAAAGTTTTGCCAAACACGCCCTCGGTGAGATTAATGAAAATGCTAGCAACTGGTGGAATAGAGAGGCAACACATGAGTCTTTGGAAAAGTGGATATTCTATGTTCTTCCTGGTTGGTTAAATGGATGCCTCCGGCGATATGCAACCTCCAGGATAAATTTACTTTTAGTTAGCTTGATTCTGGTGCTAGGGACTGTTAACTATTCTCAAATACTAGTGTTGATGTCAAAATCACTTAGAATAATTTCATACCAGTTGTTTTGGAAATTTAAGAGAACAGTTATTTGGAAAATGACTTAAAATGTTCAGTTACACTTTTCCCAGTTCATATTTTCTTGACATGTATCAATTTCCTGACTTGTTAAAGAAGTAAAATTGCTTTTTTTTCCCTTTCTTGTTCTACTCTTCAGGCTGGGCTCGCTCTTGGAGACCTAAGGTCGGTTAGAGATTTATACGACTTCAAGACCTTTATGGTTTTATTCCTCATCGGCTTCGTCTCCATATTCCCAACTATCTTGAAGAAGAAACGTACATACGAATGAAGAAGAAGAAGAGGAAAAAACTAGTCTAACGCGGCTGCTGTTCCAAATGTTTCGGTTTGCCTTCACCCCTTTTGTCGACTGAGAGGACGGATTGCTGTTGCTGGCAGAGATTGGAAATATAGTTTTACACATTCTTTGTTCTTTCTTCTTAGCTTCGGGTAGGCAGGACAGGGACCATTTTTATCTTTCAAATCCAATGATATGTTAGATTGCCTTTTTGCCTCGTGTCACAGGGCTTAAATGTTCTTGGAAATTGATGGCTCCTAACCACAAAAAAGTATTGTCATTGAAACTGTATGTATATCAAAACAAGAATTGCTTCCACAGGTTTCATGCCTTGTTTTTTTTTAAAAAAAAAACTTGATGACCCTATATGCGCATGTAAATAAATGTTGGTCATTGTCGTCACCACCTTTCGTTTTTATTTCATTTGTGCGCACGGTGGTAGTATTTATGATAACATTGGTTTATTTGTTTAGAAGTTAGCCTTTTTAATGTGCTTTGTCTTTATAAATTTTTTTTTTATATGGTGTTGAATAAGAACTCATGAAAACGGCAGGCACGCTCAAAGGCCATGAGAATACGGCATGAGATGCCGCTCCTCGTCGTGGCCAACCTCATAAATAATCTCTAATGAAAAGGGCACCGCGGGTGGTGTGGTGCCCCTAATAAACGTGAGGAGATTAGTTTATGGTCGGTGTGAGAGACAGACTGGTGGGTGGTCTGCGTGTGTGAGAGATCAAACAAAACACCAATGGTAGTAGTAGTCCTGTATCCAGTTTTTTTTTCTTTTAAAAAAAAAATTGGGGGGTGGGGGGACCGAATGGTAGGGAGTACGAGCCTCCTAAATGACCTTAGTCATTTTAAGTTAGTTGGTTACCTGCTCCCTCACTCACTTCAGTTCCAATATAAATATTTCTCTCTCACAAGTTAAACTTGACATTTCTCTTGAACTAGCCGTGTTGTACTACTCGATCTAAAAATAATAATAAATAACCACAAGTTAACGATTGCACAAATAAAATGCGCCACTTTCGTAGGACTTTGTTCACCAACGTAAGAGTATCTGGGCACAATTAACTTTCTTTTTAACGTTTTTTTTTTGGGGGGGGGGGTGTGGTAGGGGGGGAGATGGCGTATCCTGAGCACGTTCCAACCAGGTTTAACAATACTTAAAAAAGAGAACAAACACGGGTCTGCAAGCATTTGCCCGAACACAAGAGTTTGAACATACACCTACTTTTATTATTATTATTATTATTGCTTGGGAGAATATTATATTATACTTTCTGTCCAATAAATAAAGGTGGTTGCCCACGTCATGATGATGATTATTATTATTATCCCATATGGCCGTGCACGGCCTCGTGGTATTAAAAGATACAACCCTACATTGAGAGTGATATCATGTTGAAAGATTGCCCTGCCGTGCCATGTATGTTAGTTAATAATACAGGTCCCCAAACCCATATTAAAAGTGATAACATCTAATTTTATTAATTTCCCTTCACTCGTCGTCCTTGACACACCCCACTCCATCAAAAACAAACAATATTGTTATCCTATACTCTAAAAACATTGTTAAAATTAAAATTAATACTCCAACCAAACATGACTCTATTTCGATCACATTCTTCCGTTTGCATTCGTGGCTAAAGGAACATAACTCGTGAAGTTCTTATTAACCACAATCTCCGGTTCAAATGAGAAAACACCACCACCAACAACAACAACAACGAGAGAGAGAGACAGAAATACCTTCTAGTGGTCACAATGCATTCCGTCAAAAGGGAGGGTAGTGAGCAAAATTCTCTCACAGAGTTTGGCCTCTAAAAGGTTCAGCCGGACGACATATGTTCAGCAGGGACCGCAGTATGGTCCCCCCTCTCCCATTTTGCCAAAAATCCTACTTGCCTTGCCACACTCTTTTTGTCACCATCGAATTTCCTGAGCTCCTCGGCAGCCGAACTCATCTCAATCATCTAATTTTCAAATTCGGACAGTTTGAGATAGAGTGGCAAACAGGGTGGTGACGGAAGTGTCGCACCACAGCATTTCTCCACAAGATTTGGAGTGTGCATGCAGAATTTAATTTCCCTGTTGAGGCTTCAGAAGTTTTTCACGAAAGAACATGATCTTCAAATACTAACAGGAACCTACGAAGATCATCTTCTTCCAAAGAAAACTGCCACTCCAACAGAGAATGAGTCGATCCAAAGTGGATACACGCAAGGAGGTCAACTACAAGCTACCTGATCGTGAATAAAACTCCAGAAAAAGCCTTGTGGAATGACTCCAAAACATGGTTTGCTTCCAAACGAATTGCCTGTCGTCGATATACAACCAAACCAAGCATAAATATATATATATCCAAGATGCTTGCTTCAAACAAGTACCTACGAAATACAGAACTGGGATTTCGTTCCATCTTTTTCCACACTTGTGCTCTCTGTAAGCATGGAAATCTGTGTGTTCAATGAAAACTGCATTTATTTGTTCCAACGCAGACTGCACACTCATCTACTCTGCCAGCGGTATGTTGTAGACAGTGATTGATTCGTTCAGTCATCACATCCTGCAAAATCCACCAAATCAACATTCGGATAAAAGTAATGGCACAACTTTTTGTCCTTTATGTTTTTTAGGCAATTAGGCAAGCTCGTGTTCATGTAACATCTGCCTGTCGCGCCACTTAAAAGAGTCTAGAGAAAGAAATGCAGGCAGATATGAGTATGGCAGTGATTCTAGTGAAAACATGTTTACTCGGGGATTTGAATGCCTTAAATCCTAACGGAGACGCTAATGCCATTGGTTGAGTTTATTTCTCAGAAACCAGAACCGCATTATTCTAAATCCTCACACTTAAACCACTACCGGACTGGACCACCCGCATTACTCTAAATCCTCACACTTAAACAAAACCGAATGGACTAATTTGGTCTAGTTCGGTTTGGTTTTGCATATAAGTTTGGTTCAGTTCACTTTCCAGAGTTCAGAAACCGAATCAGGCTGTAAAAACCGAGGTACAGTAAAATTTAGTATTATTTATTTTATATATAATATCCTTCCATGTTTGCTCTTCAAAGGCACAACAGATCCAACAGTCGCCAATGTTCAAGAATGCCAGAATACAACCGTGCACCAAATTTTAGTTATAGAGACTCAGCTTTTCTGTTTCCCCATATGGGACTAATGTCCCGCCAACCATAACACAGGTCTCTATGAAGCTTTAAGAGTAATATGTGATGTGCCCAGACGTTTCTCTGACTCTATTTTGCAGTTCCTTAAAGCTGAAATTATTTAATGATAAAATTTAAATGCATATACCAATTTTAGAGGTCTATATAAAATCCCAACTGCTGAAAAACATTTGCTCGGTTATATCTTAAAAGGTGCTCATTTGGACTTATCACCATTAGAGAACACATTTGACATTTTACAAATGTCACTGGAACACAGTTTGAGTTCAAGAACTTAAACATAATCTTTTGCCATGCCGGCCATGTGTTCAACCAGAGACTTAAAAGACTAAAATATTTTCAGTTTGAACTGACCAAACCAACATATTCCAGTTTGGTTTGGTTCGGTTTAGAAGAAAAAACTTCAGGACTGAACGGACTGAGCCATGCACAGCCCTGGGTGACTTAAACAGACCCTGCATTGATGTTGATAAGATCACCTGAATTATCAGAGTGGTCAGAGAAACAGTGCAGTGTTTGTCTTTCGTACTTCTGTATTTCTCTAATATAAATAACATAGAGGTGGTACAGACTACCCCCCAAAAAAGAAAAAAAAGATTATAAGAGTAAAATGATGCTACAAAAATAATGTATTCGTAAACCTAGATAAGGAACTTGGCGTGAATTCTGGTTCGAAAAACATTAATGCACTCGTTATTTCATCAAATAATAGGCGGCCAAAGGGACGTGATACAGTGAACTGCCTGCCTCGTCTGCTGGTAATGTATTTGTGTCATAGCCAAGTAATCAAGGTTCAGGTGCCAGATCTTGGGAAGGGTAAAAAGGTCACATGCTGACCTTGAAGGTCCAGTTGGCATGATTGGATAGCCTTTGACCAACTGCAGAATTACATGAAGCAGCACGCTATCCGAATGTGATTTGACTTACACTCAATAGAAAGAAAGTTACCTGCTATTACTGTTTAAACTGTTTGAGTGCATAAGGATGCGATTGAACAGTTAAACATTTTGTGATAATGGTGGACTCCCATGTTGCGGAACTTCTATACTGGAAGTTTGAGTGGGTGGGTGGCATGGGGAATGCGTGGATGGTTGGAATGTTTTGAGGTGATATCAGATTCTCAGCTATCCATCCAAATTCCCATTGCGATGGGAATCTGGGAATGACCAGAAACTAGTGCATGTGCCCATATCACTGGACTCAATTCGATACAATGATGGGGATCTGGATGGACAGCTGGCAATGCCCAGATCCCAGTGCAGATTCCCATCACACTGGGAATGCCTTAGTTCTCTGTCGATTCCTTACAAGCCTATGTAGGAATACAACCCACTTCAGGACCATTCTGCAATGGATGGGAACACTGCCAAATGCAGACAGGATCCCATTGCACTGGGCAGCCAAGGCAAGCTACTGGATCTGAGCTCACAGCTCAATGCCCAGACTTAACAAGAATCCTCCTTGTTCTTTTATTTGGGAAAGTGGGTGGTACCACTATTGAATTAAATGAAACAAGGGATGTACAGTATAGTCAATAACTTCCCAAAAAATCCCCATACAAAAAAGCCACAGCAAGCTAGTGTGGAGCACTCTAATCTCAAAACAACACAAAAGAGGAGAGTTTTGGGAATTCACATTACAAAGAAGCTCTGCCCATTTCCTCACTCTATCAAGAATAAAAGAAACAATAGCATCCTCAGCTCTAGCCTCCCTCCTGAAAATCCTATTATTCCGTTCCCCCTACAAAGTCCAGAGAGTGGCGTGAAGAATCAGCTACCAAATAGTCCTGTCACCTCTGAGGGGCCAACTTTTGCCCCATACAAAGTCCAGAGAGTGGCGTGAAGAATCAGCTACCAAACAATCCTATCACCTCTGAGGGGCCAACTTCTGCCCCATTTTCCAATCAGGTGGAGCACCTCTCGTTGTCAGCTGAGGACATAGTAGGTCCACCTACCAAGCTCCCCCCACACCCGATGTGAGTAGGTACAACATACAAATAGGTGGTCGAGGGTCTTGTCTTCCTCTCCACATAAGCAGTAAGTCGGTTGGATGCTCTGCAGGAACTGAAGCAGCCAATCCTGAGTGAGAAGTCTCCCATGGGAAATCCTCCAAGTTAGGAGCTTCATCTTCAGCAGACTCTTCGGCCTCCATACTTGAGGGGCGAGACTTTGGCGTACCTCACCGCCTAAGATAATGGTATAAACAGATCTAATTGAGAAGGTCTCCTCCCTCCCCCACCTTCATGTCCACGCATTCCTCCCTGTCTGGCCGAGGACGAAAATCAAGGAGGAAGAGTAAGAGGTCCTGAATCCATCTTGTTAATCCTGAGACCCCTCCTGAAAGTCAGTGCCCAAGTGCCTCTTGAGAGCTGGGAGTCATAAGCCTAAGAAACCGACCACATAGGGTCAACTGAAACCATTGTTTTCAAG
Organism: Amorphophallus konjac; assembly: GCA_022559845.1. Classification (NCBI taxonomy): domain Eukaryota; kingdom Viridiplantae; phylum Streptophyta; class Magnoliopsida; order Alismatales; family Araceae; genus Amorphophallus; species Amorphophallus konjac. The sequence goes on from CM040122.1 coordinate 234,366,572, forward strand.
GCGTCGCCTAGGCGACAAGGCGCCCAAGAAGACCAGGCGCCTAGGCAAGCAGCCCATTAAGGCACTCACTTGGCTGCCTTGCCTGCCTAGCCTGGATTGGCAGAACATCCACTCCTCCTTTTGAGGTAGGTTTTAGTATTTTGATAAAAATTTAAGGATAATTTTAAAAAATTGACAAATGATATGTCAAGATTGGAAAGAGAAGAGAAGACTTTCATTTCTCTTTTCCCTTTCTCTCGGATTCTTCTCCCTGTCAGTTCCTCTTCCCTCCTCTTAAGGACATTGATTCATATTTGCTTGGTGCACTTTTTGAAGCTAGAACTATTATTGTGCCTCTTTTTGATAATTCACAAGTAGAAAATGATGAAAATATTATGTTGATGTGCTTATAATTTACCAAAAAATGTGTCATTTATGCATTCTTTTAATATAGAGAATAACTATTTGAATACCAAATTTTAGATTAAAATTTGTGTATTGATTGACATTTATTCGTAAATTCTTATTAGTTTTCTTCTTATTAATTTATTTTTATTTGCCAATTTTTTATTTTTATTTTTTAAAATGTAGATATATGATGAAGATTTGTGAATATCAAATTTTCTTTTAACTAAGATAGAACTTATATGTGAAAATGTATAGTAGTAGTTCTCTTGCATTGTACTTAGTTATATAAACTAGGCTTCGACTAGGCGCCTCGCCTTGTCGCCTAAGCAGTAAGGCGACGGGCCACCGCCTTGGTCGCCTTGACAACTATGACTGAAACTGCAAAAAAGTTGCGAAAAAAAGCCTTCAAGGTAAAGTCGGCACACCATATGTCCTTCCAAAAAAAGGCTCTAGTCACCTCTTCCTTGTCAGACGTGGACGCCAGAAGAGAATGTCCCAGCAAGTCAAGATGTCTCTCTAAAGAGGTGAAATCTGATGTTGTAAGGAAGGGGCCAAGTCCCAAACTCTCCTACCATAGTATCTCTGCCTGATAATTTACGTCCATAGCCTGTCCTCTCTCGCCCCAAGCCTCCACAACCACTTGCTCAAGAGAGTCAAATTGAAGTCTCTAACATCCTTGATGCCCAGATCTGCCTCTTCCTTGCTAGCAGCCACCCTACCCCACTTAATGTCATGCTAACCCCTACCTCTCCCGCCACTACCGTGCCCAAAGAATCTCCCCTGAATAGATTCAATCTTCTTCGCCACTGACTTGGGGATCCAGAACATAGAGAGAAATAGATGGGCAAGTTGTCCAAAAATGATTTGCATAAAACCAACCGACCCCCATAAGATAACAATCTAACCTTCCAACTAGGCAGTCTAGACTCATATCTTTGTACGATAGGAAGCCAATTTGCATGATGTAAGGAACCCGGGGTTAGCGGAAGGCCCAGATAGGAGATAGAAAAAGATCCTATCTGACAACCCAAGATGCACGCCGCCCTTTGAAGAGCCATATCCTCCGAATTAACCCCTACCAGTAAACTCTTATTAAAGTTAACTTTAAGACCAGTGACCTTCAGCAATTCCAACAAAAGCCTAGCCACATACAACTGTTGCTCATCTTCTACCAGGAATAGAATAGTGTCATCTAAATACTACAAGTGAGTAACTAAAGGACCCCCTCTCCCCACCCGGAAGCCCCTGATCAGACCTGAAGCCTCCCTCTCATCCACCCCTACTCAGAACATGACCTCTAGTACAAAGAGAAGAGGGGACATAGGCCCCCCCTGACGGAGCCCCCTGCCACTATAGAAGTAAAAGGTCGGCTTCCCATTGATGAGGACTGCAAAAGAAGTAGAGAAAATGCAACCCTGACCCAACATATCCATCGCTCCCCAAAGCCCATCCCATCCAATACATTGAGCAAGCACTACCAATTGACCCTGTCGTAAGCCTTCTCGAAATCAGCTTTAGGACCATCCCTTTCTTCCAACAAGAATCCTCCTTATTACCCAATAAAACAGAGGTATTTCTTATACATAATATATATATATATATATATAGAGAGAGAGAGAGAGAGAGTGCCGGGAATGGTTGGGACTCTCCCATGCATTCTGACTGTATCCTAGCACTAGTGTTTAATCTTTGCTTGTTGGCAAGGAAAAAAAATGCGTCACTCCCATTTATGTGGCATGGAATGATGATCGCTATGGGCTGTGGGATCGCTTCATCTGGTGACCATACAAGGGGCAATGCTCCTTAATTCATGGGTCATTCATGTATTTTAAGGGGCAGAAGGTGCCAATGGAGGAGGTAATGTCAGATCTTGTCACCTAAAGCATTTTGATGGTGCCAGCCTTCCATGTTGAGTGAGAGAATCCTATCCAGCATTGAACACAGCAATACCCTTGCATTTTGATGGTGCCAGCCTTATTCCAGAAAAATATGCATGCAAGCATATGCAACACACACCCACAGAGAGAGAGAGAGAGAGAGAGAGAGAGAAAGAGGTTTAACCACTTGAGCCAAAAGATGGAGTCTCACCTCTTGCCTCTGTTTTTGTCATAAAATAAATGCAAATCGGTCATTTGAAAGAGGTAAAAAAAAAGTTACAACTCCAATCTTAATAAAACTGGGCCAATAATGTATCTCTGGGCCACATTCATTTGCTATGTCTTGATTCTACAGAAAATAGCACTATCTTATCAGTTTGGTTTCTTCTCTAAGAATTCTAGTACACGAGAAAGATTAGACTTATCTCTTATAATCATCCATATGGAAGCTATGCTTTCACGTGTGATCTAGAAAGCAAGTTTATCTAACCATGGTGAAATTTCAGCATCTCACAATTGTACTCTTCAGGGCCCCAGTTTAACCCAAAAAGGAATGCCATGTCAGGGGAGCCAAAAAGGTTGTCATCAACACTTGCATCCACACACTCATGCACAGGAAAGTGCACACTGAAAGAGCGAACTGACAATGCTGGGTTCCTCTAAGCAGATATTGCTTTAGATGTTTTACTCTGGGAACAACTATGATAGCTCTCAATATATCCCATAAAGGTAGCCAGTAAGAGAAGCCACCACAAGAAAAAAAATGAAAGCAGAAAAGAAAAGGTTGAGGTATGGAATTTAGTTAATGAATAAGCATAATAAGTGAGCTGAAAGAAAAATAAAACAGACATGTCCATTGGTATGCATAGACATTTTGAGATTGTAAGCACATTAAAGAACATTTCAATGTGGATGAGGGGAAACCGTACACCTAGAAAGAAGAAGAACAGAATATATACCACAAGAAGCTCATGAAGACCCAGTGGGGCAGTGACAATATATGAGATGCCTGGATGCTCCTTGGCTGCCTCTGCAGTTAAGGATGGAATATCCTGGAAAAATACGCAAACCAACATAACTTCGACTGACTGAGAATGCTTGTTTTTAATTTTGGCAGGGCAGAGTTTTAACACTTCCTCTAGATAATAAAAACAGCACATGACATTGATATCATAACCACCAAAAAAATTCACCTTGAGAAAACTCATGTTAAAGTAGTACATATTGGTCAAACCTGATTCCAGTGCCGTCCAGGGAAGAGAAAAAATGGACTGATGATAACCCGCTTAGCCCCTTGTTCCACACACAACCTAAATGCATCTCCAATTGATGGTTCAGCCAGCTCCTATGTAAATGGGGAAGCATGCTATTGTTAGTTTTTCATGACATGAAAAAGCATGAAAACGTGATGAATAACGAGGATGAACAGCCACTTATAGTTTTGTACTGATCTGATGTTTTCAATATACAACACATTAAATATGCAGAACGGGTACTGAAAGAAATCATCACACTTAGATGGCAAAAATAGATGAAATTTTCCCAATACATACAAGAATAAAACATAATAGCATTTGTGTCTAATTCTACTTAAAATATATGTCCTCACTTTGTTCCCTGCATATACATCACAGATAATGATAGCGGCTTTTTGGGATGTCCAGGAGGGCCACACCTTCCCTGGCATTGCAGACAACTCGCATCCTAATGCTGGATGTGGTACACATGCAGTAGCTGCCGAATCTTCCACTGGTACATGGACAACTGTGTGGACTGATGGACTGGTATCCTCGTGGGCCTGATGGCTTTGACAGGGTTAGGCCTGGTAACAGCCCATGGCCATGCTGTCTATCTTGTGACAAGGAGAACAACATTGAATCTGGACACCTCGATCAGGCACACGGTGTTTGTCAGTGAGCAGAGTGGAAGCTGCAATGTTGTGGCTGTCCATGAAGTGCATTACCATTCGGCCCCTACCCGATTATCATGACTATGATTTTCAGAATATTAAAACTTCCCAGACTTCCCTCCGTTTTGAAATTGTTGATAGAACCCAGAGGACTAAATTATTTGTTAAACTCAAGTCATATATAGATTTAAATACCCCTCAAAATTGTAGGCCAGTTTCCTTGTGTTCCAATGAAGATGTGTTACCATACTCTCATTTCCCTCATGCAATCCTTTCTCAAATTATGTTTTCTCTGTCCATTTACAAATATAGCCACAAGATTCTGTATACTTGTCCTTTTAATTTTTCTTCCATTTTCAACAAGAAATAATATTTTCATTTATTGTTTTTTTTGGAAGGTGGCAACAGCCACATTTCATTGAAAAAGGCTTACAAATTACATTTTCCAATACTGAGCCAAAAACCCCCGGGGATTCTACCAAGGAGGTAGAGCTCCCCCAAGCCTCACAACCCAGGGATTACAGGAATTACAATGTTAGTGGCCTCCACCCTTGTAGTCTAGACATAATCTCTGATTGGGACAGTGGCAGCCCCTTGACAGCAAAATACCAGTCCATTATACATGAAATGCAGTTCTGAATGATGAAGCTTGGGTGCTTGAACAGATCTCTAAACACTCTGTTGTTTCTTTCCCTCCATATTGACCATAGCATGGCTGAAAACACAGCTTCCATATCTCTTTTTCTTCCTTTATGGGGTTTTAGGGACATCCATTCTGCCCACCACTCCTCCAGGCTGGACTTGATGTTCCACTGAATCCTGGCAGCCTTGAAAAACTGCACCCACACAGTCTGAATAATGCCGCAGTTGAGGAAGAGGTGGCCCAGATTCTCTGTATAACACCCACAGAAAACACATTTAATTCTGACCACCGCCTTAAATTTGTGCACCCTGTCAGCAGTGGAGGTTCTCCTCCAAGCCATATGCCAGAGGAAGATTCTGATTTTGATAGGGGCCTTTATATTCCAGACTTACTTATGCCAGGGTACCTTCCTCCCTCCTTGCATGAGGATTTTAATGTTAACCTGACCAAGAACTTCCCATCTTTCTCCCATCTCCAGCGTCTAGAATCACAGGATCCAGGTTCCAATCTTATCAGATTCAGCATGCAATTGAGCTGTGGGAATTCCTGGTACTCTAAATCAGTGAGATTTCTTCTTAATTGTACCGACCATCCTGGTCTTGGATCTGTTTGAGACCAGGACTCAGAAACATTTGTCCCAGTCCTTAAGGCAATTATTGTTGAAAGCATAAATTTTTTCTAAGAACATTTGAATCTCATTCATTTAAGCATGACAACAACTTATCAACAATCTTAGTAATGGATCCTTAAACACTCATCCCATCGAAAGCTAAGCATATTACTAGTGTTTTCGAAGGCCTGTGTTGGTTATTGTTTTGGGCAAAACATGTTCTAGTATTACTTCCCTTCTATGAAGGAGAGCTTCAGCCAATCCTAACAAGGTGGCCCGAGTAAACTGCATATATGTCTGAAATCCACAGTTATCCTTGGAAAGGAGATATACACATTCAGTGTTGTCCATGGGCTTCGAACCCCGGATGGCAGTATCGGCCGAAACCGATACGTTTCGGCCGAAACGTATCGGTTTCGGCCGACACCGAAACCGAAACGCACCAAGTCACTGTAGCAAGTCCGATACCGAAACCGGACCGAAATCGACCGAAACCGGACCGAAACCGTCTGGTTTCGGCCGAAACCGGACCTGCTCAATACATTTTTTGCCTTTTCTGACTGTTTTGAACCGGTTTCGGCCGAAACCGAAACCGAAACCGAAACCGAAACGTATCGGTTTCAGTACCGGCCGAAACCGGTACCGAAACCGATACTACCATCCTTGCTTCGAACAGAGTCAATGGCGAGAACATTCACACTTTTGAGCCAAAGGAGACATCTCAATGGATAAATCTACTCTTATGTATGCCCTTTTTCCTTTCATGGCAAGCACATTATAAAAGCAAACAATGAATGGGAAAAGGATGTACAGGTAGACGCTACCGTGCAAGTAGAAGTGATGGCTTCTACAAAATCAGAGATAAGACAAACATGAGATCAACTTGCAGATGAGGTGTTGTTATGTTACATCTTTCCTGTTAACACTCTCAAGAATAAACTTATAATGGCATACCTGCTTAAAATGTTTTAAGAAACCCCACATTCATTTTTTTCAGAGTGATGCCCCCACATTCTCATCCATATTTTAACTACCTCTTACTAAAGGTATAATTTATGTACAACTCTTTTACATTTTAAACTGTTTTAATAGCCCCCTGAGAAAAAAAATTGCCTCCGCCAATGGTACTGACCCATCTATTCCAGTTCCTTTCCACATATATGAATAAGGCCTTCCAAGCAATTCCTATGATCCCACACATACACGCATGGTACTAAAAACTGGTCAAATCAGACTGGAACCAGCTGGAACTGCTCGGGTTCCAACAGAGGGGAAACCAGCCAGAACCAGCCTTGGAACTGGAATCATAACCTGCCAGGGTTGATCCAGTTCTGAAATCTACTTTTCTTAAACCTTGCTTACAAGATATATGGTCCAAGCTCTCTTCGTGAAAAGTTGGAGTAACTATTCTCCTGTGAGATGTGTGAGAGAGTTCTGGTCTGTTATCCTTCCAGCTATGTAGTGGGCCATTTGGACTGAAAGGAATAAGAGAAGAATCAGAAATAACTTCAATAGCATCTTTGATATACTTAGGAGTAGTAAAGAGCTCTTCACTGTGTTGAGGGTTGGTCAAACACTGTATGGCTGGAAGTACGAAAGGACACGACCTTGCTGGTCAAATTTGAAATCATGGAGGAAACTCATCGTTTGATCTTCATCAGATGTTGACAATATTTTTGCCTCTTGTATCTCTATCCTCTTGATAGAAAATCTTCTGCGTGTCTCCTTCTTCTTGTTGATTTTCTTTTTCTCAGTCTATTTTCTTAGAGGTCGTGTGGTTACAATTCCTCTGTTTTTAATAATGAATTTTGACCTAGGTCACCTTAGAAAAAAAAACTTCAAGATGAGGTGATCGCATCACTCTGTGCAGCCAACAGGGAGGTGTACCATCTCATCTATCTAGGCATTTTAAAGGCACTGGCACAACTTGTATTGTAAGTGCCAAAAGAAAAAAGTTCCTTGAATGAAGCAAAGGCCGTTTGCTTTGTCTGTGGAGATTTTATGGTGGATAAATTACAGAAAGCAGAGTGCGATGGACTTGCTACAGCAATGGCCTTTTTAATATCAGTCTTTTCTGTGTTTAATTTCTCTTATGATCATCATTAATGCATTTTGCGGCAAGGTATACAATTGGATGTTACTTTACTCATTTACACCTGGTATTCCTTCGCTCCTTATTGGTATCCTACTACAGGAAGTAAAGCGAGCATGAAATGCAAAAAAAATCAAGTGATAACTATCAGGGCAAATGGCACCTGCATGGGATGATTATCCTGCTCCAAAATAATCTGAAAGAAAATTCACCATAGATTACATGATTATTCAACTAATACAGTGTAAGACCTACGCTGACATATAGTCAAAAGAGAACAGGTTGCATTTCATGTATGGCTTATTGAAACCCAGTCTCTAAACTTAACGTATAAACCCATCCTCAAAAATTAATCGTCATTGAAGAGAAATGAGGGGAAACAAATAACAGGAATTTAAAATGCACACCATATGAGCAGGTTCCACTACTCGATAGCCAGTTCTGTTTCTAAACATCTCGACAAATTCATCTGTGGTTGCAAAAAATAAAGAGTAACTCCAATTTAGTTACAGAAACAAAAATCTAATTCCGAAATAGAAGAAAAAAAATCAAAGAACGAACGGAGTGCTGCAAACTAACAGACCCGGAAAGGGTAAAAAGAAAACAACAGCTTACTCAGCATTAGATTGGATTCTTGGCGCCTGGATCCATGGTCAACGATGATCACCCCATCTTTGTCCCCAACCAACCATGTCCCTCTTCCAAATCCTTCGTTTCTGACACTCAGACAGGACGCGCTATAAAAAGATCCAGCTTTCGAAGAATTTCTGTGCACATATCTTGGGGAGATCCATGAAACGGTCCTCACGTGTTCCCCACTCATTGGGCTTCCTCGTTGCAAGATAAAAGGAATCGACATCAAAATCATGTCGCAAACATGAAACTCAATAATGAAACAACCACCATAGCTACAACTACAAGGGATTGTTCTGAAATGTTCACAAAATGGAATGAAGTTTCTTCTGCTGCCAGGGGCATCAAGAATATGTTTATACGCCAGGAAGGAGGAAGGAGTTCTAGAAATCGGTCTACCTGGTGGAGCATACCCGATGAGGAGCCATCCTTGAACCCATATTTCTCGACTGTGACGGCTGTCTCCGCGGACCCTCCTGAAACCTCTGGAGACTGGAGCACTCTTTACAACATAAACAACTGGGTATGCGAGATTCTGCTTGGATCCTGGGTTAGTGTAGGAGGAACGCGTCAGTAGCCTTACCTTGTAGAAAACCCATTTGCTCTATTATCAGTTTAAGACCAAAGATCTCAGCTTTCTAATTCAAGAAGGTCATGGGAGGGAGAATATCCCCCCAGGAGATGAGAGGAATGTCTCTCTTCTTTTATTTTCTTTGCGTGTGCAGAGCGGAACGAGAACGGGCGGGGCGCACAAGGGTAGAAGGAGAGGGGGGAGGGGGATTCGGGAATAATAATAGCCTATGGTACACAACTGCCGCACGCAGAGAGAGAGAGAGAGAGAGAGAGAGAGGGAGATAAGGTTTTGTCGAGGGAGCAGTAGTTGCTGTGCAGAGCCCGCAGACATAATTTAAGGCCACATCTCAATTATCTATCATTCTTTGATAAGGTTTTCTCGTAAATAAATACATATTTTACATGGATCAGTGGTCTGCGATATAAGGGAGGGTGCAGGCAGAGGAATCAGGCCGGCTTTTGATAATATGATAGGAAAAATTAAGTCATTTTAAACTCGGATAAAATATTTTTAATTTTATTTTTTATTATAAAATATATCCTGAGTTAAGATGAAATAATTCATTCTACTTTTAAAATGAGTTATCCTATAAAAATTCAAGTTAGGAATGAAAAAATCTACTCACTTTATCGAATTGTATTTTTACTTATTTTTAAAATTAAGACCCTTTATTTTACCCTTAATCGGATTAGTTTAAAACTCAAGTAAGTTACTTCTATTTTGTTATTTTGAAATGTAGTCGAGTTAGGGTGGAATAACTCAGTCAACTTTTGGAATGAGTTATTTCGTAAACATCTTGATTAGAGACGAGAAAATCTACCCGTCTCGTCAAATTATATGTTTACTTATTCTCTAAAAATTAAGGCTCTTTATTTCACCCTTATTTCATTGTCAAAAGGGTCCTAAAGAATAGGGGGAATCAAGAGCCAGGGTAATCCCGCTAATTAACAGTACGATGTCTGCAAATTTTTATAAAGATATATATAAATTATATATTAAAATTAAAAAAATGATATTTATGCTTACAGATTTCAAAAGTTACACGAGCATGGCTTTTGTTATTTTTTTTGTTTTTGGTAAAAATATTCCACTTATAAATTTAGTTACAGAATTATCTCTCTTGTTTATGTCTATTTACAATAATCTCACCATATATACAGTGGTTGGTTACAAAAATACCCCCATTGCAAAATGACCACCATATGATCCTCAATTTCATTGTCCCCACCAACCTCCGTCCGTCCACATCATCTCTTCCCACCGAACATGGAGATCCTCCACCTCCATTTTCTTGTAATTCCACCATCTCGTGCTCTTCTCACATCTCGTACATCGATATTGTGGTAACTTAATTATTAGGGTTTTTTACATGAAAATTATTGTTAAAAGTGAATTTGTAAAAAAATCATTCTAAAAATACATTAGCAGATATATCACTGTGTAATCTGAATTGTGTAAAAATGTCATATTTATTTACATGCATATCACTTTTTTTTACCAACAATTTGTAAGAAAATCACGCTTAAATGACATTTATGTATTATTTGAATTAACTCAGTGATATACCTGCTAATGCATTTTTAAGAATGATTTTTTTACAAATTCACTTTTAACAATAGTTTTCATGCAAAAAATCCTAATTAATCATATTATTTTTGGAGTTTGATTTCTATTATCAAACAAAAGGAAGTTTTAAATGTCACATGGCCGACATGAAGCCGAGCGTGGGAATGCGAAGGCTCCAGCTTCTATCTATCTATATGTGACGGAGTAATCATTGTTTGGTTGTATATATATATATATATATATAATGTTAAATTAAATTAAACTCTGCACTTCTTTAAAACAAAATATTTTATGAGTTGGGCTCAGGATTACTTTGTAGATTGATTACCGAGAGCTACAACATTGTAGATTGATGGTCGGTCTGAACATTCTAGGCAGGAGGGTGCGTTTGGGAAAACACCTCGAAAGCTTTGATTTCTTTTGGCCAAAATCGTGTGCGAAGAAGCTAAGAACTACTCAAGTGAAACTCCACCATCAAGCGCGATCGGTTCGGTTGAAAGTAGGATCCATGGACTCACGTTGGGGTGGCAGGTCCACAGACAACCACGTCTGTCACTCATTACGTCGGAGAAATAGCCCTCGTACAATTCTAATTGTACCAACGCGGTTGTCAATCGTCAATGAGAATGGAACTTGTTGCGTATGCTATATACTCCTAGACGAAGAGGTGAGATCTCGTGTAAAGTCACGGACCGTCAGATCTAAGGCGATCGTGAGACGTAGTCATCTCGTAACGGAGTTCTGCAATAGGAGAGTAAACCTACCTTTGATGGACATAAAGTGAAGACAAGGAACTTCGTCGGAACCCTAACACGAACTGCTTTTGCTCGCCTAACCGATCAAGCAAATGAAGGTTCCTAGAGGGCGTGGCCACCTATTTATGGAGTTTATAGAGGCTCTAGGGTTTCGAATCGATCCTAAAGAGTCCAGGGAGAGAAAACGGCGAGATTTTCGTGAGTTGACCAAATCCACCGTCGCCTCTTCGAATTGAGGTTCCTAGGGTTAGAGTTTTCGAGGGGAAACGATCCTCCTACATGGGCCAAGGAATTTGGGTCCCATTAGAGCCCATTAGAACTCGAATTAGGGTTTAATTCGATCAAATTTGCGTTAGGTCATTCTAGCTCCGAGTTAACCCTAATCTCCAGTTTTGGGCTTAATCTAATTTTATTTTGGGCTTCATCCTTTAGGTAATTTTTCTGGAAATATCATTTTCTACGGGGTACATATTTTTTTTCATAATTTTTATTAATATTTTTGAAATTTTGACTCGGGAGGGTAATTAAATAATATTATTTTATTCATTTTAAAATTCGGATAGCTACACCCTCCCCCACTTTAAGGAGTTTGCTCCTCCAAATGTTGTGCCCCTGTGGTTTTGATGATTGGTTTTGATGTGAGTTAAACACTGTGAGTCACCTTGCTGTTATTCAGTCATCTTATCAGATCATAATGCAGTCTTTCATATGTTCAGTCATTCTGCTGTTCAGTCAGTTTATCAGATCATAAAGCATTGCATTTGATGTTCAGTCAAACTATCTGCTGCATAAAGCATTCATATACATATATATCTGTTGCATTTCTCTGCTTGTGGAAGTCTGCTTGTGGAAGTCTGTACACTGCACAGCATGCAAGCCACAAAGTCTGTACATCGCAGGCATAGCAAGCCACTAAGTGTGTACATTGCATAGCATGCAGGCGGTCTAAGTCTGTACATTGGCCTAGTGTCGCAACACTAAGTCTGTACATCGCATGCAGGCAGGCATTCGAAGTCTACACATTGCTGTGTGATCGCAAGTCTATACAATGTCTGCTTTACCTACGTTAAAGTCTGGACAATATTGACTTTACCTACGATAAAGTCTATACATTGTTCAGCGTCTTATGCATCGTCTCACTCGAAGTCTGTACAATCTGGCAGCGTCTCATGCATCGTCTTAGCAAGTCTGTACAGAGTCTGGCAGCGTCTTGTGCATCGTCTCGACCAAGTCTGTACAACCTGTTGTCGCAAGACTAAGTCTGTACACTCCCTGTGCTTCTTTGTGTTTCAAGTCTGTACAGAGTTTGCCTTGCCTCGCCCCGGCCTGCATACATATCCAAGTCTATACAACCAGTGTCTGCGTTGCCTTGCATTTCATCAAGTCTACACATCGTAGCATGCACGCATAGTAAAGTCTATACATTGCTGCATTGCAAGAGATCAAGTCTGCACACTGCATCGGTTGTTCATGCATTGCACGTCATCAAGTCTGTACACTGGCAGCAGCAATACTCGCACAACACTAATTCCATACATTGCACAAGTCTGAACATTAGTATCCTTACCTACGTTCAAGTCTGTACATCCATATGTGCATTGTGCATTGATCAAGCCAAAGTCTGTACATCGATATGTTACTTTGATGCCGTAGCAAGTCTATACACTCGCTATTGTGCATATGCATAGTCTATACATTGTTGAGCTTCACACACATATCTTCTAAGTCTATACATCCATCTGTTGAAGATTGATCATGTCTATACATTGTGTGCATCTAGCTGCTAAGTCTGTACATCCCTTGACTGCATGCCTGAGCATCCCTTGTCGTTGTGCATACTTAGTTAGATGCTAAGTCTATACATTGCTCATGCATCTTTACTTAAAGTCTATACATCCGTTTGCTCCTTTATCATGCATGCATTATAGCAAGTCTGAACATTGTTTTCTCATGCACGAAATCAAAGCCTGTACATGCCTCTGCATTGCATATGTGAAGTCTATACATGCTATAGCTTCGCATTCACAAAGTGTGTACACGCCACTGCATTGCATACATGAAGTCTGAACATTGCTTCAGCGTTGCCTTCAGCCAAATCCATACATCGACTGGCAGCCTTCAGCAAAGTCTGAACATTGCATCATTGTGCATGCATTGCTTTCATCAAGTCTGTACACTGCATCACTTGTTCATGCATTGCCTTCACGCAGAGTCTAAGCATCCCCCACAGCCTGAACAGCATGTCCATACAGCGTCTAGCATCTTGCAAGCAAAGTCTATACAACGTCCCACAGCAGCACTGCAATGTCTACACATCGTGGCAGCCTGCATGCAATGTCTCTACATTGCATTTGGCAGCTTGCACAGCAAAGTCTATACAGCGTCCAGCAGCTGTACGCAAAGTCTGAACATTGCGTCTGGTAGCCTGCACGCCAAGTCTGTACAGCCTGTGCTTTGTTGATTGAATGAACTCTTCTTTAATCCTACAGGTGTCCGGGCACGTGATCCGAGGTTGGCACCTGGCACGTGATCCGAGGACAAAGAGGGCACAAGTCCTGCACACGCCCTAATTGTTGCTGCTATAAATACGATGCTTCCTCCATCAGAAGAAAAGATCGAAAAAGAAGGAGAGGGCAGCAGAGAGTGATAGAGCAGTGATAAAGGAAGAGTGATCGAAGCAGAGAGGCAAAGAGCAGAAGTAGCAGAAGAAAGAAAAGAGCAAGAGAGATTGAGACTGTGAGTGAAGAAGGAGAGAGCAATAGAGAGGCAGAGAGCAGAAGAAGAAGAAATAGAAGGATCGAGTGCTGAAAAAAAAAGAAAGTGTCTGCACGATCCAGCAAGAAGAAAAAGCGAGCAGCAGAGAGTGAGAGAAGTAGCAGAAGAAAAAGACAGAGTGTGAGAGCAGCAAAAGAAAAAGAAAGAGAGATAGAGCTCGTGAGGATTGAAAGAAAAGAGAAAGACAGTGATAAAGAAAAGGAGAGCATAGAAGAGAAAGAGAGAGCGTGAGTTGAGAAGAAGAAGAAGAGAAGTAGCAGAAGAAGTTCCTACTGGACCGTGGATCAGATCCAGGCCAGTCAGCTCTGTTGAGAGCCACATTGTGCATTTGAGTTTCCAGCTTTCTGTTTGATGTGTTATTTTCATTTCTTGTTTTTCCTTTTGTTACTCTGATTACTTTTTTTCTTCCGATACTCAGTAGTGAGGTCGGGTTCCTCCTGTAGACTCAGGAGAAGGGAGATCTGATCTCCAGTTCGCTGGTGACTGTGTGTCATCAGTGGTTCCCTCCTGGTCTGGAGGAAGAGAGGTCTGTGACCTCTGGTTTGCTGGTGACGGGGAGTCACTGGTGGGTTCCCTCCTGGTCTGGAGGAAGAGAGACCTAGTCTCTGGTTCCAAGTGGCTGGGAGTCACTTGGGGTGTCCCTCCGGTCTGGAGGAAGAGGGGAGGTTGTTCCCCTGGTCAAGCTGTTTGGCAGCACCTGTTGCAGACTGAGTCTGCGGTTTCTAGCTTGTGCTAGTGGAAGCCTCACTCCGGTTGGGAGTGAGGGGTGGACGTAGGTCTGTGGACCGAACCACCTAAAAAATTATCTGTGCAGTGGTTTGATTGCTTGCTTTGCTTCCGCTAGATGATTGCTTAGGCGCGCTCCAAGTGTTTGTTCATGAGTTCAATTGAATTAGTTTTATTCTGGGACTGTGTCTAGCATCCTAGAGTTAATTTGGGCATTATTGGTAGAGGGATACATTCACCCCCCTCTGTATCCGGGCCTAGCACCCTATCAATTGGTATCAGAGCGGTGTCTGCATAGAAGGTCCAGCGACCTGCAGATCCGATCCTACAGTCTTCGGTGCTAATTTACTTTTGGTGCATCAATATTCCTGTTGCATTAAATCTGATCTGTTTCCATGGGTGATCCACCAGTTTTCAACGGCTCAAATTTTAATGTGTGGTCTGTCAGTCTGCACAATTATGTTATATCAGTTAATCCTGATCTGTGGAAGTTAATTTCACACGGTCCTCATAAATTACCAAAGAAAAAGTCCAAATGGACTGACAGTCACAGATCAATGCATGAAGAGAATCAGATAGCTATGAATCTAATGAAGGCAGCTACTGATAAGGCTTTACATTCATGCTTTCATGATTGCAGTTCTGCTAAAGACATTCTGGATATGCTGAAGCGAGCTCAGAAGAGAAATGAGGACAGCTGCATGATGGCTAACAGAAGCAATCAAAGTGGCAGTCAAAATGAAGAAGAGGATGATGATGAGGTTAATCCCTTTGAGAACTATACTTTAGATGATTGGGAGAATTCGTATGCTGAGTTGCTTGAGTCTCATGATCAGTTAAGAAAACAATACAAAAAATTGAAGAA
This sequence comes from Amorphophallus konjac, assembly GCA_022559845.1. Lineage (NCBI taxonomy): Eukaryota > Viridiplantae > Streptophyta > Magnoliopsida > Alismatales > Araceae > Amorphophallus > Amorphophallus konjac. Next base: position 234,381,984 of record CM040122.1, read on the forward strand.
GAGTAGTAGGTCAGACAGTTTGAATTTTGATTGTAAAAATTGTGCTGATCTGAAAAATGTTCATGATGCTTTTATGTCTGATATTCAAATGTTGAAAAAGCAAATTTCGTTGCTGAAGATTGAGAATCAAAATCATGTAAAAGAAATCTCTGAACTTGAAAAGAAGCTTAGCCTAACTTGTCATGATTCTGTTCAGAGTAAGGATTTGCTGAAAGATTTTGAATGTGTTAAATCTGATCTAAACAAGCTGAAAAGTGAGAATGACTCTCTTAGAAAATCTGTTAAAGAAAATGAAGAAAAATTTGGGAAACTTGAGCAAGAGAAGAACTTGTTTGCTGAAAAATTTAATGCCATAAAATCTGTAAATATAGAATTGCAGAAAGATTTTGAAAAACAACAAAAAGAATTGAAGGAGTTTGAAGCTGGGAGAGAAAGCAAGGTTAACTCAGAAGATCAGACTCTAATAAATGAGTTAATTCAAAATGATAAGCTTAAGGAAGAAAATGAGAAGTTAAAACAGCTGAACTCCACTATGTCTGAGAGACTTCTAGCTTTAGAAAGAGGAAAGTCTGTTTACATAGAAGAGCCTGATAAACTGAGCAATCTGGAACAGGAAGTTGAGAAATATAAAACTGCTAACAAGGTGCTAAGTGAATGTGTGAATTACAGTGAGCAAGAGATTGCCAGTTACGAGTTACACATTACCTCTCTCGAAAATGAAATTCAAGATCTGAAGAGTTCTCTGTCTAAGTTTGTGAGTGGGCAAGAAAACCTAGACAAGCTACTAGGTGTAAGAGTCAATGTCAGGAAGGAAGGGTTGGGCTACAATAATCTAAATAAAAAGGCTTTTCAGAACAAAGTAATGACATCATTTGTAAATGCTTCAAATGTAGCCACAACATCACAGGTCAAACAGCCCATTGTTCAGAAAACAGAAAAACAGGATAAAAATCTGAAAAAGACTGGAAAACAGAAAATAATAAAAAAGGGCTCATCAGTGCATGTTGATCACAGTCCTCACACACACTCACATGCATCTAAAAAGAAAATGATCTGTCATTACTGTCATAGATTCGGTCATTTGATGCAAGAGTGTAAATTGATGGAAAAGGATGATATGAGGGCCGGCATAATGAATGCTAGAAATTTCATGATAAAAATCCTTCACCTCATAAAAAGAAAATTGAATATTTTCACTGTGGCAAATTAGGACACAAGATTACACAATGCTAGTTTGTTAATGATAAGAAAAAATTACATTCATATCATGCTAAATTTCATGCAGACAGTCATGCTGTTAACAAGAACAAGTTTGATTCAATAAACCAGCATATGACATGCTTTAATTGTGAAAAATTGGGTCATAAGAGATCTAAATGCTGGCTGAATGCTGGTGGGAGAAATTCTAACTCATGCTTTCACTGTGGCAAGATGGGCCACATTGCAGCCCAATGTTGGCATGCCCGGGGGAGAGATTTCAACTCCAAATTTGCCAAATTTCCTGTAAACAAAATGGTTTTTGACAGGAACAAATTTGTTTTCAAAGATAAGCTCATTACATGTTTTGAATGTGGGAAGCCAGGGCATAGAGCTGCTGATTGTTGGCTGACTTATTTTGGTAAACAGAATTTTAATACTGTTAACAAAAATTTTCATGCATATGCACATAGAATTCATGCTAATAAGAATGTGCATAAATCAAATCTGAAATATGCTGCATCTTGCTATCATTATAGTAAACAAAATTCTCTCTCTGCCAATAAACTTCATGACAACAGTAATTTACATAAAAAGAACTTGAAATCTACTGAATCATGCCATTACTGTGGTCAAATAGGTCATTCAATGAATAATTACTATTTGATGAAATCTGATGACCTTCATGCACAAAAATTGTTAAGAAAACCTGCTAGGAATGTCACTGTTAATTCAGGACCCAAGACCTCTTGGGTACCTGCTCGTGCAAAGTGAACATTGTTTTGCAGGTGTGCCTTGGGACTGAGGAATAAAGAGGGGTAAATAAGCCAAGGCACTCAAAAGAAAACCCCTTTCTGAATTTTTCAGGTAAACTCTCTGCATTTCCTGTTTTGAAATTCATTGCATATCATGTTTAATGTGTTTCATTCATATTTGTCATCCTTTGCACACTATGAGTATTCATGTCTCTCAATGCTCATATGAATTGTCTGTTTAGATATTGAAATGAGAATAAACTTACAATTTCTGAAAATCTGAACTGCATATGAATGTTGTTTGAAATCTGTATATTGCATAGCTCACTGAAAATCTGGATTGCTTATAGGACTGCATGTTGAATTATCATGATTGACCACTATGGTATATTAAATAGTAAGCTACTAAAAGGCAGGGAAATCTGTCTGGAGGTTCTTACTATGTGTGAGATGGTCTTTTAGACCAGGTTCTCCGCTTAGTACCATGGGTCATATTGCTTGATAGGGCAGTCTGTATGTGCATGAGTCACAAAGACATATGTTTAGTTTTCATGGCAAACATTGCATGTTTTCAGGGGGAGTTAATTGCATGTCTTTGCATGGCAATCAATGTTGAGTCTTTGCATGTCTTTGCATACATGTAGTTAATTGCATTGCATTTCATTACATTGAAAATGCCAAAAAGATTGACTGAATGCATATTGTCAGGGGGAGTCAATGCATTGCATGCAGGTGGTCAAGTGCATACATTTCTGTCAGAATTCATTGCATGTCAACCTTGAAGATTCTGAATCATGCCTGACCTCCTGTTATTTTGCTTGGTGTACATATCCTTTTTATTGATTTTAATTGACAAACCTTGATCATATCTAAAAATACTGGGCTTCAAAATCTCTTCTATCAGTCTTTCATGAAGATTTCAATGGGACTATCTCGATCATAAATCTGAAAACACTTGAACTAGGAATCTTCTATTATACGATTTTATGAATGTCTGAAATAACTCAGGTGGTTTAAGTTTAATGCATTCATTGAGTTTGACTTTAAAATCTCTTAAAAAATATCTGAATCATGTTTAATAAACTTTAACCAACTGTTTCATGCTGTGTCTTGTAAAAACTTCTGAAATCTGCACTATTGAATACATGGCTTTATTTGGTTAAGTACATGAAATTAGTATTGATTTGAAGCAAATGAGTTTTTCTGAAATGTCTAAAGGGTAAATTGTCAGAGCAATGACTTTGGCCACTGAGAAACCATGTCCAAAGGATTGTGTCATGAGGTGCCATAGTTAACTCTGCTTAAAAATGATTGTTAAATCTGGCAGAGCAATGGCATGCATACTGAGAAATACATCTCACTCATCAAAGAAATGAAATGAGGTATGTCATGAGGTGTAAATGTTAACTCTGTTGATAAAGTATGACTGTTAGTCACACTAAGTGCTTAGGGATATTGGCGTTTGATCAACGTATATCCTCTAGTTACAAGGTGTGCACTGAACTAGAGTGCTCTGGAAATATGTAGAATGAAAATTTGCTGAACAAATTGCAATATTTGAATATTGATGCAAAAGCTAAATTGCCATAACCCTAGACAAATTCACATGACTTCATAACTGCTTGATCTCAATACTAGTAAATGTAATTCCTAAAGAAGTCAGTAAATTTGATTGTGTAAGAGAAAGGGAGGTTAATCAAGATATAAATATGAGGGCTTAGTTTACTTTTATTAAACTGTGATTTTAGATATAAATACAGAATTTTATTGACAAACTTTGCATACATCATGTTTAAACCATGCTGTTCAATAAAGTTCATTCATAAGCCCTTATAATGGAAGACTTTGAAAAATTCTGTTATTGATTTATGAGATTGGTATCTCCTTGAAAATCTGGCTGAATTTCTTGTGTTTGGAGCTTATTTGAAAATATATTATTTGAAACTCTTCTGCTCACTGTCCTTGATTCATTGACCTGAACTTATCCTTGAATGCCACTGTTGTCTCCCTCTCATCCATATCATAAGACTCCATTTATTCAGGGGGAGCTTCCTTGTCATATTGAATCATGTTCATATCAATTGTGATCCTGTATTCATATTTTTAGGGGGAGGTATTGCATTTCTTGGTACATCTGCATCTCTGCATTCATATCTCTTCATGGGGGAGAAATTGGCTGAGTCCTAAATATGCTTTAACTTCCATCTCAAACTATTTTTTTTGATGAAGTCAAAGGGGGAGAATAGTTTGAGTCATCAGAATGACTCACAGTGTAGTGTTGCCATCATCAAAAAGGGGGAGATTGTTGTGCCCCTATGGTTTTGATGATTGGTTTTGATGTGAGTTAAACACTATGAGTCACCTTGCTGTTATTCAGTCATCTTATCAGATCATAATGTAGTCTTTCATATGTTCAGTCATTCTGCTGTTCAGTCAGTTTATCAGATCATAAAGCATTGCATTTGATGTTCAGTCAAACTATCTGCTGCATAAAGCATTCATATACATATATATCTGTTGCATTTCTCTGCTTGTGGAAGTCTGCTTGTGGAAGTCTGTACACTGCACAGCATGCAAGCCACCAAGTCTGTACATCGTAGGCATAGCAAGCCACTAAGTGTGTACATTGCATAGCATGCAGGCGGTCTAAGTCTGTACATTGGCCTAGTGTCGCAACACTAAGTCTGTACATCGCATGCAGGCAGGCATTCGAAGTCTACACATTGCTGTGTGATCGCAAGTCTATACAATGTCTGCTTTACCTACGTTAAAGTCTGGACAATATTGACTTTACCTACGATAAAGTCTATACATTGTTCAGCGTCTTATGCATCGTCTCACTCGAAGTCTGTACAGTCTGGCAGCGTCTCATGCATCGTCTTAGCAAGTCTGTACAGAGTCTGGCAGCGTCTTGTGCATCGTCTCGACCAAGTCTGTACAGCCCGTTGTCGCAAGACTAAGTCTGTACACTCCCTATGCTTCTTTGTGTTTCAAGTCTGTACAGAGTTTGCCTTGCCTCGCCCTGCATACATATCCAAGTCTATACAACCAGTGTCTGCGTTGCCTTGCATTTCATCAAGTCTACACATCGTAGCATGCACGCATAGTAAAGTCTATACATTGCTGCATTGCAAGAGATCAAGTCTGCACACTGCATCGGTTGTTCATGCATTGCACATCATCAAGTCTGTACACTGGCAGCAGCAATGCTCGCACAACACTAAGTCCATACATTGCACAAGTCTAAACATTGGTATCCTTACCTACGTTCAAGTCTGTACCATATGTGCATTGTGCATTGATCAAGCCAAAGTCTGTACATCGATATGTTACTTTGATGCCGTAGCAAGTCTATACACTCGCTATTGTGCATATGCATAGTCTATACATTGTTGAGCTTCACACACATATCTTCTAAGTCTATACATCCATCTGTTGAAGATTGATCATGTCTATACATTGTGTGCATCTAGTTGCTAAGTCTGTACATCCCTTGACTGCATGCCTGAGCATCCCTTGTCGTTGTGCATACTTAGTTAGATGCTAAGTCTATACATTGCTCATGCATCTTTACTTAAAGTCTATACATCCGTTTGCTCCTTTATCATGCATGCATTATAGCAAGTCTGAACATTATTTTCTCATGCACGAAATCAAAGCCTGTACATGCCTCTGCATTGCATATGTGAAGTCTATACATGCTATAGCTTCGCATTCACAAAGTGTGTACACGTCACTGCATTGCATACATGAAGTCTGAACATTGCTTCAGCGTTGCCTTCAGCCAAATCCATACATCGACTGGCAGCCTTCAGCAAAGTCTGAACATTGCATCATTGTGCATGCATTACTTTCATCAAGTCTGTACACTGCATCACTTGTTCATGCATTGCCTTCACGCAGAGTCTAAGCATCCCCCACAGCCTGCACAGCATGTCCATACAGCGTCTAGCATCTTGCAAGCAAAGTCTATACAACGTCCCACAGCAGCACTGCAATGTCTACACATCGTGGCAGCTTGCATGCAATGTCTCTACATTGCATTTGGCATCTTGCACAACAAAGTCTATACAGCGTCCAGCAGCTGTACGCAAAGTCTGAACATTGCGTCTGGTAGCCTGCACGCCAAGTCTGTATAGCCTGTGCTTTGTTGATCGACTGAACTCTTCTTTAATCCTGCAGGTGTCTGGGCACATGATCCGAGGTTGGCACCTGGCACGTGATCCGAGGACAAAGAGGGCACAAGCCCTGCACACGCCCTAATTGCTACTGCTATAAATACGATGCTTCCTCCATCAGAAGAAAAGATTGAAAAAGAAGGAGAGGGCAGCAGAGAGTGATAGAGCAGTGATAAAGGAAGAGTGATCGAAGCAGAGAGGCAAAGAGCAGAAGTAGCAGAAGAAAGAAAAGAGCAAGAGAGATCGAGACTGTGAGTGAAGAAGGAGAGAGCAATAGAGAGGCAGAGAGCAGAAGAAGAAGAAATAGAAGGATCGAGTGCTGAAAAAAAAAGAAAGTGTCTGCACGATCCAGCAAGAAGAAAAAGCGAGCAGCAGAGAGTGAGAGAAGTAGCAGAAAAAAAAGACAGAGTGTGAGAGCAGCAAAAGAAAAAGAAAGAGAGATAGAGCTCGTGAGGATTGAAAGAAAAGAGAAAGACAGTGAGAAAGAAAAGGAGAGCAGAGAAGAGAAAGAGAGAGCGTGAGTTGAGAAGAAGAAGAAGAGAAGTAGCAGAAGAAGTTCCTACTGGACCGTGGATCAGATCCAGGCCAGTCAGCTCCGTTGAGAGCCACATTGTGCATTTGAGTTTTCAGCTTTCTGTTTGCTGTGTTATTTTTATTTCTTATTTTTCTTTTGTTACTCTGATTACTTTTGTTCTTCCGATACTCAGTAGTGAGGTCGGGTTCCTCCTGTGGACTCAGGAGAAGGGAGATCTGATCTCCAGTTCGCTGGTGACTGTGTGTCATCAGTGGTTCCCTCCTGGTCTGGAGGAAGAGAGGTCTGTGACCTCTGGTTTGCTGGTGACGGGGAGTCACTGGTGGGTTCCCTCCTGGTCTGGAGGAAGAGAGACCTAGTCTCTGGTTCCAAGTGGCTGGGAGTCACTTGGGGTGTCCCTCCGGTCTGGAGGAAGAGGGGAGGTTATTCCCCTGGTCAAGCTGTTTGGCAGCACCTGTTGCAGACTGAGTCTGCGGTTTCTAGCTTTTGCTAGTGGAAGCCTCACTCCGGTTGGGAGTGAGGGGTGGACGTAGGTCTGTGGACCGAACCACCTAAAAAATTATCTGTGCAGTTGTTTGATTGCTTGCTTTGTTTCCGCTAGATGATTGCTTAGGCGCGCTCCAAGTGTTTGTTCATGAGTTCAATTGAATTAGTTTTATTCTGGGACTGTGTCTAGCATCCTAGAGTTAATTTGGGCATTATTGGTAGAGGGATACATTCACCCCCCTCTGTATCCGGGCCTAGCACCCTATCACCAAATTCACACGATTTCCTTTCAAAGTAATGGTGGGGGAAAAAAGTCACCAATTCTAAACACACCTTCTCGTACCAGATCAATTCTAATTCATGCTAATATATAAAATCACCATGTCTAAGCATGAAAATGTAAAGTAAGGTAGGTTTAGAGGTACCTTCCAATGCTTGCAGCATGCCTTGCCGCTTGGGTTCACCTGGTTGCTCATCTCGCGACGCTTGCTCCTTCATCATGGGACAATGGGCAATGCTATGTTCTCCACTCCCACAGCGGATGCACTTCCCTTGCTTCCTCCAACAATCCTCCGATCGATACCCACCTTTGTCACAATGCTCACACTTTTCCTTAACAGGGACGATCGGCTGGTCTCCCTTCTTACCCCTCTTGTCTTTATGAGAGCCATTGCCTTCGTTCGGCCTCTTCTTCCCATTGGTAGGCACACTATCTTCGGAACCATTTGCTCCTCCCTTCTTGGCAAGCCTTCTAGCAATCCACTCCATCGTATCCATAGCGTCTTCTAATAATTGGGCCTTCTTCACCATCTTGGCATACACTTGGATTTCTAACGGTGTAACTGTGGGGTATACTCGACTCTCAAACCATTCAAAAACCTCTTGGCTTTCATATTCTCCGTATAGATCAAATGGGGTGCATAGCGAGCTAATCTAGAAAATTGAGTTTCGTACTCCGCTACAGACAAGTTCCTTTGCTTCAAGGATGCGAATTCGGTAGCCTTCTTCTCTCGAACTCTCTCTGAAAAGTACTTCTCATTGAAATGCTCCAAGAACTCATCCCATGTAACTTGATTATTGGGCAACGTTGCTTCCACGGACTCCCACCATGCCCACGCATCTCTCTCTAATTGATAAGTGGCTAACAAGACCTTCTCCTGGTCGGTACATTGCATGACTCTAAAAGTCCTATCCATCTCTCTAACCCAGTTCTCAACCTCATTAGGATCGGTAGACCCACTAAACTTAGGGGAATTCATACCCTGAAAGCTTCGATGCAAATCTCCTGCACCCTGACTAACTCCACCCTAAGTGACTTTGTAGCAACTCAAAATTTTATATATGCATTTATATGCAAAAAATAATAATGAAAGGTGAAAATAAAACAAATGATGAATATTTTTTCTTTATGTCTTTAAAGTGTAGAATATATAAACGCGAACCTTATCCCACGTGTTAACACGAACGGCGAGAGTCGCGGCACGATTCTGAGAAGACGAAGACGTCGGTATTGTAGCAGTACTGTAGCATCCTATTTAAGAGAGAATTATTAGCTCTAATTAAATACTAATTAGTGGATGATGTCATTTCTTACATCATTGAATAAATGAGCTCATTGATTATGTCATAGAGGGAGATTTATTTCAACATTCACATGTTGGAATTTATTTTCAACATAAGTCGGTGTAATAGTAACATGGGATGGTAAAATAGAAAAATTAGTTAAAAAATTGACTTACAATTAAATTAGTAATAAAACATCATTGAATAAATGAGGTAATTGATTATATCATAGAGGGGGATTAATTTCAACATTCACATGTTAAAATTTATTGTCAACATAAGTTGGTATAATAGTAACATGGGTTGGTGAAATAGAAAAATTAGTTAAAAAATTGACTTACAATTAAATTAGTAATAAAACATCATTGAATAAATGAGATAATTGATTATGTCATAGAGGGGATTTTTTTTCAACATTCACATGTTAAAATTTATTGTCAACATAAGTTGGTGTAATAGTAACATGGGTTGGTGAAATAGAAAAATTAGGTGAAAAATTGACTTAGAATTAAATTAGTAATAAAATATCATTGAATAAATAAGGTAGTTGATTATATCATAGAGGGGGATGTACTTCAACATTCACATGTTGGAATTTATTGTCAACATAAGTGGGTGTAATAGTAACATGGGTTGGTGAAATAGAAAATTAGGTGAAAAATTGACTTAGAATTAAATTAGCAATAAAATACTTATGAGATTTGACCTATAAATATGGTTGGGATCTTTCCTACTCAAAGCATAAATCCATTGGAGAAGTGTTAGTTGTAGAGAGGAGGAAATCTTGAAGTTTGGAGGAGTGTTCAAAGTGTTCTTCGTTCTTATTCTTCTTCCTCTTCGATCTTCCACTAGATAAGTTTTCTCTCAGGTAAAACTTAATTAGATCTTCATATATGTTCCTTTACATGAGTATTTTGATTCTATGCAATTTTTTATGATCATATATTTGTGCCTTATTTTAAGATTTAAAGTCTAAAAATTAGAGTTTTCATTATAAGAATGAGTTTCGATTTTCTATCTAGAACGCGGATCACATATGGACCGTGATTTGAACGTGGTAACCATGACCGATTTACCTCATTTATGTGCGTTATTTCAAAACTCAAAATTTAAATTTTAAAATCACGTTCTTACCTTAAAAAGACTATCGAGAAAGAAATGACTATGTAAATGAACTCGTAAGGCTATCGTTAAAAGTTTAAACAACTATGCTCGAATTTTCGTAAAATTCTTATATATGATTGACCCTGTCCATTTTGATCTAAGCTCTATCTGAAAGCTTGACATCTTTTTTCAATGTCTTTTCCTTCATTAAAATTCTTTTACAAATGAACATGTTAGAATATGCAAGAATAATTTTCGTTCGATTTACGTGTTTCTGTGTTTCCGACAAATCGTGTAGCTAGCAAGTTTACCAAGAAAGATCGCTGTCTAAGGCTAGAGGTCCACGGGTAAACGTTTTAAGTGGATAAGTGGTTACTTAATTAGGACCTTGCGAATGCGAGGAGAACCTCCCACTGTCCCACCTCTTACCTGGTCGAGATCTCTTTAGTTTTCTATTAAGCACCCGACTATAAAAAAAAAACTTAAACTTCATTTACTCTTCATACTACTTATCCTTGGGAATGAAAATTTTGCTAGATCTGTATTTTAGCCATAAACTACCATTTGGGAGTGTAGAAGTTAAGTGCCATACGAGACAAAGTGCTACGTTATGGGAGTCACCTCTTGAGCCCGGGATGGCGTAAAGTGCCACATAACGGGAGCCACCTCTTGAGCCTGTAGGGGCCACCTCTAAAGTCCTCCATAACTAAATGTCTAGTTGTGTGCTATACTACGCTTCTTCAGCTTTTCTTGAAACTCGGATTGGCCATAATTATAAATGAATTATTCTAGAAATTACATGGGACTTTGGTCCACCTGAACACTCAATGCCTGGCAAACATGGGGGCCCTGATCTGGTCCTCGACGAGTAAAGCCTAAAAGTACTTGTGCCCGAGGGAATTGAATGATCAGGTGTGACATTGCACCAACTGACATGCAAGATTGAACTAGACAATTCACTTATTACATGCTTGACTCGTTACATGCTTGACTTTCTGCACATGACATATTTAATTGAGAGTGTTAATATTCTTGTTACATGGCCAATTTTAAAATTCTATACTTGTTGTTGATTCTCATGTTTACACTTGAGTTCTACAATATCCATTCTTGAATTCTTGACTTCCTGATCTTATTCTCTACTATACTTGTCATTTGTTTTATTTACTTGTTTTATTTCGAGAGCATATAGATGACTCAAAATGTTAATTACTTAAAGTGACCTGGTAAAGAGATATAAGTCCTATTGAGCTTTCTAGCTCCCCTTGTGTATTCTTGTCAATTTTCAAGAAATCTCAAAGATGACGAGAATGGGCTGGAGTGACGAGAGTGTTGATAGTTTTATTAGATTTTTCTCAGTCTGTCTACTTAGAAATGAATATATTAGATTTGAATAGTATCAAAAGTCTTTGAAGAATATTTGTTGGAAATGTCAGGTTATGAAATAAAGATGTGATTTTATCTATTTGTTATTCATACTCATCATCTGAGTCTCTTGATTAACCCGCTCGTATAACTGTTCACGCCTTGATATTTTCGCCTTGTTCGGGGCGTGACAGACATGTTGGTATCAGAGCCTATGGTTAAAAAAAAAGAGTCTAGGGTATCAAGACATAGTTATTGAAAACCCTAAGTTCTTCACACTATAGGTTAAATAGTGATACTTTACCCGTGAGATTGGGTAGAGACTTGGGCTAGATATTAAGACATGTATAGTTAAGATATTTAATCCCCATAGCTTGTTTTGCAGAAATTCTTAGCTGTTGAAAATGGCCGATGAGCGTGCTCAATGGAGGGAAATACAAAGGACTGTCCAAGGGCTAACTCAAGCCCTATAATAAGTGGCTCAAGGAGGAGCTAATCACTATGGTGCAGGAGACCTACATCGTAACTTTAGGAACATGAATCCCCCGAGATTCAATGGTTCCATTGACCCGGATGAAGCCGGACATTGGGTCAAAGAAATAGAAAGAATATTTCGCGTCATGTAATGCTCGGATCAAGATAGAGTTTTACTTACAACTTTCCAACTAGAAAGGGACGCGAGAGCTTGGTGGGAATTGGTGGAGGCGATCTTGCCCGATCCTCAAATCACTTGGGCGGAATTTCTGGAATATTTCAATGGCAAGTATTTTTCAGAAAGAGTCCAAGAAAGGAAGGCAGCAGAATTTGCCACCCTTAAACAAAGAAGCATCTCTGTAGCTGAATACGAGGCCCAATTTTCTTGACTGGCCCGTTATGCTCCACATCTTATTAATACGGAGAGGATTTGACGCGGGACGGGGACCGACACGGACTAAGACTCACAAAAGACTCTAACTGAGGCCGGCAGTAGCACGCTCAAGGGTCGCCAAGTGGCTGACCACCGTGATATCCCACAGAATGAGGGACGTCTCTCAACAGAAACTCCGACCTCGGCCGTCCTAAGGAGGGAAGCGCACGTGTCTAGGCGTATAGTCGACCTCCAAAGACAAGGGGAGTCGAGTCCTAGCTCGGTGCTCGACTAGTGCTAGGGATGGATGCTCTCACTCACGATCCGCGGTGATGGCAATAAGTGGCTAGGCACCTACCCTCTCTCACGCGGCATAATCAATCACATACTAAAAGAGCAAGCAAAAGGAGGGGAGTCGGAGCGCGTACCTCCACGCCTAGGCTACAACCCCGATACACCAGAGGTCAATAAAATACAACCCAATAACGGCCCACTCCTCGCAGGGAGGTAAAAGGCTACAACCAATACGTTCGGGGCTGCCGGACACGGGTTGACGGGCTGCACTCGGTGACGGGTCGGCCACGAGGAGGTTCGGGTGCAACGCTGCAGAAACCGGTGTCGCGCGCGCCTGGGCGGAGGGGGGGTCTCACGGGCTGATACGACGCCCGTTTGAGGCACCGTCAGAGAGGACGCGTCGCTGACTGTTGGAGGAACGCTCCGGCCAAAGGGGGCGCGCTGGATCCGCCGGTGGCGACCGTGGGCGCTGCTGAAAGTCAGATCAGGTTCTGTGGACACAGAACTGCGCACGCCGTCGGTAAAATCTGGAAATCGGCCTTCTGGTGCCCGAACAAGTCCGGGCCGGTTGGTGGTGACAGCTGATTGGCAGAGGTCACCCTCGGCCAAATGGCGCTGGCAGACGACGCCGGTGCGAGCCGCAGGAGTCGTTGAAAGTCAGGACTGGTTCGCTGGGCGGACTGGGCAGACACGCTGGCGCAACCCCACGAGATCGACCGCCACGGACGGTGACGATGTCGAAACGCAACGCCGTCGGCGGCGTTGGAAAGTTAACTCGGAGATCCACGAACCCTGAAGAAACCAGCGCAAAAGACGCAGCGTGGAGGCATGGGGAAAATTCGCAATCAGGGCCTCCCCGCTGGGCGAGCAGAGAAAGTGGTGCTGGCGCAGGTCGGCGGAGAAAATCGGTACGGGCAGTGCCGATCTCCGATTGATGCAAAATGGGCGCCGACGCGAAGCTGATCCGCAGACGTATCTCCAGAAAATAGGTCGTGGCAAAACTCGTCCAGGAAGGGGGCGCGAGCTCTGCTACAAGTCGGGGCAGAAATCTGGAATCACGAACACGAACCGTTGAGGAAGAAGATGAGGATAAGAGGGAACCCCGGAGTCCACCGAGGGCTGAGGCGTCACACCCCGCCGTTCTCCCGTCGCAGGAGCAGAAAGAGAGAGAGAGAGAAGGGCGCAAAAAGCTTTGCACAATATTCACTTGTATTCAAATTCATGTGTAAACTGTAATCGGTACAATGTGAGAACTACTTATAGGGGATGGGAAAACCCTAATCTAACTAGAAGGGGAGGGGTGCGCCCAGCTCCAAGGAGAGAAAGGCGGCCCATAATTCAGCAAGCTTAGAAAATAGGAAAGGATTCTAAGTGGGATAAGGAAGGGGTGGAGTTGGGGAAAGGAGGAGAGGGGGAAAGGGGAAGGGAGAGGGGAGCGTCCCCCACCTTCCCTAGTAGAACTAGGAAGGGGGGGGGGGGGGCGGCTGCCTCCTCCTCCTCTAGCTGGGGAGGGGGCCGCCCCCTAACCCTAATGGGCCCTTTTTTAGTGGGCTTCAAACCCCAATAAGCCCCTGACCCCATAACACGATCCATTACCCCACAAAGCAACCCAATTGGCCACTATATGGCCCAATAAGTGCCTAAACAAGAAGATGTCCACGCAGGGACCAAAAGACAAGGCCCACAAGGCCTGAGCAAGTCCAGACTGAGGCCCAACATGGCCTAAACATGATGATGAAAAGATAACTAGAAGGTGCCGCCGTCGCCGAGCCACAAGGAGGTAGCGGTGTGCCGGGTGCTCCGTCGAGGATAGCGCCGTGTGTCCTCACCAATTACCAAATTTGACGCGGGACGGGGACCGACACGGACTAAGACTCACAAAAGACTCTAACTGAGGCCGGCAGTAGCACGCTCAAGGGTCGCCAAGTGGCTGACCACCGTGATATCCCACAGAATGAGGGACGTCTCTCAACAGAAACTCCGACCTCGGCCGTCCCAAGGAGGGAAGCGCACGTGTCTAGGCGTATAGTCGACCTCCAAAGACAAGGGGAGTCGAGTCCTAGCTCGGTGCTCGACTAGTGCTAGGGATGGATGCTCTCACTCACGATCCGCGGTGATGGCAATAAGTGGCTAGGCACCTACCCTCTCTCACGCGGCATAATCAATCACATACTAAAAGAGCAAGCAAAAGGAGGGGAGTCGGAGCGCGTACCTCCACGCCTAGGCGTGGGGAAGGAACCCCGGCCGTGAACCAACAACCCCGATACACCAGAGATCAATAAAATACAACCCAATAGTGGCCCACTCCTCGCAGGGAGGTAAAAGGCTACAACCAATACGTTCGGGACTGCCGGACACGGGTTGACGGGCCGCACTCGGTGACGGGTTGGCCGCGAGGAGGTTCGGGTGCAACGCTGCCGAAACCGGTGTCACGCGCGCCTGAGCGGAGGGGGTCTCACGGGCTGATACGACGCCCGTTTGAAGCACCGTCAGAGAGGACGCGTCGCTGACTGATGGAGGAACGCTCCGGCCAAAGGGGGCGCGCTGGATCCGCCGGTGGTGACCGTGGGCGCTGCTGAAAGTCAGATCAGGTTCTGTGGACACAGAACTGCGCACGCCGTCGGTAAAATCTGGAAATCGGCCTTCTGGTGCCCGAACAAGTCCGGGCCGGTTGGTGGTGACAGCTGATTGGCAGAGGTCGTCCTCGGCCAAATGGCGCTGGCAGACGACGCCGGTGCGAGCCGCAGGAGTCGTTGAAAGTCAGGACTGGTTCGCTGGGCGGACTGGGCAGACACGCTGGCGCAACCCCACGAGATCGACCGCCACGGACGGTGACGATGTCGAAACGCAACGCCGTCGGCGGCGTTGGAAAGTTAACTCGGAGATCCACGAACCCTGAAGAAACCAGCGCAAAAGACGCAGCGTGGAGGCCTGGGGAAAATTCGCAATCAGGGCCTCCCCGCTGGGCGAGCAGAGAAAGTGGTGCTGGCGCAGGTCGGCGGAGAAAATCGGTACGGGCAGTGCCGATCTCCGATTGATGCAAAATGGGCGCCGACGCGAAGCTGATCCGCAGACGTATCTCCAGAAAATAGGTCGTGGCAAAACTCGTCCAGGAAGGGGGCGCGAGCTCTGCTACAAGTCGGGGCAGAAATCTGGAATCACGAACACGAACCGTTGAGGAAGAAGATGAGGATAAGAGGGAACCCCGGAGTCCACCGAGGGCTGAGGCGTCACACCCCGCCGTTCTCCCGTCGCAGGAGCAGAAAGAGAGAGAGAGAGAAGGGCGCAAAAAGCTTTGCACAATATTCACTTGTATTCAAATTCATGTGTAAACTGTAATCGGTACAATGTGAGAACTACTTATAGGGGATGGGAAAACCCTAATCTAACTAGAAGGGGAGGGGTGCGCCCAGCTCCAAGGAGAGAAAGGCGGCCCATAATTCAGCAAGCTTAGAAAATAGGAAAGGATTCTAAGTGGGATAAGGAAGGGGTGGAGTTGGGGAAAGGAGGAGAGGGGGAAAGGGGAAGGGAGAGGGGAGCGTCCCCCACCTTCCCTAGTAGAACTAGGAAGGGGGGGGGGGGCTGCCTCCTCCTCCTCTAGCTGGGGAGGGGGCCGCCCCCTAACCCTAATGGGCCCTTTTTTAGTGGGCTTCAAACCCCAATAAGCCCCTGACCCCATAACACGATCCATTACCCCACAAAGCAACCCAATTGGCCACTATATGGCCCAATAAGTGCCTAAACAAGAAGATGTCCACGCAGGGACCAAAAGACAAGGCCCACAAGGCCTGAGCAAGTCCAGACTGAGGCCCAACATGGCCTAAACATGATGATGAAAAGATAACTAGAAGGTGCCGCCGTCGCCGAGCCACAAGGAGGTAGCGGTGTGCCGGGTGCTCCGTCGAGGATAGCGCCGTGTGTCCTCACCAATTCTTATAAATAGCTGTATTTCTTATAAATAGCGCCGTCCTGAGGATTGTTAGGGTCATTTTGCATTTCTTATAAATAGCTTGTATTTCCCATTTTACTAGAATTAATGATAAGAATTTTCAGAATTTGCTTGAAGTAAAGAAGGGTGCGCCCTCTCCTCTCTCCTCTCTCCCCCTTGTAGATGAATTTCTACAGATCTTCTGAGATGTGAAGCCTCCCTTTCAACCCCCTTCCTGAGTGTGAAGCTCAGCGCCACCGCCGTCTCCACCATCGAGCCGCCATCGCGCCGCCACCGCCATCGCCGGAGTTTTGTCCAAATCAGGACAGAACCCCCTTGTCCAGATTTTAGCTCCTAATCAACGGATTTGCTGGAGCCCAAACTTTGAGGGTAGGTTCCCCACACAAATAACCTCTCCCAATTTTTTTTTCCTATTTTCTAGCCTTCATTTTCTATTTTTCCTATTTCGTGTTCTCCAGCCTTCCAGATCTGCCTGTGTTCTATTTTGTGTCACAACAACTCTGTGTTTCCATAGTTCGACCCCCTTTCCCTTGTTTGTTTGAGTTGCCAATTTAATTAAAAGTTTTGTCCACCTAAACCTTCTTCCACAAATTGTTTTGAGAATTTTGGATCTCGTTTACATTTTCTAAAAATCACCGTCAAATCCCAAATCAGTTATGTCCCTGCTGTCTAGATCCGACCACCCCGTGTTAGAAATTCCGTTTCCCCTATCAAACCACCTCTAGAAAATCCAAAAAATATTGTTGTCTTCCTTACTTCCCCCTCTCCAACTTTTATGAAGAGCCCAACTTTCAGATCCAAAGTTTGAACCGCGATCAACCCACGTTATCAGGAAAATTCATTTCTGTTATGAGTTTCCTGAGTCTGTCAGGCATCGTGTTCAAAAATCCACCACGAAAAATCCAGTCCCATCAAAATTCCTGCCACAGCCCTTAGTCGAAGTACTTCAAAATAGCTTTCCAACCGCACCAATTTTGCGTTGATCCGACGTCGGGATTGATCGCAGCAGCTGTTCCCGCCGAGTCACGCGCTGTAAAAATAGAAGTTTAGATCTGGGGATAGCAAGCTCCACCTTGACGATCGGAGCCGCCTCACCTTCCACAAGGCGATCCAGGGCGTCCCTCTCCTAGGGACCGCTCCTCCAGTAGTACTCAATACAACGGGACCCATCCCGCCCAGTTCGAGGTCCGAGCAGTACGTGGGCCCCACAACCCGCAGCACGTGTCATCCGGACGGCACCGACGGAGCTGTCCAAGTTGCCGCCCGTCAACCCAAGATCGGTCCTCCCGGGCTCACTTGTAGCCCTTTACCTCCCTGCGTGGAGTGGGCAGTAAATTAACTTCTATAATTATTGAAATTGTTTATACCGGGAGTTACCGTACTTGGCCGGGAAGTCTTCCCTACGCCCGGAGCGTGGAGGTACACTCGCCACCCTCCTCGTAAGCATTTGCTTATCTCGTATATGTTTATATGCCGCTGCTAGAGAGCATGTGATAGGATAATTAGCTCGCTTTACTTTCATCACCGCTGCGAGAGAGAGCGAGACCCGTCCCGTGACCCGATCTGGGCACAAGAGAGAGCCGACCACCCTAGCTCACTGCCGGTTTCTCAACCGCGCACGTCCGTACGCTTCCCTCGCTTAGGGACGATCGCGAGCTTGTTTAGAGTCCAAGGATTACATATCAACTTGGAGTCGAGTCCGCGTCCCGTCCGCATCACATAACCATAAAGGTTATGCACTAGAAAGTCACTTAAGACGCAAGTATACTTTGTAATGAGCCTTATGGTTTTCACTTGTTTATAAAAAAGTTACTCCCGGCGTAATGCGACGCCAGTATTCATCATACCCTATGGTTTATAGCATGTTTCCGACAATCAGCCGAGGGGGCTAGTGTCGAGCCCTTGGACACAATCAGTGCCCGATCTGCATCTTCACGTTATAAATCAAGCTACTTCCACGAGATATAACAATAAAGTATGGCCAGTAATGTAACAATTCAAACAATAGTTTCATGATAACAACACTAAAGTAAGAATGCACCAATTATGAATATGAGAGTTCAAAGATGATTTAAGAACAAGGTCATGTCACGGAAAGAATTCGATAGCATAATAGTACATTTAATAATTTCCATAGTTCATTAGTAATTTATTGATTAAGATTTTAGGGTGTAGATAATCAACAGATCACCTAGGAACATATGAAAATCAACCCTTGGGTCAAAACCTCAGGTTAAGCACAGCTGAGACAGAAACGGTCATGTCTAAGCCATTTTCTGGAAATAGCGGTCACAGCTTGGCCGCAACTTAATAGTGGCGGTCCTGGGATGGCCGCAACTTGGACAGAGTCGACGCATGAAGAAAGAAGAGTCGACGCATTGAAACCTCTGGGAGATAGCGGTCATGGGAAGGCCGCTACTTGACAGTTGCAGTGTCCTTGATGGCCGCTACTAGCCAGGACTCAGAAAAACACCGGTCATGTGAGTACTTTCTAGACAATTGGGTTTTGAGGGTACAACCAGCTCGACGTCCTAGTGAGAATCTCAGGCTCGCGGAGACTTATGGAGGCCTTGAAACAAGATCACCTAGTCCGGTAGAAGGAATATCCAACAGAGAGGATCACTAGTTCAAGAGAGTGTTTCTATAAGTGTAAAGTGTAACTAATGTCATCGTAACGAGATACGTGCGATGTACTTAAGAAAGACTTCAGAAGAGAGGGAATCGTATAAAACAACGATCAAATATCATCAATGAAACAAGTCTCATAAGTACATGAATTTTAGCTTTAATACAAGAGTATATGGTTTTGGCATGAAATTAGCATAAGTTTAAAATAAATATTTAAAACATGTAAGACATGCAATCTATCAAGGATGATGCACAATATAACCATTAATATGAATCCATGGTCAAAACTAGGAATACGACCTAATTAACTAGGCTTAACATATGATAAATATGATAAATATGACAAATATGCAATCTGTTCGGAGTTAACAAAGTGTAGACAACATAAATCAAATAGCGGTCAGGTGAGGACCACATACAGGTGTTAGCGGTCTATCGAATGGCCGCTAGCTAAATATGGCGGTCTTACAGAGACCGTTTCTGGTCTGCTGTAAACAGAATTTAGAACCGAAGTATAGGCTCAATCTTAGAGCAATAAATGCATGGAAAACATGCTAATTAGGTAGGTAAGGCTTGATAGACAAAATATACATCATGGGGATGCATGGACTATATGGATTAAACCAAAATTATGATCTTTTCTATTAAGGGTAGAAATCAAGCATGCAAGAATAACCTAGATGCGTAGTGATAGTAAAACGTGAAATACTCCGTGTATAGAGCATGAAATCACAAGGAAACAAGGGGCTTTTACTCCTAACTTGATGTTTAAGCCTTTTCATGAGATAACCTACCTTTGTTACAGGCTTTAGACTTCGAATTTTAGACTGGGAGAACGACCTAGTTTCTGCACGTCCTGTGCCAAACCAGCAACTTCTTGTCCCTCGTTCTCCTTAACCTATTAACCTAAATCCATGAAATTTGGAGAGTAGGTATAAGATATAAAGATTAACAAATTATTCTAAAGGATGAACTTTTAAGTACCTCGATTTGGGCTTCCAATTTCTAGATCTTCCTTGGACCGACAGGCTGGTTCCTGAGCGTCTTACATAGGAACATCAACTTCGGGGGCTCCTAACTCTCTGGACGCTTGACCACATAGCATGAAATTTGGAGGGGAGTTAGATAAAACTAAGGTAAATAAAAAGTTTTAAAGAACCAACCTGAAATACCAACTCCTTACCGTCGAACAACGCTAACCAAAAGTAAGGTTCGCGCAGGTCGAATCTGAGCTCTATTTATAGAGTTTACTAGGGTTTGAGGGATTAGATCGATGTAGGAGTCCTAATTAGGGGTATGATCGATCCCCAAGAGTCCTAGACATGTTTACATGTCTACACACTTCGATCCATGGGGATTAGGATGCCAAGGATCCAAGTTTTTCACGTTTCTTCCACTCACGGAATCGAAAGGAATTAGCGGTCATGTCTGGACCGCTTCCATGAGGTGGCGGTCTTGCGATAGACCGCCATTTGGCATTTATTCTGAAATTTCAAATTTTCTTATTGTCTCCGATTTATCCCATTAATTGGCCTATTTATCCTATTTTAAATCCATAAATTACCCAATTTACGTTTTTAGTAATGGGCTTGGGTCAAAAGGCCATAGAATTGGGTCTTTGGGCCTATTTGAATTGGGCTTAGTCCTTTGGTTATTATAGGGCCTTTAAATTGATTTAAGTAACCCTTAAAGCACTTTAGTAGCCCATTAAGTCTTTTTAAATACTTAATAATCATATTTAATCCCAAAAAATTCTAAAAAATTCCCAAGCGTTACGTAAGCGGCATTCAGCCCAGATTTAAACAGCGTAAGTCAAAACAAAAAAACAACAACAAACAAAAAGAAGCTAAACTAAACAAGAGATATGAAAACCCAAAAAAAGGAAAAAGGAAAATGTCCATGCATTGAAGCAGATAAAAGAAAATCGAACAAACCAAACAAAAAAAATGCAAAAATGAGAACAATAACAAATAAACAAAAGAAAATATGCACATGCATCCATGCATCAAAAAAATAATAAAAACCCAAAGCAAACAAAATAAAAAAGGGGTAATAACAAATAAATAAAATACATCCATGCACCTAAATGAATAAAATAAAATCTGATAACCAAATAGAAATAACAATAATAACAATAAGAACATAATAACGTCTGCTCCGGAGCCCTCGTTTCCCGGACCTGTTGAGGAATATCAATGATGCCCCGCCAAGTCAGATTTGAACCTTGGGAACCATCTCGATATGGTCATGATCCGGCATTGCCTTGGGCCGATAGTTTATCGAACTAGACTCGTCTCCGTCGGGATCCAATCCCGCTTTCTTATTAAACTTGCCGTATACGCGGCAGAAATTTGCGCGATTTTATCACCGTCTTTTATGCTACAAACGCAGACCTCCGTCCGAACATGAAATGGTCCGCGAGTGACCGACATATCGTTGAACGTTTACACCCCAATGCAGGGCCTGTTTAAACGCAGTTCGAGGTTTCAATAATCTTATTTCTCTAATGCTAATTTCAGGCCATAAGGCCCCTTTTCCTGGCGACTAATCAAGGATTTTCCCCTCTTCGAGAGGATATAATTAACGTCGTGGCCTTTACGGCATGACAGATTTTTTGTCCCGACACTACACACACAATCGTCTAATTAGTCAGATCGAGCGCACCAAGGGCTTCCTCAAAGTCTGAATAAAATCGTCACTTATGTGACTGGCACGCCCACACACTCAATAAACCAGAATAAACAGATAAACAAACGAACAAACGAACAAAATAAAAATAAATATATGTTCCAAAAGTGCGTCCATAATTATTTATATGGTGAACCATTTAGTATCTATTCTGACCATAAGAGTTTAAAATATCTATTTTCTCAGAAGGAGCTCAACATGAGACAAAGAAGATGGTTAGAATATTTGAAAGATTTTGACTTTTCTATTCAATACCATCCTGGAAAAGGTAATGCTGTGGCTGATGCTCTTAGTAAGAAGCCGAGTGATCTATTATCAAGTTTGATGATTAATGAGTGACGACTACTAGAGTAATTTTCTAGATTAAATTTAAATGTTGAACCAAAGGAGGAACGAGTCTTGATTCCCAGTATAAGGGTACAACCTGATATATTCTCTGAAATAAAAGAGCAACAAGGTAATGATCATTTATTGGTTGACATTACAGGAAATTTGAGCCAAAGGCCCGGTTTCTAACTGGCTAATGATGGGAAATTATTATTTCGAGGAAGAACTTGTGTGTCTGATAGTGACAAAATCAAGAAGAAGATAATGGAAGAAGCGCACCAATCTAAGTATACCATTCATCTAGGAGCCACTAAAATGTACCAAGATTTGAAAAGAAATTTTTGGTGGCCGAATATGAAAAGAGAAGTGGCTGAGTTTGTGAGCCGTTGTATAACATGTCAACCGGTAAAGGCAGAACATCTCAGACTTGCTAGTAAATTGTAACCTCTGGAGATATCGGAGTGGAAGTGGGAAAGCATTGGTATAGATTTCATTATGGAATTGCCCAAAACTAGAGGAGGATTTGATGCAATCTGGGTAATAGTTGACCGATTAACCAAGTCTGCTCATTTCTTACCCATTAAAACTAAGTGGACGGTAGATATACTGGAAGCTCTATACATCAAGAAAGTTGTAAGATTGCATGGCATTCCTTCATCTATAATTTCTGATAGAGATCCTAGATTTACATCTTACTTTTGGAAGGGATTGCAATCTTCTCTGGGAACTAGATTAAATTTTAGTATAGCTTTTCACCCTCAGAAAGATGGTTAGACAGAAAGAACTAATCAAATCATAGAGGATATGCTTAGAGCGTGCATGATAGATTTTGGTGGTACTTGGCATGAACACTTACCATTGATTGAGTTCTCCTACAATAATAGCTACCAATCAAGTATTCAAATGGCACCTTTTGAAGCTTTATATTGTAGAAGTTGTAGATCACCCATATGTTGGGATGAGATTGAAGAGAAGCAGTTAGTAGGTCCTGACATGATTCAAGATACTACTCGAAATATCCAGATGATTAGGGATTGACTAAAAATTGCCGAATCCCGACGAAAGAGTTATGCTGACAATAGAAGAAAAGATCTGGAATTTCAAATCGGTGACCATGTCTTCTTGAAGGTATCATGTACTCGAGGAATCCATAGATTCAGAGTCAAAGGAAATTTAAGTCCGAGATTTATTGGTCTTTTTGAGATCCTTGATAGAGTTGGAGAAGTAGCATACAGACTAGCATTACCCCAAAAACTGGCTGGAGTGCATGATATTTTTCATGTGTCAATGCTAAGGAGGTATGTCTATGATCCTTCGCATGTGATCCAACATGATGATCTGGTACTACAAAAAGATTTATCTTATGAAGAGAAACCCATCAAGATACTAGATCGAAAATTACATCAACTAAGGAATAGAGTAATACCAATGGTTAAAATCCAATGGAGCCGTCGTGGATAAGAAGAAGTCACTTGGGAATTAGAGAATGCGATTAAGAAGAAGTATCCAGAATTAGTTTCAGGCTAGTATTGTTAGCACTTCTCTTATTATATAATGAATCATGTGAATTTGGAGGACCAAATTCTTTATAAGTGGGGGATGATGTAGCAACTCAAATTTTATATATACATTTATATGTGAAAGGAAATAATGAAAGATGAAAATAAAATAAATTATGAATGTTTTTCCTTTATGTATTTAAAGTGTAGAATATATAAACGTGAATCCTATCCCACATGTTAACACGAACGGCGAGAGTCGCGACACGATTCTGAGAAGGTGAAGACGTCGGTAGCATCTGATCTAGGCAGTTTTGTCCTAGAGCTACTTTGGAGCACATCATGGCCTCCACTTCAAATCAAGATTATTGGGTATGGACCCTCACCACGGATGGGGCCTTCTCCACTAGCTCTGTCCGCAAGCTACTATCCCCTGTCACTGCTACAACTTGGGCGCTCATTTGGCATCATTTCATCCCTCTTAAATGGTCTATTCTCACATGGAGAGTATTGCATGGTTGTCTTCCAGTTGATAGTGCAATCATGTCGTGTGGTGTACCTCTCTGCTCTCGGTGTAATTGTTGCACCTACCCAAGCTTGGAGACTGACTTGCACTTGCTCTTTCACAGCTCCGTGGCGAGGGAGTTTTGGTCGCTACTTTCGGACTTCCTACCACTCAATGTGGGTGCAGCGCCCACGGCTGCGGCAGTTGTTCTTGAGTACTTGGGCACCTTGCACTTAGCTACCGTTGCTGGGATCTTAGGGAGATGTTTTCTCCTTGCTGGCATTTGGGAGCTGTGGCATAGTAGAAATAATTAACGCTTTGAGGGCCGGCCGATGAATTCTCGACATATATTTTGCAGGGTAATGCAATCTATCCGCGCTTTTGTTCTTGGCAACCAGCTCAAGGGACGTGAACTTCTGCCCCGTCAGATGGAGTTATTGCAGGCTTGGGCCATTCCACTTAAGGTGTCACAACCAAACCTTCCTCGACTTATACGGTGGCTCCCCCCACCATCGGGAAGATTGAAGATGAATGTTGATGGCGCTTTCAAGCGCGGTGCGGGTGTCGCAGGAGGTGGTATTGTATTACGTGATTCTCACGCTTCCCTTGTTTGGGCTGCGGCTGCTGCATATCCACATGCTACTTCCAGCCTTGAAGCTGAAGCACTTGCTCTACGGGATGGTTTACTCCTATGCTATCAACGTGGAGTGCGGTCTATTGCGGTTGAAACTGATTCACTTGTGTTGGCACAAATTGTCAATGGCCTTTCTCTTGTCCGTGGAGGCTCTCCCTTATTTTGTATGATGTGGCGTTTGCCATTACATCCATTGACGTTTCTATCTCTCATGTATTTAGAGAGGCAAACCAAGTGGCTGACATGTTAGCAGCCGTGGGATGCTCCCTGTCGTCTACATCATTTTGGGCGTCTTGGGCTGATCTTCCTTTTTTTGTAAGAGGCCCCTACCGGCTTGATAAGGTAGGGTGCCCTTCTTTACGGCCCTAGTCCTTGGTTGTACTTTTTTGCCTAATCTATATATAGTGCTTTCCTGTTGGGCGGATGGGGTTGAGTGCCTCTCCCCTTCTCTAGGGGTGACCGCTCTTCCTCTCCCGCCTCAATAGGTATTGACCGGATTTAAAAAAAAGTATTAGCTCTAATTAAATCCTAATTAGTGGATGATGTCATTTTTTACATGATTGAATAAATGAGGTCATTGATTATATCATAGAGGGGGATTTATTTCAACATTCATATGTTAGAATTTATTTTCTACATAAGTTGGTGTAATAGTAACATGGGTTGGTGAAATAGAAAAATTAGATGAAAAATTGACTTAGAATTAAATTAGCAATAAAATATCATTGAATAAATGAG
The DNA here is from genome assembly GCA_022559845.1 of Amorphophallus konjac. NCBI lineage: Eukaryota > Viridiplantae > Streptophyta > Magnoliopsida > Alismatales > Araceae > Amorphophallus > Amorphophallus konjac. The sequence continues at coordinate 234,407,273 of CM040122.1, forward strand.
GTAATTGCTTTTGTCATAGAGGGAGATTTATTTTAACATTCACATGTTGGAATTTATTGTCAACATAAGTTGGTATAATAGTAACATGGGTTGGTGAAATAGAAAAATTAGGTGAAAAATTGACTTAGAATTAAATTAGTAATAAAATATCATTGAATAAATGAGATAATTGATTATATCATAGAGGGGGGTTTATTTCAACATTCACATGTTAGAATTTATTGTCAACATAAGTGGGTAACATGGGTTGGTGAAATAGGAAAACTAGGTGAAAAATTAGCTTGGAATTAAATTAGCAATAAAATACTTATGCGATTTGGCCTATAAATAGGGCTGGGATCTTCCCTACTCAAAGCACAAATCCATTGGTGAAGTGCTAATTATATAGAGGAGGAAATCTTGAAGTTTGGAGGAGTGTTCAAAGTGTTCTTCGTTCTTATTCTTCTTCCTCTTCGATCTTCCACTAGGTAGGTTTTCTCTCAGGCAAAACTTAATTAGATCTTCATATATGTTCCTTTACATGAGTATTTTGATTCTATGTACCTTTTCATGATCATGTATTTGTGCCTTATTTTGAGATTTAAAGTCTAAAAATTGGAGTTTTCATTATAAGAACGAGTTTCGATTTTCTATCTAATAATGCGGATCACACATGGACCGTGATTTGAACGTGGTAACCATGTCCGATTTACCTTGTTTATGTGCGTTATTTCAAAACTTAAAATTTAAAATTTAAAATCATGTTGTTGCCTTAAAAAGACTATCGAGAAAGAAATGACTATGTTCATGAACTCGTAAGGCTATCGTTAAAGGTTTAAACTACTATGCTCGAATTTTCATAAAATTCCTTTACATGATTGACACTGTCCATTTTCATTTAAGCTCTATCTGAAAGCTTGACATCTTTTTTCAATGTCTTTTCCTTCATTGAAATTCTTTTACAAATGAATATGTTAGAATATGCAAGAATGATTTCCGTTCGATTTACGTGTTTCTGTGTTTCTGACAAATCGTGTAGCTAGCAAGTTTATCAAGAAAGACCGGTGTCTAAGGCTAGAAGTCCAAGGGTAAACGCTTTAAGTGGATAAGTGGTTACTTAATTAGGACTTACGAATGCGAGGAGAACCTCCCACTATCCCACCTCTTACCTGGTCGAGATCTCTTTGATTTTCTTCTAAGCACCCGACTGTAAAAAAAAAACTTGATGTAAACCTATTTTACAAGATTTTCTGCAGAGCTGATCGTGCCTTGACTAGTAAATTATTCTCTTTATTATCTTAATGTCATTAAACATGATTTATCATCCTCGAACTTCTCTTATAAACTTCATTTACTCTTCATAGTACTTGTCCTTGGTAATAGAAAATTTGCTGGATTTGTACTTTAGCCATAAACTAACATTTGAGAGTGTAAGAGCTAAGTGCCATGCGGGGCAAAGTGTTACGTTATGGGAGCCACCTCTTGAGGCCAGAATAGTGCAAAGTGCTACATAACAGGAGCTACCTCTTGAGCCTATAGGGGCCACCTCTAGAGTCCTCCATAACTAAATGTCTAGTTGTGCACTATACTACGCTTCTTAAGCTTTTCTTGAAACTCGGATTGGCCATAATTATAAATGAATTATTCTAGAAATTACATGGGACTTTTAGTCCACCTGAACACTCAATGCCTGACAAACATGGGGGCCTTGATCTAGTCCTAGGCGAGTAAAGCCTGAAAGTACTTGTGCCCGAGGGAGTTGAATGATCAGGCATGGTATTGCACCAACTGACTTGCAAGATTGAACTAGACAATTCACTTATTACATGCTTGACTCGTTACATGCTTGACTTTCTGTATATGACATGTTTAACCGGGAGTGTTATTATTCTTGTTACATGGCCAATTTTACAATTCTATACTTGTTATTGATCCTTATACTAACACATGAGTTCTACAATATCCATTCTTGAATTCTTGACTTCATGATCTTGTTCTCTACTATACTTGTCATTTGTTTTATTTACTTGTTTTATTTCGAGAGCATAAAGATGACTCAAAATGTTAATTACTTAAAGTGACCTGGTAAAGAGATATAAGTCCTACTGAACTTTCTAGCTCACCTTGTGTATTCTAGTCAAATTTCTGGAAATCCTGAAGATGACGGGAATGGGCTGGAGTGACGAGAGTGCTGATAGTTTTATTAGATTTTTCCCAGTCTGTCTACTTAGAAATGAATGTACTAGATTTGAATAGTATCAAAAGTCCTTGAAGAATATTTGTTAGAAATGTCAAGTTATGAAATAAAAATGTGATTTTGTCTATTTGTTGTTCATACTCATCATCTGAGTCTCTTGATTAACCTACTCGTATAATTGTTCACACCTTGATATTTTCACCTTGTTCGGGGCGTGACAGACTTGTTGCAAAGCATGGGTCAACCCTTGGACCGTACGCTGCATTTCCCGCCATTGAGCACGCTCCACAGCCATCTTAACCTATAACACAAATTTATAAGGATTAATAGCTTATAATCTTTTATCTTTATTAAGATTATCACATTTTTATCAATTTACCCCATGGTTCTACCCAATCTCACCGGGTGCCAAAGGTAGCAGACAATCGACACTTAACACATAACCTTAGACTCAAGACCTGGGGTTTAAGAAAACCTAGGCTCTGATACCACTTCTGTCATGCCCCGAATCGATGGCAGCGGAAGTCATGCTCGGAACGTGGCAGCGATCCATTCATGATAGCAGAACAAACCAATAGAGACCCAAGGAAACCAAGAAGACATAAAGATATAACTTTATTGATATTTAAAAGTCATTATTACAAATGTATCGACTCAACTTACATAGTAAAAGGAGGGAAAGAAAGGCTTAATTACTGGACTAGACTCAAGATAAATAAAAGACACAACTTCAGGCTCTCGGATCTTTTTCACTCTCACCCCTCCCCATCTGTTGGAGTAACTTCATTATTACCTGAAAAATGTTAAAAGAACTGAGTGAGCAAAGCGCTTAGTAGGAATTACACTCTAACATCAGGTAGAATATAAGTGATTAGCCAATTAACATGATGCAAAATGGAAAACTCAATCATTTTTTTTAATAAATGATAGAGTAATGTAGATTATGGAAAATCCACTAAAAAAAGAAGAAAAAATAAAAGCACGTGGTGCTAATGAGGAGTGTGATCGTCAGAGGGGTTACCTCAAGAAGAATAAAGTGATCGCATATATCTTGTATTGAGAGATTGTGGACTTTTTCTTCCTCCTTCTACCGGCCGACCGAAGAAGGGGGTTCTTAGCTTGATTACCTTGTAAGAACACACAAAACCAAATGAAAAGAATGGATTAGCCAAAAGGTGTAGTATCAATACTCCAAAAGTATGAAATTGATCAAATGAAACATGAACACACCTTGTGTGTTTTGTTTTTTTAAACCTCTTAGAGGGAGTAACAAAGGTATGGAGATATGAATGCAATGATATATGCAGCAAGATATGATGTGAAAGTGGCAATGTCTTCTAGCAAAATAGCTAGAAAGAATAAGATGAAGATGCTGATGATGCTAATGTTAAGAGAGGAAAAGGATCTCCTCTCTACTGTGCGTGCAGTAGTACTGGGAGAGAAAACCAAAGAGGTTGATTGAATAACAGCAGAAGACCGTATGTGGAAGAAGAATCAACCACCAGGAGGAAGAGAAATCACTTGAAGATAGAACCTGCAAAATAGAAACTCTCTTGTCCCTGTTAAAACTCACAGTGGTTCTCTTTGTTATCGTTATTGCATTGTCCTCTTACTGCCCTCTCACGCGCGCGAGATAAGAACATTAGGGGTATTTATAGCCCAAAAATCCTTGCAATAATAGGATTAAAACAGGGTAATGGACCTCCAATAAGAAACCCCCTTCCCAATCAAACACAATGTGTAAAATGGGGAAGAGATTATTACTGGAAATAAGCAGGCGAAAGGGAGACGGACATGGAAATGACGACCTCTCTAAGGGCGTCAATTATAAATGACGAAATCACCAAAGGCGTTAATTAAAATGACGACGTTCACAGAGGCGTCAATTCCAGGATTTAATTATGGCAACAACTGACTTTCCTTATAAAGAATTCTGAAATGACGCCTTCAGGAATGGGCGTTAAATAATAAACGCCCTTCATAGGGACGTCAATTCTTTGATTTTTCTTTTTGTTTAGGATTCGTAAAAATCCAAAAATCAACGCCTCTAGTCGCAGTCGTCCATTTATTAAGAGGCGCCCTCTGATACGCCGTCAATTAAATGACGCCCCTCATTAAGGCGTTAATTCCAATTATCAAAGAAAAATGTCAAGAAATCACAATTAACACACAGAAAATAGAAAAGCTTTATATTAAACCAATATTGAAGTCCACTTTGGGGCGTCACATGGTGACATGAGATTTTCTCAACATAGCATCGATTTTAGTGTGTCTACAGCTGCCCTGCCTTGGCGTCTGCTTTGCAAGGGAGTGAGACGGAATGAAGCGAAAGTGAAACGAGCGGAGTGGAGTGGAACGAATTGATAAGTAGATGCCAAGGTGTGATGTGACACGCCTTCGACACTAAACGTTGGAAATCTTTCTAAAACTATGAATGAAACAACTCTGGAGGATTACAAGAAAGCACTGATTAGCTAGACCGAAGGGACTAAACTAAATGAACTAAAATGTGCACGAAGGCACGGAACGGAGACACCATTGGAGAGCGATTACCAGCCAATGTGGATGTGCTTCAACCAAGGTGGAAAAATAAAATGGATTGAGATGAAGACCCAGCAAATGACTGCTTTTCAAGAACGGCTTCGAGGAGAATAAAGTACTTGATTTAGAATGGAATATCTCATGTCAACTTAATTAAGAGCGAGTGACCTTCATTATTGGCGTAATATGAAGATTTTTCAACATTAAGCTCAAAGTCCTACATGATGCATGCTGGGCTAAAAGCAAAATTAAAATAAACTAAAAATATAGAAAATAATCAAGAATAATATTGCTAAACCATCTAGACTTGGTCAAGAATCCAGATCTCTAAGTTGACACTAAACCGAAGCCCGTTTGTCCACGCATCAACTCAGAAAGTGGAACCATCGTCCCAAACCTTAGATGACTCAACGGCCTATCCGTGTGATCAAGACTCCCCTGGAACTATCACTGTTTTTGATGGAGGGGAACTCAAATTCCAGGTTCATCAGAACCACAAGGTCCTTGATATGTAATAATAGCGTAGATATCATATAGTAATCAATGCATATAGGAGCGATACAAGGAGTGAAGTGATGTTACCAATTGAATAATCTGAGCATATGCATAACCTGCACTTCTGCACTTCAAAGCTCATTAGCTCATCAAAAGAATTATCAGCTCAAGACAGTTCAAAATATGATCATAAGTGCTTAATATAAATAATTCCATCATGATACAATATCACTTAAGTTCATGAATAAGCAAAAATGCTATAAACTGAAGAAATGACGACTCTGGCAAGTGGCGTCAAAATTAGAAATGACGACGGCCATTGGGAAGTTATTTACAATAAGCGTTTGATTAGGAATTGGACTGTAAATGACGCCCTCCATGGAGGCGCCAAATAAATGACGACCCTGAGTGTGTCGTCAATTAAAGAAATGATGCCAAAGGGCGCGTCGTCAGTTAACTGTTTTCGTTTCTTGCTCGGAATTGAGCTTCCAGCAACTCATTCTATTAAGACACAAATAGTGATACTTGTTAGCATTCAAAACATTATAAAAAGGGGCAACTGTTTGTCTTCTAAGCACATCAATCAATTGAGCAAACAGAGAACCAAAGCAAAGTAGATAGCTAGCAGAAGAACTCACAGAACAACTAGCAGGAAGATGAACAAGATGATGCAGATGCAAAGGCTTTCTAAAAAGCCTAAGATGAGTTTTCCCAGGATCTGTGAAGTTCCCAGCCATATCAGTGGGAGAACTGCCAAAGACCAAGTGAGTGTTTTGATTATTAAAACTTTTATTTCTTTTCTTTCTTCCTTTTCAAAATTCCTGATTGTATTCTTCTTCTTTCCTTTCTTCTTTCTTTTTTATGTTCTCAGGATTATCCAAGTATTCCAGGTCCAAGGAGATTTTTGAAGATTAAATGGCTTCCTTTACTACTCTCCAAACTCTCATTAGACATGAAATCTTTTCTCTCAAGGTGGCATCTTCTTAGCCTTATAACCCATGCTACCCATTACAATGATATTCACCTAGATTGGGCCTCAATTGGAGCTCTCATAGAACTATGGCACCCCCATACCCACACATTCCTCTTTCCAACCTTTGAAGCTACCATACTCCTAGAAGAAGTAGAGACACTCCTAGGGCTAAGAAAAATGAAGCAAGGAGAGGAATCAAAGATGGCTCACATGACTAAGCCAATAAAAGCTCATGACATACTCACTAGCCTTATTCAAAGCCCAAATTTAGTGAATCAAATTAAAGCCCATAAAGGAATCAACCTTTTGAAACTAGCCTCATGGGTGTTCAAGAACATGGACAAGGCCCAAGAAGATGAAGGCTTATTGGAGAGAGTAATGAAGGGGTTCATTATATGCATAGCAGGAGCTCTACTCTTCCCTTCAACGGAAGACCATTTAGAAGAACACCACCTAAGTACCATTGCTAGCATGTGGGAGGGAAAAAGAATAGGTCCGGCGGTATTAGCCAACCTATACAATGGACTTACCTCGGCTTCAATGGGACAGCCCCTCTATGGGTCTATGCTTCTTCTATCTTGTTGGGTAGATCTCCACTTCAAATTTGATCCTTGCCAAGCAACCCAAGCGGCCTCCGAAATCTTTTCCAAGAGCCCCCTACGGTACATGACGGATTCTTTGGGCTTATGTGAGAGAGTAACCAATCGGGTTCCCAAGCTAAAGAAAAGAGGAGATTGGAGAGACTACTTCAAGACCATGCCTAAGAGCGGCTTTACTTGCACACCGGGGTTTCTCAAGACCCAAGAACTTCGCTCAAGGCTTTCCTCGGGCATAGAGCTTCGGTTGATCAGCGGGAGCGATTTTGTCCTCTACAATGCACACCGGTGCCTCCCATAGCTCGGGCTACCTCGGCACTTCTTTGAAGAACCTTCTCATCTACCTCCACTCAAAAGAAGGGAATTATGCTCAAGTGGGGATCAAGAAGAAGTCAAGACAATAATGGCTCAATGGAAGGTTGTACTACTTCAAAAGTCCAAGACACATGTAGAAGAAGAAGAAGACAAATGCAAGCCTTATGTACTAGCTCTTAGGAAGATAAGGCCTATAATGGCTCAATAAATGTAATCATGATTTTTCCTTAATGAAATAAAGATTCTTTTATTATTTTGAGCCAAAACAATGAGTTTATATGATTATCTCTTCTAATTCATGCAATTCTGTCTAAAAAACTGATCTTCGGGCTCTCTGTCCTGAGCAACGCCTTCATAAAGGGCGTCAATTGGTTAAATAACGCCTAGGATGATGTCGTCAATTGTCATTAAATCAATTCCTTAAAACAATTCAAAAATCACAATTGACGCCCTCAGCGACAAGCGTCTCTCAATTCACATCTCCTAGTAAGGCGTTAATCGGTTCAAATTCTTCAAATTAATTTCAAAATAATTCCTTAATTTCATATAAATGACGCCTTCACGTATGTCGTGTATTAACAAACGGACGCCTTCCGGCACCATCGTCAATTACAAAAGTAATAATGACGATCAATCACATCAATCACTTGCCCATTAATGCGCCTGACGCCGGTTACAAGTTCCCATGCAAGATTAAATGACGCCTCAGCTCATGTCGTCATATCTTGAAATCACGCCTTTCCTCAGACCGTCAATTGATAAAATGACGACTTCCATTAGGGCGTCATTACTTTTCGACCGTTAAAACCCTTTTCCCTTCCTTCTTCTTCCTCTTTCGTTCATTTCTTTCCCTCTCTCTTCTGCAAACCCTAACCGAAAAACCCATTCTAATTTCCACTATATCCCTCTCATTCTCACTCTCCCTATCCTCTCGTTCTCATGGCGGGCGGCTCACAGAAACGCCAAAGGGTCACAGCCCCCGAGGTTGTGGACTTGGAAGGTGAACACGCCATGGAGGAGCTTCCTCCCGCGGCGGCCGAGGACGCTCCGGTGGCGGAGCTCGGAGAGGAAACCAACGAAGAAGAAAGAGAAGATGGAGAAGAAGAAGACGAAGATGATGGTGATGATGACGAGGATGAGGACGACGATGAAGAAGATGAAGGAGATGAGGAAGGAGGGGAAGAAGAACAAGGAGGAGAAGAAGGAGAAGGAGAGCAACCACCGGAGACGGCGGCGGCTAAACGCTTCTCGTCTAGGAGTTCCAACTGAGCAAGAAGAGATTCACGGTGCTCATCAATGGGGAGCTCTTGTCTAATTGTACTCGTAGGGAAGGGATAAGAACCTCATAAGGGACTACCGCCTCCATTCCATAGGTAAGGGCGAAAGGGGTCTGCCCAGTAGGAGTACGAATAGAGGTGCGATAAGCCCAAAGAGCTTCAACTAATTTTTCTGGCCAATCCGCAAATTTAGTAGCCTCACACGTTTTCTTGATAATTTTAATCAAAGTTTTATTAGTCGCCTCTGCTTGGCCATTACCCTGCGGATAATAAGGAGATGAATGATGCAATGCAATGTTATACCTGTTGCAGAGGTCCTGAATCTCCTGAGAGATGAATTGTGGCCCATTATCGATGACGATGGTACTTGGGATGCCGAACCTTGCGATGATGTTCTTCATTATAAATTTGCAGACGGTTGACGCTTTTATCTCCACGTAAGCTTCCGCTTCCGCCCACTTGGTGAAGTACTCCGTCGCCGTGAGTATAAATGACTTTGGTTTTATGAGGAGGGTCGGGTCACCAAGAGGTCCAATGATATCGAAAGCCCACATGGAGAAAGGCCATGGGGAGGACGTAGGATGGAGTGAAGAAGTAGGAGAATGAATTTTGTCAGCGTGCAGTTGGCACTTAACACACCTTCGAACATAGATGGAGCAGTCCTCTTCTAGAGTGGGCCAATAGAAACCTAGTGTAAGGATCTTCTTAGCTAGCATCTGACTATTGACATGACCACCACATACTCCTGAATGTGCCTCTTCCATGACTTTCCAAGATTCATCATCATCAAGGCATCTTAGCAAAACTCCGGTAAGACCTCTTCTGTAGAGCACACCTCCAACCAAAGTGTACCGCTGAGCAACTCTTCGAATGACTTTCTTTTCTTCAGCCGTGGCCTCTTCGGGATCCGATTGATCTTGGCAATACTTAGCAATCTCATAATACCATGGCTTTTCTTCATCGTCTAATTCTTCCTCCAAATCCAATAGCATGACTTCCTTATTCTCAATGATTCCACCTTGTTTAATCTTCTTGAGCACCTCCTCCTTAACACTAAGGAAAGCTGGATCTTTAATAGCTGGAGTGAGTCGCTTGTGAACAATGATAGAATGGGAATCCCTTTCGGGAGGGAAAGCCAAGGAAGATGCAAGAGAAGCGAGAGCATCAGCTAAAATGTTATGTTCGCGAGGAACGTGAACGAAGATTAATTTAGTGAAAAGCTTGGTATAAGCGGAAGTCAATTCTTGGTAGGGTTTGAGCTTAGGATTTAGCGTGCGGCACTTGGAGAGCACTTGGTGAAGAATAAGCTGACTATCACCTACAATCCGCAATTGGGTAACACCAAATTGATGAGCGGCCTCTAGTCCGGCCAGAAGAGCCTCATATTCAGCTATATTATTTGTAACTGGAAATGCAAGCTGAGAGGCGAGTGGAATAGTGATACCCTCCGGTGATAGAAGAACAACACCAATCCCTTTCCCTTTTGAATTCAAAGCTCCATCAAAATGTAACATCCACATTGAATCGGATTGATTGACGGACATTAGTTCCTCATCTGGAAACTCTGAGCGAACAGGGTCAAATCTATGGAGAGGGTGATGAGCAAGATGTTCTGCTATGGCATAGCCTTTAATCGCTTTTTGCTGAATGTAGATGATGTTAAATTGAGAAAGGAAGCTTTGCCATCGTGCTAATCGGTCGGTGAGAACAGATTTTTCAAGAAGGAATTTGATTGGATTCATACGGGCGATGAGGTGAACTTCGTGAGCTAAGAAATAATGCTTGAGTTTTTGAACTACCCAGACTAAAGCAGCACAAGTCTTCTCTATAGCTGAGTACCTCTGCTCACAGGGGTTGAAAAGCTTTGACAAATAGTAGGCCGCCCTTTCTTTTCCTTCTTCGTCAACTTGGGCTAAGACAGTGCCTACGGAGTCATCCAGGACGGAAATATAAAGAACAAGTGGTTTGCCTGGAACTGGCGGCTTCAGGACAGGAGGATTTGAGAGATAATCCTTCAATCCGTCAAAAGCTGCCTGACACTTGTCATCCCAAACAAACTTGACTCCCGGCTTAGTAAGCTCGTAGAACGGCCTACATCTTTGTGAATGCTGGGAAACAAATCGGCGAATAAATTGTAACCTCCCGATCAATCCTCGAACTTCTTTCAAATTCCGGGAGGAGGCATTTCCCTTATAGCCTTTGCCTTGTTGGGATCAATTTCAATACCCCTCTTACTCACGATGAATCCAAGCAACTTCCCTGATAAAACTCCAAATACGCATTTCTTAGGATTCATTTTCAATTGATACTCCCGTACTCTTTGCAAGACTTTAGTCAGAACTCCAGGATGCTTGATCCTTGTCCTTGATTTTACTACCAGGTCATCAACATACACCTCAATATAAATGTGGATCATATCATGAAAAATTGCCATCATAGCCCTTTGATAGGTGGCTCCAGCATTCTTAAGTCCAAAGGGCATGACCACATAGCAATAGGTTCCCCATGATGTAGTGAATGATGTTTTCTCTTGATCTTCCTCAGCCAGGCGAATCTGATTATAACCTGAAAAGCCATCCATAAAGGAGAGAGTCTCATATCCTGCCGTATTGTCAATTAAAACATCAATATGAGGGAGGGGGAAGTCATCTTTAGGACATGCGCGGTTGAGGTCCCGAAAGTCTATACAAATTCACACATTACCATCTTTCTTCATGACTGGGACGATGTTAGCCACCCAATTGGGGTAGAGGACAACTCTGACGAATCTAGCCTTATGAAGCTTATCGACCTCTTCTTTCATCTTTAATGCCATATTAGGGTGGAAACGTCTCAATCGCTGTTTGACCGGAATGGACCCTTGTTTAAGTGTAAGTCGATGTTCGACAAGCACAGGGTCTAGTCCAGGCATATCTTCATAACTCCAAGCGAACGTGTCCTTATATTCTTGAAGAACCAAAATAAGTGCCTCCTCTTCGAAGGGCGGCAAGTTTTTGCTGATGAGGACAATCCTAGGGTCTTCCTCAGTACCCAGATTTATTTCTTTGGTAGGCTCTTCTACTGAGGCTGATGGTTCATCAAATCTTCTCATGCCACTGGCAAAAGCATCAGCCTCATCCTCATATTCTTCACAACCTTCATCCCCCTCTTCAATAGGGTCTTCATCATTCATTATCTCATAAACGCCAAAACCCTCATTAAGAAACTAAGTATCCTCATATTCTACTTCCGGCAGGATAATCGGATTCTCCACGAATTCGGGGATGGCTAAACAAGCCTGACACCTTCTAGCTAACTCTCTAAGAAATCTACAGGGAATCTGCTTACCCTTGGATTTCTTATGTGAAACTACCCCATGAGCCTTAAAATTAGAGGAATAAGAACAACTAGCCTGATCACTAGAACCTGACGAAGGAGAGAAAGGAGGGGAAAAAGCGGGTACAAAAGGAGATACAGATGAAGACCCTTCACCGGAGGGGTAGGGAAGGTTCCCTAATGAATCCGGGAAGAGCGGCCCCTGGGTCGGGACACACTCAGGAAGAAGATAGGAGGTCTCCTCAATGGAGATGTAAGATTGGAAAGTTTGAATTTTGGCATTTTTTTTTCATTTTTATTTTTATCTTCAAGAAGAAAGCAATGAGAGGGAGGAATAGGAGGTGGAGTTGGAATTTAAAGATTGGCGAAAGATTGGATCAATGATGGCCCGCATGGGGGCGTGATGGAGAGTTTGTAAAATTGCTCGAGGAGCAAGGGAGGAATTAATGGAGAAGCCGGAGATAAATTTGGAGAAAAGCTTATTAAGACCGCGGGCGGTCTAGGGATGTCTGAACGAAACATTTTATTAAACAAAAGGCCCAAAGCCGTTGGATGAATGGTCTTGACAAAGAAGAGGCCGGCCCACAGCCTGTCTATGTTGAAGCCCTCTTCGAATGGTACATCAAGCTCTCCAGTATCTGTATAATCACCTAACAACTGCCTCTTATCTGTAATTACTGCTGGATTCTCAATTAACTCATGAATCAACGGCGGCCATTCCGGATCAGTCGGCATAAATAGTCGGCTCAAAGCAATGAAAATGTCATTCATGTCAAACCATCTATACCAGTCACATTCGGGGTCATCCATCTTTCTTCTTTTATCTGGCCGCAAGGATTCCAGGGCCTTGTAAGTAGCCAGTGGGGCTATATACCGAGCAAACTATCTTGCATGTACATCTTGACAATCTAGCATGGAAGTAATTATCGTGGTTTGCTCATCATTATGAGTCCCCCTTTTTATAAAATGTGTTTGTAAGGTCCATGTAAGAGGCTGCCGGTCTGTCTTAAAAGTGGAAGTCAAGACGGCCCATGGCTGATCTTCATCCTTGTTTTTACCTAGCCCTTTGTTTCCTAGGCCACCCCGGGGAATCATCTTTTGGTGCCTGATTGGCTTAACCCGGCCTTGGAGATTGACCCCTAAGCCTTTACCAGTTTTATACCCCATTTTTAATAAGATATTCCATCCAAGCGTGTTCATCATGTTCTTCTTTTTCTTTCCTTGGGAAGGCAGGGGTGTTACTAGAGGTGAAGCTGGTTTAGTGACTGGGGGTCTTAACAAATCTTGCCGCGGGTCGGCAACATCCAAGACTGAAAGCAAAGGCCTATTGGAAGGCCACATGGAAGGCACTGAAGTTGCTGAATGTATGTCTTCCGTTGGCAAGATGGGCATGCTAGTAACTTTGATAATGCGCCCTTTGTGTGGAAACTTTATGCATTGATGGTTTGTGGAGGGTACATCATCAAGTTCTTGAATATAAGGACGGCCCAGGATGCCGTTGAATGTCGGATCCATGTCTAAAATGTGGAAATCTGCTGTGACTGTCACTGGACCCAGACCAACTCTTAGAGTGATCATCCCCAGAGGCGGCTTCTTGGTATTATCATAAGCTGTGACGGTAATGGTAGATGGCCGGATTTGACTTTCCGAAATGCCGCACATCTTCAAGGTGCTTGGCGGCAGAACATTAATGGATGCCCCGGTATCAACCAAACATTGCTTTACAGCTATCTTGTTAATGTCAATAGTGATACACAGTGCGTACTTTCTAGCTGGCTGAGGAGCTAATTCATGTTCATAGAAAGTAATAGCCGGTTGATTCCTGGCCGGGTTCAAAACCATAGTGACTTGTTCAACAGGAATGTCTTCATTGACCATTACTTTTTGCAAGTATTGTTTCAAGGCCAACTGATGTGCGGTAGATCTTTTAATCAATTCCAAAATAGAGATTCGGGCCGGTGTTCTGTCCAAATGCTTTAACAAGTCATATTCTGTACCCGGTGTAGACTCTTGCTCTGGCTCTCCTTGTTCTTGTACTGGCTCCTGCTCCCGCTGGGAAAACACTCGGTGAAACATCCATCCGCTACGGAGCACCATGGTTCGGGGCACCTCTGTCGGGCCTGGAGTGGGTAAAGGGGTAGAGGAGGCAGAGGGAATAGTGGTATTGGGTGCTGGATTGGCTGGGGGAGAGGTCCCTGTAAAGGGCCTCACCGACTGGGGATTATTAGAAGGTGAAGGTGGAGGCCGGGTGACAAGGAGGGGTCTTGGGATCATGGTAGTGGTAGATGGAGGTGGAACAGGAGGAGCGACGGCTGCCGGCGAGCGGCGGATAAGAAGAGGTCTATTTGGTGGAGGGTTTTGGGGTGGAGGAGAGTTCGTGGATTGGTGTAAAAGAAGAGGCTGTGAAGGGGTGGTGGAACGTATAAGGCTGCATTGTGGCTGAGAAGGGGGTACAAGCTGAGGCCTTCTTATCAGTTGTGGCGGTTGGGATGGATTGGAATTTTGACTAATGACCCCGACAGAGGCATTTTCATTATGCCAAACCTGCCCCCTTTCCACTTCATGGATTGAGGTGACCAGGTTCACCTGTTGATTCTGAACCGGGTGTTCCGGTAGCAGATTATTAACAATCCCCATATTTGGCTGGGGTGCAGGAGCCTGTTGTTGCTATGGAACCTGTTGCTGACCTTGTTGTGGTTGCTGAACTGGTGGTTGCCGGGGAGGCCTTCGAGCCTTCAAAGTAGCGATGACCCTCCTCATCTCATCCCAATTAATATCACCTTGATCATTCATGTCATGTATGTAATCCTTAAAGTGAAAACAATAATCAATGTTGTGCCCTGGCTGCCGATGGAAGACGCAATACCGGGAGGTGTCCACATTTTGTGGCCATACTGCCCTTTCTTTAGGCAATGTGAGCAGGTTAGCAGCCATGAGGGCGTTAAAAATGTCTGACAAACTCTCAGGTAGCGGAGGGTATTGGGCTCTTCGTGGGCCCATCGGCCTTCTTGGTTGTTGCAGTTGTTGTGGTTGATAATTAGCCGGGGGGGGCACCTGGTGATATTGGTTTTGTGGAGCAAAGGGGAGTTGTTGTTGTTGAGGAGATGGAGGAGGCCTTAGGGTCTGAGGAGGATTATTATTTGGCTGGTGGACTTGGTTCTGGAAGGCGGGCTGTTGTGGTGATGGCCCTTGGTTTTGAGGGTGACGGAAAGGAGTGGAATTGCCGAACGCGCTCACCTGCTCATTGATGACAGTGCCTTCAGTAGTCGGGCCAGTGTTACCAGTATGAACAATCTTCCTGATCACCTTTGGCCTTGGCTCGAACATGCCCATAATGGGCGAATCTTTCATTTGAGTCTGTATGTATCTAGCTCTTTCATAGAGCTCCTCCATAGTGCTCAATTTGTTCATGGCCAAAATATGACAGAATTGTGGAGCGGAGTTTGATATTATCATTTTTACTTATTCTGTCTCCAACAATGTATCCTTTAACTTCTCGGCCATAGCCCTCTATCTATCAGCAAATAAGACGAAGTCCTCCTCGGGCTTCATCTTCTCAGCAACCAAATCAGTAACAGACAAGGAGGGACCCACATGGTCCTTATATTTCTGTAAGAACTTCCGTTGAACTATATCAAAGTCGCCAGCATCAGCAGGCTCCAAAGAATAAAACCATTCCAATGTTGGGCCATCCAAAGACCACCTAAAGAGATAAGCCAATGAGGTCTTATTATCCTGCCAGAATGATGCTTCATACAAAAAGTCCTTCAAGTGGATGTGTGGATTTCCTGTACCATTGTACCGCCGAAAATTTGGCATTTCAGATGGGGGTAGGTGAAAAATCGGCATAGGGGGAAGCATGATCTCGGGAGTAGCCTTGGACGCGGTGACCTTTCTGAGCTGTTCCTCCATACTAGCCAGCCTTTGGAGGAGTAGAGCATGGTTATCAGACTCGGCTGGGGCCGGACGAAAAGAGTGTTGGTTTGTCATAGGCCTTCTCAAAATTTGAGAAACAGGAGGTTGTTGAGGCCTAGCAACGGAGTGACTTGCTGGTTGGGCCGGCACAGTCATAATAGGAGTTGATGGGCGCGAGGGCACCCTAGGTGCGACCGCCGGGTCGTTGGGAGAAGTAGCAGAATGGCCACCCATGGCCTGGTGAGGGTCAGAAGATGACGGGATAGACTTCCCCTTTAAGAGGGCTTGAGCCGCCTGGCGCTGGGAGTCATCCAGCTAAGCAAGAGCTTTGAGAAATTCGTTAAAATTGAGAGAAGGGGAAGCGTCCCCTGAAGTATTTTGAGTAGTAGGTTGAGCTTGGGAAGAAGGCTCAACCTCCAAAGAAGTGGTGTCCACCATGTGGACTTGAGTGGGAGAAGAAGTGTAATTTCCCTCATAGTAGACAGGATCCTGAGAGGGAATCTCATAGAACGGGTCAGAGTGACCCCCCTCATAACCATCATAAGTATACCCGTAGTTGGCCATATTGATGATTTTAGCTGAACGCAATTTCATGCTTAAGGAGAAAGAAATGAATTTTTGACAATGGAATACAACCAAAAGATATCAAGCAAAAGAAACACACAAGTTGTAATGAGCCCAAAGTTTTAAGATTTTCCCTTGGAGATTAGGATAAGTTCAATATTAGGTTCTCTCTTTTGAAGGTGGATCCTGGTTGAAATTTTGGGTATAATCACCGGGTATCTAGATTTTTCTCTCTCCTTTCCAACGTATGGGTCAACTATACTCCGGGTACTTCAATGGTACAACCTGCCCGGCGTCCGTGAGGGAATCCACGGGTGCGAGGACTTACGGAGGCTTGGCTTAGGAATTTCCGGTCCAATGAGACGGAATGCTCAAAGGAGGGTCCTTCCTTTACCAAGAGGGGTGTAGCTCCTAAAAAAAATGTGGGGAGAGGAGGTCTCCCAAACCGATGCCCTGGATGCAATCTAATGTAGGCAATATCAAGCAGGTGATATCAAAATAAATTAGACAAATAAACACCAATAATCAGCACTTCTGTGGACACAGAAGAAAATGACGACCTAGATAAGGTCGCTATATCAACAGGCAGCGTCTGCGGTGCAGTCGCTAGTTGCTGTGAACAGTGCAAACAGGGAATAATAAAAACAAAATGGTGCCTTGGAGCGAGGCGCTGATTCTGTGAAAAACGTCTCTGGGAAGGGGCGTCAAATGACAGTGAACAGTGCTCGCAGTAAAAATGATGATAATAAAATGACGCCTCGCGATAAGGCGCTGAATCAGTGAACGACGCTTCTGTGGAAGGCGTCAAATCGTGCAGTAAGTAACAGCGAGCAGGAAAAGACGCCTTGGTGTGAGGTGTTAAATAATGAAAAGACGCCTCTGAGAAGGGGCGTTAAAACACTGTAAACAGTAATCAGATGAAGACAAAACCAATGGTAATCAATGGAAATGACGCCTTTGTGCAAGGCGTTGAATGATGAAATGACGCCTCTGTAAGGGGCGCGAATTATAAAAATGCAGAAAAACCCTATTCAGTTCAGAGAACCGAAAGCCCTGGTGACAGACAGGAATCAAATTTTCTCACTAAATAATGATATTCGAAATTTAGCTAATCAATGGGAGGTGTGCACGTGGTGCACAAGAGGAGAGTGCTACTTGGAGCACAGTGAAGGGGGTACGCGAGGGTACCAAAGGAGGGGCACGCGAGGGTGCCAATAGGAGGGACACACGAGGGTGTCAATGGGAGGGTGCTACGTGGAGCACAATGGAGGGGTACGCGAGGGTACCAAAGGAGGGGCACGCGAGGGCGCCAATAAGAGGGACACGCGAGGGTGCCAAAGGGAGTGTGCTACGTGGAGCACAATGGAGGGGTACGCGAGGGTACCAAAGGAGGGGCACGCGAGGGCACCAATAGGAGGGGCACACGAGGGTGCCAAAGGGAGTGGTAATCAAACTAAAAATAAAAGGAGTCCCATCGTGATCGCCAATTTGTAGATTATGGAAAATCCACTAAAGAAAAGAAGAAAAAATAAAAGCACGTGGTGCTAATGAGGAGTGTGATCGCCAGAGGGGTTACCTCAAGAAAAATAAAGTGACCGCATATACCTTGTATTGAGAGATTGTGGACTTTTCCTTCCTCCTTCTACCGGCCGGCCGATGAAGGGGGTTCTTAGCTTGATTGCCTTGTAAGAACACACAAAACCAAATGAAAAGAATGGATTAGCCAAAAGGTATAGTATCAATACTCTAAAAGTATGAAATTGATCAAATGAAACATGAACACACCTTGTGTGTTTTGTTTTTTTAAACCCCTTAGAAGGAGTAACAAAGGTATGGAGATATGAATGCAATGATATATGCAGCAAGATATGATGTGAAAGTGGCAATGTCTTCTAGCAAAATAGCTAGAAAGAATAAGATGAAGATGCTGATGATGCTAATGTTAAGAGAGGAAAAGGATCTCCTCTCTGCTGTGCGTGCAGCAGTACTGGGGGAGAAAACCAAAGAGGTTGATTGAATAACAGCAGAAGACCGTATGTGGAAGAAGAATCAACCACCAGGAGGAAGAGAAATCACTTGAAGATAGAACCTGCAAAACAGAAACTCTCTTCTCCCTGTTAAAACTCACAGTGGTTCTCTCTGTTATCGTTATTACATTGTCCTCTTACTGCCCTCTCACGTGCGCGAGATAAGAACATTAGGGGTATTTATAGCCCAAAAATCCTTGCAATAATAGGATTAAAACAAGGTAATGGACCTCCAATAAGAAACCCCCTTCCCAATCAAACACAATGTGTAAAATGGGGAAGGGATTATTACTGGAAATAAGCAGGCGAAAGGGAGACGGACATGGAAATGACGACCTCTCTAAGGGCATCAATTATAAATGACGACATCACCAAAGACGTTAATTAAAATGACGACGTTCACAGAGGCGTCAATTCCTGGATTTAATTATGGCAACAACTGACTTTCCTTATAAAGAATTCTAAAATGATGCCTTCAGGAATGGGCGTTAAATAATAAACGCCCTTCATAGGGACGTCAATTCTTTGATTTTTCTTTTTGTTTAGGATTCGTAAAAATCCAGAAATCAACGCCTCTAGACGCAGTCGTCCATTTATTAAGAGGCGCCCTCTGATACGTCGTCAATTAAATGACGCCCCTCATTAAGGCGTTAATTCCAATTACCAAAGAAAAATGTCAAGAAATCACAATTAACGCACAAAAATAGAAAAGATTTATATTAAACCAATATTGAAGTCCACTTTGGGGCGTCACATGGTGACATGAGATTTTCTCAACATAGCATCGATTTTAGCGTGTCTACAAGTTAGACCAGGAAAACTCAATCACTATCAAGAGAGTAGCGAAGCCAAATGGATGCCCAAGTAAGTAAGGTAGACAAGTGTCATATACAAGAACAAGATGAAGAATGAATAGCCAAGAACAAGCACAAGAGATTACAAGTACTAGAATTCATATCCACAATTTCCCCTTTCGGGCCTCAATATCCAAACATGTCAAGTCACATATATACGAACAATGCCAAAGATGTAAATTTGTCTAGAACTAATCTTGCATATAGTTGGTGCAATGCCACACCTGGTCATTCATAATACCGCTACATGTATGGGCTTTGCCTCACCCCTAGGATCAGATCCGGGCCCTTATAAATATCGCCTAGCATTGAGTGTCAAAGTGGACGCAAAGTCCCATATCAAAATTTCCAAACAACTTACTAATGGCATCATAATTCCAGTAATATCTCATGGAATCAAACACAAGGAGAGAAGCATTCCATTTGGAAGGATTTCAAGTTCAAGGGGAATAAGACATAGAGAGATGACATAAAAACCAAGAATTTGAAGGAAATTATAGTAGCAAGTACCAGAATATATCATCAAGGAATCGTGAACACAGTAGGCTGGTAGCCAGAAAAGGGTAAAATCTAAACAACTCACAATGCCACACAAGAACCACGAATCTTGAGAAACTGGGCGCAGTAGCGATTTAGAGGGGACCGCTATGACATAGTAGCGGTCCAGGCATGACCGCTATCAGAAGGTGGCAGTCTCGAGGGGACCATAATCATATGGGTCAGACCAGACTCAGCCGGTCAGAGTAATGAACACGTCCATGAGGACTGACGCGTTTACATGAAAACGTCTAGGTAACCGGACGCCTTTAAAGCCAATCATAATGTTTCTCAAGAATGCAGACTATCGCGTGACCGCTACCAACAAGAGACGGTCAAGCTAAGGCTGCTATCAGAAAACTGGACATAAAGTTCAGCAGAACTTGGACAGAGCGTCGTTCCGCCCTTCGGGGAGTCCAGTGAGTTCAGGATTTGGGAGTACAACCAGCTCGGCGTCCTAGTGGGAATCTTAGGCTTGCGGAGTCTTACGGAGGCCTTATGATAGCGGTTCTAGTCCGACGGAAGGAATATCCGGTGGAGAGTCCCAACTATCCCAAGAAAATAGGGTTTGAAACTGCAAAAATCGTGAGTAATTGGTAAGTCGATACCACTGGAGTGGCACGACCCTCAAACAATCTTAATCATGACTAACATTAGGCTAGCAAGCTATGAATAGCAGAAATCCCAAATTAGTCAATTAATTGACAAGTTATTCTACTCCCTTTCCAATCAGAAGATGACACGAAGATGATAATCATGGAGGAATAAATATGAAGATAACTAAGTTTAGATCAATTATTTCATGAGCCCTAGTTAGCAATGCGTTTTGTAACCTTATTGATCTAACAACATGCTGTAATATAGTAAATAACAAAGCTCAAACATGCGGGGAACAAACCGAGTTCTTACTGGAAACAATATAAGAACACCATCTTCAGGAGGCCGCCATATCCAGAAGACGATCTAGGGAGGGCCGCTATCATAAAAATAAATATGTATATATATATTTTTTCTAAAAATATCACATGAAGGCGTCCACTCTAGGGAACGCGCCTAAAAGAAGGCATCTAGGGGAACGGACGCGGTTAATATTTATCACATAAAATAATAGGAAAAACTATATTTTTACTTTTAAAGAACATTATTGACACCCATTTTCAGCCCGCAAGTTATGTCATTTCTCTTATTCATCATTTTTGATGTCCCGAATTACCCATTATTTTGGAGCCTTCCTTGGATAGATTTCGAGCCCATTACCATTGTTCCCTAGCCTTTGGACTTAATAGATCATGATTTCTTAGAGCCCTAGAGCTTATCTTATCAACTTCCGGCCTTCCAAGTCGACTTGCGGCCTATTTAGGTCGACTTTCATCAAGCATTCGACCCCTTTCATTGCGTAGTCCTGAGCGTGGCCCTTTTTTACCCCCTTCTCTTTTTTTATTCATTAAGTGACCTTCACCAAAGTTGTTCATCTTTTAAATCCCTAGATTTTCTTCTTCTACGCCATTGGCCAGTTCTCCACCGATTTCAAGTTATTCGCATTTTTCTGGCAGGCTACGCTATTCACCTGCATCCCAGCATTTTTCTCTCTGTTCTCGCCCTATTTTCTCCCTCTTCGGATCGTATTCTCACCTTGATCTATTCATAAAAGTTGTTCAACTTTTTGTTATCTACAATTCCTTCTTCTACACCTTTCACTAGTTCAGCACCGTTTTTGATATATGCTCCGATTTCCAAAATCTATCGCATCCTGCCCAGAAAATTTTCTTCCCTCAGCCTAGCGGTCCTAGGAAGATCGCTAGGTGATGGTGGCAGTCTTCCCAAGACCGTTTTCTCCCAAACAGTGCCCATTTTGCCCCGTTTCACCTCCTATTACCTTGCGGTTACTCCCTAGACCATTTTTGGTCCGCTTACGGTCATCCCATGACCGTTTTCATCAAGAAACGGCCCTGTGATAGACCGTTTTTTAGAACAGAGAGTCGGAATGTTCCCGAACTTCGATTTCTTCACCGCTGGGCTCTTTAGACTCCTTATTGACATCACTTTCGAGGGAGATTAGCCTCCACCTTGGTTTCCTTCGACTTGGGACTCTTCCTACCACTATTATCTTGAGCTTTATGCATCTAAATCTCCAAAATTGGGTGTTTATCTCGGATCTATCTCCAGAAGTTTCCTGCTCCTATTTAAAGCACCCAGGTTCACAGTGGTGACGGGGGGCTCTTCTTCAACTCGGAGTGAAGTCATGCTGCATCTCCGACTCAACTCTTCGACCCCATCTTGAAGAGGGAAGTATAATCTACGTTTTCCACGCTCAAGGGCTGTCTATCTCTCTTTATTTTCCTAGTTCTAGTCCCTCCAATTCTCAAAATCATCATAAAACACTATTTTTCTGCTACACATGCACTTTTCTCCATATTGCATGCACGTTTCTCGCAGTTGTGCTGCGTGATTTTCTCATATCTTTGCTTCATTCTCATCACAACATACACACCTATCTTTTGCACCCTTCCATAGGGGTTAAAAACCTCCCCCCAGTGCGTTCTCCCTCAATCTTTACCCTTATTTTATCACTACGGGATTGATGCTAGACTTCATGGATCTAATGGGTTTTTCTCTTATGGGTTGTCTTTGTTTTGCAGGAGAGCATGAATAGAATGTGAGGCCCTCTTCCTCTAGCCGGCTGGAAGGAGAGGAGGTTGAATCCACGATGTTCCCCGCACCCATTCCTTAAGCGCGATCAAGTCTTCATCTTTCCAAGGTACACGTCACCGTTGCACTCCTTTCTCTCTTTTCTTCATCCTTTGGCGTTGTTAATCCTTGGTGGCGATCATGGTACGTTTTCCTATTTATTCATCACCCTTTGTTCATTATCTTCCATGCTTGTTCATGCTCATATGATACATGCATAGTTAGGGGGCGGGGTAGATAGTTTATCAACAACCTAGTTTTTTGGCGATCACGGTGGGACACCTAGTGCCCATCATGTTATTCATGCTTTTTTGCAAGTTGGGTGTGTGTATGTGCATCTTTAGATAGAGTTTTCTCCATTTTCCTACTGTTCTGGGTGTTTTCGGGTCTGTCTGGGCCTTGCGGTCGTCTCTAGGACCGCCAGACGAGCCTAGCGGTCATCACAAGGCCACCAGGGCCTTTCTGGTAGCCTTGCGGTCATTTGGTAGACCGCAAGGGGTTAAAAAATGATCATCTGGTAGACCACTTTCTGATTCTGGCAGTTCTGGCGCAGTGCTCACAGGGACCATGTTCGTTGATGCATAACTTGGCCTCTTGGGGTCGGATTGCCCTATTCTTGGACCCGTTGCGTAGCCCTTTGTATTATCTTTCCATCCATATATTATATGCATCATTTGGGTCATGTTTGTTTAGTTTAATCTTATCTTCATTTTTTAGTTTTTTGCATAAAGTCTGCAGGCAGACCAAGGGATAGGTTTACAGATACATCTTTTCATGATGATTTGATTGCCTTCCCGAGGTCTGATTGCTTGGTTCTTGGTCCCATCTTGTTCCCCTTTGTATTGTCTTTCCATCCATATCTTATTTGTATTATTTAGGTCACGTTTGCATAGTTAAATACTGTCTCCATTTTTACATTTTGTGCATAAAATCTGCATGCAGGTTCTGGGGCAGACTCACAGGTATGTTTTGCATTGATGGTTTCTTTGCCTTCCGGGTTATGATTGTGCTTGTTCCTGGTCCTGCCTTGTTCTCCTTTGTATTATCTTCATTTTCATATGTGATTTGCATGCGTTTGATCATGTTTGCATAGTTTAATATTATCTTGATTTATTAGTTTTAGGTTAAAAATTGCATGCACTCTGGTGCACATAGGGCCATGCATTCTTCATACCATAGTTGCATCCCCCCTTGGTAAATGATCCTCTCGTCTCCATATTCCATGGGGTAGATTAGGTGATCTTATCCGGGACCTCCATACGTCCCCGTGAGCCGTGGATTCCCACACAGACGCCGTGCCGGTTGTACCTTTTCCATCCCTTAGGCTTGCATTTGCATACATGTGAGGGAGCTAACCTTAGTCAACCCAAAGCTTGGACCTTATTCCCATAGGATTTCTATATTGAGGGAATTATTCTTAATTCAAATCATTAAAAGGTCTATTAAAACTTCTAAAAATTTTCCCATCATATTAACTTGTTGGACTTGGGTGAAAACTCTCACATTGCATTGTTTGTGTTGTTTGGGCTTGTCCAGGCCTATTAGTGGTGTTTGTGTTGCATTCCTTCATCATCTACATGTTCTTCTGTTGTGAGGCCCATTTAGCTTATCCCATTTTGTGTGTCCATTGTCTAGTCCATTGTCCTAGGTCTATTTTTTCCATTGGTCTTTGCATTAGTGGGTCAGTCCCCCTTATTCTCAAGCCCATTAAGCCCCTGCTTCCCTCATTGTACTAAGTTTCCATTTGCCCTCATGGAGCATCATTCCAACCCCTTGTATCATTCTTCTTCCCAATTTTCTTCTTATTCCCGCGTGGAATCCTCTTCCCACGCGGGTCCATCTTCCCGTGGTCCCTCTGATCCATCCGAGGAACAAGCCAACCTCATGACCTATGTATCATGCCTTGTTCGCCAAATAGACCCGGCCCAGGCCAGCGCCTTATTGCAAATCATCTTCATGGGCCTTCTTCTCATGTCAATGGGCCCTCTTCCCTTAATGGGCCCTCTCCTCTCGATGGGCCCTATTCTTATAATGGGCCTCATTCCCTCAATGGACTCTCTTCTTTTAATGGACCTTATTCCCATCATGGGCATCATCCTTCTTCTCCTTATGTTGCTGGTCCAATGGGTCCTTACGCTCATGTTAATGTTCAATCCAGACCCACATACCCTTCCGCTCCTGGAATGGGCCTTCCTTATTCTTCTTAGTCTGGATCCTCTTATCCGGCCCATTATCATAATCCTGGTCTGAATTCACATTCTCTTGCTCAAGCGGGTCCGCATTTTTCTCGATCTCTTTCTACCCAGGAGATGATTGCTCAAACCCAACACCAGCTTGATGAACTCCAACGCCGAATCGATCCCAAATCCTCCTTAAGTGTTCCATTCGCATTTCAAAATCTTCGACTTCCGCCATCTTCACAAATTCCCGCATATCGCCGTTATGGTGGAGTTGATGACCCTTGTGTGCACTTAAAGGAGTTCATTTATGAGTCGGCTCAATTTTGACACGACCAACGCTTGATGGCTTATCTATTCGGTCTGTCATTGGAAGGTCCGGCTCGGGATTGGTTCTTCTCATTATCGCAAGAGCAGATTGTGAATTTTCGTGTGGTTTAAGACAAGTTCATTCAGTAGTTTCAGGACCAGGTTGGGCCCAAGTTCTGTGTTGTGGATCTGGCCCATGAGAAGATGAAGCCCGAAGAGGAATTATCTACTTTTGTCGATCGCTGGCGTCGCCTTGCCGCACAAGTCCCGGGGCACATTCCAGAGGGAGAGAAAATCAAGATGCTAATATCCAATGCAACGTCAGAATATCGGTTTATCTTAGCCCTGAATGATATTACCTCCTGGCAACAGCTTTATAGCCGAGCCCGCTTCATCCGCCAACAACTCCACAATTCCCTTGACCTCGAGTCTTCTCCACCTTCTACGCCCACATCCACCCCGCCATCTACATCTACCCCCACATATCAACCTTCTGCATATCAACCCTCCATGAGTCAACCTTCCACTTATATCACGCTCTCCATGAGTCAGCCTTACACCGCATCCACCTTCATAAGTCAACCCTCCACGAGTCAGCCTTCCGCTTCCGCATACCCACATGTGTCTCCACCTTCGGTCAAGGAAACACCACACCCCGAGCAAGTGGATGCCATCCACTATATTCCCGCTCCTACACCGTCGCCTAGTCCATCCACTAGCCATGTACCCTTGCCTATGCAACCCCCACTTCCGTCTCCGCAATCTCCACAATCCATTTTTCCACAACATACCCCTCGGCATCCGCCTTGCTCGAAGCGGGCTCCTCATCCTCCATTGTCGGAGTGTTTTACAGATATTTTTTGGGCTTTGTTGGCCACTCACGCATTGCCGCTCCCTCCGGTTGTGCCTTGCCGACCCATGGTCGAGGATTTGCTCCAATTTTGTGATTATCATCGCCAGCAGGGGCATTTGGTTGAGGATTGCCCCGAGTTCTAGGAGTTTGTTTACAACTTGGAAGATAAGAAAATGATCGATTGGGCCGCCATTCGCAAGGTCGTTCTACATCTTCACAGCAAGCAACAGCAGTAGCAGGCGCCGCCCAGACAGCCGTCTCCATCACTACAAGGCCAGGGGCACCCCTGTGATTCTTCATCTGGCGCTGCGTCCGCTCCGTCATCTATTCCATCACCCGTTCCCTCACCTAGGCCATCGCCTACCCTATTTTTTTTATTGCAATTTTTTTAACTGAAGTTAATACTTGCAAGGGGGGAGACGGGAGAGGGGATTCATCCCTTCATTTCGGAAGATGATGAACTCACTATCCCGGCCACCAGGCAAGCCTTTGCAAAAAGGAGTGCACAAATAAAGAGAAGTACATGAGGAGGAGAGAGAGGGGGCAACACACTTATAAATCGTGTGTTGCGAAGCAGCATACAAAGAAAATGAAGGAGGCAAAGACCCAAGCAGAAGACATCAACGGTCCCTAGTCGAGCTAGTGGAGTTGGATCTACGGAGGGAACTCTGAGTCACAACGGCGTCAGCCCTAGAAGCCGGTCTCGAACGCTCATCATAGTGATCGCCAACAAAGATGGTGTGAGCACGTGTCAGATCAAACAACTCATCAGGGATCGGCTCGATGCCCGGAATGGTGAGGCGCTGGAGAGGGGAGACGAAGTTGATCCTCTGTTCAGTGGCGGGAGGAAGCTCATCAATCCCAGGGGCCTAGGAGGGGGCGAGGTTGGGAGGGGAGCACTCGTCTGAAGATAACGCTCTGCAAGAAGAAGACCAAGCAGCACACTTGACGGCCTCGGTGAAAGAGACACGAGTGGCCGGAGGACGGGGACAAATCGGTGCCGATGAAGAGGAGGCCTCCTCCACCTGTAGACCATCAGCCGAGGGAGGAGGGACGACAGACAAAGGAGGCACAGCAGGAGCAGAAGGCCCTACTACGCCCAGCTGGTGAGCGGTCTTGGAGAAGGCAGCAACACCGATGACAGTAGGAGTCCAAGGCGGTGCAGTGGCATTGAGACCAGATGGCTGAGCAGATGGAGCGGCAAGGCCCAAGGCCACGGTTGCAGATGCCTCCGGAGGCTTAGGAACCAAGAGGCCGCTGGCCGGAGCGAGAGGAGACACCAAGGACGCCCCCAAAGCCGCTGTAGCAGACGCAGCAGCAAGTGGGGGAAAGCCGCAAGGTGACAGATCGCCCACCTTAACAGAAGAGGCCACAGCAGGTGGGAGGATGGGATTGGCATGGACCGCAGCACCGAAGATCCCGAGAGACACCGGTTCCAGATCGGGCACTGCCAAGACTTGGATGATCCGTGGGAAGGACTCATCCAATGCCACAGATCATCCAACGGTTGCCTCAGGCGAAGCCAAGGCTAGGTTCCCAACGGATGAGGGAACGACCTCCTCCGCTGGAGCAAAGGAGCACCCGGATCCAATATCAAAGCCATGAAGATGAGAAGATGGTGGAGGAGCAATCATAGCCTGTTCAGCATGGGGAGGGGTCCTCTGAGCTGCCAACGGAGTGGCAGGAGCTGGCGCTGCAGGCAACGAATGGGCATGCAGGGGGGGACCATCCTCAACTGCAGGCGAGGCGGGGGGGGGGGACTCCACAGGAGAAGCACGCAAGGGGGGACCCTCCAGCTCCGTAGGCGAGGCCAAGGCGGGACTGACCGCAGCCGCGGAGGAGCTGCCATCCCCACCAGTCGGAAGGATGAAGCTACTCCATCATCTCCACCTACTCCATCATCTACTCCACCATCACCTTCACCATCTCCTACGCTGTCTCCATCACCTCCACAAACCCAAGCCTCCGCTCAGGCTAGTGCTATCCCTTCTTCCTCCATTCATGTTACCACTACTTCTACCCTCAACGCCGCTCGGCGTGTTGTATCGATACGTCGACGATGAGCGCCACGGCCTTCCCCCTCCTCTCCATCCCCTTCATCACCATTTCCATTACCCCCACCGCCATCCTCACCTCCCTCTCCATTACCTCCACCATCTCCACCGCCTTTGCCATCTCCTCCACCTTCCCCGTCGCCCGAGCCCGAGCAAGCCATACCTCCACCCTTACCTTTGCCTCCACCTAAACACACCATCCCCATTGAAACCTCCGCGCCTTCCGAACTTATTCCTCCACCTACTTCCACCCCACGGAGCGGGTGTGCGTTACCCATGGTGCCCCTCGAGTCCGGTCCCCGGGGAGACAATGAGCTAAGTCGGGATGATTCTATGCCAGTTCTACATTTTAAGTTTCAAGAGTTTATCTGTCGGATGCCGATATGCGTCCTGGTCTATGGCTACTTTGGGACTGATGAGCCTCTACCTCCGAAGATGGTTGTCAAGAAGAGTTCCCTTGCATTGGTACCAGTTTCTTCAAGAGCGAGACTGGTGGCAATCTCTTTGCTCGCCAGAGGACTCACCGTTGAAGCTGTTATTACTTCTCGCTCCATTGCTATTCAGTTCATTGGCCAAGAGGGGTTCTCTACCCATATTATGCTAACTCATATGGCCGCCAAAAGTTTGATGAATTCTCTATTCAAGGGGCAATTGGCCGCATCTTCTACATTATCGAAGAACATTCTGCACATTCTATGCAATCTACCTCGGTTTATCAGCAAGCCGGTCATGTCAACGCCGTGCATAACTCTCCCGCAGTTTCATCCTGCTCTTCTATCAAGGGAGTTATGCTTCAAGCTTGATTGCCAAGTGAAGTTGCCGAACCTCATGCTTCCAGTGCCAAGAGACAAGGCTCCATGGTTTTGTGATGCTTATTCATCTGAAGAGTCATTTGTTCAAGAGTGTCCACCAATTGTTAGCACCGGGTGTCTAGGGGAAACCGCCCTGACGAAGTTACAAGTTCATAACCGGGCCAGGCCGTCTGCCAGATGGGTTCGTTATTTAAGAAGACATTGCAAGCCAAGAAGCCCGAAGGTCCGAGCCCGCACCAGGCGAGTCCATTTTCAAGAAGTTTCTGCCAAGAAGAGATGGCGGCGCAAGTTCAAAAGCTACATGTTATGCACTCGAGGGGTCACTTCTCCATCTTCTTCTTCCTTTCATTCATCATTTCTTCTATTCAGCTCCCACCCTTGGGTGGTGTATTTTCCCTCTTCTAATCCTACTTCTATGATTTTCTCCTCTCTTCCGGGGTTCACAAACCCCCATTCCTCTCCTTCTCATCTGGAGTCTCTGGAGTCTCCCCCCTCTCATGATTTTCGGCCTTGGCCTATGTCATATTTTCGTCCCAATTTCGAGACATCACCTGATTCTTCTTCCCCGGGACTCCCAGGTGTTGCTTCTGATCCTTCTCCGACCCTGTCGGATGACCATCATTCTCCTTCTCTGACTCTATCGGATAACCATCATTCTCCTTCTCCGACCCTGTTAAGATAATGCAGAAGCGAACTCATTTTGTGCCAGAATATGCTTTCATTTTCATTGTTTATATTATTCCTGCGTATTGTTAAGATAATGATGTTTCCTCAACATGATTGAGTGGCATTAGTTGAGTTTGCTTAGTCTAATTTAATAAAAAATGAGTTTGCTTCTGCAGCATCCTTAGGCTGGTGATAGCTTTGCACTGGGAGTCTAGTTTCTTTCCCCGATCGTTGAGGGTGACCTTTGAGTATGATTTTTTCACACACTACACGGTAAGCCATAGCTGATTTTTCTCTGAGGCACACCATTGCTGCTTTGGCCATACTTTGGGTATGCACACAGGTCTTTTCTTTTCTCTGCTCGGCCGAGTGTAGGGGCAAGAGATTGATGGATGAGATGACCAACCTAGACGCTCCCCAATACGAGAGAGGTCTCAAATAGGGGTAGTCTTGACCCTCGAAAATGAGCTTTCATGCTAAATATAGTCAATAAGGGCTATCAAAATCAAAATGGTTGAATCAATATGCAAAATTATGAAATCGAAGGCATGGCAAGAGTGGTAGTACAATTCCCCGCGGGACGTCATGGGCCCGATCGCATGCGTGCTTGATAAATATGGGTCTCAAAATCAAAGACACAAAGTCCCGGCGCAACAGGCTATATCTGTGAGGGGTAGTGCCCTTGAAGGAATTCAAGTCCTGATGTCTCCCATCCTGTATAAAGCTTGTCTCAAATTTTTATTCTGCTTCTCTCTCTTATGCTGGGTTGAATCCCGGGTATGGCCTTAGTAGGGGCACCGTTCTTTAGAGGCGGTTGGTTGTGGCAAGCCACCCTCACATGCACACCCTGCTTAAGGGAAGCCTTTAATGAGAGGGGTAGGAATGACGATCCTTGGCCAGTAGTTTGAGCTCGTCTTGGGTGCTGCGGATTGCTATTTCAAAAATTTCAAAAAAATTAGATATTATCAAAAATGCCAAAAAATGAGATATTGTCAAAAATCCAAAAAATGAGATATTGTCGAAAATCTAAAAAATGAGATATTATCGAAAATCCCCAAAAAATTAGATATTATCAAAAATCCAAAAAAATCAGATATTAAAAAAAAATCAAAAAATCAAAAATAAAAAATATTTGTCTTTTGTTTCTCTTTTTCATGTGTTTCTGTCTGTTTGTTTTGAGGACATATATGATGTGTTTGTTAAGTGTGCATGTTGCAGGCTTCCTGGCTCCTTATCTTTTGCTCTGCCTCCTGTTCATATTCTTCTTGTCTGTTCTCTCTTCTTCAATCTATTCTCTCGATCTATTTTGAAGCTCATGTTCTTCTCAGCTTTCGCTTTATCTAATCATATCTCCATGAGAGGGCTTTGCCTCATGATTATGAACCTGGCGGTTCTGCTTCTTCTGATCTTGGGCTTTGATTGAGGAGCGTATTTGTTTGTGTCTTTCATCCTTCCATGTCCTTATCACACGTGTTTATGTCCCTCCGTGTCATCACGCATGTCTTTGTCCCTCCGTGTCTAATATATTTTTTCATCCCACTATGTTATCATCCCACGTGTGTCTTATCCTACCATACTATGTGTTGTTGTTGTCATCCCACACATGTGTTGTCCATGTCTTTTGTCCCCCGTGGTTGTCGTCCCGCGTGTCTTTGTCCCACCATGTTCTTGTCCCACCGCGTGTGCTGTCCCTCCGTGTTGTGGTGTTGTCTTGGCCCACCATACTCTTTAGTCCTGCTCACACTTATTGTTTATTCATGTGATGTCTTACATATGTTGTTCATGTGATTTTATCCTTCGTTATGTTATGTTATGTTATCTTTCATCCATCTTTATGATGTTGTGTTATGTTAATGCCTGCTTCTTTTGTTGATTTGGTTGTCTTATATCAAAAATCCAAAAAAAAAATGATGTTTGGCCTGCGCAGGTAAGTCAGATATGGCTCTCTATCCCTGCTCTCTGTTGCATTACTATATGGTATCTACATTATTATAGCCTCTCAAGGATCGGCTGGTTGCCCGTGTGTTCTGGCATCTGATGTTCCCCTTTACCAAAAACGATGATGATCTAAGAGCATACGGTTAATCGTTGGATAGGTTGTTAGTTTGAGTCGGGTGAGGGACGATAGACTCTATCTCGCACGCCGTGGT
The DNA here is from genome assembly GCA_022559845.1 of Amorphophallus konjac. Taxonomy (NCBI): domain Eukaryota; kingdom Viridiplantae; phylum Streptophyta; class Magnoliopsida; order Alismatales; family Araceae; genus Amorphophallus; species Amorphophallus konjac. The sequence goes on from CM040122.1 coordinate 234,438,567, forward strand.
TATAAGAAGACTCTTGACCCCGTCTTGGCTCAGTCTAGCAATAGTATCCTTTAGTACTTTCTATTTTTCTCTTTTCTTTGCATTCGTTTTGATGATTTCTTTATTTTAGCTCAACATGCATCATGTCATTTTGAGCATTCACGCCTCGAAATTCTCTTAAGGTTTCTCCTCAACAATGGTTAATTGCACTTCAATTCTCTTGGATAAGAGATCTTCATTCCACTCTGAATTTGAATGATTTCTGAGATCTTGTCTCTTGGTCTGGTTGGCCAGCGTGATTCCTATTTGGATTTTATCTCAGTTTCTAGCTTTTCAGCTATGCTCTTTCCGATCCCCTCATTGACCGTGGATTGTGTCTCCCAATGAGGCTGGTTGTGTTTTCCTTTTCCCCCTGTTAGTTTAGTTCTCCAGACATGTCTCATCCGTGTCATCCATTCCTTGTGGTTAGTTCGACGTTTTCGAGAGAATTCTTGTCGCTTGTTGGTTGTGACGGGTGTCTTTTGCCATGATGCCCACTTTTCAGTTCTCTCCGCTTCATCTCTGCTTCATCTCCATTTCACGTCGCTTTCGCTTTCGCTCCATCTCCATTCCATTTCACCTTCGCGTCACTTTTGCTCGTTCCCTTGCAAAGCGAACATCAAGGAGGGGCTTTTGTTGACACCCATTTTCAGCCCGCAAGTTGCATCATTTCTCTTATTCATCATTTTTGATGTCCCAAATTACCCATTATTTTGCAACCTTCCTTAGATAGATTTCGAGCCCATTACCATTGTTCCCTAGCCTTTGGACTTCAGAGATCATGATTTCTTAGAGCCTTGGAGCTTATCTTATCAACTTCTGATCTTCCAAGTCGACTTGCGGCCCATTTATGTCGACTTCCATCAAGCATTCGGCCCCTTTCATTCGAGAGAATTCTTGTCGCTTGTTGGTTGTGACGGGTGTCTTTTGCCATGTGCCCACTTTTCAGTTCTCTCCACTTCATCTCTGCTTCATCTCCATTTCACGTCGCTTTCGCTTTCGCTCCATATCCATTCCATTTCACCTTCGCGTCACTTTCGCTCGTTCCCTTGCAAAGCGAACATCAAGGAGGGGCTTCTGTTGACACCCGTTTTCAGCCCGCAAGTTGCGTCATTTCTCTTATTCATCATTTTTGATGTCCCGAATTACCAATTATTTTGCAACCTTCCTTGGATAGATTTTGAGCCCATTACCATTGTTCCCTAGCCTTATGACTTCAAAGATCATGATTTCTTAGAGCCTTGGAGCTTATCTTATCAACTTCTGGTCTTCCAAGTCGACTTGTGGCCCATTTAGGTCGACTTCCATCAAGCATTCGGCCCCTTTCATTATAGAGTCTTGAACGCGGCCCTTTTTCATCCCCTTCTTTTTCTCTATTCATTAAGTGTCCTTCACCAAAGTTGTTCATCTTTTAAATCCCTATATTTTCTTTTATTACGCCATTAGCCAATTCTCCAATGATTTCAACTTATTTACATTTTTCTGGCAGGCTGCGCTATTCACCTGCCGCCCAGTATTTTCTCTCTCTATTCTCGCCCTATTTTCTCCCTCTTGTGATCGTATTCTCACCGTGATCTCTTCATGAAAGTTGTTCATCTTTTTGTTATCTACCATTTTTTCTTCTATACCTTTTGCTAGTTCTGCACCGTTTTCGATATATGCTCCGATTTCCAAAATCTATCGCATCTGCCCAGAAAATTTTCTTCCCTCAGCTTAATGGTCCCGGGAAGACCGCTAGGTGATGGTGGCAGTCTTCCTAAGATCATTTTCCCCCAAATAGTACCCGTTTTGCCCCGTTTCACCTCCTATTACCTTGCGGTCACTCCCTAGACCATTTTTGGTCCCCTTGCGGTCATCCCATGACCGTTTTAATCAAGAAACGGCCCTGCGATAGATCATTTTTTAGAACAGAGAGTCCGGATGTTCCTGAACTCCGATTTCTTCACCGCTGGGCTCTTTGGACTACTTGTTGACATCAATTTCGAGGGAGATTAGCCTCTACCTTGGTTTCCTTCGACTTGGGACTCTTCCCACCACTATTATCTTGAGGTTTATACATCTAAATTGTTGTACCCCTGTGGTTTTGATGATGCCAAACACTATGACTCATCTGATCTTGATATCATATGTGTTAAAGTTGCATTTACATGGTTTGATGTTGCATTGGTGCATTGCACAACTGCTTGTTCCCATTGCTTATTTTATATTTGCATCATATGTAAAAGTCTGTGTCTGAATGTTAAAAAGAACAGGTTGAAAGCCAGTTAAAGTCAAAAGTCAACACAAGTCAATGAGAAAAGTCAACATGGTCAACTCCAGTAGTCAACGATAAAAATCCATGGTCAATAAGGTCAATGCACAGTCAACAAGTTCATCACAAAGCCCAGGTCGATGCACATGCTCACTGGTGCACGTAGAAGTCTACCTGAGTTACTGTACAAGTCGATGCACATTTCAGAGTATGAACAAAGGTCGATGCTAGTTTTGCTCTCTAGCAACTAAGGTCGACGCTAATTCTGGCCGAAGCACATCCAAGGTCTGTGCAACTTATCCAATCTGCTATCAAAGGTCGGTGCATATACTCTCTTCTGTCAGGTAAGGTCGATGCTAGTTTTGCGTTTGTGCAACTAAGGTCGATGCTAGTGTAGACCATATGCAAGCAAGGTCGATGCTAGTTTTGCTTTTGTGCAACTAAGGTCGACGCTAGTGTAGACCATATGCAAGCAAGGTCAATTTTTGCTTTCGTGCAACATAAGGTCGATGCATGTTTTTCCTTGGTGCATATAAGGTCGATGCTGGTTTACTGTAGTGCATATAAAGGTCGATGCACAACGCCCCTTATTCTTACTAAGGTCGATGCACATATGTCTTAAGCACGACCAAGGTCGATGCACATTTTGGTTTTTGGCATAAAAGGTCTGTGCATGTTTTGTTCATAGTATCCAGGTCGATGCACATTATGTTATTTAGCTGTAGCATCCTATTTTTTTCCATATAAGTTAATTAATTATTGGCTCAACTTCTAATGAAATTATTAAAAATCTAGAAAAATATGTATTTAGGGCAAAATTGAATTTGTAATAACTTTGTCTTCAGCTAAGAGCCCAAAATAAAATTCGTGAAGACCCAATTTCATGTTTTAGCAGTTTTTCGTGGGTTTAGAAGACCTAGTTTAAACATCACAATTTGGGTCCAATTTAAGCCCATTTGCGCTCCAATTCGAGCCAAACCCTAGCCCATTGATAGGTCCTTATTTCTCTTCGAAACCCTAAGTCTAGATGCTTCTTCTGGCGGCGGCGGCGGTGGATTAGAACCCCATCCGAGATTTTCGCCGGAGTTTCTTCATTGGACTCTTCAACCAAATTCGATCGCTAGGAGTCGCTATAGGTCCTATTTATTGAGGGCTTTCGACGCTCTAGAACCCTATTTGCACCAGCGGCGGTTGGCGTAGCTGATCGTGATCGGACAGGAGAGAATTTGGGCATTCTAGGAGCTGTACCTAGGGTTCCGGCGACCCTTCCTTTCGTCTTTCTTTCCTTCAAGCTAAGGTAGGTGTCTCTCAGGCCAAACAAAAATCTAATGATACCATCTTGTTCGTCTTCCTGAGATCTTTCTTTTGATACCTAATTACCTAATTTTCGTACATCATGCTGTTCTAATTTCATGTTTTACTCCGAGGTATATAAAAGGGTAACTTTCATGTTAACTAGTCTAAAGTTGAATTTAATCATTTTTAGTCTCAATCAAAGCATGATATCTTGTGCAAAATTTAATGCTATTTCGAACGGTAGTATTTTCCCTAATTTTTGTTCACTCTATCATGAGAAATCAAGGTTTTTAGCATAGCATGTCGAAGTTCGTCGTTGGCGGGTTCCAGGTCGAGGTGATGCGCCTTCCAGAGACCGTTACAACTGTGACGGCCGCACGATAAATCGTCACCTGAGCCTGACGGCCTCATGACAGACCGTCACATGACCTTGTGTTTTAAAATTTTAAGATTTTTATCTAATTATTTTCTGATGCTTAACGCACCTACGATAGACCGTTACATGCTTGTAACGCCCCTTATATGGACCGTCATGTTTTTCTGGTAGGGTGTTTTAAACTCTAATTCATGCGTTTTGAACCAGGAACTTGCTATGTTTTAGTATGACATCTTGATCTGTAACAACACAGAACGTGATGATAATCTAGTATCATGATCATAAACATTGAATTTTTATTCTCTACATGAAAGTTGTTAGATAATCCTAAGTTGAATGATCATATGGAATTTTATAAAAACCCTTAATACTTGTATAAATTCTGATCCATGCTAGATGTATATTGGTCTTGGCATTTTTGTTTTAAAGTCATTCCACTCTGGTGGGATTGACTGACCGCACCGTCTTGGTTTTCCGTGTTTGTTTAAGCCTCAATTCTTGTAATAGATGGGACTCTCTGCCGGATATTCCTTCCGTCGGACTAGGACCACTATTATGAGACCTCTGTAAGACCCCGTGAGCCTAAGATTCCCACCAAGACGCCGGGCAGGTTGTACCCCAAAGACCTGAACCCATGAACGTGGTTTGAATCGTATATTGGGCCAGTCCAAATTGGACTGATCTGTGAACTGTAACAGCCCAATGTTGGACCGTCACGTCACCGTAACGGACTAAGGTCAGACCGTCACGTTCCTGTAGCGGCCCAGTTATCGACCGCCACAGGTAAGATATTTCATACGTTTCCCTTGTTTTATTATCGTGAAGCAGTCATCAAGGTTGGCCTTGAACTGTGAAATCGTGCGTGATCCTTGTTTGCATCCTTGTCTTTCTACCTAATGTTCATTCCAACGATGTTGGAATTTCTCTCAATCTTAGAAGTAAGTTCGTGAGCTTAAACCTTGGAACTCTTGGCCATTTAATGTGATGAATGTCTAGACTAGGATCTATGATCCAACCCTTCAATGCCAACGCATCATAAAGGGCCTGGTCTGGTCTTGGGAGGAGCGCCCGAAACTACTTGTGCCCCGGGGAGTTTGTAATTACAAAGTGTGGCATTGCACCGAAGTGCATGACTAGCGTGATTGGTCTGAGACATTCCACTTTTACTCATTTACTTGAAATTCCTTTGTGACATGCGTGCTTGTTATGGCCAATTCCATATATCCTTTTTCGTGCAAATTTCGTGAATAGTTCTTGCTATGCTCTTTACTTGAAAGTTCATATTCTTTTTCTATCTATCTTTTGTCATTATTTATCATTACTTTCATTGCAATGTTATTACTAATTGAATGGTTAATTACTTTAATTATGCCTGATGATAGAGATATAAAATCCTACTGAGCTTTGCTCACCCCTACCTTCCAATCCTTTTTAGATAGTTTGGATGAGGACGTGCGCTCCGATGGGGACGAGAACGAATGATTCTTGGAGCGAGCCATTTAGAGTGATGTTCAAGTCAAGTTTAGATTAGTTGTTGAGTTGTTATCTAGAGTTGATGTATTTTCTGTTAATAAGTTAGAAGTCCACAAGGAGTCGGGTGTAATTAAGTACTTCCTCTTATTATTATCAATAAAGATGGGTTAATTATTTTTCTTTATTATTAGCTTGGTGGTTTAGTCTCTTGTGGCAATGTATGCTCTGATTGACATGAATGATATAAACTGCTACGTTCCGATTTTTCACGTCGGGGCGTGACAATTTTTGTGGTATCAGAGCCTAGGTTTTATTTAGACCCTATGTTGCTAGTAGTGTTATAGAACCTTTAACATTAGTAAAGTCAGAATCCGACCCAGTGAGTTGGGTAGAGACTTGGGCTATGATTAATTAATTAACTATAAGAAGATAGATTCAATAGAACGTTCTAAATCACTTCTTTTATGTTGTAGGAATTTCCCGTGATGGCGACATAACGTGCTCAATGGCGAGACATGCAACGTACAGTGCAGGGCCTGACCCAAGCCTTACAGCAAGTAGCCCAAGGCGGCGGACAGCAAGGAGCAGGCAATCTACATCAGAACTTTTAAGGCTCGAATCCCCCACGTTTCAGTGGATCTTCAGTCCCAGATGAGGCCGAGAACTGGCTGAAGGAGACAGAGAGGATCTTCAGGGTTATGCAATGTGGGGATCAGGATCGCATCCTGTTAGCGACTTTCCAGTTAGAACGCGATGCTCGTGCTTGGTGGGAAGCCGTGGAAGCCACGCTTGGGAATAGACGTGCCACGTGGAATGAGTTCAAAGAGTTTTTCAATAGCAAGTATTTTTCAGATTGGGTGCAAGAGAAGAAAGCGGCCAAGTTCGCTGCTTTGAAACAAAGAAACTTGTCGGTTGCAGAGTATGAAGCACAGTTCTTCAGATTGTGTAAGTATTCCTCACACTTGGTGTCCACTGAGAAAATGAAGGCTAAAAGATTTCTAAATGGTTTTTAGCTTCAGTACATCAATCAATTGGCACCCTTGGAAATCTATATCTACGCTGAGATAGTAAGGAAAGCATAAGTTTTGGAAGACACGATGGATATGACTGATCGAATAAGAGGTTGGGATAAGAAGAAGGAACAGACTACCAGTTCCGAGAACTTTAAACCCGGTAATGGTCAGAAGAGGCCCAATGGCGGGCCGAGTTTTTCTAAGAACAAGAAACCCAGAGAAGGTGAGAAAAAGGTTGGACCAGCTGTGCCATCTAAGGCAGTTTGCAAGTATTGTGACCGTCGAGGTCACAAGATGGAAGAATGTTGGTGCAAGTTAGGTGCTTGTTTAAGGTGTGGTAGTAGGGACCACTGAATTCCAGAATGTCCCCTTATTAATGAACCGACAGCATCTGATAAGTCGCAAGGAAGTTTCAAGCGGCAAGGCAGGCTCCAAGCCCTCCAGGAGGCAGAGACTGAGAACCAAACTACCGAGGAAGGAGGTATTGTCGAACGTACTCTTACTATTCTTTCCAAGCCAGCATTCGTACTTTTCGACATGGGAGCCACTCATTCTTTTATATCTCTGAAATTTGCTAAGACCTTATCTGTGGAACAAGTGTTATTGGACTCTCATCTTACGATATCCACCCCTATTGGTTCAGGATCCAAGATTAAATATTATTATCCTTCCAGTGAAGTATTGATTAATGGTTGTAATTTGTCTACCGATCTAGTATGCATGAAGATGAAAGATTATGACGTAATCTTAGGGGCTGATTGGTTTTTTTTTTTATAACACCGGCTCACAGTACCATGATCTGGTCGAGTGCACGTTTCCTCAGAAGGGAAACCTGTTCTCACTCCCCCAGGATGATACCGTAGCCAAATTTTGTATTAACACTTGAATGAGTACATTTTCAAAGGGGCATACCCCTGAATATGTCAACCTCCTAACAAGAGGGAGGAAAAACAATCAAAATTTTGACAGGGCTGCACAGAGCCAACAAACAACAAAGCAACCTCGTGTTGTTTTTAACTGAACAGCATCCTTGCACGAAAGATGCTCAAACTGCAGACAAGTTGTTTTGAAGTGGACAATGCACACCTTTGCAACAATCACCAATTAGATGAGCACTATACATTTTTAACTCGAAAATTTGGCAATCCTATTGCATCTGCAATAGCATAACCTTTAGCAATCAAAGGTAACTCCCGAACTGACAGAAATTCCATATTTCTTCCCATTGTAGTTGCATAGTTTGCCAAGGCATCTGCAAGTTGGTTTGCCTCTCTGTAAGAGTGTACAATGGAGCATTGCAAAGATATATGCAGCTTTAATAAATGTTGCCACCAAGGGAGTAAAGACCATGGAGGATCTTTCTTGGATTTCAGCAAGCCAACTAGAGTAAGGGAGTCCGTATATATGACAGCCAGTGGTATGTTATGTAGTTGAGCCAACCGTAGACCATCAAGTAATGCACGTCCTTCTGCAACCATATTAGAACCATGGCCATAAAAGTATGCAAATCCCAGAATTAATTGGCCTTTGGAGTCTCTAATGCAGCCTCCCCCCGGAGAGGCCAAGATTCCCTTTACTTGCACCATCAACATTTAAAGAGTATCCTGTTGCAGGGGGAATCCACCGAACTAAAGAGCAAATTGGTTGAACACATGAGATGTTAATGCCATAGCTGTGGAGCAGTCTATGGTAGTCCGAGCTAATACATTGCTTAAATTTAATCTGCCCGACCACACAAGCAACCTCAGTTGAGATATGTTCAAACACTCTCGTACCATTTATATGGTGTCCTTCATACCTGACAGAACACCTACATTTCCATGTTTCCCAGACAATCATAATTGATAACATAAGCCGAATGAATCCTTTAGGCTTATTAATCACTGTCCTGTTTATGATGTTTCCCAACCTACTGGTGATACTGTTGTCATCCAAACATGATCTACTAAAGAGTGGAGCAAAATTACACCATAAAAAACTAGCAAGATCACTCTTTATAAACAAGTGATATTCATCCTCCATATCATGAGAATTGAAACAACAGTCACATTTGGAGACCATGACAATGCCACTCTGTTGGATGCCACTGTCAACAAGAATGGCATGGTTTAATAGTTTCCAGCAGAATAAGAATGCCCTTGGGGAAAGTCTATTATGCCAAAGTTTCTTAAGCTGAGGATTAAATCTAACAGTCTGCCCTTTCACCAGAGAAAGTGCAGATTTCATACTGAATGTACCTGATTTGGAATAGGACCATATAGGGGTATCATCTCCAGTTTGAGTACAAAAACTTTGTATTTATTCTTTCAGCAACTGGTCTTCAATTGTTTCCCAGATTGGGTGTTGATGATTTTCTAGAGCATCTTTGACAGAAGAATTTTTAGGCTCCTGAATATGTGAGGATAGGAGTTCAGCCAAAGGTTTGTCTTTGAACCAAATGTCTTTGAGAAAATTAGTTTTAGCCCCATCATAAACTATCATTCTTGAACATGTCAGGAACATTGCCCGAGCCTTCTCATAATCCAGCTTTTTGATCCCTACAGGGAAGGGAGTATTACTGTTTGTAATGTGCTGATCATGCAAATATTTCCTCCTCATAAAACTGGCCCATAAAGATTTGCTGTAAACAGTATTCCACATCATTTTGATAGAGAAGCATATTTGAATATCAAACAGACTTCTAATTCCCAAACCACCTTCCGAGATGGGGCTACAAATCCTATCCCAGGACACCCAGTGTTTTTTGTTCTCCGTTTCCAATCCCTGCCAAAAGAAGTTGGAACAAACTCTCCCAATATGCTTTATAATTGTATAAGGAATAGATGCAGGAGTAGCAGTATATAAAGGAATGGTGGTCAGAACAGACCGAATTAAAACCAATCTCCCAGCCTGAGATAAGAGTTTGCTCTGCCAGCCAGCAAGTTTGTTGTTTACCTTATCAATTAGATACTTAAAATGTGGAATCTTGGCTCTGCCCTTAAAGAGAGGAATTCCTAAATAAGTGATGCTTCCACTTCTATGATGATAGCCAGATATCTGAGTCATATGAGCAATAGTTCTATGTGGCATTTGCTTTGCAACAATAAAGCAACTTTTGTGAGTATTAATTCGTTGCCCTGAGGAAGACTCATATCTCCCCAAGAAAAGGAGCAGTTGTTTAAAAGATGATACTCCACCACTCATAAAGATCAGAGTGTCATCTGCATATAGAATGTGAGAAATAGGCTGCACTCTGCGAGGGAGGTGGTAATATTTACAAAGACCAGTAGAAAAAAATATGATGAAGGCCCCTGCTCAATATCTCCTCTGAAATAATGAATAAAGCCGGGGCTAAGGGATCCCCTTGTCTAATCCCTCTTGATGATTTAAAGTAGCCACAAATTTGGCCATTGAAAGAAACAGAGAACCAGCAATTTACCAACATCTGTGAAATTAATGAGATAAACCTATTGCAGAAGCCAAACTTTTTGAGGGCCAAGAATAGGAAATCCCACTCCATTCGATCATATACCTTTGCCATATCCACTTGGACTACCATGTTATGACCCCTCACAGGTCTGTCAAGCTCCACAAAAAGCTCCTTGGCTAAAAGAAAATTATCAACAATCTGTCTGCCACTGACAAAGCCACTTTGTTCCTTGGATATAATAGATTGGTTATTTAAGCATGGTGCTAGTGTTCATTGTAAGTCAGGAGTAGTGTCTTTCCCTGGATGTCCTGAGCTTTCTTTCTCTGGCTCTAGGCTATCCAAGTTCGTGCCGCTCATTTCGGCACTTCGGGCGGATAAGTTGTTAAGAAAGGGATGTCCAGCATTCTTGGCTTTGATTTCCTTAACTGATAAGGAGAAAGTGGAGTTGAAGGATATCCCTGTTATTCAAGATTTTTCGGTGGTGTTTCCAGATAAATTACCAAATCTTCCCCCTGAAAGGGAGGTGGTTTTCTCTATCGATCTAATTCCTGGCGCCTCGCCTATTTCGAGAGCCCCCTATCGTATGTCCCCTGCCGAGTTAAGAGAATTGAAGGTGCAGTTGTTAGACTTGCTAGAGAGAGGGTTCATTCGTCCGAGTACTTCCCCGTGGGGTGCTCCTGTGCTTTTTGTAAGGAAGAAAGATGGTTCCTTGAGGCTGTGTATTGATTATCGTCAGTTGAATCAGCTCACCGTGAAGAACAAGTACCCATTACCAAGGATCGATGAGTTATTTGATCAGATATCTGGAGCCCAATACTTCTCAAAGATTGATCTCAGATCTGGGTATCATCAGTTGAGGATAAAAGATGAAGATATTTTTAAGACAACATTCCGTAGCAGGTATGGGCATTTTGAATTTGTGGTAATGCCGTTTGGACTAACTAATACTCCTGTAGCTTTTATACAGCTAATGAATAGTGTGTTCCGGCCCTACTTGGATCAGTGGGTCGTGGTATTTATTGATGATATTTTGATATATTCAAGGAGCAAGGAAGAGCATGAAAGGCACTTGAGAATGGCGTTACAAATATTAAAGGATCATTAACTATATGCCAAGTTTAGTAAATGTGAGTTCTGGTTACAAGATATATCTTTTCTAGGGCACATTATTTCTAAAGGGGGAATCGCAGTAGACCCTTCCAAAGTTGAGGCTGTACGTAATTGGGAAAGACCTGTGAATGTAACTGAGATCAGAAGTTTTTTAGGCTTAGCAGACTATTATCGAAGGTTCATTAAGGATTTCTCTAAGATTACAGTGCCTTTGACTAGGTTAACTCGTAAGGAGAATTGTTTTGAGTGGACTGATGATTGTGAGAAGAGTTTTCAGACTTTGAAGCGGTGTTTGACCACTGCCCCAATTTTGGCCTTGCCCTTAGGTGAAGGAGGTTTTGAAGTTTACACCGATGCTTCAGGAATCGGTTTGGGTTGCGTATTGATGCAGCGAGAGAGAGTGATAGCTTATTCCCCCAGACAATTGAGAAAACATGAGGAGAATTACCCTGTTCATGATCTGGAGTTAGCAGCTGTTGTGTTTGCTCTTAAGATATGGAGGCATTATCTTTATGGAGAAACTTTCACCGTGTACTCAGACCATAAGAGCTCAAAATATCTATTCTCTCAAAAGGAATTGAATATGAGACAGAGAAGGTGGCTAGAGTACTTAAAGGATTTCAACTTCACCATTGAATATCATCCCGAAAAAGGGAATGTTGTAGCAGACGCTTTGAGCAGGAAGCCGATAGCTAGATTAGCCAGTTTGATGCTTCAAGAGTGGAAGTTGTTAGAACAGTTTGCCAATCTAGATATTACAGAAAAGGAAGATCGAATCTTGGTGGCTCATGTCCAGCTTCGTTCAGAATTGCTAGCAGAAATTAAGCAGTTGCAGGATAATGACCCAGTGCTCGTTGAAATTAAAGAACAGATGGATAGTCGACCAGATTTTATGTTAGCTATTGATGGGAGATTGTTGTTTCGAGGGAGAACATGTGTCCCTGATTCCACGGAGATAAAGAAGAAGATTCTTGAGGAAGCACACAGATCTAAGTATACTATACATCCAGGAGCTACAAAGCTGTACAGAGATTTGAAGAGAACTTTTTGGTGGCCGAACATGAAAAGAGAAGTGGCCGATTTTGTGAGCAAGTGTTTAGTATGTCAACAAGTAAAAGTAGACCATTTCAGGTCTGCTGGGAAATTAAAGCCTCTTGAAATACCACAATGGAAGTGGGAAAGTGTCGGTATGGATTTTATTATGGGTTTACCCCGAACACGAGGAGGCCTTGATAGAATTTGGGTGATCATTGACCGACTAACAAAGTTCGCACACTTTTTGCCTATTAAGTCAAAGTGGACTGTGGATGTTTTGGTTGCCCTGTATGTGAAGGAAATAATAAGATTACATGGAGTGCCTGTATCCATCATATCTGATAGAGACCCCAAGTTTACATCTCACTTTTGGAAAGGACTACAAGCATCATTAGGAACCCGTTTGAACTTTAGTACAACTTTTCACCCTCAGACTGACGAGCAGACTGAGAGAGCGAACCAGATTGTTGAAGACAGGTTGAGAGCCTGTGTAATTGATTTTGGAGGTAGTTGGCATGAACACTTACCTTTGATTGAGTTTGCATACAATAATAGTTACCAATCCAGCATTAAGATGGCACCGTTTGAAGCTTTGTATGGCAGGAGTTGTAGATCTCCTCTTTGTTGGGAAGAAGTTGGTGAAAAGCAATGGCTCGGGCCAGATCTTATCTCAGAATCATCCAAGAACATTCAAGTTATCAGAGACCGTTTGAAGGTCACCCAGTCCAGACAAAAGAGCTATGCTGATAATAGAAGAAGGGAGTTAGAATTTCAGATTGGGGAACATGTATTTCTGAAAGTTTCACCATCAAGAGGAATTAGAAGATTTGGAATTCGAGGCAAGTTAAGCCCAAGGTTCGTTGGCCCATTTGAAGTTTTAGAGAGGGTAGGCGAAGTTGCCTATAGATTGGCCTTACCACCACAGTTAGCAGGCATTCACAATGTGTTTCATGTATCCATACTTCGGAAGTATGTGTATGACCCTTCGCACATTATCCAGTATGCTGATTTGGAATTGAAGAAAGACTTATCTTATGAAGAAAAGCCTATCAAGATATTGGACTTCAAGCAACAACAACTCAAGAATCGATCTATTCTGATGGTCAAGGTCTAGTGGAGTCGACGTGGAGCAGAGGAAGCAACATGGGAGTCCGAGGATTCAATTAGGAAGTTATATCCCAAATTGTTTTAAGGTTGGTTGTTATCAGATTCGATGAATTTGGGGACCAAATTCCTTAAAGAGGGAGAGGGTGTAGCATCCTGTTTTTTCCATATAAGTTAATTAATTATTGGCTCAACTTCTAATGAAATTATTAAAAATCTAGAAAAATATGTATCTAGGGTAAAATTGAATTTGTAATAACTTTGTCTTCAGGTAAGAGCCCAAAATAAAATTCGTGAAGACCCAATTTCATGTTTTAGTAGTTTTTCGTGGGTTTAGAAGACCTAGTTTAAACATCACAATTTGGGTCCAATTTAAGCCCATTTGCTCTCCAATTCGAGCCAAACCCTAGCCCATTGATAGGTAATTGTTTCTCTTCGAAACCCTAAGTCTAGATGTTTCTACTGGTGACGGCGGCGGCCAGAGTTTCTTCATTGGACTCTTCAACCAAATTCGATCGCTAGGAGTCCTTATAGGTCCTATTTATTGAGGGCTTTCGACGCTCTAGAACCCTATTTGCACCAGCGGCGGGTGGCGTAGCTGATCGTGACCGAACGTGAGAGAATTTGGGCGTTCTAGGAGCGGTACCTAGGGTTCCGGCGACCCTTCCTTTCGTCTTTCTTTCCTTCAAGCTAAGGTAGGTGTCTCTTAGGCCAAACGAAAATCTAATGATACCATCTTGTTCGTCTTCTTGAGATCTTTCTTTTGATACCTAATTGCCTAATTTTCGTACACCATGCTGTTCTAATTTCATGTTTTACTCCGAGGTATATAAAAGGGTAGCTTTCATGTTAACTAGTCTAAAGTTGAATTTAATCATTTTTAGTCTTAATCAAAGCATGATATCTTGTACGAGATTTAATGCTCTTTCGAACGGTAGTATTTTCCCTAATTTTTGTTCACTCTATCTTGAGAAATCAACATTTTTAGCATAGCATGTCGAAGTTCATCGTTGGCGGGTTCCAGGTCGAGGTGACGCGCCTTCCAAAGACCGTTACAACCGTGATGGCCGCACGATAAACTGTCACCTGAGCCTGACGGCCTCACGATAGACCGTCACATGACCTTGTGTTTTAAAATTTTAAGATTTTTATCTAATTATTTTCTGATACTTAACGCACCTACGATAGACCGTTACATGCTTGTAACGCCCCTTATATGGACCGTCACGTTTTTCTGGCAGGGTGTTTTAAACTCTAATTCATGCGTTTTGAACCAGGAACTTGCTATGTTTTAGTATGACATCTTGATCTGTAACAACGCAGAACGTGATGATAATCTAGTATCATGATCATAAACATTAAATTTTTATTCTCTATATGAAAGTTGTTAGATAATCCTAAGTTGAATGATCATATGGAATTTGATAAAAACCCTTAATACTTGTATAAATTCTGATCCATGCTAGATGTATATTGGTCTTGCATTTTTGTTTTACAGTCATTCCACTCTGGTGGGATTGACTGACCGCACCATCTTGGTTTTCCGTGTTTGTTTAAGCCTCAATTCTTGTAATAGATGGGACTCTCTACCGGATATTCCTTCCGTCGGACTAGGACCACTATTATGAGACCTCCGTAAGACCCCGTGAGCTTGGGATTCCCACCAGGACGCCGGGCAGGTTGTACCCCAAAGACCTGAACCCATGAACGTGGTTTGAATCGTATATTGGGCCAGTCCAAACTGGACTGATCTGTGAACTGTAACGGCCCAATGTTGGACCGTCACGTCACCTTAACGGACTAAGGTCAGACCGTCACGTTCCTGTAGCGGCCCAGTTATCGACCGCCACAGGTAAGATATTTCATACGTTTCCCTTGTTTTATTATCGTGAAGCAGTCATCAAGGTTGGCCTTGAACTGTGAAATCATGCGTGATCCTTGTTTGCATCCTTGTCTTTCTACCTAATGTTTATTCCAACGATGTTGGAATTTCTCTCAATCTTAGAAGTAAGTTCGTGAGCTTAAACCTTGGAACTCTTGGCCATTTAATGCGATGAATGTCTAGACTAGGATCTATGATCCAACCCTTCAATGCCAACGCATCATAAAGGGCCCGGTCTGGTCCTGGGAGGAGCGCCCGAAAGTACTTGTGCCCTGGGGAGTTTGTAATGACAAGGTGTGGCATTGCACCGAAGTGCATGACTAGCGTGATTGGTCTGAGACATTCCACTTTTACTCATTTACTTGAAATTCCTTTGTGACATGCGTGCTTGTTATGGCCAATTCCATATATCCTTTTTCATGCAAATTTCATGAATAGTTCTTGCTATACTCTTTACTTGAAAGTTCATATTCTTTTTCTATCTATCTTTTGTCATTATTTATCATTACTTTCGTTGCAACGTTATTTCTAATTGAATGGTTAATTACTTTAATTATGCCTGATGATAGAGATATAAAATCCTACTGAGCTTTGCTCACCCCTACCTTCCAATCCTTTTCAGATAGTTCGGATGAGGACGTGCGCTCCGATGGGGACGGGAACGAGTGATTCCAGGAGCGAGCCATTTAGAGTGATGTTCAAGTCAAGTTTAGATTAGTTGTTTAGTTGTTATCTAGAGTTGATGTATTTTCCGTTAATAAGTTAGAAGTCCACAAGGAGTCGGGTGTAATTAAGTACTTTCTCTTATTATTATCAATAAAGATGGGTTAATTATTTTTCTTTATTATTAGCTTGGTGCTTTAGTCGCTTGTGGCAATGTATGCTCTGATTGACATGAATGATATAAACTGCTACGTTCTGATTTTTCGCGTCGGGGCGTGACATTAGCACATACACGGTCGATGCATGTTTGTTCATTATCTCTTACTAAGTCTATGCACATTGTGCCTTGGTCATTCTAAAGTCTGTGCACTTTCATGCATGATATCAATCCTAGTCGGTGCACATTGTCATTTGCATACACTAAGGTCAGTGCACTTTTTCACTGCAACATTTAAAGTCTGAGCATACACACTAGCTTGCACTATGAAGTCAAAGCACATTGATTATGACTCATGATCACATAGTGTTTGACAAAATGCCTTATTCAGGTCGATGAACTTCTGATTAGCAAAGTCAAAGCATATGACGAACTTGTGCCACCAAAGTCGGTGCACATGAAGAACCTCATGTTACCAAGGTCTGTGCACATATACCTTGTGCATGAAGGTCAAAGCACATCCAAGAGATAAGGTCTGTGCAACTGAAGAAGTCTATGCATACAAGGTCAAAGCACATCCAAGAGATAAGGTCTGTGCAACTGAAGAAGTCTATGCATACAAGGTCGAAGCACATCTTCAAGAGCTGAAACATCTCCTAGCAGCTGAACAAGTTGAATGAGCAACATGAGGCAGGCATTTCAGCGAACACCTGGACAGCATCAACTCAAAACACGTGACCTCGAACTGATACAAGGCACGTGATCCTAGATTGGCACGAAATGGCTCATGGACCCAAGTGAGCACATGTTTACGCACGAGAGCTGTGGCTCAATCATTAGGAGAATAATATCTCTCCTGCCATGTGGCCCAATGAGAGCTCACTAGGTATTTACCTCATCCTTTTACGGAGCCCCTGTTCTATAAAAAGGGGTCTTCCTCCTCTGAAACGGTGTGGGCACAAGCTGAAGACTGAAAAAAGCTGCCAGAGCACCTGGAATGCAAAGTAGAGCGAAGAAAATAGCCACGAAGGAAAGAATAGAAGAGATAGCAGCAGAAGAAGAAAGTGTGAGCCAGAGACTCTGTGAGAAGAATTAGAGTGAGAGTGCTGAGAGAGAGAGAGAGAGCTCGAGAGAGAAGAGAGAAGTGATAGTGAAGTGGCTGAAGCATATTAAAGATCTGCTATCTGTTGGTTTCTGGATCAGATCCAGACCAACTTGCTCCTGCGAGAGCTACATTCGTTTCAGTTTTCTGTTAGTTCTATTTTTCTTTTACAGTTTTTCTCATTTCCACTTTGTTCTTCCGATTCTCTGGTTTGAGGTCGGGTTCCTCCTGAGGATTCAGGAGAAGGGAGATTTATCTCCGGTTCCCCTCTGAGATTCAGAGGAAGGGAGACTGGTGTCTCCAGGTGTGAGTGACTGGGTGTCACTCACGGTTTCCCCTCTGGTTATAGGAAGGGAGACTGGTGTCTCCGGTTGCTAGTGACGGGGTGTCACCAGTGGTTCCCCTCCGGTTTGGAGGAAGAGAGGAGAATGTTCCTCTGGGTCAAGCTGTAAGGCAGCGGTTGTTTGCAGACTGAGTCTGCTTCTTGCATTTTACAAGGGAAGCCTCACTCCGGTTTGGAGTGAGGGGTGGACGTAGGCGGACTGGTGTCCGACCGAACCACCTAAAAAATCCTGTGAGTCATGTGATTGCTTTGGTGTGTTAGCTCCCTATCTTCTACCCCCCATTTGAAGGTTGGCTTCTGAAATGGATTGATTGAACTCGTTGTCTCTGATTAGGTTTGTGTTTCACGATAGATGTTTGCTTAGGCGAATTTCATTTTCATCCAGTTGGCCTTCATCTAGCTGAAGCTCCTCTGTTTGTTGTAAGTTCTGTTCCAATACTGCAGCCTAGTATTGTCCGCTGATTAGTAGAATCTTCACATGCGTAGATTGGCTAAGCGTTTAAGTGTGAACCGCAATAGCGCATCTGTTTAGCTTGGGCCATCCCATTTTATTTCCGCACGTATTGGACACGTGAGTGTCAATCGAAGTAAATTTTTTTAAGGGGATTCATTCACCCCCCTCTGAATCCGTGCCTTGCACCCCAACAAGTGGTATCAGAGTGGGTTGATGTCTCATAGGATCCAATGATCCGTAGTAGATCCTACAGCTTCCTTGGTGCATTTCTGAGCATACCTATTTCAGTGCATTGAATTATGTGTCGATTATATCCATGGCATGTCCACCATCTTTGATGGTACTGATTTTAATCTATGGTTTAACAATTTGCACATGTTTGTCAAGTCTATTGATTCTGATATGTGGAAGATCATTTCACACGGTCCACACAGACTACCAAAGAACAAGTCCAAATGGACTGATATTCAGAGATCCATGTGCGGTAAAAATCAAAGAGCTATGGAATTAATGAAGGCAGCTACTCACAAGGCTTTGCACCCTTGTTTCCATAACTGCAGGTCAGCTAAGGACACACTGGACAAGATGAGGCTGGCCCACAGGCGAGGCGAGGATATCTGTAGGATGGCCGATGGCAGTAAACAAAGTAGGAACCAAAATGAAGAAGAGGACGATGATCAGGTAAACCCCTTTGAGAATTACACTCTAGATGATTGGTAGGACGCATATGGTGATTTATTAGAGTCACATGAGATGTTAAGAAAATAATATAAAAAATTGAAAAAGACAACTGGTTTGAATAGTTCTAATTCTTCATGTGAAAACTGTTTGGAATTGAAACAATCTTATGATGCTTGCGTGTCTGATGTCCAAATACTTAAGAAACAAATTAGATTATTCAAAAATGAAAATCAAGAACTTACTAATGAGATTTCTGAACTAGAAGGAAAACTTAACTCAATCTATAATGATCAGCTTCTCATCAATAATTCTGTTCAGAATGAAAAACTGTTGGAAGATCTTGAATGTGTTAATTCAGAACTAAACAGGCTAAAATCTGAACATGAATCTCTCAGAAAATCAGCTAAAGAAAATGAAGAAAAATTCAGAAAACTTGAAGTCGAGAAGAATTTAATAGCTGAAAAATCTGATGCAATAAAGTCTGTGAACATGGAGCTTCAGAAAAATATTGAAAATCTGCAAAGAGAATATGAAACTCCAAATAATCCAAAAGCATCTCATGATGACCAGATTCTTCTTGATGAGTTAATTTAAAATGATGCTCTGGTTAAGGAAAATGAAAAATTGAAACTGTTAAACACTTCCATGTCCGAGAAGCTTCTAGTCCTTGAAAAAGGAAAGTCTATTTGTGTGAGTGAGTCTGAAAGGGTTCAAAATCTAGAAAAGCAACTTGAAGATTACAAGTCTATAAATGAAGTCCAAAATGTTCAAATTGCTGAATTTGAAGAAGAGGCCTTAAATTCTGAACTGCTAATAGCCTCTATGGAAAGTGAAATTGAGGACTTGAGAGAATCTTTGTCAAAATTTGTAAGTGGGCAAGAAAACCTAGACAAACTGCTAGGAGTTAAGGTAAATAGTCAAAAGGAAGGGCTGGGCTACAACAATGTCAACAAGAAAGCCTTCAAAAATAAGCTAACGACATCATTTGTAAAAGCTTCAAATGTAGCCACCACATCTCAAGTCAAACAGCCCATTGTTCAGAAAAATCAGAAACAAACTAAATTCAGAAACAAGCTGAAAAAGTGAAAAAGAATGTTCACAGAAACATTCATGCTGGTGCTGTGCATGTGGTACATAACCCAAACGCACACATTCATGCATACAAAAAGAAAATGTCATGTCATTACTGTCATAAATTTGGTGATTTGATGCATGAGTGTAGATTGATGGAACACGATGATCTAAATGCAAGATCTGTGCACTTTAGGAAATTTAATGTCAAAAATCATGCTTCAAAGAAATCTAATGGTTCTTGTTATAACTGTGGTAAGCATGGACATTTCATGTACGAGTGTTTTGTCATGAAACAAGATGATAGAGAGCGTGCTAGGAATTCTTATGACAGAAATCATGCATTTAAGAAAAAGAGAATTCACTATTTTTGTTGTGGCAAGTTAGGCCACCTTGCTGCGCACTGTTGGCATGCACAAGGGAGAGGAGCTAATTCTAAATTTGTCAATCTCCCTGCTAGACAAAATGTTTTTGGTGGAAATAAACCTGTTTTTGGAAGAAAAACCATCGCATGTTTTGAATGTGAAAAACCTGGCCACCGAGCCTCTGACTGCTGGATGGCAGGTTATGGAAAATAGTATGTTCATACAAATAACAGAAATTTTCATGTTAATGCACATAGATTCCATGCTTATGATAATGTGCATAAAAAGAACTCAAGATCTGTTATTTCATGTCATTACTATGGAGGCTTTGGGCACTCTATGAGTGATTGCAATTTAATGAAATATGATGATTTACATGCTCAAAGATTGTGGAAAGCACCCATCAGAGGTGCTACAAACCATGTAGGACCCAAGAACTCTTGGGTACCTAAGTCTACAAAATGAGAATCTGTTTTGCAGGTGTGCCTTGGGTCAAAGGAATGAAAGGGGTTAATAAGTCAAGGCACTTGAGGTTGGTAAAAACCCCCTTTACTGCACGTTCACAGGTTTGGTTACTTGAGCTTTCAATAACCCCCTTCAGATAGATACAAATCATGCTTTATTTGTTAATTGAAATCTCATGCATATATGGTTACAACTACATCTGTCAACTATATCTTTGTCTTTTAATGCATATGATTGAGTTGTCTGTGCATATATGAGATTGAAAAAGAAGTGGATTTCATTCACTGAAAATCAGAATTGTCTGTATTTGATGCATACTCATGCCAATTGCATTTGTTTGATTTTTGTCATAATGCATAGTCACTGAAAATAAATTGCACTTCTGAATATCTGAATGGCTGGAATTTGATGCCTGCATGTTGTCTCATGCATAAAATGTTCATCTGCATACATAACATGCACACATATTCACATTTACATATGCTTAGCATATTGTCAATTTAAGATGCTCATAGGACTGCATTTGTATTGCACTGTGATGCATGATCACATGGTATATTAAATAGTTTAGTGCTAAAGGGCAGATGAAGTCTGTCTGAAGCTCTAACCATGTGTGAGGTGGTCATAAGACCAACTCCTCCGCCTAGTACCATGGATCAGTGTTGGGCAGTCTAGATGGTTGTGAGTATATGTCATCAAACTCCCTGCATAATTGTCATTGCATATGCTACATTCAGAACTGTCACACATGGCATATAGACAGGGGAAGTCTGTCAAGTCAAGTCTTATGCTTCATGCATATTTGGTTAGATTAATCCCCCTGTATGGTCTTCATATCATATTTGTCATATAGCACAATAAATTTAGGGGGAGTCAATGCATAAGCATACATTTGGTTAATTGCATATCTCTCATGTTGAAAATACCAAAAAGATTAAGTGCATTCAGTGAGGGGGAGCATATAACAAGATTGTGTACTGCATGGCTATTCATCTAGTTTCTTACTATCTCATTCAGTTAATCGATATCTTCACTGTCTAGCCATATCCTTGCTCATTCTACAATCTCTACTCTTCCTGCAACATACATCAACAATTGGCATTAGTTTGTATCTGCTCTAAATTCACTTGAACTGATACTATTCTTGAGTTTGTAACTCTCATACTCACTGGACATCCTTTACTGCACTTCTTAATAGTTCTGTTTAGAAGTGTCAACACCATGAGTCGACATCATTTTGCAAGTGTTCTATTTTATGCAGTTTGTGAGCAGTGTCGACACCTTCTTTGATGCACTTCTGATCTTCATTCTGTCTGGATAGGTGAACCGAATTCTTCACTGTCACATAAGATGATCTGATTTCAGCTGGACCAATATTTCCATTACTTCTCATATCATTTGATCTCTACTATATGCTCAGAAATCATTTGAGCTTATTTGATGCACTCATGATCACCTCTGTCACATGTCTGACTTCAAAATTCTCTCTCACATGATGCCTCTTCCTGTTGCTGGTTCATTTGATTTATACTGGCTGTTTCTGACAATTCCCTTGATCTTTCTGAAATTCAGGAAGATTTCAATTTATGTACCTTGATCATAAATCTGATATATACTCTAACAAGGAATCTTCCATTATACAGATTTATGAATATTCAAAAAGATCATATTGGTTTAAGTTTATTAAAGATGATTCAGATATTTTTAAGACTTTCAAAACTAAACTAATTGAATACATATTTTTAAGACTTTCAAAACTAAACTAAATGAATACATTAAACTTTAGCCAACTGCTTCATGATATGTCTTGTAAAATCTTCTGAAATCTGAAATGTTGAAATCATGACTTGCTTTGGTTGAGAAACATGTAATTAGTATTGTCTTTAAACATCTGAAATTTCTAAAATGTCTAAGGGTAAATCTAGTCAGAGCAATGTCTTTGGTCACTGAGAAACACATGTCCAAAGAACTGTGTCATGAGGTGCCATAGTTAACTCTGCTTAAAAATGATTGAAAATCTGACAGAGCAATGGCATGCACACTGAGAAACACATCTCACTCATCAAAGAAATGAGTTGAGGTATGTCATGAGGTGTCAATGATTATCTCTGTTCATTTAAAAGCATGACTGTTAGTCACACTACGTGCTTAGGGATATTGACATCTAAACAACATATATCCTCTAGTTACAAGGAGTGCACTGAACTAGATTACTCTCAAAATTTCTAGCATAAATGTTTTGTTGATCAAAAGAATCATCTGAAATGTGTTGCAAATATAATTTGCTGCAACCCTAGACAAAATTAAATGATTTCATTATTGTTTAACCTCAATACTAGTGGATGTAATTCCTAATGAAGTCATTGAATTTGATTGTGTAAGATAAAGGGAGGTTAATCAAGATATAAATATGAGGGCTTGGTTCACTTTTATTAAACCATGATTTCAGATATAAATACAGAACTTCTTTGGCAAACTGTGAATACATCATCTTTAAACCATGTAGTTCAAGTAAGTTCATTCATAAGCCCTTATGATGGAAGACTCTAAATATTCAGTTTTGGATTTATGAAATTGGTATCTCTTTGAAAATCTTGTTTATTTATTCATATGTTCGAAGCTTGTGGTTGAAGCTTATTTGGAATTCCTCTGCCCTCTGCCATTTTGATCAAACATTGTTCAGATTCTTCTTACTGATCTCTGATGAAATTCATCTTGACCAGAACTTATCCTTGATTGCCCCTGTGTTCCATCATATATGATTATCACTTCTTCCAATCATATCCCTCTGTTCTATCAGAAAGGGAGATTGCCTTATCAGCTTGTTTCTGGCATTAAGGGGGAGATTAATCTGATTGACATTCTTTCTTGGCTGTCCTTTGTCATACCCTATCCTTACTGTCTGGCTCTTTAGGTTCTTTGGTGAGGGAGAGAATAGCTTGTGACTCAACCATATCATGCATACTTTGTTATCAAACTATTTTTTTCTCTTTTTGATGAAGTCAAAGGGGAAGAATAGTTTGAGATGAGACATGAGTCAGCATGCTGTCTTATGACTCATAGTGTTGCCATCATCGAAAAGGGGGAGATTGTTGTATCCCTGTGATTTTGATGATGGCAAACACTATGACTCATCTGATCTTGATATCATATGTGTTGAAGTTGCATTTACATGGTTTGATATTGCATTGGTGCATTGCACAACTGCTTGTTCCTATTGCTTATTTTATATTTGCATCATATGTAAAAGTCTGTGTCTGAATGTTGAAAAGAACAGGTTGAAAGCCAGTTAAAGTCAAAAGTCAACACAAAGTCAACATGGTCAACTCCAATAGTCAACAAGAAAAATCCATGGTCAACAAGGCCAATGCACAGTCAACAAGTTCATCACAAAGCCCAGGTCGATGCACATGCTCACTGGTGCATGTAGAAATCTACCTGAGTTACTGTACAAGTCGATGCACATTTCATAGTATGAACAAAGGTCGATGCTAGTTTTGCTCTCTAGCAACTAAGGTCAACGCTAGTTCTGGCCGAAGCACATCCAAGGTCTGTGCAACTTTTCCAATTTGCTATCAAAGGTCGGTGCATATACTCTCTTCTGTCAGGTAAGGTCGATGCTAGTTTTGCGTTTGTGCAACTAAGGTCGATGCTAGTGTAGACCATATGCAAGCAAGGTCGATGCTAGTTTTGCTTTTGTGCAACTAGGTCGATGCTAGTGTAGACCATATGCAAGCAAGGTCGATTTTTGCTTTCGTGCAACATAAGGTCGATGCATGTTTTTCCTTGGCGCATATAAGGTCGATGCTGGTTTACTGTAGTGCATATGAAGGTCGATGCACATCGTCCCTTAGTCTTACTAAGGTCGATGTGCATATGTCTTAAGCACGACCAAGGTCGATGCACATTTTGGTTTTTGGCATAAAAGGTCTGTGCATGTTTTGTTCATAGTATCCAGGTCGATGCACATTATGTTATTTAGCACATACAAGGTCGATGCACGTTTGTTCATTATCTCTTACTAAATCTGTGCACATTGTGCCTTAGTCATTCTAAAGTCTGTGCACTTTCATGTGTGATGTCAATCCTAGACGGTGCACATTGTCATTTGCATACACTAAGGTCGGTGCACTTTTTCACTGCAGCATTTAAAGTCTGAGCATACATACTAGCTTGCACTATTAAGTCAGAGCACATTGATTATGACTGATGATCACATAGTGTTTGACAAAATGCCTTATTCAGGTCGATGCACTTCTGATTAGCAAAGTCAAAGCATATGACGAACTTGTGCCACCAAAGTCGGTGCACATGAAGAACCTCATGTTACCAAGGTCTGTGCACATATACCTTGTGCATGAAGGTCAAAGCACATCCAAGAGATAAGGTCTGTGCAACTGAAGAAGTCTATGCATACAAGGTCAAAGCACATTCAAGAGATAAGGTCTGTGCAACTGAAGAAGTCTATGCATACAAGGTCGAAGCACATCTTCAAGAGCTGAAACATCTCCTAGCAGCTGAACAAGTTGAATGAGCAACATGAGGTAGGCATTTCAGCGAACACCTGGATAGCAGCAACTCAAAACACGTGACCTCGAACTGATACAAGGCACGTGATCCCAGATTGGCGCGAAATGGCTCATGGACCCAAGTGGGCACATGTTTGCGCACGAGAGTTGTGGCTCAATCATTAGAGAATAATCTCTCTCCTGCCACATGGCCCAATGAGAGCTCACTAGGTATTTACCTCATCCTTTTACGGAGCCCCTATTCTATAAAAAGGGGTCTTCCTCATCTGAAACGGTGTGGGCACAAGCTGAAGACTGAAAAAAGCCGCCAGAGCTCCTGGAGTGCAAAGCAGAGCGAAGAAAATAGCCACGAAGGAAAGAATAGAAGAGATAGTAGCAGAATAAGAAAGTGTGAGCCAGAGACTCTGTGAGAAGAATTAGAGTGAGAGTGTTGAGAGAGAGAGAGAGCTCGAGAGAGGAGAGAGAAGTGATAGTGAAGCGGCTGAAGCATATTGAAGATCTGCTACTGTTGGTTTCTGGATCAGATCTAGACCAACTTGCTCCTGCGAGAGCTACATTCGTTTCAGTTTTCTGTTAGTTCTATTTTTCTTTTACAATTTTTCTTATTTCCACTTTGTTCTTTCGATTCTCTGGTTTGAGGTCGAGTTCCTCCTGAGGATTCAGGAGAAGGGAGATTTATCTCCGGTTCCCCTCTGAGGATTCAGAGGAAGGGAGACTGGTGTCTCTGGGTGTGAGTGACTGGGTGTCACTCACGGTTTCCCCTCTGGTTAGAGGAAGGGAGACCGATGTCTCCGGTTGCTAGTGACGGGGTGTCACTAGTGGTTCCCCTCCGGTTTGGAGGAAAGGAGGAGAGTGTTCCTCTGGGTCAAGCTGTAAGGTAGCGATTGTTTGCAGACTGAGTCTTCTTCTTGCATTTTGCAAGGGAAGCCTCACTCCGGTTTGGAGTGAGGGTGGACGTAGGCGGACTGGTGTCCGACCGAACCACCTAAAAAATCCTGCGAGTCGTGTGATTGCTTTGGTGTGTTAGCTCCCTATCTTCTACCCCCCATTCGCAAGTTGGCTTCTGAAATGGATTGATTGAACTCGTTGTCTCTGATTAGGTTTGTGTTTCACGATAGATGTTTGCTTAGGTGAATTTCATTTTCATTCAGTTGGCCTTCATCTAGCTGAAGCTCCTCTGTTTGTTGTAAGTTCTGTTCCAATACTGCAGCCTAGTATTGTCCGCTGATTAGTAGAATCTTCATCTACGTAGATTGGCTAAGCGTTTAAGTGTGAACCGTAATAGCGCATCTGTTTAGCTTGGGCCATCCCATTTTATTTCCGCACGTATTGGACACGTGAGTGTCAATCGAAGTAAAATATTTTTAAGGGGATTCATTCACCCCCCCTCTGAATCTGTGCCTTGCACCCCAACATAAATCCCCGAATGTGGGTGTTTATCTCGGATCTATCTCCAGAAGTTTCTGCTCCTATTTAAATCACCCAGGTTCGCAGTGGCGACGGGGGGCTCTTCTTCAACTCGGGGCGAAGCCATGCTGCATCTCCGACTCAACTCTTCGACCCCATCTTGAAGAGGGAAGTATAATCTACGTTTTCCACGCTCAAGGGCTATCTATCTCTCTTTATTTTCTTAGTTCTAGTCCCTCCAATTCTCAAAATCAACACAAAACACTATTTTTCTGCTATACATGCACTTTTCTCCATATTGCATGCACGTTCCCGTAGTTGTGCTATGTGATTTTCTCATATCTTTGCTTCATTCTCATCACAACACACACACCTATCTTTTGCACCCTTCCACAGGGGTTAAAAACCTCCCCACGGTGTGTTCTCCCTGAATCTTTACCCTTATTTTGTCACTACGGGATTGATGCTACACTTCATGGATCTAATGGATTTTTCTCTTGTGTGTTGTCTTTGTTTTGCAGGAGAGCATGAATAGAACGTGAGGCCCTCTTCCTCTAGCCAGCTAGAAGGAGAGGTGGTTGAATCCACGACGTTCCCAGTGCCCGTTCCTTAAGTGCAATCAAGTCTTCATCTTTCCAAGGTACACGGCGTCGTTGCACTCCTTCTCTCTTTTCTTCATCCTTTGGCGTTGTTAATCCATGGTGGCGATCACAGTACGTTTTCCTATTTATTCATCGCCCTTTGTTCATTATCTTCCATGATTGTTCATGCTCATATGATACATGCATAGTTAGGGGCGGGGTAGATAGTTTATCAACAAACACGTCCAAAGATGGCAAGGCGTTAAAAAGGAAGAGCCCATGTGGTTGACGCGTTCATACTAACACATTAATTTTTTTGAGAATGAGCACAAGGTGGCGATCTATCGTGCGACCGCAACCTTAGGTGGCGGTCACTGGATCGACCGCGACCTGAAACTGAGTCCCGCCTTCCGGTGAACCCCGCCATGCCTTGATTAAAACAACTAATTCGATCGTTATAGTGAATAAAAATTGGGCAAACTAGTACCAATAGAAAGTGTTGTGTCCCCTGGTTTTGATGATAACAAATCATAAATCATTAGTAGATATTTGATTAATATCTAACATGTTTTGGTTTAATGAATAGACTAAACAAGTGCAGGAGAATTTCTCTAAGTGATGTCTCGACACCATCTGATGATGTCTCGACACATCTAGAAGAGATCGTGCTGATATTCGAATGGTTGAGCTCCAACAGAAAAGAATGTGTCGACACATCTAACCAATGTCTCGACACCTCCAGAAGAAATCAAGCTGAAGTCGTTGTCTGTCTGGCCTATGGATTAATTGATGTCTCGACACACTGAGTGAAAAGTGTCGACACACCTCAAGCCTCACGTCTCTATGGCGGACGTGTCTCAACACCTTCGCGCCATGACTCGGATCCTGGCGCGCAATGACTCGACACCTTTGTGTGGCAACTTTGCACATGACGCACATGTCTCGACACCGATTGACAATGTCTCGACACAGTCATGGTGTTATCTCAGAACCAAACACATATGTCCCGACACACTATGTGTAAAGTGTCGACACATAAGTGTTCGACCAGAATGATTTTGAAATCGGCAGAAGCTGTCTTCAAGTTATTCAATGGGATGTCTCGACACACTGTGTAGAAAGTGTCGACACATTCGTGTTCGACCAGAACGGGTCTGAATCCGATAGAAGCCATTTTCAAGATCCAGAACTTATCCTAGAGGATCCGTTCAGTCTGGAAAAAGCCGTCAAAGAGGCTACTCTGTCAGAGGATGATGGTCTGGCAGAGAAATCCCCTGAAAAGATTGTACCTTGGCTGATATGGTCTCCTACCTACCAACATATCTGCAGACTTGACAGAAAAAGAGTCAACTTGGCAAATAGAAGCAAATCAAATTATGTGGATGTGACATTCTGGGTTTAGCTTGAAAAGTGGACAACGTTGGTGTCGCTGAAGGACACCAATATATCAGGAGCATGAGCTCCAGTTCGAAGAAGGCAAGCAAGCACAGAAAAGAAAAGCAAGAAGCTTGCTGATGAAGTTATCTTATTCCTTGTGATGCTGCTGGTGTGAGTGCAACAAAAAGAAGATGATCCTCTTCCTCACGATGAGAGATCTCCTTGCAAGCAGGAAGGCTTCGTGAAGATTCGTCCAAATCCCTTGAAAGCTAAAATTTAGATCATACTTCTCTTGCAAGGGTTGTGATGAAGAACCAGGAAGAACAAGAAGAGAGCCAGGGAGCCCTCAAGTTCTTTCCTAGACAAGAGACTTCTTTCTCATAGTGCTTCATTACGATACTCTATCTGGATGTTTCATTTTCAGTTTGCTTTTCTTCAAAACACACTCTATATCATTTGTTCCCTACCTGCGAGTAGGAAGACGGACGGTGTGGTCACCGGTCTGTGTGTTTTGGGGTGTGATCTCTCAAGCTATTTGGCAGCGGAGTGTTTTGGGTTGTGACCCCTCAAGCGGTGTGGCAGTGGAGTTGTGAGAGTGTATCTCTCTGATAGAAGCTGTGAATCAGCGGCTGTGCTTTTACACTAGTGAAGCCTCACCGTGTTGTGTGAGGGGTGGACGTAGGTCTCTAGATTGAGACCGAACCACCTTAAAGATTGTGTCTTGTGGTTTGCTTTCCTTTATGTTCTAGTGATAGAAGCTTGGTAGGACCGTTCATGGATATCATTTGTGTGTCCAGCCTCTTAGCTATTAATTAATTTCTATATCATTATCATCTGTGTTAGATCTTGTTTTATTTCCGCAAAGAAGGGCAAAAAGGGGCTGATCTATTCACCCTCCCCTCTAGATCTGCCTATCACCACTCAACAGAAATATCACTTGAAGACGCACAAGATGACATGAATTATTAAAGGTTTAGCCTAAGAGAAACCTACCTTTGATGGATGTAAAATGAAGACAAGGAACTTTGGCAGAACCTTAACACGAACTACTTTTGCTCGCCTAAATCCCCTTCGATTTCGCACACCTCTGGCCGATCATGCAAATGCAGGTTCCTAGAGGGCGTGGCCACCTATTTATAGAGTTTATAGAGGCTCTAGGGTTTCGAATCGATCCTAAAGAGTCCAGGAAGAGAAAACGGCGAGATTTTCGCGGGTTGACCAAATCCACCACCGCCTCTTCGAATTGAGGTTCCTAGGGTTATGGTTTTCAAGGGGAAACAATCCTCCTACGTAGGCCAAGGAATTTGGGTCTGATTAGAGCCCATTAGAGCTCGAATTAGGGTTTAATTTGATCCAATTTCGGTTGGGTCATTCAAGGTCCGAGTTAGCTCTAATCTCCCGTTTTGGGCTTAATCCAATTTTATTTTGGGCTTCATCCTTTAGACATTTATACTGGAAATGTCATTTTCTATGGGGTTCATATTTTTCCATAGTTTTTATTAATATTTTCAAATTTTTGACTCGGGAGGGTAATTAAATAATATTATTTTATTCATTTTAAAATTCGGGTTGCTACACCCTCCCCCACTTTAAGGAATTTGGTCCTCCAAATTCATACGATTTCCTTTCAAAGTAATGGTGGGGAAAACAAGTCACCAATTCTAAACACACCTTCTCATACTAGATCAATTCTAATTCATGCTAATATATAAAATCACCATGTCTAAGCGTGAAAATGTAAAGTCAGGTAGGTTTAGAGGTACCTTCCAATGCTTGAAGCCTGCCTTGCCGCTTGGGTTCACCTGGTTGCTCATCTCGCGGCGCTTGCTCCTTCATCAGGGGACAACAGACAATTCTATGTTCTCCACTCCCACAACGGATGCACTTCCCTTGCTTCCTCCAACAATCCTCCGATCGATGCCCACCTTTGTCACAATGCTCACACTTTTCCTTAACATGGACGATCGATTGGTCTCCCTTATTACCCTTCTTGTCTTTATGAGAGCCATTGCCTCCGTTCGGCCTCTTCTTCCCATTGGTAGGCACACTGTCTTCGGAACCATTTGCTCCTCCCTTCTTGACAAGCCTTCTAGCAATCCCCTCCGGCATATCCATAGCGTCTTCTAATAATTGGGCCTTCTTCACCATCTCGGCATACACTTGGATTTCTAACGGTGCTAACTGCGGATATACTCGACCGTCATACCATTCGAAAACCTCTTAGCTTTCATATTCTCTGTATAGACCAAATGGGGTACATAGCGAGCTAATCTAGAAAATTGAGCTTCGTAATCTGCTACAGACAGGTTCCTTTGCTTCAAGGATGCGCGTTCGACATCCTTCTTCTGTCGAACTCTCTTTGAAAAGTACTTCTCATTGAAAAGCTCCAAGAACTTATCCCATGTAACTTGATTATTGGGCAATGTTACTTCCACGGACTCTCACCATGCCCACGCGTCTGTCTCTAATTGATAAGTGGCTAACAAGACCTTCTCCTGGTCGGTACATTGCATGACTCTAAAAGTCCTATCCATCTCTCTAACCCAGTTCTCAGCCTCATTAGGATTGGTAGACCCACTAAACCTAGGGGGATTCATACCCTGAAAGCTTCGATGCAAATCTCCTGCACCCTGATGAACCCCACCCTGAGCGACTTGCTGCAAAGCCTGGGTCAACTCTTGGACCGTACGCTGCATTTCCCGCCATTGAGCATGCTTCGTTGCCATCTTAACCTATAACACAAATTTATAAGGATTAATAGCATTTTTATCAAGAGTTGACCCAGGCTTTGCATCGGGTGCCTACAAGGTCCCCATGGTTCTACCTATAACACAAAATCATACCCTGAAAGCCTCATTAGGATTATCGCATTTTTATCAATTTACCCCATGGTTCTACCCAATCTCATCGGGTGCCTACAAGGTAGCAGACAATTGACACTTAACACATAACCTTAGACTCAAGACCTAGGGTTTAAGAAAACCTAGGCTATGATACCACTTCTGTCACGTCCCGAACCGATAGCAGTGGAAGACATGCTCGGAACATGGCAGGGATCCATTCATGATAGCAGAACAAACCAATAGAGACACAAGGAGACCAAGAAGGCATAAAGATATAACTTTATTGATATTTACAAGTCATTATTACAAATGTATCGACTCAACTTACATAATAAAAGGAGGGAAAGAAAGGCTCAATTATAGGACTAGACTCAAGATAAGTAAAAGACACGACTTCAAGCTCTCAGATCTTTTTCACTCTCACCCCTCCCTATCTGTTGGAGTAACTTCATTATTACCTGAAAAATGTTAAAAGAACTGAGTGAGCAAAGCGCTCAGTAGGAATTACACTCTATCATCAGGCAGAATATAAGTGATTAGCCAATTAACATGATGCAAAATAGAAAACTCAATCACTATCAAGAGAGTAGCGAAGTGAAATGGATGCCCAAGTAAGTAAGGTAGACAAGTGTCATATACAAGAACAAGATGAAGAATGAATAGCCAAGAACAAGGACAAGTGATTACAAGTACTAGAATTCATATCCACAATTCCCCTTCCAGGCCTCAATATCCAAACATGTCAAGTCACGCATATACGAACAATGCCAAAGATGTAAATTTGTCTAGAACTAATCTTGCATATAGTTGGTGTAATGCCACACCTGATCATTCATAATATCGGTACATGTCTGGGCTTTGCCTCACCCCTAGGACCAGATCCGGGCCCTTATTTAATATCGCCTAGCATTGAGTGTCAAAGTGGACCCTAAGTCCCATATCAAAATTTTCAGACAACTTACTAATGGCATCATAATTCCAATAATAGCTCATGGGTTCAAACACTAGGAGAGAAGCATTCCATTTGGAAGGATTTCAAGTTCTAGGGGAATAAGACCTTGAGAGAACTGGTGATATGGCAACTAAAGGTCCTATGGCCGAAGAACATTCCGTAAATAGACCTCCCTTTTTCACTGGGACAAATTATCCTTACTGGAAAAACCGCATGCAGGTCTTCATCAGAGCCCAGGATCATGAAGTCTGGCGAGTGATCAGCAAGGGACCATTTGAGCTGCCTCCGGACGAAGATACATGGACAAAAGAATAGATCAGGCAATCAACGATGAACTGGGGTGCCAAGCACATCATGCAGTGCTCTCTTCATCCAACAGGGTACTCAAGGGTGTCAACTTGCACCACTGCAAAGGAAATGTGGGACCACCTTGAGGTAATATATGAAGGGACACAGCAGGTACGTGCAACCAAGGCAAACATGTTAGTGTCTGAATATGAAAAGTTTAGAATGAAATCTGATGAGTCCATTTCGGACATGTATGCTAGGCTAACCGTGCTCACTAATGGCTTGACTGAGCTAGGTAAGACCTATTCTCAGTAGGAGATAGTAAGGAAGATTATGAGATCACTAACTCCTATTTGGCATACAAAGGCCACATTGGTTGAAGAATCAAAAGACTTAACTACCATCAAGGTAGAAGAACTCATAGGGTCCCTGATGACCTATGAGATGAATCTGAAGAACAAAGAGGCTGAGGTAAGTAAAAAGAAGCCTCTGGCTCTTAAAGCTGGACCAAGCACTAAGGACTTATCTGAAGATGAAGAGCCTTCAAGTAGCAACACTGAAGAGGATGAAGTTTCTCTATTGACAAGGAAGTTCAAAAGATTTTTAAGAAAGGAAAGTACATGCTTCACTAAGAAGAAGCCCAAGGTAAAAATTGGTTTCAGGCCAAGACCTGAAAATGTTAAAAAGTCTGAAAAGCTTGTCTGCTACTCTTGTAGAAACCAGGACACATCAAGTCTGAGTGTCCAGAAGGAGCTAAGAAGGCTATGCCCAGATGGAAGAGCAAGAAGAAGTAGGCCATGGTGTGCACTTGGAGTGATGAAGAAGAGGAAGAGACTGAAGACAACTCCTCTGAAGAAGAAAAAGATGATCTCTGCCTAATGGCCAAAGGAGAAAATGACCGCGAGGTGAGCTCTCTCTTTGAGGACTTCTCTACTGATGATTAGGAACAAGCTTACTTCGAATTGATGGATAAGTATGAAGTGTACATAAAAGAAAACAAAACCTTAAAAAAGAAGGTTGACTCCTATAGCCAAGATAAAACTCTCAATGAAAAGACAATCTCTCTAGAATCTGAAATTGAGGATCTAAGTAAAATGAATGAAAATCTTGAAGAAGGAAGAAAAGAGATGAAAGATTTGGAGGATGAAAATGAAAGACTGAGAGATGAAATTGATGAACTGAAGCTAAAGATGCAAAGCTATGTGAAGGATAACAATCTGTGCAATGAAAAATCAGATGCCTTCAAACAAGTCAATTCACAACTACTGAAAGAAAATAAAAAATTTCAGAAGGACCTAGCAGATAAACAAATCGCTCTTGAAAAATTTGTTGATGGAAGTGAAAACTTGAATGCCCTGCTAAGAACTAAAATAAACTTCAACAGAGAAGGGCTAGGGTATGAGCCAACCAAGAAGAAAACTTTTGGGTTAAAAACTACCACCTTTGTTTCATCTTCCGAAGCATCAACCTCTAAAACAATACATCATGAAAATGTTGAAAACAAAGGAAAATAAAAAGTAGGAGAATCAATCAAAAAAACTTCTCAACAACCTAAAAAGGGTAACCAACAATCTCAAACAGGCCAACACCCATCCAAGCATCAGCCTGCACATTCAAATAGAAGAAACAGTTACAATGTTGGAACATGTCGGGACAATCCACGAAACAGGTCAACACCCACATGGTTAAATGCCCAACATTACCCCATGTTTGCACCAATAGGTCGACACTTTCAGTACAGGAGGTCGACACATCCTTCATCCAGAAACAACCATAGATGGATAGGACGTGAGACAGGTCGAGACTTTATCTTCTATAGGTCGATGCCTCCATGGGTTAAGAGCAGTTATGTTCCCTATGGTCATAGGTTCACTCAACCTCAACAACCTAGGCACTATAACACCTCCTATTCTTCTAGACCAACCAACTGGAACAAATGGTCTAACAAACAATCCTTTTCCACCATTCCCAAAAACCATAAAGTCCAAAAGACTAAGGAGAAGAAAAACCAGAACTCCCAGCAAAGCAAAAATGCTAAGAAAGTATGGAATTCAAAATCTGTGTTATCATGCTTTACAGAAATGAAAAAATTATTGGGACCCAATTGTCCTTGGGTTCCAAACATTGTCACTTAATTCCTTGTGCAGGAGTGTCTTGCAGCCGTGCACAACCGTTGGTATCTTGACAGTGGCTGCTCAAGACACATGACTGGAGATAGAACCAAATTCTGTCTCCTGGTTGAAAAGGAAGCTGGACATGTCACATTTGGAGGAAACAACAAAGGAAAGATCATCGGTACATGTAAAGTTTGTAAGAACCCCTCCAACTCAATTGATAATGTATTACTTGTTGATGGTCTAGAGTACAATTTGCTGAGCATAAGTCAACTATGTGATAAAGGTCACACTGTAGTCTTTGACTCTAATGAATGTAGGATCTTGCAACCTAATTCAAAAGAAACCAAGTTTTCTGATAAAAGAGTCAATAACGTGTACATGATTGACTTAGATGACCTTGCTCACATCAATCTTTGTCTTGCTGCATCCAAATATGAATTAGCATGTTTGTGGCATCGCAGACTAGGTCATGTTAGCTACAATACACTTCATAAATTGGTGAAGTATTCAATTGTCAAAGGTCTGCCTGAAATAAAATCAATCTGAACACTAAGATTTGTGATGCATGTGCTCAAGGAAAACAAACTAGAAAGTCATTTAAAAGCAGAACTGAAAACTCATCATCTAAACCACTTGAACTAATCCATATGGACTTGTTTGGTCCAACCAAAACAGCTAGCTTAAGTGGTAAAAGATACGGTTATGTCTTAGTAGATGACTTTACTAGATTCACTTGGGTATTTTATCTTGCACATAAAAATAATGCCTTTGATGAGTTTCAGGCACTGTATATGCAAGTGAAGCAAGACGGTAAGTTTAAGATTTCTAACATAATTTCAGATCATGGTGGTGAATTTGATAATGCTGACTTTGAAAATTTGTGTAGGTCTGAAGGAATCATTCACAAGTTTTCATCACCAAGGACCCCTAAACAAAATGGGGTAGTTGAGAGGAAGAACAGAACTCTCATAGAGATGGCACGCATAATGCTGGCTGAAAGGTATCTACTAGGAGATTTTGGGCAGAAGCGGTAAACACTGCATGTTATATCATCAACCGCTCAATGGTAAGGCCACTCACCAAAATGACTCCGTATGAGCTGCTAAAAGGTAAAAAGTCATCTCTCTTTCACATGAAAGTTTTTGGGTCAAAGTGCTTTGTTCATAACAATGATAAAAGAGTTCTGGACAAGTTTGAGCCCAAGAGCGAAGAAGGGATGTTCCTTGGGTACTCTGATAAGTCTAGAGCTTATAGAGTCTATAATCTTAAAACCCTTTGTGTGGAAGAATCTCCTCACATCACCTTTGATGAGATTGATCATGTCAACACTTACAGGGAAGATGATGATGGGGAATTCCAGAACATAAAAGGAAAAGAGGAACTTTCACATGAGGAGACACAAGCAAATGAAGATCAAGAAGGGCCAAGCAATGATCCGGTCACCGAAGCAGATGAAGGTAACACTCAGCCTGATTTAAGAGTGTTAAAAGACCATCTCTTAGAAAACATCTTAGGTAATCTGCATGACCGAACCAAAACTAGGTCTCATTTCAAAATTATAGATGAAATTGAACAACTTGCTCTTGTATCTCAAACTGAACCCAAAAATGTTGTAGAGGCCTTAAAAGATGATAACTGGATAAACTCCATGCATGATGAATTAAACCAGTTTGAAAGAAACAAAGTTTGGCATCTAGTTCCGAGGCCTCAAGAGAAATTAATAATAGGAACTAAATGGGTTTTCAGAAATAAACTTAGTGAAGATGGAAAGATAATAAGAAACAAATCCAGATTGGTGGCTCAGGGGTATAATCAAGAATTTGGCATAGATTATGAAGAATCTTTTGCACCTGTTGCTAGACTAGAGGCCATTAGAATTTTGCTAGCATTTGCATGTTCTCATAAAATGAAACTGCAGCAAATGGATGTTAAGAGTACTTTTCTAAATGGTCTTATTAAAGAAGAAGTCTATGTAGAGCAACCCCCTGGTTTTGAATGCACATATTTCAAAGATCATGTTTATAAGTTGGATATGGCTTTATATGACTTGAAGCAGGCATCTAGAGCTTGGTATGATAGACTAAGCTCATACCTCACCGAACAAGGGTATTCAAGAGGTAATGTAGATCAGACACTATTCACCAAGAAACAAGGTAAGGATATCTTGATAGTTCAGATTTATGTGGATGATATAGTGTTTGGGTCCACTAAACCTCAAATGTGTGAGGAGTTTGCAAAACTCATGACTAATGAATTTGAAATGAGTCTCATGGGTGAGCTTCAATTCTTTCTTGGCTTGCAGATTAATCAAAGTAATGAAGGCTGTTTTATCAATCAAGCCAAATATGTGAAGGAGTTGCTGAAGAAGTTTGATCTGATAAACTGCAAACCATTAGGAACTCCAATGGGGACTGCTACTTCACTGGATGTAGATGAACAAGGTACACTTGTAGATGTAAAAAGATATAGAGGTATGATCGGGTCATTACTCTATCTAACTGCATCTAGACTAGACATCAGTTTAGTGTTAGCCTTTGTGCTAGATTTCAGTCTAGTCCTAGAGAGTCCCACTTGACTGCTGTCAAGCGTATTTTTAGATACCTTGCTGGCACTCAAGAATTGAGATTATGGTATCCTGCATCATGTGAACTTTCAATTATTTCTTATTCAGATGCAGATCATGCTGGATGCAAACTGGACCGCAAGAGCACTAGTGGCTATTGCCAATTTCTTAGTGGGTGTTTGGTTTCTTGGGCCTCCAAGAAACAACACTCGGTTGCCCTCTCAACTGCAGAGGCAGAATATGTTGCTGCAGGGAGTTGTGGCACCCAAGTACTGTGGATCAAACACCAACTCCAAGACTATCAAATAGATCTTGGCTGTGTTCCCATTCTGTGTGATAACACAAGTGCTATAAATCTTGCAAAGAATCCAGTCATGCACTCTAGGACTAAACACATTGAAATTAGGCATCATTTTATAAGGGATGAAGTCCTCAAAAATCACTTTGAGCTCCATTTTGTTGACTCAGAAAATCAGATTGCAGATATCTTCACAAAACCCTTAAGCAATGACAGGTTTTCAACATTAAGGAGAGAGCTCGATCTATGCAGACCTCAATCCAATCAGGTTTGAGCTATCTATTCCTTTTTCAGTGCTCAAGTTACTTGTCTTTGCTATGATTGGACCAAGCATGTCTGCTTTGATCTGAAACTGGTCTATTGGCTGTATAAACCATGCTTTGAATGTCGGTCACACTCAGGGGGAGCTTGTGTGCATTTCTAGCTATTTTTGGTTGTATAGCATCTCTTGACTAAATGGTATATCAAATGTCGGGAAGTGGAAAGACATGTCACGCCTGTCAGGAAACTCTCTTCATGCGTGAGGACAGGCCTCCGCCAAGTACCATAAGTCAAAAATGCATGTTGTTAACTGTATAGTTCATTTCTAGTGCATAAGCATGTTTAAAGCTTTAGCATCCAACAAAGCACATCTCAGTGGCAACAAAGAGATAAAACCATTGTTGAATGATTGTCTGAAAGAAGAAAGTCAGAGGAACTGGTAGTAGAAGTTGGCAGATGTATTTTCAGAAATAAAGTATCACATAGAAACTGGCTGAGCATAGTTCAAGTGGACAGTCATGTGTCGAGACATGCAGAACAAAGTCTACTGAACAGGTTGACACTTTCCCAGTCATGTGTCGACACCAGGAGGGCAATGGCTTAATAAAAGTCGGTGCACATCATGAGTATGGTCGGTGCATGTTGTGATTATGGCACAACAAGGTCGGTGCATAGCAGTTAAGGTCTATGCTTGTTTCAATTTATACTCTACATGAGTCTGTGCATATCTGGTGTTAATGCTACAAATTCCTTGCAAAGGCTACGCCTCCTCTAGGCAGGTTGACACCCCCACAGAATGTGTCGACATTGTCACTAAGCCGTTCTTGGGTTTGAAGATCCAATGGAGAGTTTTTCTGATTCCTTCTTCTCACTGCCTCCTCCATTTCCATTTCAAATCTTTTGCCTCAGAACCTTCACTTTTCACCGAGCATTAAGTGAGGGGGAGTTGAGAATGTTTTCATTCATTTATACAACCCTGGGTAAGTTCATCTGTTTTACTCCTGGTTAAAGAAATAGTTTCTTGTTTATAATCCTCATTTTCGTTAATCATTACGTTGAGTTCTACCAATCTTGCACTCATAATAGGATTAAAACATTCATCAAGTCATTGAAAATGACCATTGCCTAAGCGTCTGAAAGTTCACTACAATTAGGCTTCTTGGTTTATGTATTGATTGGCATGTATTGTCCTTAAACAAGTTACCTAATCTGAAGTCAATTAGAGAATACGCCTCCTATAAACCATACTGCAATAATTTCAGAGCAATGACCTCATCTTCAGAGAAATTAGACCCTCCATCAATGAAATGAAGGTTAATTTAGTCATGATGAAGGCTGTCAACTCTGTTCAGAAGAATTCAGAAAGATAAGCTACACTGAGTAACCAGGGACTCTGGCGTCTAAACAACGTGTTTTCTTGAGTCAAAAAGTGAATGCTTTATCGGACTGTTTAATTAATTTTTAAAAAAATGGTTTGGGGTTGACTCTACACCGTGCTTCAAAACAAAAAGGTTTTTGTTTACTTTCAATACTTGCTTATCTTCGTGTTCCAATCATGCCAAATGAATGTGATGAGTAAGCCAAATGGGCTTGGTTCCTTTTTTCCTTAACTTTCTCAAATGTTTTAATCTTATTATTTGTTGCACAAACGGTTTTGTCTCAAACCCTCATTTTCAAAAATGAGCTTATAAGCTTTAAACCGTTCTGAGCTTAACAAAGGGGTATATACGCCATTTCTTATCTTAGGGTTGTTATTTTAAAA
Source organism: Amorphophallus konjac (assembly GCA_022559845.1). Taxonomy (NCBI): domain Eukaryota; kingdom Viridiplantae; phylum Streptophyta; class Magnoliopsida; order Alismatales; family Araceae; genus Amorphophallus; species Amorphophallus konjac. The sequence continues at coordinate 234,477,813 of CM040122.1, forward strand.
AGTAAAAATCTCAACTTTCCACATTTAACTCACGGTGAAAATCATTTTCTTTACCATTCCTCATTTCTAACCCTATTCCTCTCGCATCCGCTCTCCGACGACCCTGCACGCTCTCTCCGTGGAGGTTGACGCCCTCATTCCCTATCCTTCGTCTGTGAAACCCTCTCCCCAGCTAGCTCCAGCTACCCTCCGTCACCTCTCCTCCCTTCCTTCTACCCTCTCCATGGCTCCTCCGGTCACCCGCGGCAAGAAGAAAGACGCGGCTTCATCCAAGAAGTCCGCCGCCTCGAAAGCTTCCACTGAAGAGCGCTCCAAGAGTATTGAAGACCGCCCAGCTGCTGAACCAGCTAAGAGAAGAGCTGCTGAGGCCTAGGGCTCGAACAGTGAAAGGGTTTCACCTCCACAACCAAAGGCCAAGCGGCCACGGCTGTCCGCCAAGGAAAAAGGGAAGGTCAAGGCTCAGTCAGCTCCTTCGCAGCCCAATATTGCTCCCTCAGTTTGGGAAGAAGAAAGTGATCCCACCAGGATCCTCTTCCCTAGGTATGTGGATTTTAGTGACCACGACATGCTTGAGTATTTTCCTGAACTACTGCCGTTATTTGAGTTCCAAGGATGGCGACTATTTCTGTCCAATTACAGGGTATACTACCCATTTTTAGTTCAGCAGTTCTATAAAAACTTGTTATTTGATGAGAACAAGAAAGTCCTTCTGGCTGAAGTAAAGGGGGTCTTCATAAAGCTTACAACAAAGCTTCTTCACAGAGCCTTACACATACCCCGGGATGGGGAAATAGAATCTGAGGTTCAGATTGACTTGTCTGTAGCTTACACCATCCTGATAGGAAAGCCTCGAAACTCTCAGGATGCAACCCAACTTCTTGTCAAATCCTTTGACACCAATCGGTTTCCCCCCTTACAACGTCTACTGCATCACATTTTCACTACCATGATTACCCCACAAGGGGGTGGCAAAAGTAGACTTACTGAGACCCAGAGGTTCCTGTTTTACTGCTTGTTCAACAATTACCACGTTTGTCTTCCAGAGATCATGCTCCAGATTATGGACAGTTGCACTTGCAACCGGCGTAGCCTGCCTTATGCCGCACAGCTAACTGCTATTTTTCAGAAGATTGGCATCCCTCTTGATAATGAAAAGTCCATACCTATCCCCAGGAGCAATGTCTACAGCAACTTCAAAAAGGAAGGTGACAAATTGGTAAGGAATCTGCCTAGACATTTACCTGACCCTCCAGTACAGCTAGCTCCACAGAACAGTCTACACAGGAACAACCTGCACAGGACCAGCCAGCTTCAGATGCACAGTTAGATCAGCATGAGGAAATGTTCCATGCAGGCATTCACTTTGAGCAGGCACATCAGCAGCAGCAGTCTGAAGATCCCATGGACCAGCCTGGGATGATGACAGCTTTTGGAATCCAACCTCTCCTGAACATGAACCCCAAATCTTCACTGAAGGGGATGCTCCTCCAGAATTCCATGCAGAGGCATCCACCTTAAGAGGTACAACTCATGGTGCCACTACCAGTCCCATGGATATTCACCCCACTCTTATCAAGTTTCTGACTGCACAGTTTGGGAGCATGAACTCCTCTTTTCGTCAACTAAGTCTGCAAGTGGACAGAATGGAAGCCAGACAGCTTCATTATGAGCAAGTCCAAAACAACAGATGGGAAAAATTTGTGCTTGACAAACAAAAGTCATATGAAAGATTGAAAAACTTCATGAACTCCATCATCAATGTGTGTAAAAGAGCTAGGACAATAATGAAGAGGCTCAGGCAAATTCACCTTGAAACCCAAGAAAAGACTGCTGAAATGGTCATGCATGCCTATGACATCCGAGAAGATCAAGGTAATCTCAACATTAAGTGTGCCAAACTGATGGACTCCTCCAATCAGCTAGCTGAACAAGTGGCTGCCGCAACTACATCCATTCGAGCACAAGTGACCACAGAGACAAATAGATCTATCGATGCCTTATCCAATCTGGAGAGAACAGTTCATGCTACTACTTCTCGACTACTGGATGCCTCCCAACGGCTGAAAGGGAAGATGTACTCTGACTGCAACAAGCTACTGGATGCCTCCTCCAAGCCTGCAGAAACTGTCCACACAGACACAGCTCGAGCAGTCAACAGCACCACCAAAGCAGAGGCCAAAATGGATGTAGTGTATAGAAAATTGGATATGGTCGGTACTAAAATCTTGGAACTCATTCGTCTGCATAAGGCTCAACTCCAACCAGCCCTGCAGGACGCATGTGATGAATGGTGCCCTCCTCCTCAAACAGAAGCCACCTCTTCTCGTTTATCACCATAAGGCTCCCAACAGAGGGCTGAGACAGAATACATCTGTGAAATGATTCATGGCTGGCTCAAGGACATCAATGAAAATGTCAAGACTTTACACAAGTTTGTCAGACAAAGGGATGAGCAGCTAACTCAGAGGGTTGACTCTCTAGCAATAGCAATCTCTCACCTACAACATGACTTCCAAGAGGCACAGATCCTTCACTTTGCCAGCTCCAGCTCCATGCCTCCACCACAGCAGCCTCCTCCTTCACCCCCTCCTTCCTGATGACAAAGGGGGAGAAGTACTGAAGTCCTTCTGAGAAGACAAGCATCATCTAGCATCTAGAATGTAGTTAGCCTTTTTTCATCTAGAGTTTAGCTTACAAGGTCGATGCACGCTTGTTCATTATCTCTTACTAAATCTGTGCACATTGTGCCTTAGTCATTCTAAAGTCTGTGCACTTTCATGCATGATGTCAATCCTAGTCGGTGCACATTGTCATTTGCATACACTAAGGTTGGTGCACTTTTTCACTACAGCATTTAAAGTCTGAGCATACATACTAGCTTGCACTATTAAGTCAGAGCACATTGATTATGACTCATGATCACATAGTGTTTGACAAAATGCCTTATTCAGGTCGATGCACTTCTGATTAGCAAAGTCAAAGCATATGACGAACTTGTGCCACCAAAGTCGGTGCACATGAAGAACCTCATGTTACCAAGGTCTGTGCACATATACCTTGCGCATGAAGGTCAAAACACATCCAAGAGATAAGGTCTGTGCAACTGAAGAAGTCTATGCATACAAGGTCAAAGCACATCCAAGAGATAAGGTCTGTGCAACTGAAGAAGTCTATGCATACAAGGTCGAAGCACATCTTCAAGAGCTGAAACATCTCCTAGCAGCTGAACAAGTTGAATGAGTAACATGAGGCAAGCATTTCAGCGAACACCTGGACAGCAGTAACTCAAAAAATGTGACCTCGAACTGATACAAGGCACATGATCCCAGATTGGCGCAAAATGGCTCATGGACCCAAGTGAGCACATGTTTGCGCACGAGAGCTGTCGCTCAATCATTAGGAGAATAATCTCTCTCCTACCACGTGGCCTAATGAGAGCTCACTAGGTATTTACTGTTGGTTTATGCCAGCGTCTCCTTGGATTTGGTGTGTACCACGTGAGGTATGGGACCCACGTGGGACCATCGGTGCTTGACAGCCCAACCCGCCGCATGGATTATGGGCTCCATGTGCGAAGCCCCTCATGCCCGCCCACAGCACGTTATAGACGTGGGGCTCTGCACTGCCAGAAGGAAATACGGTCTAACCTTCGCTACCAGCTCGAGCTTTTAGCACAACGGTAGGGGCTTGATCCTGTAAACTGGTATCAGAGCGAGGTCGCGGGTTCAAATCCCAGGTGCCGCTGGGGGGGAGATTGTTGGTTTATGCCAGCGTCTCCTTGGATTTGGTGTGTACCACGTGGGGTATGTGACCCACGTGGGACCATCGGTGCTTGGCAGCCCAACCCGCCGCATGGATTATGGGGTCCATGTGCGAAGCCCCTCATGCCCGCCCACAGCACGTTATAGACGTGGGGCTCTGTGCTGCCATAAGGAAATATGGTCTAACCTTCGCTACCAGCTCGAGCTTTTAGCGCAACGGTAGGAACTTGATCCTGTAAACTGGTATCAGAGCGAGGTCGCGGGTTAAAGTCCCAGGTGCCACTGGGGGGGAGATTGTTGGTTTATGCCAACGTCTCCTTGGATTTGGTGTGTACCATGTGGGGTATGGGACCCACATGGGACCATCGGTGCTTGGCAGCCCAACCCACCGTAAGGATTATGGGGTCCATGTGCGAAGCCCCTCATGCCCGCCCACAGCAAGTTATAGACGTGGGGCTCTGCGCTGCTAGATACGCACAACGGAAAGTGAGATAGAAGGGGGGGGATGAATAGATCACTCCCAAATTCAATAAACTTAGAAACAATTACTCAACCCTTCAAAATATAGTGAAGAAAAACTTTGGAGATAGGTAATAGAGACATCTAGACTATGGATTGAGATCGAGAAAGAAATTCACGATGAAGCAATATATCAAGTAGATGGAGAGCAAGCACAAAGTAGATAGGCAAACCCACAAGAGAGACAGAATTTTTTAGGTGGTTCGATTGCTACCCGCAATCTACGTCCACCCCTCACTCAGAAGAGTAAGGTTTCCTTGCAATGATCAATCGCACACAGCAGACTCAGTCTGCGACAACTGCTGCCAAACAGCTTGCCCTAAGGAACACCCTCCTCAACCTTTTAATCAACCAGAAGAAGCACTGGGGAACAAATCTCCCTTCCTTTGCACGCAGTAAAGGGAACCCTGTGAGATTGCTCCCAAGCAACTCACAAAACTAGAGGATCAAACCTCTCTTCCTCCAAGAACAATGGAGGGAAGCCGGAGAACTTCTCCCTTCCTCCGAGCAAGCTTGGAGGGTGACAAAATGGAATGGAAAATAAAGGAAACTCGAAAATAAAAGATCAATGGAAAACAATTATCTCTAAATCAAAACAATGTAGCTTCCGTAGAAGCAGATCTTCAGATTCACAGATAGCTCTCTCTCAGAATCTTCTCTCTACTCTTGATGGAATGGTTTGTCTCTGGTTTTCTCTCTTGATCCACAGCACTACTCTCACTCTTCTATCCTTTTTCACTATTCCATATACTACTTTACGAACCCTTTTCCTCAGTATATATATGTCTGTTCCAGAAACTTGGGCATGTGGATACCACGTTTCTCGCCTGAAAGGTTGGGGCACGTGTCGGAATGTTCTGGACCTCTATCTTCCTCGGATCACGTGCCATCCACTTGGTGAATGCACAGATAGACTGTCAGAAAAGGAATAAACATTTTGTAACACACTTACCACAAGTCGTACCGACGTAGCGAGTAAGTAAACATAAACTGCACTGAGTAGAAATTTCCAAGTCAACCAATGCACTGACTTACTACAAGGTGAACAAGAGGTTACACCGAGTTGAAGTGAGCAAAAACGTGAGATGCACTGACTTGTGAAAACACATGACATCATAAGCACTGACCATAGAGTCCAATCGTGCAACATATATGCACCGACAAGAATCCATAAAGCACAAAGATGCACTGACTTTATTTTTGCCAGAAAGGAAAGTTTGCACCGAGTCAGAAACAAGCACAGACTAAGACTAGCAAGAAAAGCACCGATGGGAAATGAAGCAGAAGATGCACCAATCTACTTTAGCTACCTACAAGATTTGCACTGAGTCTAATAGGCCTGAAACAAGAACTGCACCGACCTCATTGCTGTAGGGATTTGTATAGACTTGGTGTATATGGAGCAAAATGTGCACAGACAGCTACAGTGAGTTGTATAGACTTGGCTATGCACTAATCATGTTTTTTATCTTAAGCAAAGTATGCACCGAGTTGAGTTCCTATACCTACGTCTAACCAAAAGTTGCGCCGACTAGGTGCAGACCAAACCTTGCACCGAGTATGTTAATGCAATAAAAAGATGCACCGACTTCATGTTATTCAGAAAGAGAAAGAATGCACCGAGTCGGGATATGCAGTCCAAGCAAGAGCTGCACTGAGATGGCAGAGAGAAATGCACAAAACAAAGAGAGATGCAAGACATACTTGCACCGAGTTGGATTTGCACTGAGATACAAGAAATGAGCAGACTAAACAATGCATTCTAGTCAAGAATAGCACCGACCCAGCTATTGCACCAACCTCGAGAGGTGAGATGCAGAAACATGATATACATGGACCTTGGTGCACACGACCTAGTAAAAAGCACTGAGACAGAGTAAGAACGACAGAACCTGTGCATGAACAAGGACTTGCACCGAGGCAAGCACTTTATGCGAGAAATGCAGAACTTTGAGAAACTTACACCGAGCAAGCTTATGACGAGACAATGCATGTACTGACTTAATATGCATTAAGCAAAAAAGACGAATGACAAATAATGCATGGACCTAAATCATGCAACAAGCACAGACAACCTTCATGCTTAGAAACAAAGAAATGCATCGCGGCAAAATATGCACGGACTTTATGTGAGATGCACCGAGCTCTACTGAGACGAACACAAGTGTTAAACTTATTAAAAGAAACTTGCACCGAGGAAAGGATTTACCACGTCTAGAGTAAAGCATGCACTGATCTATTGAATGCATATGAACAGGAAAATGCACGGACCTTTATTTCAAGAATGCGATAAAAAATTCATTTATAGTGTGAGACATCATCAAAACTGTAGGGATGCAACATTTACCTCATCCTTTTACGGAGCCCCTGTTCTATAAAAGGGGTCTTCCTCCTCTGAAACGGTGTGGGCACAAGCTGAAGACTGAAAAAAGCCGCCAGAGCTCTTGGAGTGTAAAGTAGAGCGAAGAAAATAGCCACGAAGGAAAGAATAAAAGAGATAGCAGAAGAAGAAGAAAGTGTGAGCCAGAGACTCTGTGAGAAGAATTAGAGTGAGAGTGCTGAGAGAGAGAGAGAGAGCTCGAGAGAGAAGTGATAGTGAAGCGGCTGAAGCATATTGAAGATCTGCTATCTGTTGGTTTCTGGATCAGATCCAGACCAACTTGCTCTGGCGAGAGCTACATTCGTTTCCGTTTTCTGTTAGTTCTATTTTTCTTTTATAGTTTTTCTGATTTCCCCTTTGTTCTTTCGATTCTCTGGTTTGAGGTCGGGTTCCTCCTGAGGATTCAGGAGAAGGGAGATTTATCTCCGGTTCCCCTCTGAGGATTTAGAGGAAGGGAGACTGGTGTCTCTAGGTGTGAGTGACTGGGTGTCACTCATAGTTTCCCCTCTGGTTAGAGGAAGGAGACTGGTGTCTCCGGTTGCTAGTGACGGGGTGTCACTAGTGGTTCCCCTCCGGTTTAGAGGAAGAGAGGAGAGTGTTCCTCTGGGTCAAGCTGTAAGGCAGCGGTTGTTTGCAGACTGAGTCTGCTTCTTACGTTTTGCAACGGAAGCCTCACTCCGATTTGGAGTGAGGGGTGGACGTAGGCGGGCTGGTGTCCGACCGAACCACCTAAAAAATCCTGCGAGTCGTGTGATTGCTTTGGTGTATTAGCTCCCTATCTTCTACCCCCCAATCGTAGGTTGGCTTCTGAAATGGATTGATTGAACTCGTTGTCTCTGATTAGGTTTGTGTTTCACGATAGATGTTTGCTTAGGCAAATTTCATTTTCATTCAGTTGGCCTTCATCTAGCTGAAGCTCCTCTGTTTGTTGTAAGTTTTGTTCCAATACTGCAGCCTAGTATTGTCCGCAGATTAGTAGAATTTTCACCTACGTAGATTGGCTAAGCGTTTAAGTGTGAACCGCAATAGTGCATCTGTTTAGCTTGGGCCATCCCATTTTATTTCCGCACGTATTGGACACGTGAGTGTCAATCGAAGTAAAATATTTTTAAGGGGATTCATTCGCCCCCCCTCTGAATCCGTGCCTTGCACCCCAACATAAATCTCCGAATCTGGGTGTTTATCTCGGATCTATCTCCAGAAGTTTCCTGCTCCTATTTAAAGCACCCAAGTTCGTAGTGGCGACGGGGGGCTCTTCTTCAACTCGGGGCGAAGCCGTGCTGCATCTCTGACTGAACTCTTCGACCCGATCTTGAAGAGGGAAGTATAATCTACGTTTTCCACGCTCAAGGGCTGTCTATCTCTCTTTATTTTCTTAGTTCTAGTCCCTCCAATTCTCAAAATCATCACAAAACACTGTTTTTCTGCTACACATGCACTTTTCTCCATATTGCATGCACGTTCCCGCAGTTGTGCTGCGTGATTTTCTCATATCTTTTCTTCATTCTCATCACAACACACACACACACACACCTATCTTTTGCTCCCTTCCACAGGGGTTAAAAACCTCCCCCCGGCGTGTTCTCCCTCAATCTTTACCCTTATTTTGTCACTACGGGATTGATGCCACACTTCATGGATCTAATAGGTTTTTCTCTTGTGTGTTGTCTTTGTTTTGCAGGAGAGCATGAATAGAACGTGAGGCCCTCTTCCTCTAGCCAGCTGGAAGGAGAGGAGGTTGAATCTATGATGTTCCCCGCGCCCGTTCCTTAAGTGCGATCAAGTCTTCATCTTTCCAAGGTACACGGCACCGTTGCACTCCTTTATCTCTTTTCTTCATCCATTGGCGTTGTTAATCCTTGGTGGCGATCACGATACGTTTTCCTATTTATTCATCGCCCTTTGTTCATTATCTTCCATGCTTGTTCATGCTCATATGATACATGCATAGTTAGGGGGCGGGGTAGATAGTTTATCAACAAACACGTCCAAAGATGGCGAGGCGTTAAAAAGGAAGAGCCCATGTGGTTGACGCGTTCATACTAAAACATTAATTTTTTTGAGAATGAGCATAAGGTGGCGGTCTATCGTGCGACCGCAACCTTAGGTGGCGGTCACTGGATCGACCACGACCTGAAACTGAGTCCCGCCTTTCGGTGAACCCCGACCCGCCTTGATTAAAACAACTAATTCGATCAGTATAGTGAATACAAATTGGGCAAACTAGTACCAATAGAAAGTGTTGTGTCCCCTGGTTTTGATGATAACAAATCATAAATCATTAGTAGATATTTGAGGAATATCTAACATATTTTGGTTTAATGAATAGACTAAACAAGTGCATGAGAATTTCTCTAAGTGATGTCTCGACACAACTAGAAGAGATCGTGCTGATATTCGAATTGTTGAGCTCCAGCAGAAAAGAATGTGTCGACACATCTAACCAATGTCTCGACACCTCCAGAAGAAATCAAGCTGAAGTCGTTGTCTGTCTGGCCTATGGATTAATTGATGTCTCGACACACTAAGTGAAAAGTGTCGACACACCTCAAGCCTCACGTCTCTATGGCGGACGTGTCTCGACACCTTCGCGCGATGACTCGGATCCTGGCGCGCAATGACTCGACACCTTCATGTGGCAACTTTGCACATGACGCACATGTCTCGACACCGATTGACAATGTCTCGACACAGTCATGGTGTTATCTCAGAACCAAGCACATATGTCCCGACACACTGTGTGTAAAGTGTCGACACATAAGTGTTCGACCAGAACGATTTTGAAATCGGCAGAAGCTGTCTTCAAGTTATTCAATGGGATGTCTCGACACACTGTGTAGAAAGTGTCCACACATTCGTGTTCGACCAGAACGGGTCAGAATCCGATAGAAGCCGTTTTCAAGATCCAGAACTTGCCCTAGAGGATCCGTTCAGTCTGGAAAAAGCCGTCAAAGAGGCTACTCTGTCAGAGGATGATGGTCTGGCAGAGAAATCCCCTGAAAAGATTGTACCTTGGCTGATATGGTCTCCTACCTACCAACATATCTGCAGACTTGACAGAAAAAGAGTCAACTTGGCAAATAGAAGCAAATCAAATTATGTGGATGCGACATTCTGGGTTTAGCTTGAAAAGTGGACAACGTTGGTGTCGCTGAAGGACACCAATATATCAGGGGCATGAGCTCCAGTTCGAAGAAGGCAAGCAAGCATAGAAAAGAAAAGCAAGAAGCTTGCTGACGAAGTTATCTTCTTCCTTGTGATGCTGCTGGCGTGAGTGCAACAAAAATAAGACGATCCTCTTCCTCACGATGAGAGATCTCCTTGCAAGCAGGAAGGCTTCGTGAAGATCCGTCCAAATCCCTTGAAAGCTAAAAGTTAGATCATACTTCTCTCGCAAGGGTTGTGATGAAGAACTAGGAAGAACAAGAAGAGAGCCAAGGAGCCCTCGAGTTCTTTCCTAGACAGGAGACTTCTTTCTCATAGTGCTTCATTACGATACTCTGTCGGGATGTTTCATTTTCAGTTTACTTTTCTTCAAAACACACTCTATATCATTTGTTCCTTACATGCGAGTAGGAAGACAGACAGTATGGTCACCGGTCTATGTGTTTTGGGGTGTGATCCCTCAAGCTGTTTGGCAGCAGAGTGTTTTGGGTTGTGACCCCTCAAGCTATATGGCAGCGGAGTTGTGAGAGTGTATCTCTCTGATAGAAGCTGTGAATCAGCGGCTGTGCTTTTGCACTAGTGAAGCCTCACCGTGTTGTGTGAGGGGTGGACGTAGGTCTCTAGATTAAGACCAAACCACCTTAAAGATTGTGTCTTGTGGTTTGCTTTCCTTTATGTTCTAGCGGTAGAAGCTTGGTAGGACCGTTCATGGATATCATTTGTGTGTCCAGCCTCTTAGCTATTAACTAATTTCTATATCATTATCAGCTGTGTTAGATCTTGTTTTATTTCCACAAAGAAGGGCAAAAAGGGGTTGACCTATTCACCCCTCCCCTCTAGATCTGCCTATCACCACTCAACAGAAAGATCACTTGAAGACGCACAAGATGACATGAATTATTAAAGGTTTAGCCTAATAGAAACCTACCTTTGATGATGTAAAATGAAGACAAGGAACTTCGCCAGAACCCTAACACGAACTACTTTTGCTCGCCTAAATCCCCTTCGATCCTGCACGCCTCTGGCCGATCATGCAAATGAAGGTTCCTAGAGGGCGTGGCCACCTATTTATAGAGTTTATAGAGGCTCTAGGGTTTCGAATAGATCCTAAAGAGTCCAGGGAGAGAAAACGGTAAGATTTTCATGGGTTGACCAAATCCACCGCCGCCTCTTCGAATTGAGGTTCCTAGGGTTATGGTTTTCGAGGGGAAACAATCCTCCTACGTGGGCCAAGGAATTTGGGTCCAATTAGAGCCCATTAGAGCTCGAATTAGGGTTTAATTTGATCCAATTTTGGTTGGGTCATTCTAGCTCCGAGTTAGCTCTAATCTCCCGTTTTGGGCTTAATCCAATTTTATTTTGGGCTTCATCCTTTAGACAATTATACTGAAAATATCATTTTCTATGGGGTTCATATTTTCCCATAGTTTTTATTAATATTTTCAAATTTTTGACTTGGGAGGGTAATTAAATAATATTATTTTATTTATTTTAAAATTCGGGTTGTTACACCCTCCCCCACTTTAAGGAATTTGGTCCTCCAAATTCACACGATTTCCTTTCAAAGTAATGGTGGGGAAAACAAGTCACCAATTCTAAACACACCTTCTCATACCAGATCAATTCTAATTCATGCTAATATATAAAATCACCATGTCTAAGCGTGAAAATGTAAAGTCAGGTAGGTTTAGAGGTACCTTCCAATGCTTGAAGCCTGCCTTGCCGCTTGGGTTCACCTGGTTGCTCATCTCGCGGCGCTTGCTCCTTCATCAGGGGACAACAGACAATTCTATGTTCTCCACTCCCACAACGGATGCACTTCCCTTGCTTCCTCTAACAATCCTCCGATCGATGCCCACCTTTGTCATAATGCTCACACTTTTCCTTAACATGGACGATCGATTGGTCTCCCTTATTACCCTTCTTGTCTTTATGAGAGCCATTGCCTCCGTTCGGCCTCTTCTTCCCATTGGTAGGCACACTATCTTCGGAACCATTTGCTCCTCCCTTCTTGGCAAGCCTTCTAGCAATCCCCTCTGTCATATCCATAGCGTCTTCTAATAATTGGGCCTTCTTCACCATCTCGGCATACACTTGGATTTCTAACGGTGCTAACTACGGCATATACTCGACCCTCAAACCATTCAAAAATCTCTTGGCTTTCATATTCTCCGTATAGACCAAATGGGGTGCATAGCGAGCTAATCTAGAAAATTGAGCTTCGTAATCTGCTACAGACAGGTTCCTTTGCTTCAAGGATGCGAATTCGACATCCTTCTTCTGTCGAACTCTCTTTGAAAAGTACTTCTCATTGAAAAGCTCCAAGAACTTATCCCATGTAACTTGATTATTGGGCAATGTTGCTTCCACGGACTCCCACCATGCCCACACGTCTGTCTCTAATTGATAAGTGGCTAACAAGACCTTCTCCTGGTCGGTACATTGCATGACTTTAAAAGTCCTATCCATCTCTCTAACCCAGTTCTCAGCCTGATCAGGATCGGTAGACCCACTAAACCTAGGGGGATTCATACCCTGAAAGCTTCGATGCAAATCTCCTGCACCCTGACGAAACCCACCCTGAGCGACTTGCAAAGCCTAGGTCAACCCTTGGACCGTACGCTGCATTTCTCGCCTTTGAGCACGCTCCGTAGCCATCTTAACCTATAACACAAATTTATAAGGATTAATAGCGTACAATCTTTTATCTTTATTAAGATTATCGCATTTTTATCAATTTACCCCATGGTTCTACCCAATCTCACCGGGTGCCTACAAGGTAGCAGACAATCGACACTTAACACATAACCTTAGACTCAAGACTTAGGGTTTAAGAAAACCTAGGCTGTGATACCACTTCTGTCACGCCCCGAATCGATAGCAGCGGAAGACATGCTCGGAACATGGCAGCGATCCATTCATGATAGCAAAACAAACCAATAGAGACACAAGGAGACCAAGAAGGCATAAAGATATAACTTTATTGATATTTAAAAGTCATTATTACAAATGTATCGACTCAACTTACATAATAAAAGGAGGGAAAGAAAGGCTCAATTATAGGACTAGACTCAAGATAAGTAAAAGACACGACTTCAAGCTCTCAGATCTTTTTCACTCTCACCCCTCCCCATCTGTTGGAGTAACTTCATTATTGCCTAAAAAATGTTAAAAGAACTGAGTGAGCAAAGCGCTCAGTAGGAATTACACTCTATCATCAGGCAGAATATAAGTGATTAGCCAATTAACATGATGCAAAATAGAAAACTCAATCACTATCAAGAGAGTAGCGAAGTCAAATGGATGCCCAAGTAAGTAAGGTAGACAAGTGTCATATACAAGAACAAGATGAAGAATGAATAGCCAAGAATAAGCACAAGTGATTACCAGTACTAGAATTCATATCCACAATTCCCCCTTCCAGGCCTCAATATCCAAACATGTCAAGTCACGCATATACGAACAATGCCAAAGATGTAAATTTGTCTAGAACTAATCTTGCATATAGTTGGTGTAATGCCACGCCAGATCATTCATAATATCGATACATGTTTGGACTTTGCCTCACCCCTAGGACCAGATCCGGGCCCTTATTAATATTGCCTAGCATTGATTGTAAAAGTGGACCCAAAGTCCCATATCAAAATTTTCAGACAACTTACTAATGGCATCATAATTCCAATAATAGCTCATGGATTCAAACACTAGGAGAGAAGCATTCCATTTGGAAGGATTTCAAGTTCTAGGGGAATAAGACATAGAGAGATGACCTAGGAACCAAGAATTTGAAAGAAATTCTAGTAGCAAGTACCAGAATATATCATCAAGGAATCGTGAACACAGCAGGCTGGTAGCTAGAAAAGGGTAAAATATAAACAACTCATAATGCCACACAAGAACCACGAATTCTGAGAAACTAGGTGCAGTAGCGGTCTAGAGGGGACCGCTATAACATAGTAGCGGTCCAGGCATGACCGCTATCAGAAGGTGGCTGTAGTACCCCGATTTGTTAAAGAATAAAAATTTCGAGAAATTAATAAGAAATTCCTTAAGAAATAGGATAAGTAAAATTTCAAATATTTTGTAAAAATCTGTAAAAATTAGAATCTTGTAGAGGATGAAACCTTAAGAAAAATTATCTTCTACGACCAGCCCAAATAAAATTCGTAAATAAGCCTAATTAGTAGATTAATGCCCAAAACCACACTTAGCCTAATCAGACCTTAAAACGCGAAATTCGAGCCCAATACAAAACCAATTAAGCTAAAACTGGATGCAAATGAAAGGCTAGGACTAGAGGATCATTTCCCCTCTGGTTAATCTCCAAAACCCTAACTCTAGGAGGTGTATTTGGGGGCGAATGGCGGATTGACTTGGTCTCACACGAATCTTGCACGTCTGCGGTGCAAGGACTCTATCTTTGCGATTAGGACTCCCCAGACGCAATTGAACCTATATAATCGAACCTAAGCCACCCTAGAATCGTTTAGTTACTGTGGCGACTGGAGAGAGCTCGATCGAGGGAGGATTTCGACGATCATCGACGATGTGTACCTAGCGCGATCGGCTTCCCTCTTCTTCCTTCACCCTTCGATTAAGGTAGGTGATAGCAAGCCAAACCTTAACTATTATATATCAATAGAAGCGTTGTCTGTCTCTTTCCATTGATCTAGAAAACCCTAAATTTCATCTAGTATCCTACTAGGATTTCGAGTTTTAGTGGAAGCATGCTAGAACTAGGGTTAACTATGTTCCATCTCGATTTACGTAGGGATTTCAGGCTAAAACTTTTCATGCTCATTCTATTGACTATAAAAGCCCTAATTTTCATGTTTTATATTGTTCGTATTTAGTTATTTTTGCTAACTCTAGCCAACCCCGCCGGAGACGGGCAAGGTGAAGGGGCGGTGGACTGACCTGACTTGCGCGGCCTCTCGACAGACCGCCCATACTCGATAGGCGGCATGTTCTTGACCGTCCATGCGTTTTGTCTTCGGATTGTTTTATAAAATGTGCGGTGGAACCCTTCCGCCTTTTTCTCTAAGCGACCAGTCCCAGACCGTGCACTGTTCCCAGTGGCACATTACAGACCGCTAATCACTAGCAGGCCTTCAGACCTGAAAGGGGGTGAACGGCCTATCGTGCGACTGCTGGGGCTCGTGAGCGGCTCTGAACGAACCGCCCAACTATACATAACTATTTTGGTATGACTTATCTTAGTAGATTAGTGGTTAATTGGTAAGTTAGCAACCCACATGATAACTGGAATTTATTGAAGTGAACAAAGTACGAATTTTTGCCAGTCTGTCTTCACTTGATTTTGATTCTTCATGGCCTTAGCTTATTTCCATATGTTAACTTCAAACATGATTTCTTAAATGCTATTAGGATTGTTTGACAGTCGTTCTACTCCGGTAGGATTGACTGACCGCCATACTGGTTTCCGATGATTTGATAGCCTCAACTCCTTGTAATGGTTGGGACTCTCCGCCGGATATTCCTTCCGTCGGACTAGGAGCTTCATTACGGGACCTCCGTAAGCCCCCGCGAGCCTGGGATTCCCACTAGGACGCCGGGCAGGTTGTACCACCAAAGCCTGAACTTGTGTACGTGATCGAATCGCTTGAATTACTGTGCTGTGAGTCACGGCTCATTGTGAACTGATTGAGTTTTGAACGGTTAGAATCGAACCGTTTAACTCAATAGACGGCCCATTATGAATCGTGCATTTCCTGGCCGAGTGCCACTTACGTTGGTCGATTAACCTTGTTCTATCTTCGACCAAATTATGTTTGGATCGACCCAGTAAGCCCTAGGCTGACCAGTAGAGAGTAGGCTGGACCCTGGTTCAGTTCTGCCCCACTTATGGCAGCCCAGAGCCATTTGGGTAGGTTTCTAGTTCATTAAGTTAGGCCCAGTTTGAGCGGTCTGACTATAAGTGTCCATATACTAGAATGAATCTTATTGGACCGTTCATCCATTGAGCGGCCCTATAAGGACCGTTTACCTTGTTCTTGGGCTTCCAGTTCTTCTGGTCACATGCGGCCCAATTCTGACCGTTCTATCTAGAGCGTCCTAGGATGGACCATTTATCCTTGACTTCGGTGAGGCTGATCCTCAGCCCAATTCTGTCCTAAACGGTCCAGTGTAGACCGTGCATAGTTTGAGTGGCCCATTGTAGACCACGTATCATCCAGAAGTGAATTTTTCGTGGTTATATGTGTGTGAATCCAAGGACCGATTGGGTCATGATAATTTGAACTTTCTGGTCAGGTATCTCTTCGACTTACTGTTGGAATTCTCCGAGGTAAGTTTTATATCTTGTCAGATTGGCCATTTACCTTGATTAATGTCTAGACATAACTTGGATCTTGGATCCATTAAATCAATGCCAATGCATCATAAGGGCCCGGTCTGATCCTGGGAGGAGTGCCCAAAAAGTACTTGTGCCCTGGGGAGTTTGAATGACATGGTGAGGTATTACACCAAGTGCATGACTAGCGTGATGTCTACGATAATAATCTATTACTTGAATCTTTTCTTGACTTGGTTAGTTCATGCTTGTTGGCCAATTTCCAGTTATATCATGATCTTGCCTTCTCTTTATATTGTTGTTTCGTCATATCATCATTTCGTTTCGTTACTTATTTTCTCGCATATAATTGCAATTAATTAGTTAATCACTTAAACTTACCTATTATTACCTACTGAGTGTTCGCTCACCTAGTTATTCCCCCTTTTCAGGTAGCTCAGGTGAGGATTCGCAGACTGAAGGGGACGGACAAGAGTGATGGCCATGGAGCGAACCTGTTAGAAGCGTGTGGAGCCAGTCATAGTTGTTTGTGTCTACTTATGTTTTAGAGTGTGTGGTGGGAGAATTGTAATTCGAAGTCAGCAATTGTAATAGTGTCAAGTGGATGTTAAATTGAAAGTTTGTTTCAGTGGGTTTAATGTGATTGGAATATGGATTATCTAAATGATTATTTAGCGAATGAAGTTATTTTTCTGTTCATGGTGTTTTTGTTGACCCTTAGCGTCAGCATATCATGTCTGTAAATCAACATATTATTATTAATTATTTCTACTGCCAGTGTCGATATTCTGCATTGGGGCATGACAGTAGCGGTGTTTGTGTTGGACTTGCTTGATCAAATGCAACAATTGATATTGAATGGTAAACACAAACACCGCCACTGTCAAGTTTTGAATCTAACTGAAAAATTCTCTTATTTCAAAAAGGCAAAACTTCTGAACTGTGGACTTGCTTGATCAAATGCAACAATTGATATTGAATGTTAACCATGGCTCAGTTTGAAGCTCATTGACCATGTGTGATTACTTTGCTAAATTGATAAGTTATTTTAAACACTTGTCTTGCTCTTTTGCCAAAGTCTGTGTGAAATCTGTTGGACACTTGATTATTTGCTTATTCACACATGCAGGGGATATCATGTTCAAACTGAAGCTTATGTCTTATGCAAGGTTGCTTTTGAATGATCATGGTTAAATGTTTGGGTTCCAAGAAAAATAGTTCATCATGAAAAGATCTGAAATAAAATGCTCATGGTTCTGTACTAAATTCATTGAAAACTCATCTCATGCATTCTCTTACTTCATGCTTTTCTTAATTGTTCAAGTCCTTACAAAAACTGAAAACATATATAAAAAGAATGCAATGGCATTTTTGCATATCATTCATAGATCCTTGCATGTCATTGTGAATACGAGTCTCATGCATACCTTGATTCATGAATGCTTGCATGAATGTTTCCATGAATCCTTGCATGCGTGTATGTATTTACTTTATGAAACACCTTCTTGGAAAATTCTAAGACCTCACCTCCTTGCTAAATAACAATGCAATGATTTTATGCATATGTGATTCATGTCATATATTAAGGGGGAGGATTTATTTCCGACCGTGCATACATTTAGGGGGAGTCATTGCTGTGTCTTGTCGAATTCATTTTATACATGCAAAATAAAAAATTACCCCCACACTCTTGCACATAATGAATTTAATGACTTTACTTGATAAAGATTTAAGAAATTCCTTCCTACACTTTAAAGGGAAGTTGAATCTCTACATGGATATTAAAGAGTAATCGTGAGGAAAAAGTTGTCTACCCCACATGGATCCGAGTAATCAGGAATCCCCCCTGAAAAAAAGGAGGAAACTCGTGTCGAAAGGAGAAATAAATCTATATGTGTGACGAATCCAAGTAGCCGGGAATCCCCATTGCGACACATGAGGAAACTCGCGCCGAAAGGTGAAGTCCATTAAAAGAAACAAAATAGGGGTTGTGCGAAGCTACCGATAGCGAGAATCTAAAGTGAAAATGTAGAGAGAAGATTACCTTCTAGTGTTCTTTAAAAAATCTGAAAATCATATGTTTTGAAGCTCATTAGTCATTGCCTCACATTTCACATGGGTATCTTTATGATGTATGTATTTTATGAATTCACCTACATTTATGGTTTATGTAGTACCTCTAGTTGTGTATGCACAAATCTCTTAGTTATGCTTCATGTCTTACATTCTTGAATTTGAATCACATGCTCTTTTCTTAACCCGTGCCTCATCTTGGGGGAGTTACTATATGTAATATTTATGTGCATGATGATTATGCTTGTGTGCTTGCATGTTCATGCATTCCCCTTTGATCTAATTATGAGCATAAACCTTGCATTTGAAGGATGTAAGTCATATTATGCATAGCTTCATATCTTGCATGATTAGCATTCACATAGTGCATATTCATTACATTTGAAAGATGAAGCTCATCATGTGCATATTTGAATATTTGGCATTCTCAACATGCATATAGTTCATACATGATATCATCTTGAACAATTCATACTTTCCAACAATTGGTATAGTTCATTTTGAAATGCATCATTTTGAACACATCATGTTGCATAGTGCTTAAAAGAGTTCTTCCAACTTTTGGTATCATATCTTTGGGGCCAACTCTTCAAGAATTGAAATTGTAAATCTTTGGGCCTTTAATTTGAACAACATTTGGTATCATATTTTTGGGCCTTTGATTAGCATCACTTGGTATTTACATTGAACACGTTCATATCATGTCACATAACCCCATGTCTTTTTGTAGATGACAAAAAGGGGGAGAATGTTTGTGTGTTGATGTTATTTTGGGGAGAATTGGAGAATTGGTGTATGTGCTCAATGTTTATCTTAATGCCTTAAGTCTGATCTCTCATAAAGATGTTTGTAAATCTGTATTATCACACACATTGTTTTGTCATCATCAAAAGGGGGAGATTGTTGCATCCCCTAGTTGGTGTTTGGTTTCAATGATATCAAAATGATTGTGTTTGTGTGTGTATGTGTTTCATTGAGCAACATGTGTATATCTTGATTGATGAGTTGAAAGATGGCTTCAAAGTTCATTCTTGAAAGTCATATGAATCTTTGGTGTTTAGAGAACTAATGCTATATTTATCTTGGTTTGCAGGATCAAATCCATGGCTCACGTTTTGGAACTCAAAGGAGTGCATCAATGAAGTTCTTCTTCAAAAAGGGAGTTACCTTTCTCATTGCATTGCATTTCATCTTATATGATTCATATATTTCATCAAATAAGGTTTCAAGTCTTGATTGTGGTATTTCCTTGCATTTTCCTCACAAGGCTTTTGGGATAGAAATATACTTAGCCTATTTACTTGAATCTTGATGAATGTGATTTTATATCAATGTTTCATGTGAGATAATGCTTCATGAATGTTAGTTTTTAATCAACAATAATGCCATTTGAATGAATGTGGTTCCATGATATTATGCATGCTTTGCATTTGGCATAATTGTTAACACTTATGTAATGAAGCATTTTGATGTTGAAGATTTGGTTGCCTTGTGATTGAATGGTTGAGCTCCCATGTCATTATATTTGGTTGATTGAGAGATTCATGTTCATCATAACAAAACCTTGTCATTTGGTGGAATGTATTTTTGTTGATTGATTTGAGAAGCCAAATACTTGGTTGAGTTAGTTCAATGATGTATTTTTATGTGAACTAGTTCAAAGAGTTAATGCTTGGTTCATGAGTTTTGATTATCATCTAACCTCTTGGTTTATCATATTTTTACAGGTTCAAGGATGGTTTTTAAACCCTCTCATGTCAAGTGGATGATGGTAACATCTAACCATTTTTTATGCTAAGTTCCGGGTTATTTTCATGAACATCTTTCATGAGGTTGCATCGCATTGGAAGTGTTTTATGCATCTTTGAAATGAGGTTTGTGGGTTTTTTTAAATGTGCTTAATCTATTCTCATAAATCTTGTTGAAATGTGGTTTAAATGGTCTTAACACTTTGTTGAATGCATGGTAATTAGTTCTTGATTTTTGGAAATTTTTTTGATAGCTTAAACGGGCTAAAAATGGACTTTTCCGTCATTTTCCTGCATGGGTCGACCCCTGGGGTCGACCCACAGCAAGGGTCGACCCCAAGGGTCGACCCCTGGGTGTTGCCATGTTCTTTTCGGCCCGGTTGCCCTTTGGTTGCACGAGGGTCGACCCCAAGGGTCGATCCTTTCCGGTCGGGGTTTACGAACTCGTCCGGAACGCACTCTAAACCCTTCCAAACTTTACCATACTACCCCCCAAAGGTTACTAAGCATATGGAGGTGTCTTTAAGACATTGTGGGAGGGTTTAATGTGTCTTTTGGGCTCTCTACCTTGCATATAAATATGACCTACGAATTTGAGAAAATAAGCCCTAATGTGTTCACGTTCTTTCTTGTAGGAGAAGAAAAAGGGGGAAACAAGGGAGGAGCTCTTGCAAGGTGGTTTTGATCTACTTGAAGTGATTTTTGGAGCTCGTGGAAGAAGAGAAAGAGGAGCGGCTCGAGGAGAGGAACAAGAGGAAGCCAAAATCGCCATCATCCGACAACGAACCAAGAGGAACCAGAAGAATCGAAGAAGGGGGAGCTCTCTACATGCTATATCTTATTCATTTCAGTCTTTAGACTTTGTTTGGGATTCATTGTATCTATTTGTCTAGGCTTCATACATTTCTGAAGGAATATTGTGTGTGGGTGTTCGGAGAAAGGGTTCTTCGAGTGTTTGTGTTGACACATGTGTGTCGCTTTGTGCGGAGCATATTCGCGTGTGTACTTGGGCATATTTTGGTGTGTTCCTTGTGTGTGGTTGGGGTGTGTTCCTTGTGTGTGGTTGGGAGTTTACTCCCATGTGGTTGCGTAGGCGTCACCCTACGTGTGTGTGTTGGAGTTTGACTCCCTGTATGTGTGGGGATTTATCCCCGTGTGTGTTTAGAGCATCGTCTCCGTTTGGGGATTTATCCCCGAGTGATGTCTCACCGGGTTTGGTGAGGGGTGGATGTAGGGAGCCCGTCGTGGTCCCGAACCACCTTAAAATTCCCTTTGTCTTGTGGTTTACTTTGTGGGATTGTGTGGTTTGCTTGTTTCATCTGTTCATGTGATCGTGTGAGATCGGCGAGATTGAGAGAATTTAATTATCTTGTTTAGTTAAATCTTTAATCTAATTAATATTGTTAATTCTGCTTAGTTAAGTTTTAAATTTACCATCGATCGTGGGGGACAATTCAACCCCCCCTTCTTGTCTACTCGCCTACCCGGGGACCAACAAACTTAACTTAATTTGTAAATATTTGATTTGAGCGTCGAGGCCAATCCTGAAATCCGATTTAAATTCCGTCAGCTCCCACGAGTCACCCACATATCTCTAGTCATGTTGGAATAATCGGCACATCGATCAAACTGGTATTTCAAATATTGGACCCCGGAACCCGACTTCTTTGGTTTTCTACTTAACTTAATTTCCAAATGGGAGATTTGAGTGTCTAGCCCAAACCAAAGATCCGATTTGGATTCCGTCAGCTCCCACGGGTCACTCACACATTTCCGATCATGTTGGAATAATCGGTACATCCATCGGACATGTATTTCAAATATTGGGCCCCTGAACCCATCTTCTTTGATTTTCTACTTAACTTAATTTGTACATGGCATATTTGTGCACCAACCCAAATCGGGAATTCGATTTGGATTCCGTTAACTCCCATGGGGCACTCCCACATTTTTGGTCTTGTTGGAACAATCGACACATCGATCAGACTGGTATTTTAGATATTAGACCCCCGAACCTGACTTCTTTGGTTTTCAACTTAACTTAATTTATAAATATTTGATTTGAGCGCCGAGGCCAATCTAGGAATCCGATTTGAATTCCGTCAGGTCCCACAGGTCACTCACATCTCCAGTCATGTTGGAACAATTGACACATCGATTGGACTGGTATTTCAGAAATTAGGCCCCGAACCTGATTTCTTTGGGTTTCAACTTAACTTAATTTTTAAATGTTTGATTTAAGCGCCGAGCATAATCCAAGAATCCAATTTGAATTATGTTAGTTCCTATAGGCCACTCACACATCTCTGATCGTGTTAGAACAATTGGCACGTCAATCAGACAGGTATTTCAGATATTGGCCCCTGAACTCGATTTCTTTGGTTTTCTACTTAATTTCTAAATGGGAGACTTGAGTGCCCAGCCCAAACCGAGAATCTGATTAGGATTCCGTCAACTCCCACGGGTCACTCACATATTTCCGATCGTGTTAGAATAATCGACACGTCGGTTGGACTAATATTTCAGATATGGGGCCACCGAACCCAACTTATTTGGTTTTCAACTTAACTCAACCCGGCTTCTTTAATTAGAGTGCCGAGGCCGAACCAAAAATCCAATTTAAATTCCATCAGCTTCCACGGGTCACTTACACATTTTTGGTTGTGTTGAAATAATCGACACGTCGGTCAGATAGGTATTTCAGATATTGGCCTCCCGAACCCAACTTCTTTGGTTTTTCAACTTAACTTAATTTCTAAATGCGCTACACATGCGAGTAATTGAGAATTCTATACTTTTAAATTATGAATAGGAGTATTAAAATTGTAAGAAATGTTGTACTTACATGAGAAGGATGTGCTGAGGTCCACCATGAAAGAAGGTGAGGAGACACCTGAAACTCCTTGAAGTATGAGGACATCACTCTCGTCATAGTGGGCTGTAGTGTCTCCGAGATCTACATCTATAGTGGCTGTGGCAACTGCGTCTGCACCGTCTCTGAGATCTGCATCAGCAGCGACTACGCTAGCCACACCTGCACCGTCCCCAAGATATCTGTCTATAGTCTTCAAGAGAGGCGTGTCTCCAGTTGCTCCACCATGCGTTCGAGTTGGACCTCAGAGTCGGTATAGGTAGTGGCACCGAGCAAGCTACTGGTCGAGACTGAGGACGAAACCTGGGAAGATGGTACCACTTGGCTGGTATCCCAGCTCTATCCAAAGCCATACACCCAACCTTTCTTCGGTGGGCCGGTTGCCTCTATCCACCCCTCGTGGTCTATCTCTGGCTACTGCTCGAGGTCTTGCCTGTACTTCTCTCTCATATGGCTCGCGTATGCCTCCTGCAAATTAAAAAAAATATCGTAAATCTCGTATTAATCAAGCATGTTTGAAATGAAATAAATATGAATTGTAAATAAACTTACCAACACCTCCTTGGATCTCGTAGAGACATTGATCTGTCCCCTTCTTGTCATGTGTTCTGTTGAACACCTCTCGGTACATAGCTACACGACCGAGATCCGCTTCCTATTTTATAAATTACATAAAAGAATTGTTTTAGAAATTAATGAAAATGTAAAGTAAAAAAATCAAAAATATTACTCACCAATCTCCTTTTTTGGGTCATGAAGCTGACGGACCCACTTGTATGTACATTCGCTTCTAGTGCTTTTGCACGATTTTCTCTCCCAGCTTGTGACCTCCGTTTCCACTCATCAGTGTTCTCTTTGTCACACAAACTATTCCCAATCTCCCCCCTTATCTAAGGGAGGCAATGCTCCTTCAAGAGTGTCGGGTCATTTGCCCCCCTACTACTTTTTTCACCAACGCCTGGGCTTTATTGAACGTATCGCTCATCTATTTTTTTGCAACATGCTCCCAAGTATGCTGAGCTACAGCCTCGTCTGAGGGATGGCTAAAGCCATACTTCTCCTGCCAAAAAAAATTAAACTTACATCATTAGACTAAAATGAAAGGTTGAGAAAGAAGTAATTTTAAATTTTAAATTGCATACCATGAACCGGTTGAATATTGCGTCCCGGATGTCGATCGGCATGTCCTTCCATTGGAGGACCCCCAAAGGAACAATTCATCTGAGTAGCTCAGAAATAAACCGGGCCACACTGTCCGAATTAGGACCAAATGTTTTTCTATATTTACAAATTATATAGATAGAGGTAATTACATTTATGATGGATAGATAATGAATACAAACCCTAGGAAGATATTTGCTCCCACTGAACATGATCCATGTGGATCACCTCGCGGCTGTCACCGACGTGTGCACTACTGGCATCATCTACTGCTGGGACAAATGGCACAGGTATGGCCCGATCCTCATCATGTCCTAGAAGCAAAGTAGAAATGAAAATGATTACTATGGTATTTATATTTTGCTTATTTACAAAACTATTGAATTAAAATCAGACTAAATAATGGAATACCCGAATGGCTAGACGAGGGCGGTGGTAGAACTGGTGGCAGTCCTCCGGTGGCCGTCGGTGGTAGGGAGGAGCCTTCTGAGTCCCTGTCATTGCCCCCTGATAAATTTAAATGACAATAGCATGCATATTATAAAAAAACCTATATAGCAAGAAACTTTAACAAACATACCTATCCTCGACATCGTCGATGATAGGGAGGAGCCTCCTAATTCCCTCCGATTTCCCCCTATAAAATTTAAATGACATAAGCATGCATATTATCAAAACAACGTATATAGTAGGAAACTTTAACGGACATACCTGTCCCCGGAGTCGTCGGTGGGATAGAGGAGCCTCCTGATCCCTCCCACTGTCTCCTGTAAAATTTTAATGAGACAAGCATACATATTTTCAAAAAACATACATAGTAGGAAACTTTAACAGACATACCTGTCCCCAAAGTCGTCGGTGGTAGGGGGAGTCTCTTGAGCCCCTCCCACTACCCCTCCCTCCAGACCTCCCCCCTCCTCGAACCATCTCTCCTTTGACAACATTAGAAATCATATATGTTGGTAATTAGAAGATTAAAATCAACAAAACAAGATATCACCATCTCATGATCACATTCTTTCAGCAAATCAGATGAGCCACATGTGATGTCATGCCCCGACGCGGAATATCGAGGCTCGACGAGTCGTAACCCTCGTGTCGATCAGAGCATGCATGTAAAAGGGTCCAACCACAAAGGAGATAATGATAAAGGGAGACTATTATTTCATCAAAGTAAAATTTTACAACATCATTAAGCCTTAAAAGGCATAATACAACTTCCAAATACATAATTCTAGCAAGGGCAACAAATTTAAACCTAGGTATCTAAGACAAGCTCGGTCCCTCTTTCACTCTTGCCCGTTCCCATTTGTTTGGGGTTCATTGTTAGAACTACATGAAATATTAACCAAAAACGCAGGGGGAGCGAAACGCTCAATGGGATTTATATCTCTATACCATGCAACTTGAAGTAATTAACATTTTAGATAAAGTTACTATACTATGCCGAGAAACATAACTGAAACATGGAACATGAGTAAGAGAGAGAGAGTAAATGAATGCAAGTAATTGGAATCACAAGTAGAGAAAGTGAATTCAAGTAGAGAACGATCATGTAGCAAGTATTATCATGGAATTGGCCATTTCACGCAAGCATGTACAGGTCAAGAATTTTACGTAATTCAAGTACTTTCAAGTATTCAAGCAAATCAAGTATTTCACGAACTGTGAAATGTCATAAATGAATCTAGTAGGTCAAGCACTTCAGTGCAATGCCACACTAGGTCAATAATAGCTCCCATGGGCACAAATACTTTCGGGCGCTCCTCCAAGGACCAGACCGGGCCCCATTAACGCCAGACATTATGGTTATGGATCATAAATCCCAAGTATATATAGACATCCACATAATATGTATGGCAAAAGAATTTCAAGCTAAGGCTCATGAAATAAAGTATAGATCTAGCAAAAATTATTGTTCAAGGAACAAGTAGTACAAGATTACAAGTAGTTGTAAGAGAAGTTCAAAGATGATTTAAGGCATCATGTTCAATGACACTTAGACGATAAGAAGGCATCATGTTCAACGACATTAAGTCGATAAGAAATTGGATTGACGGATAAGGCATGATCGGCTCTCTCAGAAAACCTTGTTAAACAGGTTTAGATCAAGTTTTTCACAGTCGGGTGCTTAGCTAGAAAATCGAAGAATCACTGCCAGGTAAGAGGTGGGACGGTGGGAGGTTCTCCTTGTATTCACGAGAGCATAGTTAAGTAACCACTTATCCACTTAAAACGTTTGCCCGTGGACCTCTTTCCTTAGATACCGTTCTTCCTTAGAAATCTAGATAGCTACGCGTGTAGAAACACAAAATAAATAAATATTTAAATTGAGTCAAGTAATTATAATATTCATGATAAACTAGATAATTGAGTTTTTCTTGAAATAAATTGAAATTAAATATTTTAAAATTTAGAAAAATTATATGAGACCTAATTAAATCCCCTAGAATGGATTATGATTAACAATTGGGCCGTTGGATAACCCATAATGGGCTAAAAAAGGTTAAATAGGGCTAAAATTCGTAGCATATGTTAAACACCTCTTCATATGATTAAATTAGTCCCAATTCTAGAAGATTGTCACATAATTCAAACCCTACATCATAGCCCATCATAGATTAGGCATTTTTCTCACGTTTTTCCACCTAATTAAGGCTAGGATTAGTGGAAAAGTTGGAATTTGCTACCTAGAACATTAAATTCGGAGGTGGAGAATTTTAATTTTTTGGGGGAGGAATCTTGACTATTTTGGCCAAGTTTTTCCTATAAATAGGCCCCTCTTAGCCCCTCTAATCACCCTTTAAGCTTTTTCCATGTTGAGGAAGAGATTGGAGGCGAATTGGGGGTGTGGTTTGAAGGAGAAAGGGAGCTCTTGAGCATTTCGTCCCATTTTTCCTACCTCTTCGATTTAATTTAAGGTAGGTTTCTCTCAGGGTAAACCTTTAATAATTCATGCCATCTTGTGCGTTTTCAAGTGCTCTTTCCATTGGTACTATTTTTCCTAATTTTTATTGAGTATTAAGCATGCTAGAAGCACTCTATTGAAGGGTATCACCGTGCTCGTCGAAAGGGGGTCGGTTTTTGAAGGCGATCGCACCAGGGACCGTCTTCTGGAGGCGGTCGCCCAGCAGACCACCATCATTCAGAGCTTTTCCCACCCATTGAGGGTTTCCAATTTTTTTTTTTGAGAAGGCGATCTCCAGAGGGCCGCCACTTAATGGTAGCGGTCACCATAAGACCGCCGCCTTCTTTTGCCCCGTCTGCTTAAAAAGAAAATCTATATACATCTGATGGTGGCCCTGTGAGGACCGCCTTCTAAAGAAAACGGTCCCCAGAGGACCGTCTTCTCCCTGTAGAAACCTGTTTTGTTCGCTTCGTCCAGTTTTGCAACATCCGCCTGATCGTGATGTTTTCAGGTTCTAATTGGACCAATATATCGCCCATCATGTTAGATATATCATGTTCTTTTGCATATCATTTAAATCCACACACGATTAAGTTAAGGATATAAAAGATAATGATTCTATTCCATGAGCTTATGTTTTCTTCCTAGTTCTTGTTATCTTCATGATATCCTTGGTCTCCATGACTATATTACCTTTCCTACATGTTAAATGGAGTAGATATTATCTGTTAAAATTGCATGGGTTTAGTCACATAATCTTGATATACAAGTTTAACGATTTCCGTGTTACCGTGGTTACCATTTTTTCAACAAGTCGCGTAGCTCGCTAGATTTCCAAGGAAGAACGGTGTCTAAGGAAAGAGGCCCATGGGCAAATGCTTTAAGTGGATAAGTGGTTATTAAATTAGGCCATCGTGAATACGAGGAGAACCTCCCACTATCTCACCTCTTACCTGGCCGTGATTCCTCAATTTTCTAGCTAAACACCCGACTATGAAAAATTTGATCTAAACCTGTTTTACGAGGTTTTCTGTAAAGGCTGATTGTGCCTTGTACGGTAATCCAATTTCTTATCGACTTAATGACGTTAAACATGATTCCTTAAATCATCCTTGAACTTATCTTACAATTACTTATAATATTATACTACTTGTTCCCTGAATGATAATTT
The DNA here is from genome assembly GCA_022559845.1 of Amorphophallus konjac. Classification (NCBI taxonomy): domain Eukaryota; kingdom Viridiplantae; phylum Streptophyta; class Magnoliopsida; order Alismatales; family Araceae; genus Amorphophallus; species Amorphophallus konjac. Next base: position 234,505,884 of record CM040122.1, read on the forward strand.
TGCTAGATCTGTACTTTAGTTCATGAGCTTTACCTTGAAATTCTTTGGCCATACATATTATGTGGATGTCTAAATATACTTGGGATCTATGATCCATAACCACAATGTCTGGCATTAATGGGGCCCGGTCTGGTCCTAGGGGGAGCGCCTGAAAGTACTTGTGCCCATGGGAGCTATTATTGACATGGTGTGACATTGCACCGAAGTGTTTGACTTGCTAGATTCATTTATGACATTCCACAATTCATGAAATACTTGACTTGCTTGAATACTTGAAGTACTTGAATTACGTGAAATACTTTAATTGTACATGCTTGCGTGAAATGGCCAATTCCATAATAATACTTTCTACATGATCGTTCTCTACTTGAACTTTACTCTTGATAACTTGTCTACTTGTGATTCCAATTACTTCCATTTCTTTACTCTCTCTCCTATTCATGATCTATGTTTTATTTACATTTCTTGGCATAGTACAGTAACTTTATCCAAAAATGTTAATTACTTTAAGTTGTCTAGTATAGAGATATAAATCCTACTGAGTATTTCGCTCACCCTACGTTTTCGGTTAACATTACAGGTAGGTCCGACGATGAACCCCAATGTCACGCCCCGAGCGCGGAAGGAACCCGGTACGCGTGACAAGTTTATATCGATCATGTCAATCAGAGCATAAGGAATTCGACACATAGACAGAGTGCACAAAGTAGAGATAATAAACCAAATCCTATTTATCCATTTATAACTCCAATGTATCATTATATAACTCACTGACTCATAATAATGATCCATTGAGAACTAGACTCAATAAAGAGAAAATACAATAATTGACTTAAGAAATAGAAAAGACACGACGTAGGTAATCTTGGACGGCTTCTAATCGCTTCACTCGTGGCCATCCCCATCCGAATGATCCTCGTCATCGGAATTATCTAAAAAATAGGGGAAAAACTAGGGTGAGCAAACGCTCAGTAGGAATTATATCTCAAGATCAAGCTTGCTTTTAGTAAGTTACACGTTACATGAATGCAAGTATAGCGATGCATGAATGCAAGATAAAGACGAGAGAGGAATATCAAGACATAATATAGATGAACTAGCAAGATTTCAAGATAATCATGTGAAGTATATCAAGATTGTCAAGCATGTAAATATCAAGTCATGTCAGGTGAATTTGTTATTATAATTTTAAGCAAGTAAATTGATATAGATCTAGAGGGGGGGGTGAATAGATCTACCCCAAATTTAAAGCAAGATTAAGCAGATAAATGCGGAATTAAAATTTGCTTAATCAGAACAACCAATTTAGACACAGAGTTACTAGAGCCACTGAATTAACAGAAGACTTAGTCAAGTGTTATGTGAGAGCTATCAATAGAGAGAATGAGTATATTCAACTAGACAATTGAAACATAGCAGCAGCAAAACTAAATTTTAGAGAGATGAAATGTGAAGAGGTACTTGGCGGATGTTGAACTCAAAGAGTGTCCTCACGCAAGATAAATCACTTTTCAGATAAGCCTAACTTATCCTTCGAGTGGTACCTTTTGATATACCTTCTTCATTCTCTTGAATACTCAGTATATCAACCTAATGAAACACGATAACAGCTAGATATATAGATCCAACAATCACAAACCATCAAGCATAGACACGTAATTTTTAGGTGGTTCGATCTCCTGTAGAGATCTACGTCCACCCCACACTTAAACCAAGTGTGGATTCACTGCTGATTCACAGCTTCCAATCTGCTGATACACAACTTCGAGAAAACTTCCCAACACACGTTGAGCCTTACAGCTTAAGCTACCCAAAGGAATCAACCTCTGCAGTTGGGCCTTACAGCTTGCCACAGCTGACTCACAGCTTGCTATAATCAAGACTTCGGAATGAAAAATAGAAGCAACAGGAAAATAAAAAACAGTAAAACGATCTATAGCTCTTACAAAGAGCAGATCAGCTCTAGTTCTGAACCAAGAAGCCGGAAACAATGACTTACATAAACTCAGACTCACACCCTTCAAACGACTCTATCCTCCCTCTCAAATCTCTCTTAAAACTCTCTCAAAGCTCTCTCTGGATCGGCTGGAAGTCCCTCTTGACTTGGCTGCTGCTTTTCTCTCTCTGGCTTTGTTCTCGCTTCTGTATATCTTGGAATTGGGCGATCTGCTTCCTTTTATAAGACCGCAGATGATGGACGCATGGAAACCACGTTTCCCACCCAAAAGTTCATTCAGATCTGAGCTTGGGATGGCCACGTGGCAGCATCTTAATTGGGTTGCTTTCCACGTGTCACGTTCATAACGCTTCACCTTTTTGCCTTGGATCACGTGCCTTTTATCTTGGTACTTTAGTTGCTTGTGACTTAAAGTTCGCAGGTAGTTGGGACACACGTCAGGTGCTTGATCATAAGTCTCACCTGTCATTTCAACGAACAAACTGTCAGTCACGTGTTGTGGACTTAGACAATTCACACGTCTATGTGTATAGGCACAGATGCAAAAAGAACTAGCACAGACTTGAAATACATATGCACCGACCTTAAGTGTGCGTGAGGTCCTACGTGTTATGATATAGAACAGAAAGTGCACTGACCATCTACACTCGTAAAGCATACAATGCACTGACATTGGTTATGCAGGATACAAGTGTGCACTGACCTTATTACGCATGTATGAAAATATGCACAGACCTCTATATGCATGAAGCAGACAGTGCACTAACCCTTTGCATGCGAATGGCACAAAGATGCACCGACCTATTATGTGTAAGGGAAAATATGCATAGACCTTATGTGGTCATAGTGAAACCTGCACCGACCTCATAGACTCCCAGCGAAACCTGCACCGACTTATATGCTCACAGTAAAATCTGCACCGACCCTATATACTTACAACAAAACCTGCACCGACTCTATATGCTCACAACAAAACTTGCACCGACCCTATATGCTTAATGCGGACGCTGCACTAACTATGTATGCATATGGTAACTTGCATCGACCTCACTAAGTAAAGACGATGACTAGCACCGACCTGAGGCGTGCGAGCGGCACTACTTGCACCGACCTTATATGCTTTTCTTACACAAACATGCACCGACTGAATGCAAGCACAATGCAGACATGCACCAACCTTAGATTCAGAATAACAAAGTGTACATAAATGTTTTATAAAAAGGTTTGATATATAACCAATTCATCAAAATACACAATATTACCATGATCAATATAAAGTCATCAAAGTCAACTCTACAGTCAACAAAGTCAACTCTATTGCTGCCAATTATTCAAAACCCAATCACTGCATAGCAGTCTTCACACTGCTGATCAACTCCAGAGGAGACCCAACATTCTCCCCCTTTTTGATGATGGCAACATCCAAAATTATGATGTATTTTGATGAGACAAGATTAATCCAATATCAGACGTATTTAACATAAAGCATAGTCAGACAATGCACTAGACATACACACAGATGCAGACCTATCATATAGTGAAAATCATATGCAGCAAAATCAGATGTAGCCAAATATAATCCATCTGATACCAATTGATCAGCTCTCCCCCTGAATCTGACACAAGTGTATGTCTCTCCCCCTGAAGAAACTCTCCCCCAAAAATCTCCTGACATTGGATACTCTTCCCAAACATATCTACCCCCTGAAAATGTTCTCCCCCTTTAACAAGATTATCCTGAAATACAATTCCCCCTTTAATCAAAATACCACGAAGTACTTTTTCTCTCCCCCTTTGCCATCATCAAAAAGGGAGTAAGGGATACTGTGGAAGAGAATAAGGGAATAGAGTAACACCCTTTGCAATAGTTCGATATATAAGCAAATTATAGGGAAAGTCTTCAGACAGAGAATCACAATTTTGCATTCGTGACAGATGACTTGTTTAATAGTGATAAAAGGTAGAGTAGATTCACTGAATGTCATATATAAGGTTGCAGTTCCTGTTTATAGCAACAAACCTAAGTCACATAACCATGATAGACTTGGTCAATACTGTATCCTACTGATTTCAGAACCAATGAATATCTATGGGAGTAACTAGGATATGTATTGAGGTTAAACAATTTGACACTTAGTGAAACTAGAAGTGCAAGGGTTACAGCAAACTTTTTCAATTTTGATTTTAAAACTGAGCTAATTGAACAGACATGTAACTTCTATGCCTTTGACATTAAGGGTACACGTGGGTTAGACGCCAGTACCCCTAGTTACTGAGCATGGACTACCATATCTGTCTCTGATCAAAAATAGCAGTCATGATTACACCTTTTTGCATAAGGGTAAACGTTTATCAGACGCCAGTATCCCCAGCTCCTCAGTGAAACCAATTCTACAGATTTGATCATGTGAACAGAGTTAACATGAAGCACTTCATGACATTAGTTTGTATCCATTTCATTGATGAAGTACTCAGTTTCTCAGTACAGTTCAGTCATTGCTCTGTCAATTGAGTTATTCAATTCTTTTACTAATGATTTTCTTTTTGCTGCCCTTTTTAATTTTTCAAAGTGACTTGTTTAAAAACACTACACTATCTGAGTTTCTCAACCTAGATTTCACTAAGTCTTTCATTTTCAGATACTGTAAAGATCTTATCTGTCACAACATGAGAAGGAGGTTGAGAGCTATAAACAGTTTTCCACCACCCTATTTTCTGAATACAGTCTTTAAACTCTACAGTTTATGAAGATTAAACCAACAGTTCATTCATGAAGCAAACATGATTCTTATAGAAGACACATGATAGTTGCTGCTTAAGATAATGAACTGATTGCAAGACTGTCATCTATTCAGAAAGAGGGAATTGAAATTGAAACACAAAATCAGCTCTTGGGGAATATCAAGGAATGGAAAATACACCAAATGATGGGAATGGATACCACGTGATACAATTGATGTAATTGAGTCCAAAAGAGACTAAGTGATGAGGGTTTCTGTATCTGGAGAGAATTTAAATGATAGGGGTTTGAAGTTTCAATCACACTGATCTGAACATTGACAGAATATCTTGAACAGATCACACCCAGACAGACTGTACCATACTCCCCCTTGACACATAATGCAACATGGACATGCAATCTTGTTCTAAGTAGAAGCTCCCCCTGTCTATATGCATGTTTTATTCAAGCATTCAGATATAACTATCCAGAAGACGCTAGACCCAACATTTAAGAATTGTTGTGCAATGCATGGACTCTCTTGATTCATGGTACCTGACGGAGGATAGTCCTCTACACATGGTATAGGCTTTCAGACAGACACAATCTATCCTTCCACCACATATCATTTGATATACCTATGAAATCAAGATGACTCATCTATGACAATGATAAGACTATTAGCAAGCAGATTTGAAACAACTCAAGACCAATCAGAACATTTAATCAGGAATGAAATCAAGATTATTCATCATGCTAAAATTTACATAAACCTAATTCTCTTCTTAATAATTTAAATCTTTCATTTCCCAAAGGTTTAGTAAATATGTCAGCAATCTATTTTTCAGTTTCAACAAAATTCAGTTCAATTTCATTCTTGCTTACTTCATCTCTAAGAAAATGGTGTTTAATTTCTATGTGCTTAGTCCTAGAGTGATGAACAGGATTTTTAGTCAAACATATAGCACTAGTATCATCACATAAAATTGGAATGCATCCCAATTTTATCTGATAATCAGTGAGTTGATGCTTGATCCAGAGTACCTGGGCTGCATAATTCCCTGCTACGACATATTCTACCTCAGCAGTGGATAGAGCAATAGTGTGCTGCTTCTTGGATGCCCAAGACACTAGACAACCACCTAAGAACTGGCAGTACCCGCTAGTGCCTTTCCTATCAATCCGGCACCCAGCATAATCTGCATCAGTGTAAGCTATTAGGTCTAGCTCACACCTAGTAGCATACCAAAGACCTAGTTCTAGGGTGCCTGACAGATATCTAAAAATCCTCTTTACAGCACTAAGATGTGACTCTTTAGGACTAGCCTGAAATCTAGCACATAAACACACAGTAAATTGTATATCAGGTCTAGATGCAGTAAGGTAAAGAAGGGATCCGATTATACCTCTGTACAACTTGGTGTCAACCAATTTACCTTTTGGGTCATCATCAAGACTAGTTGATGTACCCATTGGTGCTGTTATCTCCTTGAGATTTTCCAATTTGAACTTCTTCAGTAGGCCCCTTTTATACTTGGACTGAGTGATGAAAGTTCCTTCTTTGGTCTGTGTCACCTGCAGTCCAAGAAATAATTTTAGCTCACCCATAGAGCTCATTTCAAACTCATGTGTCATTAAGTCAGAAAATTCTTTACACATTGTCGGGTTAGTTGAACCAAAAACTATATCATCCACATATATTTGAACAATGAGAATGTCTGGATGACATACCTTTGTGAACAAGGTTTGGTCAATTTCACCTCTTATGAACTTCTTCTCTGAAAGAAATTTACTGAGCCTGTCATACCAAGCTCTAGGAGCTTGTTTCAGTCCATATAGAGCTTTATTCAATTTATAAACATGATTAGAAAAGTTTATACATTCAAAACCAGGAGGCTGTCTTACAAAGACATCCTCTTTAATTTCTCCATTCAGAAATGTAGATTTCACTTCCATCTACTGAAGGGTGAATCCTAATGAGCATGCATATGCTAACAGAATTCTAATAGCCTCTAACCTAGCCACAAGAGCAAATGACTCTTCAAAGTCAATACCATACTCTTGATTGTACCCCTGAGCTACCAATCTGGCCTTATTCCTAACAACATTACCCTGCTCATCGGTTTTATTCCTGAAAACCTATTTAGTCCTAATGACAGTCCCATGATTAGGAGATGGAACTAGGTGCCGTACCTTATTCCTATCAAATTGATTTAATTCCTCGTGCATGGCATTGATCCAATGCACGTCACTAAGGGCACTGTCTATGTTTTTGGGTTCTATCTGTGATACTAAAGCAAAAGAGTTTAACTCATTCTGAGCTCTAAGATAAGATTTGGTCCTAGGGGGTTATGTAAATTACCAATTATAGTATCTATGGGATGATCTCTAAGAAATCTGACATTGATAACTTGATTACCTTGAACCTCATTTATCTCCCCCTGAGAACCAGGCTCCTCTGCATCATTATCTTCAGATTGATCTGCAGGATTTTCATCTTTCAGAATTTCTCCATTATTCTGTTCCCTGCACAAGCCATTTTCAAGCTTAGTCATTGTTTCATCAAAGACCACATGTGGAGATTCTTCTACTGTCTTAGAATTTAAATTGTATACCCTATAGGCTCTAGATGTTTCTGAATATCCTAGAAAGATTCCGGGATCACTTTTAGGTTCAAATTTATCAAGATCTCTTTTAGCATTGACATACACAAAATACTTACAACCAAAGACCTTGAAATAAACTAGTGAGGGTTTCTTACCCTTGAGAATTTCATAAGGAGTTTTTTTGGGTAAATGACCTTACCATGGCTCTGTTGACTACATGGCATGCAGTGTTGACTGCCTCAGCCCAAAATTTTCTTGGTAGGTTACCTTCCACCAGCAATGTTCGAGCCATCTCGGTCCGGTTCCTCCTCTCTACTATGCCATTTTGCTCTGGAGTCCTTGGAGAGGAGAACCTGTGAGGTATGCCATTGTCCCTGCAGAAGTCATCAAACTGTGAGTTATCAAACTCACCACCATGATCAGACAAGATATTTTGAATAGAATTATCATTATTCTGTTTTATTTTTAAATAGAACTCCTGAAATTTATTAATTGCTTCATTTTTGTGTGTGAGGAAAAACACCCAAGTAAACCTAGAGAAATCATCAACTAATACAAAACCATATCTTCTATTAGATAAACTAGCTGATCTAGTGGGTCCAATAAGATCCATGTGAATCAACTCATATGGTTTTGAAGATAGGTTTTCTGTTCGAGACTTGAATGATTTCCTAGTCTGTTTGGATTGAGTGCATGCCTCACATAGAACATTATCAATTTTAAACGATATTTCAGGAAGTCCTCTGACCATGGAATGCTTATTCAGTTTGTGTAGCACTGTATAACTAGCATGACCTAGTCTACGATGCCAAAGATAGTGTAATATCCTGATTTATTAACAAATAAAAATTTCTAAAAAATTTATAAGTAATTAATTAGAAAATCCTTAATAAATAGAATAAGTTAAATTTCAACTATTTCGTAAAAATTTGGAAACTTTAGAATCTTGTAGAGGATAAAATGTTTAATAATAGTATCTTCTATGATCGACCCAAATAAAATCTGTAATCAGGCCAAATCAATTGATTAAGGCCCAAATCCACACTTAATTTAATTGGACCTTAAAACACGAAATTTGAGCCCAATACCCGATCATTTAGGCTGAGACCGGATACAAATGGAAGGATAGGATGAGAGGATCGTTTCCCCTCTTAGTTCTCCCCGAAACCCTAACCCTCGAAAGCGAATTTTGGTTGAGAAGGTGGCGGCTAACCCTATCTGCGCGGTTCGCGCACGTCCAACTTGATTGGACTCTATCTCCTCGAATAGAAGACTCTAGACCCTGTGTGACCTATAAAAATGACCCTCAGGAACCCTATTTTCGTTTGGGTGCTGTGGCGGCCAACGAGGATCATGGACGAGGGTGGATTTCGACGATCACCGGCGAGGTGTTCTTAGCGTGTCGTCGTCCCTCTTCTTCCTTATTCCTCCGTTTAAGGTAGGTTATAGCAAGCCAAACCTTAAGTATTATATATGACTAGAACCAGCATCGAGTGCCCTTTCTATTGAATGCAAAAGCCCTAAAAGTTACTTAGTATCATGCGAGAATTTTAGGGTTTAGTAGAAGCATGTCATATCTAGGGTTATACTTGTTCCATCTCGTTTAAGTAGGGATTGCAGGCACTAAAGATTAAATTGAGCATGCTTTATTGTAAAACTTTTCGTGCTCTTTCTTTTGAATCCAAAAGCTCTAATTTTTATGCTCTGTGCTATGCGTATTTAGCAATTCTTTGTAACCCTAGCCAACTCGCCGAAGGCGGGCAGGGCGAAAGGGGAACTTGAGCATTTTTGACTGGTACGGTCTCGCGATAGACCGCCCAACCTAGTTAGGTGACATGTTACTGACCATTTATGTTCCCTGGTTCATGTTATGTTTCTGGGAAGAGTGGCTTAACCTAGACCGCCCTTCTGTTAGGTGACCAGTTATTGACCGTTCGTCTTCTCCAGCGGCTCATTACAGACCGCTCATCTCCAGAAGGTCTTCTGACCTGAGGGGGATAAACGGCCTGTCGTGCGACCGCTGAGGAGGATGAAAGGTCCATACTGGACCGTCCATCTCTACAAAACTTATTAAGTTATCTTTTTCGCATGATTTATGATAGTAAATTAATGGTTAAATGTAAGTTAGCAACATGCATAAAAACTCTAGAAAATTATAACAGTAGTGATTATAAATCTTGCTGATCTATTCATCTTGACCTTGGACCATCTTTTTCAATGTTAATATTAATCTTGCTTCATTATTAAATTGAAAATTTTATTAGGGTTGTATGACAGTCGTTCTACTCCGGTAGGATTGACTGACCGTCTCACTGGTTTCCGATGTTTCGTTAACCTTATTTCCTTGTAATGTTTGGGACTCTCTGCCGGATATTCCTTCCGTCGGACTAGGACCTTCATTACGGGACCTCCGTAAGCCCCCGCGAGCCTGGGATTCCCACTAGGACGTCGGGTAGGTTGTACCATCAAGACTTGAACTTGTGTACGTGATCAAATCGATTGGACTATCGTATTGTGAGTCACGGCTCGACTTGGACCCCCTGAGAATTGCACGGCCCGAACGGGACCGTTCATCCTATTGGGCGGCCCATAACGAACCGTGCATCCCTGGCCAAGTGCCACTTACATTGGTCGTTTAACCTTGATCTATCTTCGACCAATTTGTGTTTGGATCGACCCAATAAGCCCTAGGTTGACCAGTGGAGAGAGGGCTGGACCCTGGTTCAGTTTGCCCCACTTATGGCAGCCCGGAGCCCGTTTGGGTAGACATCTAGTTGATTTAGTTGAACGGACCTACTGGAACCGCCCATGTTATAGCGCGGATCTTATTGGACCGTTTGTCTATTGGACGGCCCTATATGGACCGTTTTTCTTGTTCTTGGGCTTCCGGCTCTAGTAGTCTTGAGCGGCCCATTTTCAAACGTTCAATTACTCGAGCGGCCCTACATGGACCGTGTATCCTTGACTTCGGTATGGCTAATCCTAAGCCATCTCTGTCCTGAACGGTTCAGCTTAGACCGTGCATTGCTTGAGCGGCCCTGTTATGACCGCTTATCATCCAGAAGTGATTTTCATGATTTTTCGTGTTGAATCCAAGGACCTGATTGGTTCTTGATCACTTGAACTTTCTAGACATGATGTCTACTTCAACTTACCCTTGAAACTTTGGTAAGTTTCATATCTTGGACTATTGGCCATTAAACTTGATTAATGTCTAGACATAACTTGGGATCTTGGATCACACAAATCAATGCTAACGCATCATAAGGGCCCGGTCTGGTCCTGGGAGGAGTGCCCGAAAAGTACTTGTGCCCCGGGGAATTTGAATGACATGGTGAGGCATTGCACCGAGTGCATGACTAGTGTGATGTCTAAGACAATAATCTCTTACTTGAATTCTCTTGACTTGGTTAGATCTTGCTTGTTGGCCAAATTCTCGGTTATATCGTGTTCTTGCTTTCTTTGCATTATTTTGTTGCATAGTTAATTCCTTTCGTTCTTTATTTACGCGCTCAAACATACAATTCAATTGGTTAATTACTTAAACTTGCCTGTTATTACCTACTGAGCGTTCGCTCACCTAGTTTTCCCCCCTTTTTCAGGTAGCTCAGGTGAGGACTCACAATCTGATGGGAACGGGTAAGAGTGACGACCGTGGAGTGAACCTGATAGAAGCCTGTGAAACTAGTTCTAGTTGTGGAGTCCATGTGTATTTAAGAGTATTTTGGAAGAGTTGTAATTTGAAGTTAGCCAATATAATAGTGTTGAGTGGATGTTGTCAAAGATTATGTTAAGTGAGATCATTGTAATTTGGATCATGGTTTGGTTATGTGCTATTTAATGATTGAGTAGTTTCTATTTATGGTGATGTGCGATCTTTTAGCTTTAACATATCATGTCTAGAGATAAACATATTATTATTATGATTACTCGTTTCTACTGCCAGTCCTGATATTCCGCATCGGGGCGTGACAGTTAGGTGGTATCAGAGCCTAGGTTTCTAATATTCCTTGGTTATTTAGGTTCTAGGATTCTAAGTTTTGTCGTCGAACCTATACCCTTGTTATGAGTCAAAGGACCAAACCTAGTGAGAATTTGGGTAGAGACTTGGGTTGAGTTAATAATCAACTCTAAACTCTTTCTCTTAAATGAACTTAAGATAAATTATTTTTGTGCAGGATGTTCCGATGGCAGCTGAGCGTGCGCAGTGGCGGGACATGCAGCGGACGGTCCAAGGACTTACGCGGCTTACAACAAGTGGCCCAAGGTGGAGCGGCAAATCATGGTGCTGGCGATCTACACAGGAATTTTCGTGGGATGAATCCCCCACGTTTTAGAGGTTCAACTGATCCCGATGAAGCCGAACACTGGCTTAAGGAGATGGAGAGAATTTTTGAAGTTATGCAATGCAGCTACCAGGAGAGTGTGCTTTTAACAACCTTCCAGTTGGAACGGAATGCTAGGACTTGGTGGGAGTCAGTAAAGGCGACCCTCGGCGACAGACAAATTTTGTGGAAGGAATTTGAAGAATTCTTCAATAGCAAGTACTTTTCCGACAGAATCAAAGAGAAGAAAGCCGCTGAGTTTGCTACTCTGAAGCAACGAAATTTATCTGTGGCAGAATATGAAGCTCAATTTTCTAGATTCTCTCATTATGCTACACATTTGATTTCTATAGAGAAGATGAAGGCGAAATGTTTTCTAAATTGGCTGAAGTTGCATTATATTAACCAGTTGGCACCAATGGAGATTCAAACCTATGCAGAGATGGTAAGAAAAGCCCAAGTTTTAGAAGATACCTTGGAAATGACGGGGAAAATCCGTGGTAAGAATGTTAAAAAGGAGCAACCTACTGGTTCCGGGAGTGCTAAATCCGGGAAAAATAAGAAGAGGCCCAATGGTGGGTCTGGTTCTTGGAAGGGGAAAATGCCAAAGAATGAAGACAAGAAGCCTGGCCCGATTATTCCATTTAAGGGCGTATGCAAGTATTGTGACCGCTCTGGTCATAAGATGGAAGAGTGCTGGTGCAAGCTGGGTGCCTGTTTGTGTTGCGGGAGTAGGGATCACCACATACCAAAATGTCTTCTCTTATCCGAGCAAGCTACCCCGACTAAACCTCAAGGCGGCAAGAAGCAGCAGGGCAAGCTCCAGGCCCTACAAGAGGAGGATGCAAGCACCACCGAGGAGGGTGGACTTGTGGAAGGTACTCTCATTGTTCATGGAAAGCCATATTTTGTTCTTTTCGATACCAGTGCTACTCATTCATTTGTTTCTCAGAGTTTTGCTAAGACCTTAGCTGTGAAGCCGATTTTGATGAATTCCCCCTTAGCGATATCAACTCCTATTGGTTCTAAATCAACGATTAAATATTTTTATCATTCTAGTAAGATTATGGTTAATGAACAGAATTTTCCGACTGATTTAGTATGCATGGATATGAAAGATTATGATGTAATTCTAGGAGCGGATTGGTTGGCTAAGCATGAGGCCAATGTTCATTGTAGTTCTAGTTCTGTGTCTTTTTCTAGACACCTGGACTTTCTTTTATAGGGGTTAGGCACCATAGATCTGTGCCACTTATCTCGACCATCCGAGCTGATAAGTTGATGAGGAAAGGATGTCAGGCATTTTTAGCCTTTGTTTATGTGACCCCTGAGAAGAAGATCGAGATTAAGAACATTCCTGTTATCCGAGATTTTTCGGATGTTTTTCCTGAGGAATTGCCAGGTCTTCCACCAAAGAGGGAAGTTGTGTTTTCTATTGATCTAATTCCTGGCGCGACCCTTGTTTCTAAGGCTCTTTATCATATGTCTCCTGCGGAGCTGAGGGAATTAAAGCAGCAGTTAATGGAATTACTTGAGAAGGGGTTTATTCATCCAAGTACATCCCCGTGGGGGGCTCCAGTGTTATTTGTAAGGAAGAAGGATAGCTCGATGAGGTTGTGTATTGATTATCGGCAACTGAACCAGTTGACTATAAAGAATAAATATCCATTGCTGAGGATTGATGAGTTATTTGATCAGATAGCAGGAGCTCAGTATTTCTCTAAGATTGATCTTCGATCAGGCTATCATCAGTTGCGGGTTAAGGAGGAAGATATTTATAAGATAGCTTTTCGTAGCAAGTATGGGCACTTTGAACTTATTGTAATGCCTTTTGGACTAACGAATGCACCTGCAGCTTTCATGCAGTTGATGAACAATGTATTCGGCCCTATCTGGATCAATGGGTCGTAGTGTTTATTGATGACATTCTGATTTATTCCAAGAGCGAGGAAGAACATGCTGAACATTTGAGGATGGCGTTACAATTATTGAGAGACCATCAGTTATACGCCAAGTTTAGCAAGTGTGAATTTTGGCTACAAGAGGTGTCCTTTTTAGGGCATATCATTACGAAAGAAGGTATTTCTGTTGATCCGTCGAAGGTAGAGGCAGTTAAAGATTAAGACAGGCCTACTAGTGTAACAGAAGTTAGAAGCTTCCTAGGCTTGGCATGATATTATCGAAGGTTTATTAAAGATTTCTCCAAGATTGCGGTACCCTTAACAAGATTAACCTGCAATGAGAATAAGTTTGATTGGACGGAAGATTGTGAGAAAGGCTTCTAGACTTTGAAGAATATTTAACTACTGCACCTGTTTTAGCTTTACCATCAGGAGAAGGAGGCTTCGTGGTGTACACCGATGCTTCGGGAATTGGTTTGGGTTGCGTACTGATGCAGCACGGGAAAGTGATAGCCTATTCTTCTAGGCAGTTGAGAAAGTATGAGGAGAATTATCCTGTCCATGACTTGGAGCTAGCAGCCGTAGTTTTTGCCTTGAAGATATGGAGGCATTATTTATATGGAGAGACATTCATAGTATTTTCAGATCACAAGAGTTTGAAGTATTTATTTTCTCAGAAAGAGCTCAATATGAGGCAGAGAAGATGGTTGGAGTATCTAAAGAATTTCGACTTCTCCATAGAATATCATCCCGGGAAGGGTAATGTGGTGGCGGATGCCCTAAGCCGCAAGCCAATGGCTAAATTGTCAAGTCTCATGATGCAAGAATGGAAGCTGTTGGAGCAATTAGCCGGGTTGGATATTAATGTTGACAAGGATCGAGTCATGATTGCTCAGATTTTGCTTAAACCAGAATTATTGACAGAAATCAAGTCCTTGCAAGACAATGACCCAGAGTTGGTAGAAATCAAGGAGAGCTTAAGTAGCAGACCGGAATTCATGATAGCTGACGATGGCAGACTGTTATTTCAGGGAAGGACTTGTGTACCTGATGTGGCCGAAGTTAAGAACAAGATCCTCGAGGAAGCTCATAGATCCCGATATACCATTCATCCTGGAGGTACGAAGATGTTTAAGGACTTGAAGAGATCTTTCTGGTGGCCAAATATGAAAAGGGAAATTACAGAATTTGTGAGTAGGTGCTTGGTGTGTCAGCAAGTTAAGGCCGAGCATTTCAGACCTGCAGGGAAGTTGAAACCACTAGGCATTCCTCAATGGAAGTGGGAGAGTATTGGCATGGATTTCATTATGGGTCTCCCTAGGACTCGTAGCGGATTTGATACAATTTGGGTGATCATCGACAGATTGACAAAGTCCGCTCATTTCTTATCCATTAAATCTAAGTGGACTGTTGATGTTCTATCAGCTTTATATATGAAGGAAGTGGTATGACTCTATGGTATTCCGGTCAGTATTGTGTCTGATAGAGACCCCAGATTCACTTCACATTTTTGGAAAGGATTGCAAGAATCTTTGGGAACCCGTCTGAACTTCAGTACTGCTTTTCATCCACAAACAGACGGACAGACGGAAAGAACCAACCAGATAGTGGAAGATATGTTGAGAGCCTGCATGATTGATTTCGGAGGCAGTTGGAGTGATCACTTGGCCTTGATTGAATTTGCTTTTAACAATAGTTATTAGTCCAGCATTCAGATGGCTCCGTTTGAAGCTCTGTATGGAAGAAGCTGTCGATCTCCATTATGTTGGAACGAGGTTGGTGAGAAGCAATGGCTGGGACCAGATCTTATTTCTGAATCATCAAAGAATATTTGTATTATTAGAGACCGATTGCAAGTAGCACAATAGAGACAGAAGAGTTATGCAGACCACAGAAGGAGGGACTTGGAATTTCAAGTTGGTGAACATGTGTTTTTGAAAGTTTCTCCTACAAGAGGAATCCGAAGATTTTGCATTCAAGGCAAGCTAAGTCCCAGATATGTCGGTCCATTCGAGATTTTGGAAAGAGTAGGGGAGGTTGCGTACCGTCTGGCACTACCACCTCAGTTATCTGGAGTACACAATGTCTTCCATGTGTCGATGTTGAGAAAGTACGTATATGACCCTACTCATGTCATTCAGCATGCGGATCTTGAGTTAAAGGAAGATTTGACTTATGAAGAGAGACATGTTAAGATTCTGGATCGTAAGTAGCAACAGCTCAGGAACCGGTCTATACCTATGGTCAAGGTGCAATGGAGTCGGCGTGGAACTGAAGAAGCTACTTGGGAGTCAGAAGATACCATGCGAAAGCAGTATCCCGACTTGTTCTAGGTGAGTTGTTCCACTCCCCATCGTGTTGAAGTGCAGTGAATTTGGAGGACCAAATTCTTTGAAGTGGGGGAGGGTGTAATATCCCAATTTATTAACAAATAAAAATTTCTAGAAAATTTATAAGTAATTAATTAGAAAATCCTTAATAAATAGAATAAGTTAAATTTCAACTATTTCATAAAAATCTGGAAAATTTAGAATCTTGTAGAGGATAAAATGTTTAATAATAGTATCTTCTGTGACCGACCCAAATAAAATCTGTAATCAGGCCAAATCAACTGATTAAGGCCCAAATCCACACTTAATTTAATTGGACCTTAAAACGCGAAATTTGAGCCCAATACCCGATCATTTAGGCTGAGACCGGATCCAAATGGAAGGCTAGGATGAGAGGATCGTTTCCCCTCTTAGTTCTCCCCGAAACCCTAACCCTAGAAAGTGAATTTTGGTTGAGAAGGCGGCGGCTAACCCTATCCGCGCGGTTCACGCACGTTCAACTTGATTGGACTCTATCTCCTCGAATAGAAGACTCTAGACCTTGTGTGACCTATAAAAATGACCCTCAGGAACCCTATTTTCGTTTGGGTGCTGTGGCGGCCGACGAGGATCGTGGACGAGGGCGGATTCCGGCGATCACCGGCGAGGTGTTCTTAGCGTGTCGTCATCCCTCTTCTTCCTTATTCCTCCGTTTAAGGTAGGTTATAGCAAGCCAAACCTTAAGTATTATATATGACTAGAACCAGCATCGAGTGCCCTTTCTATTGAATGCAAAAGCCCTAAAAGTTACTTAGTATCATGCGAGAATTTTAGGGTTTAGTAGAAGCAAGTCATATCTAGGGTTATACTTGTTCCATCTCGTTTAAGTAGGGATTGTAGGCACTAAAGATTAAATTGAGCATGCTTTATTGTAAAACTTTTCGTGCTCTTTCTTTTGAATCCAAAAGCTCTAATTTTTATACTCTGTGCTATACGTATTTAGCAATTCTTTGTAACCCTAGCCAACTCGCCGAAGGCGGACTGGGCGAAAGGGGAACTTGAGTGTTTTTGACTGGTACGGTCTCGCGATAGACCGCCCAACCTAGTTAGGTGACATGTTACTGACCGTTTATGTTCTCTGGTTCGTGTTATGTTTCTGGGAAGAGTGGCTTAACCTAGACTGCCCTTCTGTCAGGCGGCCAGTTATTGACCGTTCGTCTTCTCCAGCAGCTCATCTCCAGAAGGTCTTCTAACCTGAGGGGGATAAACGGCCTGTCGTGCAACCGCTGAGGAGGATGAAAGGTCCATACTAGACCGTCCATCTTTACAAAACTTATTAAGTTATCTTTTTCGCATGATTTATGATAGTAAATTAATGGTTAAATGTAAGTTAGCAACATGCATAAAAACTCTGGAAAATTATAACAGTAATGATTATAAATCTTGCTGATCTATTCATCTTGACCTTGGACCATCTTTTCAATGTTAATATTAATCGTGCTTCATTATTAAATTGAAAATTTTATTAGGGTTGTATGACAGTCGTTCTACTCCGGTAGGATTGACTGACCGTCTCACTGGTTTCTGATGTTTTGTTAACCTTATTTCCTTGTAATATTTGGGACTCTCCGCCGGATATTCCTTCCGTCGGACTAGGACCTTCATTACGGGACATCCGTAAGCCCCCGCGAGCCTGGG
Organism: Amorphophallus konjac; assembly: GCA_022559845.1. Lineage (NCBI taxonomy): Eukaryota > Viridiplantae > Streptophyta > Magnoliopsida > Alismatales > Araceae > Amorphophallus > Amorphophallus konjac. Next base: position 234,523,399 of record CM040122.1, read on the forward strand.
ATTCCCACTAGGACGCCGGGCAGGTTGTACCATCAAGACCTTAACCTGTGTACGTGATCGAATCGATTGGACTATCGTATTGTGAGTCACGGCTCGACTTGGACCCCCTGAGAATTGCGCGGCCCGAACGAGACCGTTCATCCTATTGGGCGGCCCATAACGAACCGTTCATCCCTGGCCAAGTGCCACTTACATTGGTCGTTTAACCTTGATCTATCTTCGACCAATTTGTGTTTGGATCGACCCAATAAGCCCTAGGTTGACCAGTGGAGAGTGGGCTGGACCCTGGTTCAGTTTGCCCCACTTATGGCAGCCCGGAGCCCGTTTGGGTAGACTTCTAGTTGATTTAGTTGAACGGACCTACTGGAGCCGCCCATGTTATAGCGCGGATCTTATTGGACCGTCTGTCTGTTGGATGGCCCTATATGGACCGTTTATCTTGTTCTTGGGCTTCCGGCTCTACTAGTCTTGAGCGGCCCATTTTCAACCGTTCAATTACTCGAGCGGCCCTACATGGACCGTGTATCCTTGACTTCGGTATGGCTAATCCTAAGCCATTTCTGTCCTGAACGGTTCAGCTTAGACCATGCATTGCTTGAGCGGCCCTGTTATGACCGCTTATCATCCAGAAGTGATTTCCATGATTTTTCGTGTTGAATCCAAGGACCTGATTGGTTCTTGATAACTTGAACTTTCCAGACATGATGTCTACTTCAACTTACCCTTGAAACTTTGGTAAGTTCCATATCTTGGACTATTGGCCATTAAACTTGATTAATGTCTAGACATAACTTGGGATCTTGGATCCAACAAATCAATGCCAACGCATCATAAGGGCCCGGTCTGGTCCTGGGAGGAGCGCCCGAAAAGTACTTGTGCCCCAGGGAGTTTGAATGACATGGTGAGGCATTGCACCGAGTGCATGACTAGTGTGATGTCTAAGACAATAATCTCTTACTTGAATTCTCTTGACTTGCTTAGATCTTGCTTGTTGGCCAAATTCTCGGTTATATCGTGTTCTTGCTTTCTTTTCATTATTTTGTTGCATAGTTAATTCCTTTCGTTCTTTATTTACGCGCTCAAACATGCAATTCAATTGGTTAATTACTTAAACTTGCCTGTTATTACCTACTGAGCGTTCGCTCACCTAATTTCCCCCCCCCCCTTTTTCAGGTAGCTCAGGTGAGGACTCGCAATCTGATGGGAACGGGCAAGAGTGACGACCGTGGAGTGAACCTGATAGAAGCCTGTGAAACTAGTTCTAGTTGTGGAGTCCATGTGTATTTAAGAGTATTTTGGAAGAGTTGTAATTTGAAGTTAGCCAATATAATAGCATTGAGTGGATGTTGTCAAAGATTATGTTAAGTGAGATCATTGTAATTTGGATCATGGATGGGTTATGTGCTATTTAATGATTGAGCAGTTTCTATTTATGGTGATGTGCGATCTTTTAGCTTTAACATATCATGTCTAGAGATAAACATATTATTATTATGATTACTCGTTTCTACTGCCAGTCCCGATATTCCGCATCGGGGCGTGACAGATAGGCTAGGTCATCCTTGTTAGTAGTAAGGCACAGATTTGAATGTGCTACATCATCTAGGTCAACTAGGTAAATGTTATTGACTCTTTTACCAGAAAATTTAACATTATCAGAATTAGGCTCATAAATGTTGCAACTAGTAGAGTCAAAAACTACCCTATGACCTTTATCACAAAGCTGGCTAATACTGAACAAATTATATGCAAGACCTTCTACCAGCATAACTTCATCAATACAACAGGTAGAGCACTTACCTACCTTTCCTGATCCGAAAATCTTACCCTTGGTATTGCCTCCAAAGGTGACAAGGCCTCCATTCTTTTCAACCAGCATACAAAATTTGCCCCTATCCCTCGTCATATGCCTGGAGCAGCCACTGTGCAAGTACCACAGATTTTGCTTGGCTGCCAGGCATACCTACATCAAGGATCAAGTAGAAAAGTTTGGAACCCAAAAATGTTTGGGCCCCAAAACAACAGATGAATCATCAAGAAAAGATGGCAAACATTTAGGTATCCACATTTATGTTGGAACAGATTGCTTTGTGGATTTGTTTGTTTTCTTTTTGTTGTTGCTACTTTTGTTGTCATTAATGGTATGGAAAACATTGGGTGGAGTGTATCCTAGGTTGGTCCTAGGCTGACCATAGGAAGTGTGTTTCTTTGGGCTCCATGTCCTGGATTTCCTTAACCAATTTCTAACTTGAGGTTTATACTTTTGAGTGGGATTTGAGTGGTATGTAGACCTTCCATAAGCTCTATCCTTTCCAGACCTACTGAACTGATATGACTTTGCATAATGGTATGCACGGTAGGTCTGAGCTCTGGGATGGTTTCTATTACTCTCTGATCTCCTGACAGTAGTAGGTCCACCTGGAATATGCATGGGAGTGGTTTGTGTTTTCCAGTTACCTTTCTGTGGTGACCTACTGCAGTTATTCTGGGGTTTTGATATTACAGAAGGTTTACCCCTATACTGGTGTCTGCCCTAAGGTGTAGACTTGTGTGTGCGTGAATTGCTGGACACCTCCACTTTTTGTTTGCCCTTATCCTGAGCACTGGGCTTTTTTCTAATTAGTAGTTTTTACAAAAAAAAATTCAGCAATGTTTCCACTGTACATTTTAATAAGAGGGGTGTTCTTTCCCTTTTCTGCTACAAATGAACCAGTTTTGAATTCAAAGCTTCTTTTAGCAATAGGATTAAAACAAAGACCCTCTTTTCTGAAATTCACTCATGTTCCCAAAAGAGCATTTAAGTTTTCTATACCTTGGGTCATACTCTCAAGGGTTTTCTGTTTATCCTCATTTTCTTTTTCAAGATTTTTTATTGATTTCTTCAATTCAACATTAACATTTAGCACAGCTTCATACTTTTCGTTAACAATTTTTATTTCATTTTCACAATTTTGAAATGTCAACTTTAAGTCATCAATCACATTTTTCAGCATGTCATTCTCCTTCCTAGCATCAATTAAAACAGATTTCATCTCATCAAATTCAGCAGCAGATTATTTTAGATAGTTATTTTCTGTTTCAAGATATGCAATTCTGTCAGACATGGTAGTATAATTAATAAGTGAGTTAATTTTTCTTTTTAACTGTCTATTTTCTTTTCTAACATCATCTACTTTATCTAACAATTCACCGTAAGCATCTTCCCAATCAGTAAGAGTGTAATTTTTGAAGGGAGATGTTACCTCATCATTTTCTTCTTCTCTGTCGCAGTCCTTAGCCATCAGGCATACTTGACTTCCTTCTCCTTCACTCTCCGAAGTGCAGCTGAAATTGCCTTCATCCTCATCGCTCCAAGTGCTTATCATAGCTTTGCCTTTCGTGTTTTTCTTCTTTGCTTTTTCTTTCAGTTTTTGGAGCTCCGAGCATTCTACCTTCATGTGGCCTGCCTTCCTGCAATGATAGCAAATAGTTATGTCAGTCCTCTTGACAGGGTTAGTTTTATACCTTGTTTGTCTTCTGTCATTGTGATGTCTTCTTCCAAGGTATCTTCCCTCTTTTCTAAGAAACCTCTTGAACTGACGAGCCAGCATAGCGAGTTGATCACCTTCAATCTCTGCCCCTGAGGAGCTGTGGTCGCTGGATGACCCACTTTTACAGGAGTTGGCCTTCAATGCAATGCGTCTCTTCTTCTTCTCCATTTCATCTGCCTTTGGCAAGTTCATCTCATATGTCATGAGTGAACCAATTAACTCATCAACCTTGGTGGTCTTTAAATCCCTGGACTCCTCAATAGCAGTCGCCTTTGTGTGCCAGATCGGAGTTAGGGAACGCAGAATCTTTCTCATCAGCTCATATTTGGAGTACACTTTCCCAAGACTCCTGAGTCCATTGGTGATAATCATGAGGCGAGCATACATCTCTGTGATAGTCTCATTCGGCCTCATCCTAAACGTCTCATATTCAGAGACTAGCATGTTGGCTTTAGTCTCTCTCACTTGGGATGTCCCTTCATATATAACCTCCAATTTATCCCACATCTCCTTTGCTGTTAAACAGGATGAGATCCTGGAGAACTCCGTGGGATGAAGGGCACACTGAATGGTGTTGATAGCGCTCCAGTTGAGTGTTGATCTTCGGATCTGCTCTCGTGCCCATAGATCCTCATCCTCAGATAGCTCGAAATGGCCTTTGCTTACAACTTTCTAGATTTCATAATCTTTTGCCCTCAAGAAAAGTTGCATACGGTTCTTCTAGTATGCATAGTTTGAACCATCAAAGTATGGAGGCTTGGTCATAGATTGTCCTTCATCTGTCATTCCTCTAGCATCCATGATGTCTATCTCTTCAGGATGTTAGTCCCTGCAGAAGAGTTAGGCTCTGATACCACGTGATATAGATCTAGGGGGGGGGGTGAATAGATCTACCCCAAATTTAAAGCAAGAGTAAGCAGATAAATGCGGAATTAAAATTTGCTTAATAAGAACAGCCAATTTAGACACAGAGTTACTAGAGCCACTGAATTAACAGAAGACTTAGTCAAGTGTTATGTGAGAGCTATCAATAGAGAGAATGAGTATATTCAACTAGACAATTGAAACACAGCAACAGCGAAACTGAATTTCAGAGAGATGAAATGTGAAGAGGTACTTGGCGGAGGTTGAACTCAAAGAGTGTCCTCACGCAAGATAAACCACATTTCAGATAAGCCTTACTTATCCTTCGACTGGTACCTTTTGATATACCTTCTTCACTCTCTTGAATACTCAGTATATCAACCTAATGAAACACGATAACAGCTAGATATATAGATCCAACAATCATAAACCATCAAGCATAGACACACGATTTTTAGGTGGTTCGATCTCCTACAGAGATCTACGTCCACCCCACACTTAAACCAAGTGTGGCTTCACTGCTAATTCATAGCTTCCAATCCGCTGATACACAGCTTCGGGAAAACTTCCTAACATACACTGATCCTTACAGCTTAAGCTACCCAGAGGAATCCACCTCTGCAGCTAGACCTTACAGCTTGCCACCGCTGACTCATAGCTTGCTATAATCAAGAGTTCGAAATGAAAAACAGAAGCAACAGAAAAGTAGAAAATAGTAAAATGATCTGTAGCTCATACAAAGAGTAGATCGGCTCTGGTTCTGAACCAAGAAGCTGAAAATAATGACTTACAGAAACTCAGACTCACACCCTTCAAACGACTATATGCTCCTCTCTCAAATCTCTCTCAAAACTCTCTCAAAGCTCTCTCTGGATCTACTGAAAGTCCATCTTGACTTGGCTGCTGCTTTTCTCTCTTTGGCTTCATTCTCGCTTCTGTATATCTTGGAATTGGGCGATCTGCTTCCTTTTATAAGACCGTAGATGATGGGCGCATGGAAACCACATTTTTTGCCCAAAAGTTCGTTCAGATCTGAGCTTGGGATGGCCACGTCGCAGCATCTTAATTGGGATGCTTTCCACATGTCACGTTCATAACGCTTCACCTTTTTGCCTTGGATCATGTGCCTTTTATCCTGGTGCTTTAGTTGCTTGTGACTTAAAGTTTGCATGTAGTTGGCACACGCGTCAGGTGCTTGATCATAAGTCTCACCTGTCATTTCAACGAATAAACTGTCAGTTACGTGTTGTGGACTTAGACAATTCACACGTCTATGTGTATAGGCACAGATGCAAAAAGAACTAGCACAGACTCGAAATACATATGCACCGACCTTAAGTGTGCGTGAGGTACTACGTGTTATGATATAGAACAGAAAGTGCACTGGCCATCTACACTCGTAAAGCATACAATGCACTAACATTGGTTATGCAGGATACACGTGTTGTCACGCCCCGATGTGGAATCTCGGGACGTACAGTTAGGGGCACGCGAGCTAGAAAGAAATGGTATTATTTCCATACCATTTACACCAGAGTTGAAAAGAGACAATTAACCAAATAACCAAACTTCCTTTTATTGATAATAATAAAAGTTACAACTGAAGTAGAACAACTACAGCCAAATAACATGACTGAAACTAGTACAATTCTCTAAACTCAACTGACTCAATTAACTAACTATCACTCGGTGTCACTCCAGTCCATCCCTGATAGTAAGATCATCACCTGGAAAAAAGGGGGGAAAAACAAGTAGGGTATGAGCTAACGCGCTCAGTAGATAACCATGGCAAATATAAGTGATTAACAATTTATTACAGTTTATATGAAATGCAGTAAAACTAATGACAAGAGATAACGATACGATAAAGAAAGACAATAAACAATGTAGAGAGATATCTTGCAAGGTCAAGAAATAACTTTGTATACGAATTTACCACAAGTAATGAACAAGAGATAACAAGTAACAATAGTAAATTTGGCCAAGTAGTATAAATATGTATTCCAGCACGATCACACGATCAAGTAACGAGAGTTTGTCATAGACGTACACTGTATATTCCTGCACTCGGGTGCAATGCCACACCCTGTCATTAACATCCCATGGGCTCACTAACTTTCGGGCGCTCTCCCCAGGACCAGACCGGGCCCTTATGGTGCGTTAGCATTGATTTTATTAGATCAACGATCCACCGTCTCGACATAGTCAAATTATGGCCAATTTAATCAGATGAATTTCTGTCAATGCTCAGATTAGAGGACCACACTTGTCCTCGGATTCAAGAATATAATCACGATAAAACCCAAAACTGAGGGTCGTCGTACGGCAAATACCGGGCCGTACTCACACGAGTAACGAGTTACGGAGTCAAGAAAGAACGGTCGACAGTAATCCGTTCGAGAGAAGGGAAGTAAGTTCCGAAGAACGATTATACGGACCGTACGAGGCCGTATTCAAGATATACGGTTCTAGAGAATCCGTATTAAGTATAACGGTAACAATTTCCAGTCGTAGTCAGTACGACTAGAAGAGAAGTAAAATATGCCAAATGGCTTCCGAGTCGCCAATGACAAGTAAACCAATATGGTTACTGCCCAATGGTCGATTCCGGGCTCGAATATGACCGAAGATTTAACCAAGGGTAATCGGTCAATTAATCAAATTAAAACGATGTGTATCGGGCCATTTAATATACTCAAGTAAAACCAGTAATCATGTAATCCTGTTGCCAACTCGGGATTTACCACGGTAAAAATGTCACACGGTAAAAAATGGGGTAATTTACCGGATGGAGTGTCCGGTCTAACTGGCCAAGACTTGCCATAAGTCTGCCATTTAAATTTCTGTTCTACAGTAAAATTTACAGAACTTACCCAAGGTAAATTTTAACATGATTAACCAATTTACCAAGAATTTTACAAGTGAATAATTTCACTTTAACCATGTTTTAGTAATTTTAACCAGAATTTTCTAAAAAGTAAATATTGCAACAGAAAGTAAATTTTTATCATTTACTCATCTATTTATTCTGTTGTTATATGGGTTGATAATCTTGTTGATTAACGTTGTTTTACCCTGATTAACACTGAGTATTTTTGGTCTCTGGACTGAGTATTTTGGTCTCTGGACAATTTAACGGTCTTAAATGGGCCGCTAAACCTACTGGACATACAGCGGTTCTAATTAGGCCGTTTTGACATATATACGGCGGTTTAATTTGGGCTGTTATACAATTGGGGTGTCAAAAGAGTTAAAAATAGGTACTAACCGTTAAAACGAACAGAAGTCCGATCAAACCAGGAACTCTTAAAACTGAGTTTAAGCATGATAACGATGGTGATAAGTTTAAGCATGATAACGATGGTGATAAGTTTAAGCATGATAACGATGGTGATAAAATCTGAATTAAATCATAACTGTAATGATAAATCATGATTTTGCTACTAAATGAAAGCTATCATGATTACTAACAATCCATATTTTCACTTTAATCATTTGGGCCTTGGTTACCTACCTTAATTGAAGGACAAAGAAGAATACGGAGGAAGAAGAAGATGAATAGTATCTTCCTACGATCCCTTGCAGCAACAGAGCTTAACAGAGCTTTAGCAGAGAAGGGAAGAGGCTAAGCCTCCTTATTTATAGGGTTGCATACGCGTAGGAGACTCTCCCGCACCAAAGGTTAGTCGGACACGGCGCCGCAAAGGGGATGGCCGGCGTTGACGACGCGGTTGCCGACTGAAACACGTTTCCATGTGTTTATTTGGGTAAGGATTTGGCTAATCCTCCTTAATCATGTGATTAAGTATTTCTAACTAAAACCACTAATTAACCTCACTAAATGATTTTTAATGAGTTTGACCCAGAAGACAAAATTGTTATACAACTTATGGGGAATCCATTTATTATTTTTGTGGATTTTTATCACAAGGTTAATTTCTAACCGATCCAATCTTAGGATTAAAATAATAGTTAATCAAATTCTAACGAATTCTAACGATTTAGTCGATAGATAGAGTTTCTGATATTTTACCGATTATACTCAAGAAGACAAAGTTGTTAATAAAAATATGCTCTATCAAATTGTGATTTTTATAGATTTTTCTAAGGTAGTCGTATTTTACTATGAATAGTGTTTTCCGCGTTTTTAAGTCAGGCTTAAATCACCGATTAAGCCATGTAAATGATTTTATTAGGGTCAGGCACATAAGACCAAAGTGTTTATCATCGTGTTTACTATTTAACTACCATTTTTCAGAATTTCTATATGATAGTCAAAAATTTCCCTATTTACTATTTACCACATCACTATTCAAAATTTACTATTTACGAAATTTAATATTCTATACAGAAAATTGGGGTCTTACACCCTCCCCCACTTAAAGAATTTGGTCCTCCAAATTCACTGAACCAAAAACAGTAAGGGAATAAATAGCTCACCTTAGAACAAATCGGAATACCGCTTCCGCATAGCGTCCTCGGATTCCCAGGTGGCTTCCTCGGTTCCACGCCGATTCCACTGAATCTTGACCATCGTATGGAACGATTCCGAAGTTGTTGTTCCTTCCGATCCAGAATCTTCACTAGTCTTTCCTCATAAGTCAGATCCTTCTTTAACTCAAAATCCACATGCTGAATGATGTGATTGGGGTCGTACACATATTTCCGCAACATAGAAATATGGAATACGTTATGTACGCCAGACAACTGCGGCGGTAAAGCCAGTCTATAAGCAACTTCACCCACTCTATCAAGGATTTCAAATGGACCAATATACCTCGGGCTTAGCTTGCCCTGAATACCGAATCGACGAATTCCTCTCGAAGGAGAGACTTTTAAGAACACATGCTCGCCAATTTGAAATTCCAAATCTCTTCTTCTATTGTCGACATAACTCTTCTGCCTCGATTGAGCCACTAGTAACCGGTCTCGGATAATACAAATATTCTGTGATGACTCCAAGATAAGATCCGGTCCAAGCCATTGCTTTTCGCCTACCTCATCCCAACATAATAGAGAACGACAGCTTCTTCCATACAAAGCCTCGAAAGGTGCCATCTGTATGCTGGATTGGTAACTATTATTGTAGGCGAATTCTATTAATGCCAAATGATCACTCCAACTTCCGCCGAAGTCGATCATACAAGCTCTCAACATATCTTCTACTATCTGATTAGTCCTTTCAGTCTGTCCGTCTGTCTGCGGATGAAACGCAGTGCTGAAATTCAGACGCGTACCAAGAGATTCTTGTAATCCCTTCCAGAAATGTGATGTAAATCTCGGGTCTCTGTCAGATATAATATTCACTGGAATACCATGAAGTCTAACCACTTCCTTCAAATATAAAGCTGCTAGAACATCAACTGTCCACTTGGACTTAATAGGTAAGAAATGTGCCGACTTAGTTAGTCGATCCACAATTACCCATATTGCATCATAACCACCTCGAGTCTTAGGAAGACCCATAATGAAATCCATGCCAATACTCTCCCACTTCCATTGGGGTATATCGAGTGGCTTTAATTTTCCTGCCGGTCTGAAATGCTCGGCCTTCACTTGTTGACACACTAGGCATCTACTCACGAAATCAGCAACTTCCCTCTTCATGTTCGGCCACCAAAAAGATCTTTTCAAATCTTTGAACATCTTAGTGCCTCCCGGATGGATAGTATATCGGGATCTATGAGCTTCCTCGAGAATCCGATTCTTTATCTCTGCCTCATCCGGTACACAAGTTCTACCTTGAAATAATAGCCTTCCATCATCAGCTACCGAGAAATCAGGTCTGCTATTCAAGCTCCCTTTAATCTCTACTAGCTCGGGATCATTATCTTGTAATAACTTGATTTCCATTAATAGTTCGGGCTTGAGTTGAATCTGGGAAATCAAAACCCGATCATTATCTACATTGAGATCCAAACTAGCCAATTGTTCCAGTAGTTTCCACTCTTGTAACATAAGACTGAATAACTTAACTGCAGTCTTCCGACTTAAAGCATCGGCTACTACATTGCCTTTGCCAGGGTGATACTCAATAGAGAAATCGAAGTCCTTTATATACTCCAACCATCTTCTCTGCCTCATGTTCAAGTCCTTCTGAGAGAACAAATATTTCAAACTTTTGTGATCTGAGAATACTGTGAATGTCTCACCATATAGGTAGTGTCTCCAAATCTTTAATGCAAATATCACTGCTGCTAACTCCAAATCATGAACTGGATAATTAACTTCATACTTTCTTAACTGCCTAGAAGAATAGGCAATCACTTTGCCGTGCTGCATAAGTACACAGCCTAAGCCAATACCTGATGCATCCGTGTATACCACGAAACCACCCTCACTAGAAGGTAAGGTCAAAATAGGTGCAGTAGTCAAACAATCCTTTAGAGTCTGGAAACTCCGTTGGCATTCAATTGACCACTCAAACTTGATCTCTTTGCGGGTTAATTTCGTAAGAGGTACCGCAATCTTTGAGAAATCCTGAATAAACCTTCTATAATAGCCAGCTAGGCCTAGAAAACTCCTTACTTCAGTCACACAGGTAGGCTGTTCCCAATTCTTTACTGCTTCCACCTTCGATGGATCAACAGAAATTCCATTCTTGGAAATAATATGCCCTAGAAAGGACACCTCTTTCAGCCAAAAGTCGCACTTGCTCAATTTGGCATAAAGCTGATGATCTCTCAGCAATTGCAAAGCCATCCTCAGATGCTTGGCATGCTCTTCTTCACTCTTGGAATATATCAAGATATCGTCTATGAATACCACGACCCATCGATCAAGATAGGGTCGGAACACACTGTTCATTAACTGCATAAAGGCTGCCGGTGCGTTTGTCAAACCAAAAGGCATAACAACAAACTCAAAATGACCATACCGGCTGCGGAAAGTAGATTTATAAATATCTTCATCCTTAATCCGCAACTGATGATATCCAGATCGAAGATCGATCTTAGAAAAATACTGAGCTCCCGCTATCTGGTCAAATAACTCATCAATCCTCGGTAATGGATACTTGTTCTTGACTGTCAACTGATTGAGTTGCCGATAATCGATGCACAGTCTCATCGAACCATCCTTCTTCCGAACAAACAACACAGGGGCTCCCCAAGGGGAAACACTCGGGCGAATAAAACCCTTCTCGAGTAATTCCAACAATTGATGCTTCAATTCCAGCAATTCCGCAGGAGACATACGATAAGGAGCCTTAGAAACAGGAGATGATCCAGGAATAAGATCAATAGAGAATGTGACTTCCCGCTCAGGCGGAATTCCTGGTAACTCCTCTGGAAAAACATCAGGGAAATCTCGGACAACAGAAATGTCCTTAATCTCGATCTGTTGCTCCGGGGACGCATAAACGAAAGCCAGAAAAGCTCCGCATCCACGTCTCAATAGCTTATCAGCTCGAAGCGTCGAGATAAGAGAGATAGAGCTAGGGTGTTTAACTCCCTTGAAGGATAATCCGGGGCGTCTAGAAAAAGACACGGAACAAGAACTGTAATGAACATTGGCCTCATATCGAGCCAACCAATCAGCTCCGAGGATTACATCGTAATCTTTCATGTCCATGCAAACTAAATCAGCTGGAAAATTCTGATCATTCACCATAACCTTGCTAGAAGGATAAAAATGCTGAATAGCTGATCTAGAACCAATAGGGGTTGATATTTCTAATGGAGAACTCATCAAAACAGGTTCCACAGTTAAAGACTTAGCGAATCGCCGAGAAATAAAAGAATGTGTTGCACCAGTGTCAAATAGAACAAAAGCTGACTTGTCGAGTATAATGAGAGTACCTTCGACGAGCCCACCGTCATCGGCGGTTTCCGCTTTATTAACATGAAGAGCCTGGAGCTTTCCTTGCGGCTTCTTGAAAGCCAAAGGTTTTGCCGGGGTAGCTTTCTCTGCCAATAAGGGGCAATCAGGGATACGGTGCTCCTTGCTCCCACAACGCAAACATGCGCCTATCTTGCGCCAACATTCCTCCATCTTATGGCTAGGACGATCACAAAACTTGCAGATGCCCTTGAATGGTACCATAGTGTCAGGTTTCTTGTCTTCTTGTCTCGGCATCTTGCCTTTCCACAAACCAGAACCAGAGCTAGAACCAGTTCCAGAACCAATAAAAGGTCTCTTCTTGCCAGTGCTAGTGCCAGTGCCAAATCCGGTTTTGGCATTCTTGAATGGCTTTGGTTGTTCTTGCTTGTTACCTTGACCACGAATACGCTCCGTCATCTCAAGAGTATCCTCCAATACTTGTGCCTTTCTCACCATCTCAGAATAGGTAGAAATTTCCAACGGTGCCATTTGATTAATATAATGGAGGTTCAACCCGTTGAGAAATCGTCTCGCCTTCATCTTCTCAGTAGAAATAAGATGCATTGCATAGCGAGAAAGTCGGGCGAACTGTGCCTCATACTCTGCCACTGACGAACCTCGCTGCTTCAAAGCTGTGAAATCCGCTGCCTTCTTTTCTTGGACATGGTCAGAGAAATACTTCCCATTGAAATACTCCTCGAATTCTTCCCACGATACTTGGTGATCACCGAGAGTTGCTTTGACGGACTCCCACAAAGTACGTGCATCTCGCTCCAGTTGGAACGTAGATAGAAGGACACGCTCTTGGTCAGTGCATTGCATAACCTCAAATATTCTCCTCATATCATCGAGCCAATGCTCGGCCTCATCCGGGTCGGTAGAACCAGCAAATCTAGGCGGGTTCATTCCTTGAAAGTTTCGGTACAAGTCACCAGTGCCATGATGTGATGCGGCTCCAGCTTGAGCCACTTGCGGCAACGCCTGTGTCAGGCCTTGGACCGTACGCTGGAGGTTCCTCATCTCAGCGCGGTCAGCTGCCATTTCTAGTACCTTTATTTAAAATAGTCAAGAGATTATTTATGAGAGAAGAAGAATTTATTTATGAGAGAAGAACTTCTTCATAAAAGAAGAGTATGATTTACGGCTAAAGACTTAACCCAATTTCTACCCAATCTCACCAGGTCGGGTTCTTAAACTTAAGCCTATAACCAATAACCTATAACCTTAAAGTAAAATACCTAGGACAAATTGAACTTGGCTCTGAACTTAGCTCTGATACCAACTAAACTGTCACGCCCCGATGCGGAATCTCGGGACGTACAGTTAGGGGCACGCGAGCTAGAAAGAAATGGTATTATTTCCATACCATTTACACCAGAGTTGAAAAGAGAAAATTAACCAAATAACCAAACTTCCTTTTATTGATAATAATAGAAGTTACAACTGAAGTAGAACAACTACAGCCAAATAACATGACTGAAACTAGTACAATTCTCTAAACTCAACTGACTCAATTAACTAACTATCACTCGGTGTCACTCCAGTCCATCCCCGATAGTAAGATCATCACCTGGAAAAAAGGGGGGAAAAACAAGTAGGGTATGAGCTAACACGCTCAGTAGATAACCATGGCAATTATAAGTGATTAACAATTTATTACAGTTTATATGAAATGCAGTAAAACTAATGACAAGAGATAATGATACGATAAAGAAAGACAATAAACAATGTAGAGAGATATCTTGCAAGGTCAAGAAATAACTTTGTACACGAATTTACCACAAGTAATGAACAAGAGATAACAAGTAACAATAGTAAATTTGGCCAAGTAGTATAAATACGTATTCCAGCACGATCACACGATCAAGTAACGAGAGTTTGTCATAGACGTACACTGTATATTCCTGCACTCGGGTGCAATGCCACACCCTGTCATTAACATCCCATGGGCTCACTAACTTTCGGGCGCTCTCCCCAGGACCAGACCGGGCCCTTATTGTGCGTTAGCATTGATTTTATTGGATCAACGATCCACCGTCTTGACATAGTCAAATTATGGCCAATTTAATCAGATGAATTTCTGTCAATGCTCAGATTAGAGGACCACACTTGTCCTCGGATTCGAGAATATAATCACGATAAAACCCAAAACTGAGGGTCGTCGTACGGCAAATACCGGGCCGTACTCACACGAGTAACGAGTTACGGAGTCAAGAAAGAACGGTCGACAGTAATCCGTTCGAGAGAAGGGAAGTAAGTTCCGAAGAACGATTATACGGACCGTACGAGGCCGTATTCAAGATATACGGTTCTAGAGAATCCGTATTAAGTATAACGGTAACAATTTCCGGTCGTAGTCAGTACGACTAGAAGAGAAGTAAAATATGCCAAATGGCTTCCGGGTCGCCAATGACAAGTAAACCAATATGGTTACTGCCCAATGGTCGATTCCGGGCTCGAATATTACCGAAGATTTAACCAAGGGTAATCGGTCAATTAATCAAATTAAAACGATGTGTATCGGGCCATTTAATATACTCAAGTAAAACCAGTAATCATGTAATCCTGTTGCCAACTCGGGATTTACCACGGTAAAAATGTCACACGGTAAAAAATGGGGTAATTTACCGGATGGAGTGTCCGGTCTAACTGGCCAAGACTTGCCATAAGTCTGCCATTTAAATTTCTATTCTACAGTAAAATTTACAGAATTTACCTAAGGTAAATTTTAACATGATTAACCAATTTACCAAGAATTTTACAAGTGAATAATTTCACTTTAACCATGTTTTAGTAATTTTAACCAGAATTTTCCAAAAAGTAAATATTGCAATAGAAAGTAAATTTTTATCATTTACTCATCTATTTATTCTGTTGTTATATGGGTTGATAATCTTGTTGATTAACGTTGTTTTACCCTGATTAACACTGAGTATTTTTAGTCTCTGGACTGAGTATTTTGGTCTCTGGACAATTTAACGGTCTTAAATGGGCCGCTAAACCTACTGGACATACAGCGGTTCTAATTAGGCCGTTTTGACATATATACGGCGGTTTAATTTGGGCTGTTATACAACTGGGGTGTCAAAATAGTTAAAAACAGGTACTAACCGTTAAAACGAACAGAAGTCCGATCAAACCAGGAACTCTTAAAATTGAGTTTAAGCATGATAACGATGGTGATAAGTTTAAGCATGATAACGATGGTGATAAAATCTGAATTAAATCATAACTGTAATGATAAATCATGATTTTGCTACTAAATGAAAGCTATCATGATTACTAACAATCCATATTTTCACTTTAATCATTTGGGCCTTGGTTACCTACCTTAATTGAAGGATAAAGAAGAATACGGAGGAAGAAGAAGATGAATAGTATCTTCCTGCGATCCCTTGCAGCAACAGAGCTTAACAGGGCTTTAGCAGAGAAGGGAAGAGGCTAAGCCTCCTTATTTATAGGGTTGCATACGCGTAGGAGACTCTCCCGCACCAAAGGTTAGTCGGACACGGCGTCGCAAAGGGGATGGCCGGCGTTGACGACGCGGCTGCCGACTGAAACACGTTTCCATGTGTTTATTTGGGTAAGGATTTGGCTAATCCTCCTTAATCATGTGATTAAGTATTTCTAACTAAAACCACTAATTAACCTCACTAAATGATTTTTAATGAGTTTGACCCAGAAGACAAAATTGTTATACAACTTATGAGGAATCCATTTATTATTTTTATGAATTTTTATCACAAGGTTAATTTCTAACCGATCCAATCTTAGGATTAAAATAATAGTTAATCAAATTCTAACGAATTCTAACGATTTAGTCGATAGATAGAGTTTCTGATATTTTACCGATTATACTCAAGAAGACAAAGTTGTTAATAAAAATATGCTCTATCAAATTGTGATTTTTATAGATTTTTCTAAGGTAGTCGTATTTTACTATGAATAGTGTTTTCCGCGTTTTTAAGTCAGGCTTAAATCACCGATTAAGCCATGTAAATGATTTTATTAGGGTCAGGCACATAAGACCAAAGTGTTTATCATCGTGTTTACTATTTAACTACCATTTTTCAGAATTTCTATATGATGATAGTCAAAATTTTCACTATTTACTATTTACCACATCACTATTCAAAATTTACTATTTACGAAATTTAATATTCTATACAGAAAATTGGGGTCTTACATGTGTGCACTGACCTTATTACGCATGTATGAAAACATGCACAGACCTCTATATGCATGAAGCAGACAGCGCACTAAACCTTTGCATGCGAATGGCACAAAGATGCACCGACCTATTATGTGTAAGGAAAAATGTGCACAGACCTTATGTGGTCATAGTGAAACCTGCACCGACCTCATATACTCCCAGCGAAACCTGCACCGACTTATATGCTCACAGCACAATCTGCACTGACCCTATATGCTCACAATAAAACCTGCACCGACTCTATATGCTTACAACAAAACCTGCACCGACTCTATATGCTCACAACAAAATCTACACCGACCCTATATGCTTAATGCGGAGGCTGCAGCGACTATGTATGCACATGGTAACTTGCATCTACCTCACTAAGTAAAGATGACGACTAGCACCGACCTGAGGTGTGCGAGTGACACTACTTGCACCGACCTTATATGCTTTTCTTACACAAACATGCGCCGACTGAATGCAAGCACAATGCAGACATGCATCGACCTTAGATTCAGAATAACAAAGTGTACAGAAATATTTTATGAAAAGGTCTGATATATAACCAATTCTTCAAAATACACAATATTACCCTGATCAATATAAAGTCATCAAAGTCAACTCTATAGTCAAGAAAGTCAACTCTATTGTTGCCAATTATTCAAAACCCAATCAATGCATAGCAGTATTCACACTGCTGATCGACTCCAGAGGAGACCCAACATAAATATCCATTCCAGGCCACGCAAGTCATGTCAAGTCAAGTCAGGCATGAGATTTGTAGAATGTCATTTATCAAGCTAGTCAAGCACTCCAGTGCAATGTCACACCGTGGTCAATCAACTCCCATGGGCACAAGTACTTTCGGGCGCTCCTCCCAGGATCAGACCGGGCCCCATAATGTCCAAGCATTGAGTCATGTAAATATTTTGACATCCACTATAGTTATAGCCAATAGAATTCTAAAGGAATAAGAAATTGTTGGATAACAAGGTAGATTCACGGAATTATTAGTTCAAGGATAGAACTTTTAGTAAAGATGACATAGCGATAAATCACGTATAGAAATCAAGATATGTGTGAATCTGGAAAATTGGCATCCACTCAGGTCGCCACCAATTACAGAAATATTGCCCTCTGTCAGGTCGCTAAATCTGTAAACAGTAACAGGCACGAAGAAAATGGCGCCCGTTTACATAGTCGCTCATTTCAATTGGCGTCCTCTGTCTGGTCGCTCATTCTAGATAGAGACAGAACTCTCACGGAACACTATACACAGTGCTCTATGATGGCTAGGCATCATGTTTCTTCAGAGTGACATGATAAATCAAGGTTACAGGGTTTTTAGGATACAACCAACTCGGCTGCCTTGAGGGAATCCATCAAAACCATAGGGACACAACAGTTTCGAGGGCTTTTAGCTTGGTCAACCTGGTAGGCCTACGATTTTTGCCCATGAGCAAATTGATTGGGCCTAAAAGCCTAGCCCGACTAGGCCCATGGGTCAGACTTAGACTTTAAATTCAACCCACAGACCACCTCAACCCGTTGGATTTAAGACATTTAAAGATGATCCAACAGTTAGTTCTACTTCCGATCTAAATCTATTTGGTCCCGATCGTAAGAAATCAAAAGCTAAGTTTCACATAGTCGCAGAAACTTAGAGGTATGTTAAAAGCTAGTTTAGTGTAGAAATTAAAAACTAAGTTTCACATAGTCGCATAGCTCCAACTATGTGAACATAGAACATAGCTGCAAGCCGCAAGTGTGTTCACATAGTTGCAGCCACATAGTAAGCAACTATATGTTTTTGTTTATCTCGTAACACTGTTTATCACCCATTATAAAGATTGTTTCGGAGCTCTTCCTTCATCTTGGAGAGTAGGTGGATGTAGGGTGTTACTTGGATTGTGACGAGTTGAGAAGGAGGGTGGCTGGAGGGGAGAGGGGAGATAGTGAATAGGATGGGGGAACAGTGAGAGGGAGGTAGTGATGCGGGACGGACTGAGGAGACGACGCTATATGAGACGGACACGACTCAACGAGCAATGACACGACTACTAGAGCGACCTCGGCTCGACACTAAGAGCTCCTATAGGCTACACGTCGCTAACAGAAGTGCAAACGCACTCGTCGTCCCATGCGAGGGAAAGCGTGGATCGTGCGCGGTTAAGGAACCGGCAGAGTTCAAGGTAGTCTTACTCAACTTCCGGACTCGGATCGAGTCGCGGAATGGGTCACTCTCACACTCACAGCGGCGACATGGACACACGGGCTAGGAACCTACACTCTCGCAGCGGCATATGACCGTATACTAACTAAGCAAATAAATGCCAAGAAGGTGAGACCGTTACCTCCACGCACCCGGCGTGGGGAAGACGACCGCGGCCAATTTACGGACTCCCGGTTAAACAATATTACAGCGATACAAATATTTGACCCACTCTACGCAGGGAGGTAAAAGGTCACATGTGGGGCCCGGGAATCACGCGAATTGGGTTGACGGGCAGCATCTTGATGTCGCCCAGCGGTGCCGAACTCCGCATTTTCGTGCTGTCCGGACGGCGTGTTCTACGGGTCCGTGGGGCTCACGGGTGGCGCTGTCCTCCCGGCCTGCTGGGGTGGGGCCCAATATGATGGAGACCCCTGGTGGTGTGCCTCCTCGGACGGCGGTCGGCCGGAAACGCCGATCGGCCCCGATCTCCAATTCTTGAACTAGCTGCCCACGGATTTCAGGTTCTGTTTTCCGGCGTGCGCTCCGGCGAGAACGGCCACTACGCTCAATCCCGATGTCGGATCGGGGCACATGAGCTATCATTGGAAAGTTCTCTTGAAATCCTTCAATCCAAGGTCAGAGAGATCTGCTGGATCTGGCCGGATCTTAACTTTTTTGAATTTTCAAGGTCCTATTGTATAGTACTCAAAATCTCAGATCTGCAGGTGAGTTGTCTGAGAACTGCCGTTGACCGTCAGGAAGACGTCCGATTCAGCTCCTAGACTCTTCATTAAAGTTGTAGAACATTGAACAAGGAAGACGGAAATAATTTTTATGGAAGGATTGGATGAGGCTACGAATTGTTATGATTTTTAAACTGACAGGTGGTCGGATCTGGGAATTGGCTGACAACACTGTAGATGGCTCTGAAAATGATTTTTGAAAAATAGATTGAGGGCTTATAGAAAATCAAGAAAAATCTTGGGTGGAGAGGTTGATGGACAGAACTCCCAATAAAATTGGGAGCTCTAGGAAAAATCAAAAAGGGTCCGAACACTGAAAACACAGGGCGGGTGGAAATCTAAACAGCAAGCAGACAGATCTGGGAAAAGAGGTTGGACGAAAATGGAAAATTATCAAATGGAAGATTCATGACCAACCAATTTTTGTGGATCGTGGGGAACATCTCTGGAACATCCCCTTAAAATCACAGCTCAAGAACACGACGGGGTGGAGAGCAGGAATTCGGAGAAGACACCTCTATCCTGGATGGACAGAACACCGACGGTGATGGTGGAGGCGCGATGGCGGCACGTGGCGGCGACCGGAACTGATAGGGGTGGAGTCACACCACCAGAATACAGCCTTCCCAGCTACAAGAGGGGGAGAGAGGAGGGGTGCGCCCAAGGGTGCTCCAAGGAATTTTTCAGATTTTAAATGCATTAATTCTCCAAAATGGGAAAATACAAGGTTTTATAAGTCACATCTCAAATCCATCCTCCACCGGATCTAGGGGAGGGAATGGAGGGCTTGGATTGAGTGTGATCAACACACAAAAATTACAATAAAAAAATAAGGGGGGGGGGGCGGCCTATTGACTAGGGGTGGGGGTAGGTGGAAGGTTGGTGGCCAACCTTGACAAATTGGTCTAATTGTCCCCTCCACTTGGCCCACCCTTCTAGAAGCCCACATTAGAATGTTGACTGACCCCACATGGGGCCCTAGGCTGAGGTGGATCAATGGGAGGGGGTCTGGGGGGCCGTGGGACCCGGGGGTCCCATTTTACAAATAAATCCCTCTTACAATCAAAATTACAAACCGAATAAAATGAAACAAACACACATTACACACAAATAAAGTCTAAACAAATATGATAAATGTCGAGACTCAGGGCGGAGTCTCCAGGCTGTCTCCGAGCCAGATGGATGCTGAAGTGGCTCGAGTCGTGCTCCGCGTGCGGTACCGGTGGCTCGGCGTAACTGCTCGGGTGTCCGCACCAGGTAGTGAGAGAGATAGAGTTGAGGAGGGGATGGAACCGTTAGATTTAAGTTTGATGAACATCCCACTGTTGGATTTGCTTTAGATTGAAATCAGATCAGAATTTAAATTTGATCAAGATATGACCTTTGCATTTTAAATTTCATCAAGATCCGACCATGAGATTTAACTTTGATCAATATCAGACTGTTGAATTTGCTCCCGATTGAAATCTGACCGTTCGATTTAAATTTGAACAAGATTTAACCGTTGGATTTAAGTTTGATCAGCATCCGACCATTAGATTTCACTACAAGGAAAGCAGGTTTTTCCGACGTCATATTCCGTCGCAAATCCGTCGGAAATACCTCCCAAAGTTAACTTTTGACATATTTCAACGTATTGCCGACGTAATATGGACGTCAGTACAATTAGGTCGCTAATTTCCGACGTAATTTACTTGCGTCTCAAATTCATCAGTAATTTTCGACGAAAAGGTGTTGTCGAAATTTTCGTCGGTATTGATGTTGATAATTAATAATCAGAAAATTAATTAATATTTACGATGAAACATTTATGGTCGAAAATACATCTAAACGTTTCAATGGATTAGCAACATAAATAGGACTTTGTCGGAAGTTTGTGGGTTAAATTAGTTCCGATGAAAATTCATACGTCGCTAATAGGTCGGATATTTTCAGTGTATTTTCGACGTACGATTAATACGTCTATAATGATTGGGTTAAATTAGTTCCGATGAAAGTTATTTTGGTCGAAAATCTGTCGGAACTCTTCGACGGATTTGGGACAGAAAATTAAAACATCGGGAACCTGTTGGTCAGATTAATTCTGACGAAACCATAGTTGGTCCCAAATACGTCGTTTCTTTGTGACTTATTAGGGACATAATATTTTTACGTCGAAAATCTGTGGTTGAAAGTAGTTCCGACGAAACGTTAGTTGGTCGAAAATGCATCGTTTCTTGCGATGTATTAGGGACAGAAAAATATTACGTCGAAAATCTGTGGGTCAAATTAATTTCGACGAAACGTTTGTTGGTGAAAATACGTCAAAAATTTACGACGTGTTTGATTATGTCGAAATTCCGTCGAAAACTTCCTCCACAATATATATATATTGAAAATTTAAAAACCTATTTAAAGGTACAATTAACAATGTACACAACTCAACATAAAACACGCAATAAACACACACAATAGGATAAAATCCATCGAACATTAAAATAAAGAACATCCACAACACATAACTCAATGAATAAAAAAAGTTACAGTTACATTAATTCAAATGTGTCATTTTTTCACAATATCATTCAAAAAATCAAGAGATGGAGCTGCATCATCCTCATTCGTCATTCGTAGCATCTCCACCATCACCAGCTACAGGAGGATCCTACGTCACAAGAAATTAATATTAAATAGATTTCAATAAAAATAATTATTAATAAATATAATTAATTTTTTTTAATTTTATAAATTTGAAAGTAGATAACATGAAGATGATTTCTTTGACTCTCAAGTTATAACTCTAAAGTCTACGAAATTAAAAGTTAAATTAAATACTTACATGAGAGGGCTGTACTATGCTCAAGGGTGCTCCCTGAGTCAAAATCCCTGCCTGGGAGAGGAGGGTAGCAACTGCCCTAGTAATGCGTGCCTCGATACGTTCCTCGATGCCGTCTACCTGACGTTGGACGATGGATGTAATATGGCTTGTAGAATCGCCGGTGGAGGGAGTAGAGAAGGAACTGCTACCAGGGTAGGACGAAGTTGAGCCCAGACAAGATGCTAGAATCGGGCTGGTGTCCAAGCTCTGCCCAAAACCGTATACTCGTCCTTTCTTCAGTGGGTCGGCTGCTACTACCCATGCCTCAGGATCTAGTTGCGGTCGCTGCGTCTCCTCCTCCCCGTACTTTTCAGTCATATGTCTGTCATATGACTCCTGTAAATTGAATAAAAAATATTATAAATGTCATATTAATCAATCATATTTAAAAATTGAAATAGAAAAGAAATGTGTATGTAAATAATCTTACCACTACCGAGCGAGCTCTCTTGCTCACATACTAATCGGTCCCCTTCTTTTGGTGAACTGTAGTAAATAAATCACGGTACGAGACCGTACCACCCCTCTTCTTTTCCTGTTATACATGTTATAGAGAATAAATAGGGACATATAAGAAATAAAATATAAAAAATTAAGATTATTACTTACCAATCTCTCCTTCGGGGTCGCGAAGGAAACGGATCCAGAAGTATGGAGATGCACGTCTGGATGTAACGCACGTGCAGCTTTGGCTTTTGTGGATTTGGCCATCCAATTAGGCTCGGCCCATCTATCACAGAAGTCCTCCCAGTGCTCCCTCCTCATCCATGCGGGGCCGTGTGCCTTCCAAAGGCCACGGTCCTCGCTCCCCCGGCTAGAGCCTTGGCACGGTCCCAACAACTGTGTAATTGATGCTTATAATTTACAGTTGCTGTGGCCCCCCATGCACGTCGAGCTCGTCCGGCGTCAGCTCGCCTCACAAACCGATATCCTTGTTGTCAAGAATTCAAATTTTATAAGTTAGTCACTTGAAATTGCGGAGTTGGGAAATATGTAATTTAAAAGATTAAATTGTATACCAGGAACTCATCGTACAATCGATCGTGGATATCCTGAGGAAACTGTCGAAATGACTTATATGGGCCGGTCACATGTCGCTCAATAATGTTGGTAATAAAACAAGAAGTGTCACTGGGCTCTACTTTATCCTTGCAATTATAGATGTTAAAATGATAGCCAACAATTATATAGTTGATGGATAGATAACGAACATAATTCATGAGTTTAAATATTTACCCAGAGAACCAACATGGCTTGCGTCCCTCTTGCAACACCACCTGCTCGCCCTTGTGATGGCTAACAGCATCGTTTGCCGGTTGTGTGCCCGGGTGGGCGGACGAGCCAACTATCGCAGGTGGTGTGCCCGACGTACCTGTTACAAGTAAAATAGAAGTAGTTAATCAGAATTTAGCTCATTATTAAAAAAAGAATTTATTCAACAAGTAAACATATAGAATTTTCATCATTTAACTAAGAATTTAAATAAACATAGCAGTAGAATGTGATGGAAGCGGTGTACTCTGTAAACCTGATGCAGAGGCACAAGAATCTGTAAATATAAAATATCGTGAGCAAAACAAAGTGCATATTTACTAATTTATCTAAGAATTTAAATAAACATACCCGCAACAAGTGGTGGGGGCGGTGCACTCTGTGTACATGGTGCGGAGACATAAAATATCATGAGCAAAACAAAGTGCATATTCACTACTCATTTATCTAAGTGATGTGCGGAAGGGTAGGATATAGAGGGGGGGTGAATATATCCCCCGATTAAAAACAGTGCCCAAATTAAAATAACAAATCTGGCGCTACCCAATCTAAAATAGAATGAACAATATGTTAACAAGAGTTTGCATAGAACATACGTCGAACACTTAAGCACTCAACGCACACTAGAGGGAAATAAAATGAAAGTTAAGTAGCACTCTTGCAGACAGATCTAACGACAATATAAGTGTAATGCTTTGCACAGAACAAATGTCAAACAACAAGCACTCAATATCCACAAAAGGAAAGTGAGATAAACATCATTCGACTCTTCTGCTGAACAGATCTGAAAGTGATATAAAAGAAAAGCTTAAACTAGATCACGTGCCATATGATTTACCTTTTCAACCTTAGGGCATGTGACAGTCGAATGTGTGAAGAGATCCCATGTGTTCCTCACGTGTCTGACCCTTTTCTGCGCTGGCGAGCTAATTGTTACTCTATCGGGTATTTTATATCCTTAACCAGCTATTTGTCTGCCTTAGAGAGCTATTTGTCACCCTTAGCTTCCCTTTAGCCATCGCCACAGCTCCTTTCTCTGCCTTGCTTCCTTGCTGCATCGACGCCACAACTTCATGCGTCGACTTTGCCTTGTTTCTTTCCACGCATTTACCCTTGCTGCCCATTTGTCAGCCTAACACAGCTATTTGTTTGCCTTGTCCAGTCATTTGTCTGCACTATCCATACTGAGCCGTCGCCCCTGCTGCTTTCTTCTTTAGCTTCAGTCGACGCCAAAAGCCACTTGTCACCCTTGTTCCTCTATTATTCCGTCTGACTATAGAGCTTGACCTCATTGACCATGACTATTGTTGACTTTGGCTTGGGTCAACATTGACTTAAGTCAAACATGATAATAACATTGGCTAGAGGCTGTTGACTATTGTTGACTTTGACAAATTCAAAGTTTGACCGATCCACCTTGACTTGAGTCAACCCTTCAATTGTTCTTCTAGCTTCTTCGAGGGCTCCAGGGATCACTGTAGAACACTATAGCTCATTCTCTTCTAGTGATTTACTATAGATCTTTTGGCTTGTAGTGAACCCTTCTCTCTCTCCGCCATTTCCCTTCTTTCTTCATTTGATAACTCTTCTCGGCTATTAAGCACAGATAACAGTTATTTTTCTCCTTTGAAGACCCATTTGTCACCACTGTTAACCCAGAAGCCGTCGCCCTGTCTCATGTAACATAGCCTTGAGAGTCGTCGCTGTCACGCCCCGAACCGATAGCAGCGGAACATGTAGTTCGGAACGCGGCAGTGATACAGTCATGAATGATCAGAGCAAACATAAGACACAAAATTACACACTGGACAATGTGGGCCAATTTAATCTTTATTGATAATCAAATATTCAAATTACATATCTTGACTCAACTTACATAAGTGTAGGAAGGACTCACTATTATATTCTAAAAAAGAGAAAGGACTCAAATAACAGGACGAGACTCAAAGAAAGAATAAAAGACACCGACACGATTCTCCATTACACTCTTCACACTTGCCCTTCCCCATCTGATGGAGTATCTTCAATGTCGTTACCTGAAAAACGTTAAAGATAGGCAGGTGAGCGAAACGCTCAGTAGGAATTACATCTCTCATCAAGCAGAATATAAGTGATTAGCCAATTAACGCATTCGTGACGATGCAATGCATGGAACTAGAAAATCATGAAGATCAATCTAATAGGAAAGATGAATATCAAAGTCAAAGGTGGATACGAGCTCAAGAGAAATAGAGATGAATTCCCATGCAGAGTCAAGGACAAGCTATCAGAATATAACAAGGACAGATACTTAGATGAACATAACTTCAGAATTGGCCAGATTATAACAGAGTTCCAATAAATATAAGCAGAATTAGCAATCTAGCAGAATATCTAGTTTATCAAAATAACCAAGCAACAAATTATCAGAATAACAGAATTAACAGAGTTTACAGAATAACAGAATAACAGATGTACAGAGTTTGGTGCAATGCCACACCCAGAATTTACCATGGTTTACAGAATTGGACTTCCGTCCTACCTGGCACTGAAAAGTTGCGGACCCACAGCCCTTAATGTTTCAGAATCAGATTTGGCCACATACAGAGTCAAAGGGTTATGTTCTCAAATTGATGACAAGAAGATTCCAAAAGGAGTAGAGTGTCAAGACTAATGGAAAACCAAAGTGACACGGATCGGATCCGAGGTTTTTAAGGTACAACCAGCTCGGCTGCCTTGAGGGAATCCAAGGCTAGCGGAGACTTACGGAAGTCTCAATGACTAACTTGTCAGTCCAAAGGAACGGAATGTCCAACGGAGGACTCGTATGCCACCGAGAGTTGAGGTGTATAACGTAAACCAATCATGAAAAAGGGGCTCCATCTACGGACGTGAGATGAGAGTGCCGAAAGACCCGAGGTATGGGTCAAAACCGGAAGAAAACGGTGAGGATATGAATGCGTTAATTATAGAATTCACGTCAATCCAATTCTATAATTAACTATAATTAAATAAACTTATTTTTAATTGATGTCCGTGAGTAGTGTCATTTATTAATTAGCGTCCACTTGGAGAGACGTTAATTCTATGATTTTTAACGTAATTTATTTAACAAGAATTCAAGTTAATATCTATTTAATTGAATAATTTCAAGAATATATATTCAAAGCCATATTTATTTATTTAAACTAATTCAGAGAAATAAAATATATCATAATTAGCAGAAAAATGCAAGGATTCCAAATATATAATTTTTATAATTTTCTGTGGCATATTTTAATAGATATGAATTTTTAAAGCTATAACTACAAGATATATATATATATATATATATATATATATATATATATATATATATATATATATATATAATTTGACGACCTTGTTCTACGTCGTCAAAAGGATTGGACGACTATACACATGTCGTCATTTCATAAATTGTCAAATTGTGTCAATTCTTCAGTCCTCTCATTTCCCGACTTAACCACGTCGGAATCGAGCCTATGATATACCGAAATGACGGGCTCAAAAAACTCTACCTAACCAGACGTTCAAAATAATTTTTCGTTGAGAGATGGGGGATCTTGAGATAGGAGGCACGAAAAATGGTGCAACCACTTTCACTACCTCGGTCTCCACCCTAATAATATACCCATAAAATTTCATGTCCAAAGGAGACTCTGGTGCTCACGAACAAGCCGTTAAAGCAAAAACTCTATAACTAACTTTTATAATTGATGACCGATTGGTCGGTCGTTGAATTAAAATGATGCCCTAGATTGGGTCGTCAATTTCATTCTTGCAGTAAATAAATAAACCTCAGTAAAAGAACGAAATATGTAGACCTATATGCATACTTATAACTTACTAATTTCAGAGTTTTGCTAAGTCTTGAGAAAACCTACGGATGCATTAAAAGATTAAGGTATATATACATGCAGAGATCATGTTAAAGTTTAACTATTAACGGGTTTAGCTTGATGTCGAGAACACCTATGAGAAACTAGAGATTATGAACTCAAACACGAGATATAAGCATGCTGTTTATGATCGTAAAAGTCTGTATTATGTTTATTAATTGAGTTTGGCAGTCAGAGAGAACACCTACCTGTTGGGTTTGCCTAGAACAACGATCGAACGAGAGAAAGATAGATGATTGGAATTAATATAACTGCAGTGGTAGCCGTAAACTGAAGAGGAAGTCTTCAGGCGAAACAACAACAAGGAAGAAGTAGCAGCTCCTCCTGTTACGACCACGGCAGAAGAAGAAGGGGTGAAGAATGACACTCTGTTTCTATCAGAGTTACTGGAATCTTAACCCACGCAATAATAGTGGCCCCTTTGGCCTCAAGAATAGAAGGCTCCCACGATACCTCGAATAACCTTGCAACAGCAGCAGGTTGCTGGGAGAGAAGAACGTAATAGTTCATCGAAGAGGGTGGGTATTTATAGGGTTTAAGAGACCTATAGGGTTGGAGTTCGATTAAAACTTAACATACCCTTAATACCTATCTTTTGAAATGACGACTTTCAGTCGGTCGTCTTTTATGGTATACGCCTGCACCAAAGGGCGTCATTTTCCTGCCCAATACTTAGTACATATCCTAATAGTATTAGGATTTCCTTATTAAGGGTATTACTACATATAACTTAAGTGTTAAAAGCTTCCGGGAGTTTTATCTTTTTTTTCTGGAAGTGATCTAGATGGGAAATTGTAGGGGTATGAGTTTTCCATTTTTCTTTATTTTTCATATAATTATTTTTCCAAAATTCCTCAGTCAAAAAAATGGCACTATTCATTTTAGAATAAAATAACAACTTTTATCAAGTCATTTCATTGGTAATTGACGCCATTGTCTTAGGCATCACTTCCCATTTGTGATTTTCTTCAAAAACTAAAAATGTATTTATACTATAAAAACTTTAACTATATATCCTTTCTTATGCCATTTATACTTCTTATCTAACTAATTAACGACATACACAACGTCGTCTTTTTTTAAAATAACGCATTCACTAAGAGGCGTCAATTACCTTTTACAATTTTTCCTCAGCCTCTTAAGAATCGATATTGTGTGTATATCCCTATTTTCTGTATAACTCTTTAACTATATACTTTATTTGATTTTTACTAATTTATAAATAATGACTTGCATGCAGTCGTTTCTTACACTAGATACGCGTATATCAAAAGGCGTCAATTGAGGTTTTGACCTTTTCTCAATGCCCTTGAAAGGACCAAAATTGTATATATGTCAATTCTTTTATCCTTTATATATCTTTAGTGTATTTAAATCTTATATATATATCATTCTTCCTTCTAATAAGATTATAATATAGTAAATGCGGAATATTAAAATTTATAAATTAGTAATAAAATATAAATTGACATTTTCTTCAAGATTTAATGATTCTTAATTCAATAAAAATTATGTTGTGCATTTAATGCTTACATAAAATAACATGTTATTCTTAAATTTACACGAGTTCTTTTGTAAGACTTATAAGGACGTAAGAGGGTTATGTACAAGGTCTGGGTCTCGTTTATTTATTAATTTTTAATTTATTTAAACTTCCTAGTCCTTTAATTTATCAGGGTTGCTACACCCTCCCCCACTTAAAAGAATTTGGTCCCCAAATTCAACTGAATTCATGTCCAATCTACATCAGTGGGGTAACTAGTTCTAGTTTCCATTCATAAGTCAGAATCATCTAGGCATGCTAATAGAATATCCCAATGAACTAAGCCAAGGTTAAGGGGTACCTCTAGCTACTTCATCATCGGCATGTTTGATTTGTCTTATTGCTTGCAATTGACCTTGACGCCATTCCTTATTGCGATCCTTTGCCAGTTGAGGTTGATCTTTTGGAAGGGGACAGTTGGCTACCTAATTATGTTCTTGGCTTCTACAACGAAAACAAGCTCCACTCTTCCAGTGACACTTCTTGGATTGATGACCCTCATTCCCACAATGCTTGCACTTCTCTCCTTTAGGCTTCTTGTCATTCGGAACTCCATTCTCATTATTGGGCCTTTTGTTGCCATTATCTACCTTTTTCTTTTCCATTCTAGCCTTGACCTTGTCAGATAATTCCATGGCATCTTCTAATAGCTGAGCTCTCTTTACCATCTCGGCATATGATTGAATATCCATTGGTGCTAATTGGGGTATATATTGTAGTCTTAACCCATTCAAGAATCTTCTAGCTTTCATTTTCTCTATTGAAATCAAGTGAGGTGCAAATCGTGACAACCTTGAAAAATGAGCCTCATATTCCGCTACGGTCATACTCCTTTATTTAAGAGAAGCAAATTCTCCTGCCTTCCTTTCTTGTACCCTCTCCGAAAAATACTTTTCGTTGAAGTGTTCTAAAAATTCCTCCCAAGGTGTCTGATTATCTGGCAAGTGGCTTCCACGGACTCCCACCAAGCCCTTGCATCTTTCTCTAGTTGAAATGTTCCTAAAAGGAGTTTATCTTGATCAGAGCATTGCATTACTCGGAAAATTCTTTCCATCTCCTTTGTCCAGTCTTCTGCTATATCAGGATCAGGGGTGCCACTAAACTTAGGGGGATGGAGGCTCCGAAATTCACGATGCAATTCTCTAGCTCCACGATTTGCTCCACCCTCGGCTACTCGTTGAAGAGCCGGAGTCATGCCTTGGAGAGTGCGTTGCATGTTACGCCACTGAGCACGTTCGGAAGCCATTATTATCTATCTAGTTCTACAAGACACAAACGATATCATATAAGATTTATCAAGTAGTTCTCGTGAACGTTTACTAAGCTATCTTCACAAACTAATCTTATTAGTATTTTAACTTCCTTTTTAGCTCTTAACCCAAGGTTTTACCCACTCTCACTGGGTAATAATGGGGTTGAGCCTAGAACTTATGGCAACCTATAGTCAAGACCTAGGGTTTAATATAACCTGGCTCTGATACCACAAACTGTCACGCCCCGAACCGATAGCAGCGGAACGTGTAGTTCGGAACGCGGCAGTGATACAGTCATGAATGATCAGAGCAAACATAAGACACAAAATTACACACTGGACAATGTGGGCCAATTTAATCTTTATTGATAATCAAATATTCAAATTACATATCTTGACTCAACTTACATAAGTGTAGGAAGGACTCACTATTATATTCTAATAAAGAGAAAGGACTCAAATAACATGACAAGACTCAAAGAAAGAATAAAAGACACTGACACGATTCTCCATTACACTCTTCACACTTGCCCTTCCCCATCTGATGGACTATCTTCAATGTCGTTACTTGACAAACGTTAAAGATAGGCAGGTGAGCGAAACGCTCAGTAGGAATTACATCTATCATCAAGCAGAATATAAGTGATTAGCCAATTAACGCATTCGTGACGATGCAATGCATGGAACTAGAAAATCATGAAGATCAATCTAATAGGAAAGATGAATATCAAAGTCAAAGGCGGATACGAGCTCAAGAGAAATAGGGATGAATTCCCATGCAGAGTCAAGGACAAGCTATCAGAATATAACAAGGACAGATACTTAGATGAACATAATTTCAGAATTGGCCAAATTATAATAGAGTTCCAATAAATATAAGCAGAATTAACAATCTAGCAGAATATCTAGTTTATCAAAATAACCAAGCAACAAATTATCAGAATAACAGATTTAACAGAATTAACAGAGTTTACAGAATAACAAAATAACAGATGTACAGAGTTTGGTGCAATGCCACACCCAGAATTTACCATGGTTTACATAATTAGACTTCCGTCCTACCTGGCACTGAAAAGTTGCGGACCCATAGCCCTTAATATTTCAGAATCAGATTTGGCCAAATACAGAGTCAAAGGGTTATGTTCTCAAATTGATGACAAGAAGATTCCAAAAGGAGTAGAGTGTCAAGACTAACGGAAAACCAAAGTGACACAGATCGGATCCGAGGTTTTTAAGGTACAACCAGTTCGGCTGCCTTGAGGGAATCCAAGGCTAGCGGAGACTTACGGAGGTCTCAATGACTAACTTGCCAGTCCGAAGGAACGGAATGTCCAACGGAGGACTCGTATGTCACCGAGAGTTGAGGTATATAACGTAAACCAATCATGAAAAAGGGGCTCCATCTACGGACGTGAGATGAGAGTGCCGACAGACCCGAGTGTGAGCGACGTCACGCGGTTCGGGGAAGAGCGGAGAGGATGCGGAGCACGCGCGGGCTCCTCTTTTCTTTTGTTTTGGTGTTTGTTTGCTGCAACACAGAAATAAGAGAAGAGAGAGAAGGGGCCACCACGGGAGATTGCTCCGGTGGGGCGAGCGGGACAAGTGTGATATAGCAAAATATGGGGTTTAAACGGCCATAGCGGGAAGTGACTCGCCGCGGCCTCGGGGGGACGGGAATGTTGCAAAAATTAAATAACAAGAATTGAAACGGCCATTGGGGAAGTGACTCGCCGCGGCCTCGAGAATATGAGCAGATAATAAGATGACAGAATATAGAGAGAATACAAAGAGCGGCAATTTAAACGGCCATTGGGGAAGTGACTCGCCGCGGCCTCGAGAACACAAACAGATAAGAATATAACGTATAAGAACGTGAATTTAAATGGCCATTGGGGAAGTGACTCGCCGCGGCCTCGAGAACACGAATAGATAAGAATATAACATATAAAAACGGGAATTTAAACGGCCATTGGGGAAGTGACTCGCCGCGGTCTCGAGAATATGAGCAGAATATAACAGAGTATAAGAGAATATAAGAACGGAAATTTAAACGGCCATTGGGGAAGTGACTCGCCGCGGCCTCGAAAATAAGATGTGATCGCCAGGGGCCGAAAGACCCCAAAATAAGAAAGTGATCGCGCCTACCTCAAGAGCGGGAGATGGCGGGTTACTTCTTCCTCTCCCTCCGGCCGGCCGACGGAGAGGGCTTTCCTCGGCTACCCTTGCAAAACAACGACAAACAAATGACAAGTTGATTAGAAAGATGGAGGTGTAGTATTCAAATCCTTGCGATAAAAATAACGAAATGATGGCAAGACACACACCTGGTTGGTGTTATCTTTTAAACCCCTCTCGGACTCGAGTAGGAGGAAAATGAGATGATTGATGCAAGAAGTATAAATGAAGAGGCGCCCTTATGAAGGGGGATAGAGGATGCGAGATGATGAATGCAAAAGAACTACGAAGAAAAAAGGGGAAGAAAAGGCTTATTGGATGAGCCGAGGGTGAAATCCGGCGGAGCTCCGACAGCGTGGGGACGACGTGGAAGCGCGGTGGATGAAGACGACCTTCCTCTCGAGAGCGTGAGCACCCGAGAAGCCGGCAGAACCTCCACCTACAAAAGAACCCACGGGTTAGAAAATGACTCCGTAGCCTCTGGGCTCCGGCAGCCTATCGGATCACTTCGAAGCTCTCCCAGAACTGAGGGGGTGGGCCTCTATTTATAGAGCTCCGGAGGGTGGAGGCGTCCAGGACCCTGGACACCTCCATCAGGGCCGAAATAATATTTTATTCTATTTTTATTTATTTTTTTGGAATATTTTTGTGGAGGCGTCCAGGGTCCCGGACGCCTCAAACAGGTCCACCGAAAATCGACGACGGCCGCACGCGGTTTGGCACAACGCGTGGTTTTGTGAGCGGCGCCTCGTGATTCAGAAATGGGCGCGTCCAGATGACCGGACGTCTCTATAATTTAGATTTTTTCACACACGACAAACCGTCGTTCGGTGGCCGGCGCCCGTGAGGGAGTTGATGGAGGCGTCCAGGGGCCTGGACGCCTCCAAAATTATATTATTTTTTATTTTTCTTTTGTCTTTTATACCAGGGCTGGCATTTTTGATTTTTTTATTTGTTTTTATGGAGGCGTCCAGGGGCCTGGACGCCTCCATTAATATGTTTTATTTTTTTTATTTATTTTTTTATGCCAACTGGCATTTTACAAACACATTTTTTTTATTATTATTTTTATGGAGGCGTCCAGGGGCCTGGACGCCTCCATTAATATATATATATATATATATATATATATATATATATTTAATTAGTTTTGGGCCCTGAGAAAAGAAATAAAATAAATTAGAAATATGGGGGCATCCAGGGGCCTGGACGCCCCCATTAAGACCCACCCGGGTCCTTGGATCAGGCGTCGGCGGTCTCCCGGTAGACCCCCTTCTTGATTCCGGAACCTCTTGATGCGTTCGACTGGTGTTGATGCCGTCCGACTGCCGTGACGGGACGATTCCGAATGCCGAAAAAGGCAGAAGAAGACCCAAGAAAAGGAAGCACTCGAGTGATTCAAAATGCGTAAGCCGTTGCGGGGCGTCGTATAGTAATATGAGACTTTCTCAGGAGGCGTCAAGAATGGCGTGTCTACAGCTGCCCCGCCTTGGCGTCTGCTTTGCAAGGGAGCGACATGTAGTGGAATGGTATCGAAGTGGAGTGAAATGAAATGGGAGCGGACTGATAAGTTGATGCTAAGGTGTGATGAGACACGCTTTTGACGTTACTGTTTGGAATCTTTCCTGAAGTTTCAATGAGGCGACCTTGAAGAAGGTCTTTCAAATATTGACGATTGCTTGGACGGAGATCAAATAAGGGAGGGTGAGATGTGCGCTCAGGCACGAAACAAAAGGAGACCAACTTCTCGGTGTGAAAGTACCTGGGTCATAAACCGGAGGTTTCACCTTTGGGGAGCGGTTACCAGCCAATGTGGAAGTGCTGCGGCCAAGGTGGGTCAAAAAAGGTAAAGGAATATCTGAAGGTCTGTCCAAACAAGGGTCTCCTTTGGAAGAGCAGCGTAGGGCTGTCTCAAGGAAACTCAGTATTTCATTTGGAGTAGAATATCTCATATTTGTGGGAATTGGAGCACAACGGCTTTCACAATCGAATCACTTGAATGATCTTCCGCAATAAATCAAAGTCCTATATGAATGCATGCTGGGTTCAAAGAAAAATTTAAAACAAACTAAAATAGAAAATAGCCAAGGATAATATTGTCAACTTGTGAAGAACGGGTCAGGATACCGACCCGGTGAGCTGATACTGGGCTGGGGCCCGTTTATCTGCGCACCAACTCACTGAATGGAACCGTCGTCCCCATTCTATCACAAGTTGACGGCCTATCCGTACAACCCAAATTCCTCTGGGATCATCATCATTTTTGTTGAAGGGGAACTCAGATCCTAGATTCGTTCGAGCCGCAAGGTCCTTGACATGTTCTAGTAGCGTAAGTATCATATACTACGATGCATGACAAGGTGGGACCAACCAATGAAAGGTGGGACAGGAGATAGGACAAAGACGTTCGTTAGTAAAACCTGCACAGGCCAGCAAAGGTTAGCAACATCATAAAGTAGCAGAATCATAGCAGAATCGCACCACAGTTCAAAGGAGATCCAGACAAAATCCTGATAGCGACCGCTGATGTGACATGTTCTGTCCTGTAGCGATCTTCCCTTCCTATAAGAACTCCCCTTAGGCTAGTTCATTCAAATGCACCAAGGTGGGTTTTGGAAGCTTAGGAGAGGAAGGAGAGGAGAATCTAGAGATTTCATGATGGAAGGAGAGTCTTCCCGCGTTATGAAGAGGAGCAAGCCTAGCAGCGAGATTAGGCGACTTTCCGACCTCGAGGGTCATCTGAGTGGGACGATCATGTCGCATATGGTAAGCTGACTCTTTTCAAATTTCTCCATGTGAACCTTCTTCTTACTTCCTTCATTTCTTATTTCTTTCCTCTTCCAGCCATATCCACTCTTCCCAGGCCCGAGGAAGTTTTTCAAACTGCCATGGCTTTCAAAGCTAACTTCCAATATCTCCATTGGCATGAGGGCCATACTCTCGAAGTGGCATTTGCAGGGGCTCCTTATTCACGCCAAGCATTACGAGAAGATTCGTATGGACTGGGCGGCTATGGGCGCACTAGTGGAGATCTGGCATCCCCAGACCCACACTTTTATCTTCCCGACCTTCGAGGTGACCATCCTCCTCGAGGAGGTGAAACTTCTGCTCGGATTGAAGAAATTCAAGAGTGACGGGAAGATGAAGGCTATGCGGATGCTGACACGGGGGACTTCTGAAAGCGTCCTTGGAAGCTTCATGCCGCCCGACGCAGCCAGAAAGGTCCGTACTCAAAAGGGGATCGATCTCCAAAAGCTTGCGGAGTGGGTTATGGACGCCCTGAGAGGGTCACCAGACGATGACTATTTGGAGGGAATCATGAAGGGGTTCACCATTTGTCTGGCGGGTGCTCTCTTGTTCCCTTATACCGACAATATGGTGGAAGAAGACCAACTGGGTGCTATCTGCGGGATCTGGCGTGGAAAGAGGGTGGGACCCGCCGTCCTTGCCTATCTTTACAGCGGTCTTACTGCCTCGAGCATGGGTAAGCCTCCATTTGGTTGTGCACTTGTCTTGAATTGCTGGCTGGATTTGCATTTCAAATTCGACCACCGCGAGGGAATGCCAACCGCTTCGAAGCTCTTCCAACAAAGCCCTCTTCATCACATAGCCGACGTGTTAGGCTTCGGTGGTACCGTAGTGAACCGTGTTCCGTGGCTGAAGAAACGTGAAGACTGGCGGTCTCACTTTCGCACCGTGACACAAGTCTTCTTTACTTGCGCACCGGCATGTTTGCTTTCGCTAGATCTCCTCATGAGGTCTTCTCCCGAAGTTGATCTTCAACTGATCGGCGTGACCGAGTTCGTCCTTTATAATGCGCATCGGTGCTGCCTCCAGATTGGCATCCCACGCCATTCGTTCCCGCCACCGACTGGCATCGTTCCTTTGAAGAAGAGGGAGTTGGGCACTGAAGCGGACGCGAAGGAAGCGAAGGCCATTAAAGCTCCCTGGAAGACAAGTGTTGCGGGAAAGGCATTAGCGCACGTGGTGGAAGAATGCGAGCCATGGAGGGCTTATGTAACCAAACTGGGGAAGTTAAGGCCTAAGGCGCCTAAACCCCTGATGTAGCTCATTCTGCTTTCTGATGGAATAAAATCTGGCATTTGGATGTTTCGGACCCCCGTCCCCTTAATTATTATCTTTTTTATGGTTTTTCTTTTTCTTTCCTTTTTTTCTTTTGTTTGGATTATATACATACTCTAACCCCTTTTTTCTTTTTATTATATTTTTTATTATTTTTTATTATGTGGGCGTCCAGAGGCATGGACGCCCCTGTTTTTTTATAATTTTTTTTTAAATTTTTTTTTTGGGGGGGCGTCCAAGATCCTGGACGCCCCTAATTTTTTATTTTTTTTATTTTTGTTTTTTTTGGTTTGGGGGCGTCCAGGCGCCTGGACGGTCCTAAGTTTTTTTGAATTTTTTTTTAAAAAATAAAAAAGTGGGGGCGTCCAGGCGCCTGGACGCCCCAATTAAAGCTCAATCTATATATAGGGGGAGGCTCCCCCCCTTACTCACTTACTGTTTATTCAAACGATCCGGTCAAACCAGACAGACCCATTCTTCGCCCCAATGGAGTTAGGAGGCCCGAACCGAGGTGGAGACAAGCGTAAACGACTGGCTCGTCGTCCGAGGAGACTGAGAGACGATGCTGAGGAGGCCGTAGCAGAGGAGATTGCTGCGGAGGAGGAGATGGAGGTGCCGCTTCTGGCCGCGGAGGCCGCTGCGGATGCTGGTGACGCGGGAGAGGATGATCACGACCCGGTAAGTACTTCGGAATTCTCACTCTGTGGTTCAATAGGCTAAAACGGGCGTGCGAGAGGCTGTGAGAGAAGGCCGGGTAGTGAGAGAAGGAGGCGTCCAGGGGCCTGGACGCCTCCACTTTTTCTTTTTTCTTTTTGTTCATTTATTTATTTACGTAAATAATAAAAAAAAGTTTGAAAATAAGGAGGCGTCCAAGGCCTAGGACGCCTCCATAATAATATATATATTATATATATATTTTTTGTTTTTGGTTCTTGGATTTTTTCGAAAAAAGAAATAAAGAAAATAGGAAGGAGGCGTCCAGGGGCCTGGATGCCTCCAAAAAATAATATATTTTTTTATTATTTTTTTTAAAAATAAAATAAAAAGAATAAATAGTATATACAGTGTTAATGTTTATTACTGTTCATGATGCCGATGTGTTCTTTGTTGGTTTTTGTGGTGTGCAGGGCGTGATGAAGGGCCGGATCAGCTGGTCCTTGGTGGTGGCAGCATACCGTGGGCTGCCGGATTTCCAGAGGGCGCGTGTGGACGCCATGGACTTTGGAGCTTTCCTTAGGATCGAGCCCTTCCGACTCGACCTTCCTCTTATCCAAGCATTGAGGGAGCGGTGGCACGCACCGAGCCGGGCGTTTTTGATGCCCTGGGGGCACATGGTGCCGACACTAGAGGACGTGGCTCGGATTACCGGGCTACGGGTTGACGGAGAGGCAGTCAGCGGGGTCACCTACCCCGACTACCGAGAGAGTGCCCTGGACCTGCTGTGGTTAGAGACGAGTGTGACTGATAGAGACAGCAGGGTAGTCGGCCGAGTGGAGATCATGGAGGCGCTCGGATTCGTCGACCTGCGCCAGCGGGTTAGCGAGAATGGAGCGGAGTTCTTGGCTCGACTGGAGGGGGATGCTCGTGCAGCTTTCACCCAGGATCCGAGCGAGAGGGAGCTGGTGGACCTAGATCTTCGGAGGTTTCTTTTCTTCTTCCTGGGCCGCCTTCTGCTGGGGACGAAGGGGGATGGCATCCACTGCCGTTTCCTCGGGATCTTGGCGGATCTGGACAGAGTGGGACACTACGCGTGGGGAGTGGCTCTGCTTGCCCATTTGATTGCTGATCTCTCCCAGACTTCGGAGAAGGAGACGATAGTCAGCGGCTTCGCACCTTTCCTCCAGGTAAACATTTTATTTATGCATTCCCACAGTTAAATATGTAATTATTGTACTAATGATGTATGATGGATGCAGGTGTGGAGCTATTACTATTTCCCGATGGGGAGGGCTAGGCATGGGAACAGGAGGGCCGTGCCTCTGGCGCGGCAGTGGAGGCCGGTCGTGGTTGCAGCACCCCACGGCTACCAGCTGGCGTCACTTCCTCGGGAACTGAGCGAGTATCCCGAGGCCATGGTATGATGCGTATGATTTTTTTGTGTTTATGCATGTGACTGAATGGTAACTAACATAATGTATGTATGGTGATGCAGGTGGTGTGGAGGCCCTACCTGGGCATGGGCGATGCTGGCCAGCCCTGGGTTGTAGCGGGTCTTCCTCGCTTCAGGCGGGACGTGTGGGTCCATTGCCTGAACGAGATTGAACCGCTGCGGCTTAGACTGGTCATGAGGACGTTGGGGCTGGCCCAGGAGTGAGTTGACGTAGATGCGCCGGCCCGCATTGGGCAGAAGACCAAGGGGAAGGCGAAGATTGTGGACTGGCGTACGCGCTTCCCAGCACAGTACCAGGACTGGCAGCAGGGCGGGGTCCCAGTGGTGTCCCATGTACAGGACAGCACGGATTACATGAGACGATATCGAGCTACGTACGGGGACCGCCTCTCCCTCGGTGGTATGGCAGGGGTAAGTGTGAAATGAAAATGCTTCACCCTTTTATATGTATATGCATGTGGTACTGACGTATGTGCAATGCAGGATGCTCGTGACAACATGATCGCCGACCTGCGGGCCCAGCTGGCGGACGCCAGGCGGCAGTTGGTGGCCATCCGACAGGAGTTGGAGATCCTGGTGAGTCTATGCAATGCATTTTTTGTGACCCGGATTTTTGATGCTTAGCCTTTGACTGACGTTTGCCCCGTGTTTCAGCGGGCCCACCAAACAGCGACAGCCGGGATGGCTGGTGGAGCGGGTTCCAGTTCGCGGGGCCCTCCTCCGGAGGTTTCTGCCCTCCAGGAGCAACTAGCGCACGCGGTGGCTCGGGCTGAGGAGGCCGAGCGTGACCGCGAGGCTCGAGTGAGTGCTTGCTTGACCTCGACTCTCCTTCTGGTTGCCCTCCTTCTATCACTGTTCTCTTACGGTGCATGCGTGCTTTGACAGGTGGCCGAGATCCGAGAGGCCCTGGCGCGTGCTGTTCGAGCTGAGCAGGAGCGCGATGCCCGGGTGGCAGAGCGCGACGCCCGGATTGCGGAGCTAGAGGAGGAGCGGCGACGGGAGGCTGAGGAGCTTCCTCGCGACGTAGTGGATCTGCGGATCACCCTCGAGCTGTCGAGGAGAGAGGCGATGAGGGAGAGAGAGGAGAGGGAGAGGGATAGGGAGAACGTGGAGAGAGAGAGGGAGAGCGTGGAGAGAGAGAGGGAGAGGGATAGGGAGAGAGAGAGGGAGGAGTGACAGCGGGATCAGACCGAGAGGAGGGCTCTAGAGGCCCAGCTGTTGGAGCTCCGATTGAGTCTCGGCACGGCGGAGGGGAGACTCCGGGAGAGCGAGGAGCGGTACCAGAGGGCGAAGGAACGCGGGGCGTGACTTCGTCAGTCTGGTTCTTTTTCCATGGGCAGCTATCTGGTCTCTTCGGCCGAGGAGCGTCGTCGCGCCTTCGAGGCTGGAGTGCCACCGCAGGGCGAGGCGAGCACGGCTTCTCAGGGTTCGCAGAGGCCCCCTAGGGATCCCCGGCAGAGGAGGGAGGAGAGAGATGACCAGGAGGGTGATGGTGAGAGTTAGAGAGTTGCTTGTACACGTCACCCTTCTCACTGTATGATGTACTTTCGGCTATTATATGAAATGAAAATGGCTTTTTTGTGTTGTGTGTACCTTTCTCTTTCCCACACTTTCTTCTTTGCACTGAGTTGTCCTTTGAGGCACGCTCCGCGAGACCTTGCTCTGAACAGCGGGGAACTACGCTTTGCACGGGGGGATTTTGTTTCCTTTTCCCCCTTTTGGGCGCGTCCAGGCGCGAGGACCCGTCTTAATCCTTGATTTCGAATTTAAAGCGACGGGTGGTCTTTCTTCTCCCGTGCCTTACCCGCAAACGAGCCCGCCTTCTGCCGAAACTCGCTTGCCCCCTTTCTCGTCTTCCTCCTCTTTTGATCGATGGAGTTCGGTGGGCCTGACCACGGTGAAGGTGGAGAGGGACGCGGGACCCCTTGCCCAAGGAGGGACGCGCCCGAGCACGGAACGACGTCCATGGAGGAGGAAGGGCCGCTCCGGGCCCCCGAGGGACCTGAGGGGCCCGATGGCGTGGGAGGAGGTGAACACGGTCCGGTAGGTGCTTGGTTTTCCCTTCTTTGATCTATTTTGAGTTTTGAAGCGGGCCGCGCGAGGGGGGAAAGGGTTCGGTGAGTGTCGTACTTAAATGATGGACGCGTCCTAGACAGGGGACGCGTTCTTTTTGACTGATGTGGGACCCCTTTCTTGGTGCAGGATATGGCAAGGACCCTGGGTCTGGCCGATGAGTGGGCGAGTGCGGATGAGCCGAGCCGCGTCAGGAGGGAGAGTCGCGGCAAGGCGAGGCTCGAGGAGTGGCCCGTACGTCTCCCTGGACAGCAAGGGGGTATACTAGTGCAGGACAGTGCCGACTTCCTGCGGCGGCAGAGAGAGAGCTACGCGGGGCTTCCCCAAGCTGGGGACACGCGTGGCCGTCGCTCAACATGAGTTATCGCTCCTGGTAAGTTATGTGCCGCACTTTTAACTTCAGATTTTAGAGTTTCACTGACGACCGTTGTTTATTTTGTTCCAGCGTGCCCAGCAGACAGCGACGGTGGGAGTGGCTGGCGGATCTTCCAGTTCCTCGGCCCCTTTTCTCGAGATTGCCTCCCTTCGGGAGCAACTTGCCGGTGCGGTGGCCCGCGCGACCCGGGCGG
The DNA here is from genome assembly GCA_022559845.1 of Amorphophallus konjac. Lineage (NCBI taxonomy): Eukaryota > Viridiplantae > Streptophyta > Magnoliopsida > Alismatales > Araceae > Amorphophallus > Amorphophallus konjac. The sequence goes on from CM040122.1 coordinate 234,564,603, forward strand.
AAGAGGTGCGTGACGCCTGGGTGGCGACTGTAGCGGAGCTGCGGCATCGTGGTGAGGAGAGACCTTCTCCAAACATCATGGAGTTAAGGGTTCTTCTGCAGATGATGAGGAGAGAGGCGGAGAGAGAGAAAGCCGAGAGAAGGTCCGAGCGACAGCGGGATCTGACCGAGAGGAGGGCCTTGGAGGCTCAAGTGAGGGAGCTCCAGCTGGGCCTTCAGGCCGTTGTACAGAGGCTAGGAGGGATGGATACACGCTACGAGAGAGCACGAGAGTTCGGGGAGCGACTCCGCCAGTCCGGTCGCTTTGCCGCTAGTAGCTTCTTCGCCACGCCAAGGGAGGAGCAGCGAGTCACTGCTGCGGAGCAGGTGCTGCTGCACGAGGATCCCAGAGGCTTCTGAGGGACCCGCACCTCAGGGGAGAGGAGAGGGACGCCTAGAGGGACGAGCATGAAAATAATGTCAAGAGTTGGCGAGCTAGTGGACCCGCCACCTCTCTATGATTGTAGTGTTTATGACAGCTTGTGCAGAATTATGAATGGAGTGATTTGATTTTCTGCTGCTTGTTTGTTCTCTTGTGCGTTCCTTCTTCCCTACGCTTCTCCTCCTTTGCACTGTTCCCATGTGATAGGTCTTTCGAGACTCTGCTCCAAGCAGAGAATCGCGTCTTGTTGTGACCATTTTCCACGGGAATATGCCGTCGAAATTAATACTGACGGCCCTAGTTCCTTTTCCCAGATGTTATGTCAAATTTTGCGGAAGTCCTCCAAATTATGATAGGGTATCCCTAGACAACATAGGGGCTATTCGTCCTATTCTTCGTCCAGTCAATCACCCTGTGCAAGCGGTGAAGCGACACATGGGACCGCTTGGGTGGTGCCTCATTGCGAGGGCTATCATTGACAGGTGATGGAGGCAATCTTGGCCCGCACTCTTTCCATTTCTATAAATTCTTGTCCCATTTATCTTCCCAGGTATATCGAGGACTAACTCAAGGAGCACAAGTTCTTACGGGAGAGGAGGAGTTCAAAATTATGAGAGTTGGATGGAGGGCGAATCTTCCCATTCCTCGAAGAGAAGCAGGTCCAGTGGTAGTAGTTCCAGGAGGCTTTCAGACCTTGAAGGGCACTTCAGCGAAAGGGCCCAATCTCAACTCGTAAGCCAAGTTTTCTTGCCTTTTTCTCATTCTTTCTTCCTTTCTTCCGACCAAACCTCACCCCCATTCCTTGTACGTGTAGGTTGTGATGAAATCACAAATCTTATGGGAGTTGGTAGTAGCAGCGTACAGGGGCCTCCCAGATTTTCCGAAGGCGAGGCTAGACGTGATGGGATTTGGTACCTTTCTTCGGATCGAGCCGATCAAGCCCGACCTGGTTCTAATCCAAACCTTGTGTGAGAGATGGGACCCAGTGAGCCGGGCATTCCTGATGCCCTGGGGGCACATGGTGCCCAGCTTGGAGGATGTGGTCCGGATCACAAGCCTAAAGGTAGAGGGCGAGGCAGTGACCGGAGTCACTTACGCGGACTACAGAGAAGGTGCCCAGAAGTTACTGGGTTTGGACCTGGATGGTCGGAAAAATAGGTCGGTAGCTAGGGCGTCCCTGATGGATGCATTAGGGCTCACCGACACTCGTCGGCGGGACGATGAATCCTCAGAAGAGTTCATGGAAAGGATAGAAATAGGATGCCGCGTCGTGTACTGCACAGATTTCGGCGACTGGGAAAGATGCAACATAGATTTGAGGAGATTTCTCCTCTTCCTTTTGGGGAGATTGGTACTGAGCTCGAAAGGGGACGGTATCCAATGTTACTTCCTGGAGCTGCTGTCAGACCTTGAAAGAGTAGGGTATTATGCCTGGGGAGCCGCCATGCTGGCACACTTGTTTGCAGGCCTATTCCAAGAAACGGATCGTGAGATGACTGTGAGTGGTTTCACACCATTCATCCAGGTATTTTTTGGTTTTGCTTGTTTTGTATTTTTGTTGTTGTTTTCGCAAGGTACTGATGACCTGCGCCGAGCAGTTATGGAGCTATTATTACCTCCCCATGGGGAGAGCTCGACATTGGCGACCCGTGATGGTGCCGCTAGCCAGGCGGTGGGAACCCATCATGAGTGCGGCACCCCTAACCTACCAACTGATGGTGCTGAAGCGAGAGCTACAGGAGTTCCCTGTAGCGATGGTAAACTGGAGACCCTACTCAGACATGGTCGATGCCGACCAGCCGTGGGTTCTAGCAAGTCGTGCCCGGTTCGGACGGGAACTGTGGATGCACTGCCTGAATGAAATCGAGCCGCTTCGGCTACGATTAGTTATGAGGACTTTAGGACTGGCTCAAGAATGGGTGGATTCAGCTGCGCCACCTCGTGTCGGGAGAAAGACGCGGGGACCGGTGACCTGCATTGACTGGCACGTGCGATTCCCCGAACAGTATGAGGACTGGCAATGGGGTGGCACGATTGTAGAATCACAGGCGCGGGATAGCGAGGACTACTTGCGTCTATATAGGACAAAGTACGCAGAGCGGCTCCAACCCCGGGGACTTGCGAAGGTAGGTTTCCCCCCTTTTTTCTTTTCTTTTTTTTCCCCTTTTGGTTTTCTGGTGGAAATGCTGACTTGCATGGCTGCAGGATGTCCGGGATGCCATGATAGCGAATTTACGAACTCGCTTGGCAGAGATGGAACAACAGTCGGGCGATGCCCGCGGAGCTACGAGCGCCTTGGTAGGTGTACAGTACGTTCCTAATTAAAACCCCAGATTCCAGATGTTGGCTGCTAATTCACGTGGTCGTAGCATGCCCAGATTGGCGCGGCTTCCCCAGCGATGGGAGTGGGTGGTACCTCCTCCAGCTTGTGGATTCCTACCTCAGAACTTGACTCGCTTCATGAGCAACTTGCTCACGCCACGCAGCGTGCTGCGGAGGCAGAAGGGATGCTCTCTATATAGGTAAGAGTCTCAGTGTTGAGTTCTCCTTATTTATGCCTTATCGTGTATCTGAGATGGTACACTTGGCAGGAAAAGGAGACGGAAGAAGCGCTTGCCCAAGCTGCGCAGAAGGAGGCTAGGATAGCAGAACTGGAGAGGGAACTGCGGCGTCATCCTGATGACGACTCCTCTAGGGATGCTGTGGAACTTAGGATCACTCTCCAGTTGGAGAGGGAAGACCGCGAGAGAGAACGTGCAGAGAAAGAAAGAGACGCAGAGAGAGAAAGAGCCAACAGATTGACTGAAAGGGAGGAACGAAGGGTCATGGAGGCCCAACTTTTTGAACTCCGAATCAGCCTTGGTCTTGCTGAACAGTGGCTGAGAGATGGTGAGGAGCGCTACCGAAGAGCACGAGAGCGTGGCTTTCGTGTTGGTAGCTTCTCTGCTTCTTCCGTAGATCAACGCCGGGATGCGGGAATAGGAAGAGGAGTACAGAGCGGTAGGAGTACCGCTTTTCGTAGTTGGGTAGCACCTTTGAGAGTGTTTTGTCCGGAGAGTAGTGGGATGAGTGATGCAGAGAGAGATGGCGGAACTTGATGTAATTTTTTGGTTTTTGGAATAAAATACAAGGTTCGATTTGTTTATTTTTCACCTTTGCTTCTGTTGCCTGAGTCCCTGCACACATCACTGAAACAAACAAATCAGAATTTCTGTTCTGACTTGGCCCCTTGCTCAATAAGCAAATGGTCATTGTGACTGTCCTTGATGACTGGTCAAGGGGCCAAGCCTTTATTTAACGAAGGCAAGGGAAAGATGCGGTGATGATAAATGCGACAGGCAAGCACACGAATGCAAGCGGTATTTAAAAGTGAGATGCTGTACGCAAATGTAATCATGTAAAATTGATTTGTTTTTTTTTTATATTTGATATTTTTTTTGTATTATCATAAAAAGATTTTTTTTGTTTGCAAATATGTACATTTCTCTTTTCTATTTTTTTTGTGCTTTTATCATTTCAATTTTTTTATTGCTAACGCCCGGCAAGCACCCAAATGGCACCTAACCTTTGTGAGAACAGGGGTTTCTTACTAACCTCTCAGGTATCCTAAGTGCACATCTAGGTTGATTTGGGCCTCTAGACCCCTCGAATGATGATCCCGCCGGCTAAGACTTACCCTGATGACAATACCGTCATGCCATGCTTAGGCTCCCAGTTGCTTCCAACCACAGGGATTCACCCAAAAGGTGTTTGAGGTAAATGATTTACCCGACCCGGGTCTGTTTCCTCACAACTCTAGATGGTATAAGATGGAACACCCTGGAACCCTAACGACCAACCGCGCGACGTTGACCCGGAATCAGACGCCGTCGCACCCATAGGTGATGCGCTTGCATTGGCCTAAGCCCGAGGTTAAACAAGAAGACATCAAGGTGGTAAACAGGAGTCTTGACCAGCCAGAAACACGGAGACTCCTTCGCAGCGATAGCTTTTGCTTTTCAAAGTGGGCAACCAAATGTGTATATTAAAATAAGGTCGCAGACCCTGGGCAGTTTTCACCTTTCAGAAACTCCATCGAACCTTCATCTTTAGAGGGAGAAGGAAGAGTGTAGGGGATAAACCTCCTGAGAGGACCGGCAAAGCCGTTAACCCGGCGAGCGAATAAGGGCCCATTAACTCTTTCCTTTCGGACAACTTCGGACCAAATCTCGAGCATTTACATTCCACGGCCCCCTTTTGTGGATTCAGACTTTTGCTTTGAGGGGTTCCGTTTATCGCAACAGGCACGGTCACGACCAGGCTTTTCTCTTGATTTTGACTTTGTATTTCTTTTTGTGAGGGAGATATAGTCGTTTGACGTTTGTGGGCTCCCTTTTTGTATGCCTGCGGGGACACTGCCCTCTTCTCGTGCTCTGATCGATGCTCGAGGAAATGGATCCTACTCTTGCCCTTGGGGTTTGAGTTTCGGTTTCTCATGCTCAGCGTTTTAAGGCGCCGACTGTCTCATTTGGTCGAAGAGAAAAGAATAAAGATTACAGCTTCCGGAGATCTTCTAGGTGTGGCCCTACCGTAGGTGATGCTACCAACTTTTTTGAATAAAATACATAAGTGAACACATGTTAGCTTCCTTCGAGCGAGCATAGGCCGACGTGGCCGGACAGGGGTCTCCACGGTTCTGGCAAACCAAGACCCGGTGCCTACCAAGCCTTAATGGGCCCTATCCTAACATGAAGGTTAGATGCAGAGACTTAACTATATGGTGACTGCCAGGCATCGGCATTTTGAATTTTCATATTTTTAGTGGTTTTCAATATTCTTTATTTTTGATGTTTTTTATCTTTTCATCATTTTTTTTGTTTTGTGCTAAGGGTAGTATTTCTTAAGATAAAGCCCATTCCAAGGGTGGGATAACTCGGTCCCTTCGGCGTTGACTAGCTTGTAGGCGTTGCCAGGGTACACGGCTTGAATTACAAATGGTCCTTCCCAATTGGGTTGGAGCTTAGAACGCGGCCCTCCAGGTTTGACAAAAATTCTTTTTACGACCATCTCACCGACTTTGAATTTTCTCTCAACGACTTTCTTTTGGTAAAAGCGAGCGAGTCTATTTTGATACACACGCGCGTGTTCGGCAGCGGCCAGCCGCTTCTCATCCAAGAGTTCCAACTGGGCGAGGAGTGAATTACGACGATCGTCGAGGGGAAATTCCTCGTCCAATTGTACCCTGAGAGAAGGGATCAGAGTCTCGTACGGGACTACCGCTTCCATACCATAAGTAAGGGCAAATGGAGTCTGCCCGGTGGGGGTACGGATTGAAGTGCGATAGGCCCATAGAGCTTCGATAAGCTTTTCTGGCCAGTCTGAAAACTTACTAGACTCGCAGGTTTTTTTGATGATTTTGAGCAATGTTTTATTGGTGGCCTCCGCTTGGCCGTTACCTTGTGGGTAATATGGCGATGAATGATGCAATGCAATTGCGTACCTTTTGCAGAGGTCCTGTAGGTCCTGAGAAATGAATTGTGGCCCATTGTCGGTGACGATCGTGCTTGGGATGCCGAATCTGGCGAGAATGTTCTTCATGATGAACTTGCAGACTGTTGACGCCTTGATTTCCGCGTAAGCTTCGGCTTCGGCCCATTTGGTGAAGTATTCCGTCGCAGTAAGGATGAAAGATTTCTGCTTGGTGAGGAATTGGGATCACCTAGGGGACCAATGATGTCGAATGCCCACATGGAGAAAGGCCATGGGGAGGATATTGGATGAAGTGAGGAAGATGGTGAATGGATTTTATCGGCGTGAAGTTGACACTTGACACACCTACGGACATAGACAGCACAATCCTCTTCCATAGTGGGCCAATAAAAGCCTTGACGAATGATCTTCTTGGCGAGCATCTGACTATTCACGTGGCCACCGCACACACCCGAGTGCATCTCTTCTACACATTTCCAAACCTCATCGTCACCAAGACATCTTAACAGAATACCAGTAAGGCTCCTCCTATAGAGTAGACCTCCAACCAATGTGTATTTCTGAGCCACCCTTCTTATGGCTTTCTTGTCCTATGCGGTGGCCCCTTCAGGATAAGACTGATCTTGGCAGTATTTGACAATTTCATAGAACCATGGTTTCTCTTCATCAGCCAGTTCTTCTTCGGCCTCTGCCAACATGATTTCCCTCTTTTCAAGGATATCTTCCTGCAGGATCTTCCTTGCTATCCTGTCTTTGATATTTACGTAGGAAGCATCATCGATTGCAGGGGCGTGAAGTTTGTAGATGGAAATGGACTTAAACCATCTTCCTAGAGGGAACCTTATGGATGATGCCAACGAGGCGAGGGCATCGGCGAGAATATTCTGATGACGAGGGATATGAACAAAGATCAGTTTGGCGAACAGTTTGGCAAAGGCAGCAGTGAGTTCTTGGTATGGCTTGAGTTTGGGATCGCGAGTGCGATACTTAGTGAGCACCTGGCGAAGGATGAGTTGACTATCACCTACGACTCGCAACTCAGTGATACGAAAAGAATGAGCGAGTTCTAGGCCAGCTAGAAGAGCTTCATATTCGGCTATATTGTTGGTAACTGGAAATTTGAGCTGGTATGCCAATGGGAATGTGAGGCCTTCAGGCGACAGGAGGGCGATGCCGATTCCTCTCCCTTGAGAATTCAGAGCTCCATCAAAATATAGTGTCCACATTGGCTCATCTGATTGGTTGACGGACATTAGTTCCTCATCTGGAAACTCTGATTGGACGGGATCGAACTTGGGAAGAGGATGGTGAGCGAGATGCTCGGCTATGGCATAGCCTTTAATCGCCTTTTGCTGGATGTAGGTGATGTCGAACTGAGAGAGAAAACTTTGCCAGCGTGCTAGCCTATCCGTAAGGACGGCTTTCTCCAGAAGGAATTTGATAGGATTCATTCGAGCAATCAAGTGGACTTCATGAGCCAAGAAGTAGTGCTTCAATTTCTGCACTACCCAAACGAGGGCAGCACAGGTTTTCTCCATGACGGTGTACTTCTGCTCACAGGGATTGAGAAGTTTGGACAAGTAATAGGTTGCCCGTTCCTTGCCTTCTTCATCAGCTTGTGCGAGGACGGCTCCCACGGAGTCATCCAAGACTGAGACGTAAAGGATCAGAGGTTTTTCTGGTTTGGGTGGAATGAGAACGGGTGGACTAGCCAGATATTCCTTCAACCCTTCAAAAGCTTTCTGACATTTAGAATTCCAGTGGAATTCTACTCCTGGCTTGGTCAACTCGTAGAGAGGTCTACACCTTTGTGAATGTTGAGACACAAACCGACGAATAAACTGCAACCTCCCGATTAAACCTCAGACTTCCCTCAAATTCTTGGGAGGCGGCATATCCCTGATAGCCTTAGCTTTGTCGGGATCTATCTCGATCCCTCTTTTACTCACAATGAACCCCAGCAATTTACCCGACGACACACCAAACACACACTTTTTCGGGTTCATTTTCAATTGGAACTCTCTTGACCTTTGCAAGACCTTAGCCAAAACTTCTGGATGTTCCATCCTGGTCCTTGATTTCACCAATAAGTCATCCACATACACTTCCAGATATATGTGCATCATGTCATGAAATATGGCCATCATCGCTCTTTGGTAAGTAGCTCCAGCATTCTTTAACCCAAACGGCATGACCACGTAACAATATGTTCCCCAAGGGGTAGTGAATGACGTCTTTTCCTGATCCTCTTCTGCCAAACGAATTTGATTGTATCCTGAAAATCCATCCATGAATGAGAGGGTTTCATAGCCTGCCGTGTTATCAATCAGCACATCAATGTGAGGTAAGGGAAAATCATCCTTTGGACACGCGCGGTTAAGGTCCCGGAAGTCGATGCAAATCCTGACTTTCCCATCTTTCTTCATGACCGGGACAATGTTCGCCACCCATTGAGGATAAAGAACGACTCTAATGAACCTGGCTTTGTGGAGCTTATCGACCTCTTCTTCATTTTCAAAGCCATCTGAGGGTGGAAACGCCTTAACCTTTGTTTTACCGAGATGGACCCTGGTTTTAGGGTTAAACGGTGTTCGACCAAGGTTGAATCCAGACCCGGCATATCCTCGTAGCTCCATGCAAACGTGTCCTTATATTCCTTGAGAACCTCAATTAATGCCTCTTCTTCAGAGGGTGGTAGGTTGTCACTTATGAGGATGATCCTAGGGTCTTCCTCAGTTCCCAAGTTGACTTCTTTGGTGGATTCTTCTACGGCGGTTGACGGCTCGTCGAATCTCCTCATTCCACTAGCGTATGCGCCCGCCGCATCCTCATATTCTTCACCCTCATCTTCAGTGGGGCATTCTTCATCCGTGATCTCGTAGACTCCATACCCTTCATCAGATGCACAGTCGCCCTCGCATTCTATTTCGGGTAGCTGGATGGGATTTTCTAACAACTGGGGGATGCAAGAAGGGCCTGACACCTGGCGGCCAAATCCAGAAGGAATCGACGAGGGATCTGCCTACCCTTGGATTTCTTCCTAGGTACTACCCTTGGCCTATCATTCCTAGATTGACTGATAATATTTACAGAAGAAGAGGAAGACGAAGAGGATGGTGTAGAATGTACAGGAGAAGACCCCTCAGAGGAGGGGTAGAAAAGGTCGCTCATCGGACCTTGGACGGGTGGTCCGCAAGGCGGTACGCACCCGTGGGAGATGTAGGAGGTTTCCTCAACGAAGATGTGTTGTTGGGGAGTTTGAAAATTGACGTTTTTTTTTCGTTTTCATTTTTAATGACAAAGCAGTGAAAGAGATTGGAGGAGAGAGGAAAGTGGTTATGGCTAGAGGATTGTGAGGCTCATAGAGCAGATCATGGTTGAAGACCTGGCGCGGGTTGAAAAGCCCGCGTAGGTATGTAAGCAAAGAAGGGGACCTGGGAAGATCATCAGACAATTGTCTGGCCCAGGAAGAAGATATCAGCAAAGGCTGAGACGAGTGGATGGAGAAGATGGCGGCTAATGAGCCGTCGACGGCAATGTTGAGGACGGATGAAGATCCGTCGATGACAGGGTCCTTCTGGCGAGGACGAGGATAGTTTGGAACCTTGGCAAGAGTGGTAATATTCTCTGGTATTTCGGAGATCAATGGTGGTCCTTCAAGCTGCGGAGACGAGAACATCCTTTCCAGTGCAACGGAAATGTCCCGTATGTCGAACCATTTGTCCCACTCGCATTCCGGATCTTTGATCTTGCCTCTTTTGGTGATCCTCGGACATTTTTCAGCCAAATATATAGCATGTGATCCCCATATGCTTCTCGTGGGTGATCTCCCATCTGAACAACGGGCCCTCTGTTGAAGTGGTTTGATAGAGTCCATGTGAGGGGCTTCCAATCTGCCTTGAACGGTCCTTTGAAGCCTAGGCCAAACCTGCGGTTCGGCCTAATTTCCTTTGGCGGTTTGAGCATACCCTGTAACTGTGCGCCCAGACCTTTTCCCTTGTTGATAGCCGATGTTCCTCATAATCTCCCAACCTTTGGAGTGAAAAGGGAGACATGATGTTGCGGTTGCCCTGACCGGCTCCTTTGGTGCTAGTGGAATGTGAGATGGATCACGTACGTCCAGCAGTGACAATATGGGCCGATGAGACGGCCAAACAGAGGCAGAGAGGTGTTGATAGCATCCACTGTGTGAAGGACAGGTGTACTGACCACTTTAATAATTCTCCCATTGTAAGGAAACTTCATGCACTGATGGTTGGTGGAAGGCACAGCGTCCATGGCTTCGATGTAAGGGCGACCCAGTATAGCCTTAATGTGGGGTCCATGTCGAGGACATGGAATTCCGTGGGAATTGACATGGGGCCTAGTTCTGCCTTCAGAATAATCATCCCCTGCGGCGGCCTTTTGCTATTGTCATAAGCCGTGACCGTGATCGAGGAAGGTCTTATTTGTTCCTCGTTGACCCCACACAACTGAAGAGTGCTCATGGAGATCACATTTATGGATGCACCCGTGTCCACAAGACACGGGTTTATGGATACCCCATTAATTTTTATTGAAATGCACAATGCATATTTCCGAGCTTCCTTGGGAGCGAGCTCGTAGTTGTGGAACATGATGGCCGGTTGTGTGTCTGTTGGGGTCAGGACGGTCGAAATCTTTCTACAGGGAGGTCCTCGTTCACCATGACCTTTGAAGGTACTCCATTAAGGCTGCCTGGTGGGATGTGGATCTTTGAAGTAGCTCCAGGATGGAGATCCGAGCAGGTGTCTTATCCAGGTGTTTCAATAGATCATACTGTGTTCCAGGGATAGCTCTTTCTGGTTGTTCTCCATCATCCTTCTCTGGCTGAGATAGCTCAGGATTCTGACTGTTGTGGGGGAAAACCCTGTGGAAAATCCTTCCACTCGGAGCACCATTGCCTGCGGCTTTTGTACCTCTGTGGGGGTAGCAGTGGGTTTTAACAGGGGTTTGAGGGGTAGTAGTGGAGGAATGGTTGATGAAGCAGGGGTGATGACGGGAGCAGGGATTCTGATGAGGGGTTTGTTAGGTGGAGGCATGGCGGAGGTAGAGGGGATATCGCGCGGATTATGAAGGATAAGGGGTTTGGAAGGTGGAGGTGGAGGTAAGGTTTGAAACGGGTAAGGGTTTTGAGGTGGATGGTGGGTGATGAGTGGTTTTGAAGGCATTAGTGGTGATGTGGTGGAGAAAGACGGGGTTATGTATGGTTGACGGATGATAAGGGGTTTAGAAGGCGTAGGGGTAAATGTGGTAGAGGTGGATGGTAAAGTGGGGGAGTGAGAGAAGATGAGAGGGTGTGAAGGCGTAGTAGAGAGTGTCGGTTGATAGGAGGTCGGGGTGCGGATGAGAGGGCGTAATGGTAGTGGAAATGGTGAAGGCGATACTGACGCGGGTTGATGAGAGAGAGGTGCTACCCGGGCAAGGTGAGGGGGGTGCATGATGATAGGGTTGGAGGTAGAAAGAATGGAGGAACTTTCCTGGTGCCACACCTGCTCTCTCCCGACTTCCGGGAAGGAGGAGATGGGGTTAACCTGATGATTGGGCTGTTGGTGCTCCGGTAATGGATTCTGGATTATTCCCATGTCGGGCTGTTGTTGTGGGGCCTGCTGAGGCTGCTGTTGTTGTTGTGGTTGCTGCTGCTGCTGCTGTTGTAACTGCTGCTGTGGCCTCTGAGGAGGTCTCCTAGCCTTGAGAGCCGTGACGTACCGTCTCATCTCATCCCAATCTATTTGATGTTCATCATTCATATCATGGATGTAATCTTTGAAATGGAAGCAGTAATCTACTGTGTGTCCTGGCTGCCTGTGGTAGACGCAGTATTTGGAGGTATCAACATTGGGGGCCACGCGGGCCTTTCTCTGGGTAGGGCGAGTTGGTTTGATGCCATGAGGGCATTAAAAATGTCTGCTAAGGTTTCTGGCAATGGTGGATAGTAGGCTCTCTTGGGACCGAGCGGCCTCCTTTGTTGCTGTTGGGGACCATAGTTCCCCGGGGGTGGAACTTGGTTGTACTGAAGCGGTGGTTGTTGTTGCTGAGGTTGTGGTTGTTGTTGCTGGGGTTGGCGTAATGGAGGCATATTATCCTGGGGTGGATTATTTTGGGGTGGAGGACGAGAGGGAAAGGACCTGGTTGAAGGGGAAGTCGGGGCATTTGTGGAGGCCTTGGGTTGACTGCATAGTTGGCATTGTTGACCGCACTGACTTGCTCATTTGTCACGACCCCTTCTGTGGCTCCGCCCGGGACACCAGCGCCTGTCTTTCTGACCACTTTGGGCTTCGGCGACTCAAACATATTCATGATGGGGGAGTCTTTTAGCTGGGTTTGGATGTATCGGGCCCTTTCATAGAGTTCCTCCATTGTAGTAAGTTTATTCATGGCCAGGACATGTCTGAACTGTGGGGTTGCATTAGACACAATCATCTTCACTTGTTCGGGCTCGGAGAGGGTATCCCTTATTCTTTCCGCCAGAGACCTCCATCTATCAGCATATCGGACAAAATCCTCGTCGGGTTTCATCTTTTCGGCCACTAGGTCGGTAATGAGAGTGAGGGACCGACCCTATCCCTATATTTCTGCAAGAACCTTCTCTGGACTATTTCAAAATTCTCGGCCTCGCGGGGCTCCAGAGAATAGAACCACTCAAGCGCGGGACCATCCAATGATCTCCGAAAGAGGTATGCCAGGGACCTCTGATCGTTTTGCCAGTAAGAGGACTCATACATGAAATCCTTGAGATGAATGAAGGGGTTGCCGGTACCATTGTATCTGCGGTACGTGGGCATTTCGGAGGGAGGAAGATGAATGACAGGAAGGATTGGCAAAGCAACCTCCGGGGTGGCTTTCACGTCCACCATCCTTCTCAGATTTTGAAACTGCTCGTCCATGCGGTTGAACCTATTGAGGAGCGATTGGGCGAGCTCCTCTGGAGGTGAAGGTGGCACTTGCCACTGGGGGAGAAACTGTCTCCCGGAGACTTGAGGGGGGAACCCAGAATGAGAGGGAGCTGTCGGACCGCCGACAGTTGGCCCTGGCTGAAGCGGTGTGTGGGGAACAACGGGAGTTTGAGATTGTGACGGGAACTGGAATGAGGGTGGTTGTTGGCTCGCTTGTCCTTGAAGCGAGGGAGACTGGATGGCTTGCGCCAATGAAGGAGATGGAATGGCCTGCACGGACTCTTGGAGAGGTGCGATGGCCGGAGTTGATTCCTGGGGCGTGGGGGAAACAGATTTCCCTTTAGAATGGCCTGGAAGGCCCGGAGCTGTTCAGAGGTAAGCTCCGTGTTGGCGAGGACGCCCAGTAAGGAAGTGATATCCTGTGGCGGGGACGTGTCCCCGGCAATAACCTGCACCTCATGCGAGGGGTCATGAGAAGGACCCGAGTCCATAGCATAGACTCGCGGGTCGGCTGTCAAACCACGGCTAGGGTGGTTCTCCTCAAAAGACTCGTGAGACATGCTCACAGTTTTCCCAGAACGCAAAAACATACACTAGCAAGTAGGTAGCAGAGATTATCAAACAAGTGGATGCCTTTACGCCCTTTTTTGTGTTTTGATTTTGATGATTTTTTTGTATTTTTAGCGAGATCCGAAGTTCACACAAAATGGGGACCCTAGTTTGTTTTTTGTTTCACCGCCGTGTCAGCTAGGGTCTCTCGTCTCACCACGAATGAAATGACTAACTCCGGGGAACTTCAATGGTACAACCAGCCCAGTGAACGAAGAGGAGATTCTTCGATGTCGGGGACTTACGGAGGTCCCAGTGTAGGAGATTCTAGTCCGTTGAGAGGAATTCCCAAACGGAGAGTCCTTCCTTCACCGGGAAAGGGTGATCCTCAAAAAATGAAAAAAAGGGATAGAAAAGAGGAATGGATGTATGCAATGGACTGCTGACAGATATATAGAGTGGGAAAACAACAGAAATAACAGACATATAATAAACAAAGAACCAATCAAAACTGACGGTGCTGCCGTGAGCACAACGGGGGCGCGCGCGGGCGCGAAGGTGGAGAGGCACGGGTGGTGCCGAACTTGCAAGGGTAGCCGAAAGGAAGCAGTAGAGGTTCCACCGTGATCGCCAATCTGTGAGCGACGTCACGCGGTTCGGGGAAGAGCGGAGAGGACGCGGAGCGCGCGCGGGCTCCTCTTTTCTTTTGTTTTGGTGTTTGTTTGCTGCAATACAGAAATAAGAGAAGAGAGAGAAGGGGCCACCACGGGAGATTGCTCCGGCGGGGCGAGCGGGATAAGTGTGATATAGCAAAATATGGGGTTTAAACGGCCATAGCGGGAAGTGACTCGCCGCGGCCTCGGGGGGACGGGAATGGTGCAAAAATTAAATAACAAGAATTGAAACGGCCATTGGGGAAGTGACTCGCCGCGGCCTCGAGAATATGAGCAGATAATAAGATGACAGAATATAGAGAGAATACAAAGAGCGGGAATTTAAACGGCCATTGGGGAAGTGACTCGCCGCGGCCTCGAGAACACAAACAGATAAGAATATAACGTATAAGAACGTGAATTTAAACGGCCATTGGGGAAGTGACTCGCCGCGGCCTCGAGAACACGAATAGATAAGAATATAACATATAAAACGAGAATTTAAACGGCCATTGGGAAGTGACTCGCCGCGGCCTCGAGAATATGAGCAGAATATAACAGAGTATAAGAGAATATAAGAACGGAAATTTAAACGGCCATTGGGGAAGTGACTCTCCGCGGCCTCGAGAACAAGATGTGATCGCCAGGGGCCGAAAGACCCCAAAATAAGAAAGTGATCGCGCCTACCTCAAGAGCGGGAGATGGCGGGTTGCTTCTTCCTCTCCCTCCGGCCGGCCGACGGAGAGGGCTTTCCTCGGCTACCCTTGCAAAACAACGACAAACAAATGACAAGTGGATTAGAAAGATGGAGGTGTAGTATTCAAATCCTTGCGATAAAAATAACGAAATGATGGCAAGACACACACCTGGTTGGTGTTATCTTTTAAACCCCTCTCGGACTCGAGTAGGAGGAAAATGAGATGATGGATGCAAGAAGTATAAAAGAAGAGGCGCCCTTATGAAGGGAGATAGAGGATGCGAGATGATGAATGCAAAAGAACTACGAAGAAAAAAGGGAAGAAAGGCTTATTGGATGAGCCGAGGGTGAAATCCGGCGGAGCTCCAGCAGCGTGGGGACGACGTGGAAGCGCGGTGGATGAAGACGACCTTCCTCTCGCGAGCGTGAGCACCCGAGAAGCCGGCAGAACCTCCACCTACAAAAGAACTCACGGGTTAGAAAATGACTCCGTAGCCTCTGGGCTCCGGCAGCCTATCGGATCACTTCGAAGCTCTCCCAGAATTGAGGGGGTGGGCCTCTATTTATAGAGCTCCGGAGGGTGGAGGCGTCCAGGACCCTGGACACCTCCATCAGGGCCGAAATAATATTTTATTCTATTTTTATTTATTTTTTTGGAATATTTTTGTGGAGGCGTCCAGGGTCCCGGACGCCTCAAACAGGTCCACCGAAAACCGACGACGGCCGCACGCGGTTTGGCACAACGCGTGGTTTTGTGAGCGGCGCCTCGTGATTCAGAAATGGACGCGTCCAGATGACCGGACGTCTCTATAATTTGGATTTTTTCACACACGACAAACCGTCGTTCGGTGGCCGGCGCCCGTGAGGGAGTTGATGGAGGCGTCCAGGGGCCTGGACGCCTCCAAAATTATATTATTTTTTATTTTTCTTTTGTCTTTTATACCAGGGCTGGCATTTTTGATTTTTTTATTTGTTTTTATGGAGGCGTCCAGGGGCCTGGACGCCTCCATTAATATATTTTATTTATTTTTTTATGCCAACTGGCATTTTACAAACATAATTTTTTTATTATTGTTTTTATGGAGGCGTCCAGGGGCCTGGACGCCTCCATTAATATATATATATATATATATATATATATATATATATATATATATATATATATATTTAATTAGTTTTGGGCCCTGAGAAAAGAAATAAAATAAATTAGAAATATGGGGGCGTCCAGGGGCCTGGACGCCCCCATTAAGACCCACCCGGGTCCTTGGATCAGGCGTCGGCGGTCTCCCGGTAGACCCCCTTCTTGATTCCGGAACCTCCTGATGCGTTCGACTGGTGTTGATGCCGTCCGACTGCCGTGACGGGACGATTCCGAATGCCGAAAAAGGCAGAAGAAGACCCAAGAAAAGGAAGCACTCGAGTGATTCAAAATGCGTAAGCCGTTGCGGGGCGTCGTATAGTAATATGAGACTTTCTCAGGAGGCGTCAAGAATGGCGTGTCTACACCGAGGTATGGGTCAAAATCGGAAGAAAACGGTGAGGACATGAATGCGTTAATTATAGAATTCACGTCAATCCAATTCTATAATTAACTATAATTAAATAAACTTATTTTTAATTGACGTCCGTGAGTAGTGTCATTTATTAATTATCGTCCACTTGGAGAGACGTTAATTCTATGATTTTTAACGTAATTTATTTAACAAGAATTCAAGTCAATATCTATTTAATTGAATAATTTCAAGAATATACATTCAAAGACATAATTATTTATTTAAACTAATTCAGAGAAATAAAATATATGATAATTAGGAGAAAAATGTAAGGATTCCAAATATATAATTTTTATAATTTTCTGTGGCATATTTTAATAGATATGAATTTTTAAAGCTATAATTACAAGATATATATATATATATATAGATATATATATATAATTTGACGACCTTGTTCTACGTAGTCAAAAGGATTGGACGACTATACACATGTCGTCATTTCATAAATTGTCAAATTGTGTCAATTCTTCAGTCCTCTCGTTTCCCGACTTAACTACGTCGGAATCGAGCCTATGATATACCGAAATGACGGGCTCGAAAAACTCTACCTAACCAGACGTTCAAAATAATTTTTTGTTGAGAGATGGGGGATCTTGAGATAGGAGGCATGAAAAATGGTGCAACCACTTTCACTACCTCGATCCCCACCCTAATAATATACCCATAAAATTTCATGTCCAAAGGAGACTCCGGTGCTCACGAACAAGCCGTTAAAGCAAAAACTCTATAACTAACTTTTATAATTGACGACCGATTGGTCGGTCGTTGAATTAAAATGACGCCCTAGATTGGGTCGTGAATTTCATTCTTGCAGTAAATAGATAAACCTCAGTAAAAGAACGAAATATGTAGACCTATATGCATGCTTATAACTTACTAATTTCAGAGTTTTGCTAAGTCTTGAGAAAACCTATGGATGCATTAAAAGATTAAGGTATATATACATGCAGAGATCATGTTAAAGTTTAACTATTAACGGGTTTAGCTTGATGTCGAGAACACCTACGAGAAACTAGAGATTATGAACTCAAACACGAGATATAAGCATGCTGTTTATGATCGTAAAAGTCTGTATTATGTTTATTAATTGAGTTTGACAGTCAGAGAGAACACCTACCTGTTGGGTTTGCCTAGAACAACGATCGAACGAGAGAGATAGACGATTGGAATGAATATAACTGCAGTGGTAGCCGTAAATTGAAGAGGAAGTCTTCAGGCGAAACAACAACAAGGAAGAAGTAGCAGCTCCTCTTGTTACGACCACGGCAGAAGAAGAAGGGGTGAAGAACGACACTCTGTTTCTATCAGAGTTACTGGAATCTTAACCCACGCAATAACAGTAACCTCCGGAAGAAAGGAACAGCAGGATGTTGAGGTGATGATAGCTTCAGCAGTATGTTGATGATGGTAATAAGACAGCAGCCTTCCTTTAGTAAGAAGAAGAAGGCTCCTTGCTCCCTTCCTGTTGCAGACTACTTCGCAGAAGGAAGAGGAAGATGGTTCTCCCACGTTTTCGTAGGAAGAAGACGATAAAATAGTAGTGCAGCCCCTTTGGCCTGAAGAATAGAAGGCTCCCACGATACCTCGAATAACCTTGCAATAGCAACAGGTTGCTGGGAGAGAAGAACGTAATAGTTCATCAAAGAGGGTGGGTATTTATAGGGTTTAGGAGACCTATAGGGTTGGAGTTCGATTAGAACTTAACATACCCTTAATACCTATCTTTTGAAATGACGACTTTCAGTCGGTCGTCTTTTATGGTATACGCCTGCACCAAAGGGCGTCATTTTCCTGCCCAATACTTAGTACATATCCTAATAGTATTAGGATTTCCTTATTAAGGGTATTACTACATATAACTTAAGTGTTAAAAGCTTCCGGGATTTTTATCTTTTATTCTGGAAGTGATCTAGATGGGAAATTTTAGGGGTATGAGTTTTCCATTTTTATCTATTTTTTCATATAATTATTTTTCTAAAATTCCTCAGTCGAAAAAATGGCACTATTCATTTTAGAATAGAATAACGACTTTTATCAAGTCATTTCATTGGTAATTGACGCCATTGTCTTAGGTGTCACTTCCCATTTGTGATTTTCTTCAAAAATCAAAACTGTATTTATACTCTAAAAATCTTAACTATATATCATTTCTTATGCCATTTATACTTCTTATCTAACTAATTAACGACATACACAACGTCGTCTTTTTTTAAAATAACGCCTTCACTAAGAGACGTCAATTGCCTTTTCCAATTTTTCCTCAGCCTCTTAAGAACTGATATTGTGTGTATATCCCTATTTTCTCTATAACTCTTTAACTATATACTTTATTTGATTTTTACTAATTTATAAATAACGACTTGCATGCAGTCGTTTCTTACACTAGATACGCCTATATCAAAAGGCGTCAATTGAGATTTTGACCTTTTCTCAATGCCCTTGAAAGGATCAAAATTGTATATATGTCCATTCTTTTATCCTTTATATATCTTTAGTGTATTTAAATCTTATATATATATCCTTCTTCCTTCTAATAGGATTATAATATAATAAATGTGGAATATTAAATTTTCTAAATTAGTAATAAAATATAAATTGACATTTTCTTCAAGATTTAATGATTCTTAATTCAATAAAATTTATGTTGTGCATTTAATGCTTACATAAAATAACATGTTATTCTTAAATTTACACGAGTTCTTTTGTAAGACTTATAAGGACGTAAGAGGGTTATGTACAAGGTCTGGGTCTCGTTTATTTATTAATTTTTAATTTATTTAAACTTCCTAGTCCTTTAATTTATCAGGGTTGCTACAGTCGCTAATGTCTCCGTTGAGACCTATTTTTCACCCTTAAGAGGGTATATGTCACCCATAGAAGTCTATTTGTCAGCCTTATGTGTTCATTTGTCGGCCTTAGCTTCTTCTACTGGCGGGTAAACACAAGTCGACTTCCCCTTCATGCAGCTTCAACACTTCACACATATTCAACACTATAACCTATTTTTCACCCATAGAGAGCTATTTGTCAACCTTTCTTGCCTATTTATCACCACTAATGAGTCATTTGTCTACCTTATCTTCCTGCCTTCCCTTGTATGAATCTTAATAGATTTGTGACCCATTTCTAAAGAATTAAGACTTTGACTGCACTAGCTTGGGTTGACCACTGTCTTAGCTCCATTGACTGTGCATTGACTTCGTTGACCACGTTGACTTTTCTTCAGTTCTTCAGAAAATAAGTGGCTTTCATCCTGTTCTATGTGCAACTGTCAACCTGTTCTTTGTGCAATTTAGAAGTAAACTACACACACAAAATCATTATAGCTCCATGCATGATTCTACATCAACAAAACACATTGACTATCCACATGAAGAGTATACATGACTCATGGTTTTGGCAGCATCAAAATACAGGGACACAACACTAAGAATTTAAATAAATATACCCGCATCAGTTGGTGGGGACGGTGCACTCTGTGTAGCTAGTGCGGAGACATAAAATTTCATGAGCAAAATAAAGTGCATATTCACTACTCATTTATCTAAAAATTTAAATAAACATACCCGTAGTTGTTGGTGGGGAAGGTGCACTCTGTGTAGCTGGTGCGGAGACATAAAATATCGTGAGTAAAACAAAGTGCATATTCACCACTCATTTATCTAAGAATTTAAATAAACATACCTCCAGCAGGTGGTGGGGGCGGTGTACTCTATGTACCTGGTACAGAGAGATAAAATATCATGAGTAAAATAAAGTGCATATTCACTACTCATTTATCTAAGAATTTAAAAAAACATACTCGCAGTTGTTGGTGGGGGCGGTGCATTCTGTGTAGCAGGTGCAGAGACATAAAATATCGTGAGCAAAACAAAGTGCATATTCACTACTCATTTATCTAAGAATTTAAATAAACATACCCGCAGCACGTGGTGGGGGCAGTGTAATCTGTGTACCTGGTACAGAGACATAAAATATCATGAGCAAAACAAAGTGCATATTCACTACTCATTTATCTAAGAATTTAAATAAACATATCAGTAGAACCCCACCCGGACCCACCTCTCCTCGAAGTCCCGGTACGACCTCGAACCATCTAATTATTGATAACAATTAAAGTAGTGCATATTAGTCCACAACTAATTACGAGGAGAGGTGGTAAGTAATAATGATAAGAAGTGTATATATGTTAAATTTCTTACAAAATATTCAATCAGCATCTATTTCATCTTCAGATGCTGAAGATATATTAAACTCATTGTCATCTTCGTCATCTTCCTCATTCTCACTAGATTCATACTCTTCCTCCTCAGAGGACTCATCCTGCCCAACAATTGCTTCATGTAGCTCAGTTGAATCGACTTCTTCAACTTCGTCCTCTATAGACAACCGAAGTGGATCATCAGATTCAATCAGATGAAGATTAGAAGCAACCAACTCTACAGTGTCACCCTTGTCAGATTGAAAAAATTCGACACTAGAATCGTCTGAGACAACTTCAATCAGATCTAACACATCATTAGGCACAAGCCTTGGTTTTACCCTACAAACTACCCACCAATCTTTATTCTTGGACGATGAATAACTTGAATAATACACTTGCTGGGCTTGTACGGCCAAAATGAATGGCTCATAGGTATTCAATTTGGATCTATGTTTAACATTGACAATCCCATATATTGCATCGTTTCGAACTGAATTAGGATCAAACCAATGACACTTAAAAAGGAATATATGATTGTTTTGTCCAAGATACTATAATTCTATGACCTCCTCAAGAATACCATAGTAATCAAGATCATTTTCATTGTATGTACTACCTTTCACGCATACGCCGCTATTCATCGTAGACTTATTTCGTCCATAATCTCTGGTGTGAAATCTAAAACCATTCATAACAAATTTTGAATAGGCATGCGTGACCTTCGAAGGTCCATAACTTATCACCCAGACTTTTTCATCAGTAACATAACTTTCTTCAACCTATGAATATAAACCACGTTACTTTAAAATTAGGCATACACCTCAAGCTTTGTGGAACTTAACTTTGGCAATTACTTGAGCTTTAAGCTATCTGGCAAAAGATCTCTCTTGTTCCTTTTGAACCTCCATGTCATTGAGGCGTGGGCATTGAGTAATTAATTATGAATGAAATTGGCTGCAATGATGAATGCAACATCACCGTAAATGGGAGGAAGAACGTTAAGAAACTTATAAATTTTAGCACCTGTGGAGTTGAGGACTCACTCAACATAAGGTTCAATCTAGCACAGTTCAGGAGAACATATATCTCTGCGGCCAACAACTCTCTGTCCTCTAATATGCGATTCGAACAACGTCCGAATGCACGCCCTGGATACTTAAATATGGACAACCGGTCGGACGGACCCACCTCTCCATCATCATTACGTGGAGGTCGATTGCGGTGAGTTTGAATTTTGAGTTCGAAGTACATCGAACAGAAGTTTAAAATTTCTTCAATAATATATGCCCCGGTAATCGAACCCTCTACTTTAGCCTTGTTGCGAACCTTCATTTTTAGGTCATGCATACACTTATGACAACAATTCATATGACAATGACATACAGTGACAATGACAGACACAAGTAACTACTGTCAAATAATCAGTAAATACATACTGATTACCTCTCAAATGGATACATCCATCGAAATTGTACCTGATCCTCCAACTTTGGCCTTGTATGGCAAATGGATAATCAGGTGCTCCATGGAATCGAAGAACATAAGGGGAAATATCTTCTCCAACTTGCATACCGTCATGACCACATTCTATTCCATAGTTTGCACGTCCCCAAGTTTGAGTTCTGATGCACATAGAATGCTGAAAAACTGACTCAACTCAGTCAATGCTCCCCATATAGGCTTTGGCAATATGTCACGGAATGTAATGTGCATAAGTCTCTCCATGAACACATGGCAGTCATGACTTTTCAATCCATATAGTTTTCCCTCATTGACATTCACACGATGGGCTATGTTAGACACATATCCATTAGGTAATCTTAATTGCTTCAGCCACTGGCACAGTTCTTTGATCTGTGTGTCTTTCAACACGTAAGCTGCTTTAGGTTGCACAACTTTGCCCCGTACCTGCCGCAATTCCAACTATGGTCATTTGCAAAGTATCTTCAAGTCCGCTCGCGCCTTGGCATTGTCCTTTGTTTTAGCTTTCACGTTCATGATGGTGTTGAACACATTATCAAAGACATTCTTCTCAATATGCATGATGTCCAGGTTGTGCTGTATCAAAAGGGCTAACCAGTAAGGCAATTCTCAGAAGATACTTTTCTTCACCCAGTTGTGATCCTCTCTAAATCCACAAAGATGTCGTGTACTACCCGACAATTGCACTATATCTGGTAAGTTTTGCACCTGTGCTGCCATTTGTCGACCAGACATCCGTCCCAAGTCTGCTTCATCCATTTCAACTGTGTTCTTAATGAATGAGTCCTTTTGCCTTCAGAAACGATGGTCAATTGGTAGAAACCATCAATGACAATCGAACCAGCATGATTTCTTACCATATTTCAGGATAAATGATTTGGTATCAGCCATACAGTAAGGACATGCCAAC
Source organism: Amorphophallus konjac (assembly GCA_022559845.1). NCBI lineage: Eukaryota > Viridiplantae > Streptophyta > Magnoliopsida > Alismatales > Araceae > Amorphophallus > Amorphophallus konjac. The sequence continues at coordinate 234,587,457 of CM040122.1, forward strand.
CTCCCGTGTGTGCTCCAGCCAGATAGCATTCCATATGCAGGGAAGTCACTTATTGTCCACACCAATGCAGCCTTCATAGTGAAATTTTGTTTTCTATACGCATCATAAGTAACAACTCCATCATTCCATAATTTTTTCAAATCATCAATCAGTGGCCTGAGATATATGTCCAAATTTTTTTCTAGATTTTTTGGACTTGGAATCACCAAAGTTAAGATAAGGTTCTCTCGCTTCATGCACATGCCCGTCGGAAGGTTGTATGGCGACAGGAACACTGGCCAACATGAGTAAGACGCCACTGAACCTCCAAATGGGTTGAAGCCATCTGTGCATAAACCCAGCCTAACATTCTTTGGCTCGTGAGCAAAAGCAGTTTAGGTACGATTGAAACGAGCCCAAGCTTCACCATCGGCGGGATGACTCATTATATCATCTACACGACGTACTCTTTCCGTGTGTCATATCATATGCCGAGCTATCTTTGACGACATATACATTTGCTGCAATCTGGGCGTGAGAGGGAAGTATCGCAGTGACTTGTAAGGCACATCCTTCTGCTTGGAATTGTCCCCTCTCTTAGGTTTAAATCTATCATGCTGACAAATATCACATGATCTTATATCTACATTATCTTGATAATATAGCATACAGTGATTAAGGCATGCATCTATTTTTTGGTATCCAAGCCCTAACTCATTGACCATCTTCTTTACACGGTAAAAATTTCCAGGCAGCTTCTCATCTCGAGGCAGCATACTCTTGATAAGGAGGAGCATACGGTCAAAACAACTCTCACTAAGGTGAAATTCAGATTTCAAATTCAACAACTGTGAGACAGCAGACAACTGAGTGTGATTTTCACAACCGTCCCACATCGGCTCATCAGCATCCCGAAGTAACTGATAAAATCTTTTAGCCGTCTTGTTTGGTGGTTCTTCGTTGTACACGTGTTAAAAATGTACATTAAAGTTAGGGCCAGCAGCATCGATTACCATGTCTGCATAGGTACTTGTGCCTACAACATTGCCAGACTCATACGACCAGAAGTCCTCACCATGACACACCCAATTCAAATAACATTTCGTGAATCTTTTCCTGTATAAATGATCTTGCACATCCCATAGCGAAAGAAATCTCTTGTTTTTACAAAGTAAACAAAGACATCGGATGTTACCACGCTGGTCCACTGCTATTGGATGCCCTAATACAAACTGAATAAAACTATCAACTCCATCCTTAAACTCCTCTGACACCACTCCGTCAACTACTCTGTGATTCATCCATGAATGATCAAGTCTAGCCATATTTACCTAACAATTTAAAAAAATCATATGAATATGTCTTATCACTACTTCTAAAAAAATTTCGACAGCATGTCCCCTAAATAGTGACTATTTTTCACATTTGTACATCCTGTTTGGTCACATATACATCCATATCCACATCCACTTTAACTTCCATATTCACACACCCACATTGACATCGACATCATCTTATGGAAAAAATCATTATCATACTCGTATTCACATACACATTCATATCGGCATCCACACCTGTCTAAAAATTTAATTCACATCCAAGCATACTAATCACATATATCATAACAAAAGTCTTAAATGGGAAAAAAATGAAAAAAGGGTCATATCCACATTTACACACACACATTTATATCCACATCCCTCTTATCACCCTTCCAATAAAAAAAGGGGCTTAGAATTTCATTTGATGTTGTAAGAGTACACCGGGTGATAAGGAGAAAAAGTTCATCTTGGAGATCAGGTATGAAGGTTAAAATTCTCAAAGGAGCAGTTGATTTTTTTAAAAGTAATCTCTATGCAACTCTTGACTACATATTACTTGGGGGGTAATATGTACTCAAGAGTTGCATAGAGATTACTTTTAAGAAAACCAACTGCTCCTTTGAGAATTTTAACCTTCATGTCTGATCTCCAAGATGAACCTTTACTCCTTATCACCTGGTGTACTCTTACAACATCAGATGAAATTCCAAGCCCCTTTTTTTATTGGATGGACAATAACAAGGACAGGTTCATCCTCACCGCCATCTATTTTTTCATCGTATTGATCATGCATTTGTAGAGCCCACTCTTGGTATGGCCTTTCGAGTTGCACAATGTTGACTGGTTTTCCATCCTTAAATATTTCAACAATTGCATCAATCTCTCTTTAACGAGCCTTATCTCCAAAATCCTTCATCGCCACACTAAAAGGGTCATGATGTTGCAACTCAGTGATGGTAATATGGATAATAGAATCTGCCAAAGTATCCACAAGAACAAGATTGTCAGGTGGTGAATCCAAAAGGGAAGGACCCATTTGCTAGCAACTAAGAATGTAAAATGTTTACATCAGGATATTATGCACCAACTGGTTTTAGTTTTACTGGCAACCGAGTCCCTCCCCCTCCCTATGTCTATGTGTGTGAAAGTGAGAGTGAGAGAAGGCGGGAGAAGGGAGAGGGGGCCGAGCCCCTCCCCCTCCCTGTGTCTGTGTGTGTGACAGTGAGAGTGAGAGAGGGCGGGAGCAAGCAGAGGGGGCCGAGACCCTCCCACTCCCTGTGTCTGTGTGTGTGAGAGTGAGAGTGAGATAGGGCGGGAGCAGGGAGAGGGGGGCGACCCCCTTCAATCTCCTGTGTCTGTGCGGGAGTAGGGAGAGGGGGCCGAGCCCATCCCCCTCCCTATGTCTGTGTGTGTGAGAGTGAGAGTGAGAGAGGGAGGCAGAGGGGGTCGAGCCGTGCATGTGTCTGTGTGTCAGAGTGAGAGTGACAGAGGGTGGGAGCATGGAGGGGGAGGGGGGCCAACAGGAGAGGGAGAGAGGGGAATACCTGCGGTGGGGGGTGTCCGCCAAAAAGAATTTGACCGCTGCCGTTGTCGGAGCTCACCGCCGCTGCTACGCCCTCGCTGCCGGTGCCGCCTCCGCTCGCCCCTCACCGGCTTCCCTGGTAGCTCCGCCGCGCCCGCCCGCCCTCGCCACTCCGCCGCCCGCCGGTGAGAGATTGAGATGGGGGTGCGATCGTGAGAGAGGAAAGGGAGATCGAGAGGAGGAGGAGAAGAGAGGGGGCATTTTTTCTAATTCTTGTCTTTTTTTATTTGTCGCCATATTTTCATTTGGCGCCATTTTTTCTCTTTCTTTTCTCTATTTATTTTCATTTTCACCATTATTTTCATTCATGATTTTTTGTCATTCATTCATTTCTTCTAATAGGATAAAATCTCTTCAATACAAAATATCATTACATCTTAAAAAAGGAAAATATTATTTATTCTTTAGAGATCCGAAGATCTGTAATTTAGAAAATTTCAACTTTTTTTATGAAACGAAAGATGGGACCCATGCATGGAAACCCTCGAAACCCATGAATGTTAGAGTGGGAGAGAGCAGCGGCATCGACGATGGGGAGCTAGGGCTCCTCGCGGGGGTATGTTGGAAGCACTTATGATGATAATAAAACATCATTGTATCTTTTATCGAGTTTATCATGTGCGGGCGTGCCAGTCACGTGTGTGACAATGTGTTCAGGTTCCAAGACTAGGATGGTCTAGACTAACCCAAGGTGTGCTCCTTCTGACTAAGCAGACGATGGTGGGCATCGGGTCGGGACTGGAGACCCGCGTTGCCATAAAGGTCACGACGTTAAGAGGAGAAAACGTTTGATTAATCGCCAAGCAATGGGGCTGTATGGCCGATAAGTCGATTCCTATAAAAAGAAGTGAGAGCGTGTTGAAAAGCCTTGAAAGCCCCACATCGGGGTGCGAAAAGGTATTCAGAGCCGTATCGGTCACATGTTGACAATTTCCTTAATGTTATGTGCCCCCTCAAACTCATGTGTTGTGATTTACTGACACGTCTATAATGATTTTTCGGGAGGTATGGCTCCTGGCGGGGGCATGTTGGAAGCACTCATGATGATAATAAAATATCGTTGTATCTTTTATCGATTTCATCGTGTAAGGGCGTGCCAGTCACGTGTGTGACAATGTGTTCACGTTCCAAGACTAGGATGGTCTGGACTAACCCAAGGTGTGCTCCTTCTGACTAAGCAGACGATGGTGGGCATCGGGGTCAGGACTGGAGACCCGCCGTGCCATAAAGGTCACGGCATTAAGAGGGGAAAATGTTTGATTAATCACCAAGCAATGGGGCTGCATGGCCGATAAGTCGATTCCGATAAAAGAAGAGAGAGCGTGTTGAAAAGCCTTGAAAGCCCCACATCGGGGTGCGAAAAGGTATTCAGAGCCGTATCAGTCACATGTTGACCATTTCCTTCTTGTTCTGTGCCCCTCAAACTCATGTGTTGTGATTTTACCGACACGTCTATAATGATTTTTCGGGAGCTAGGGCTCCTCGCGGGGGCATGTTGGAAGCACTCAGGATAATAATAAAATATCATTGTATCTTTTATCGATTTCATCGTGTGAGGGCGTGCCAGTCACGTGTGTGACAATGTGTTCATGTTCCAAGACTGGGATGGTCTAGACTAACCCAAGGTGTGCTCCTTCTGACTAAGTAGAGGATGGTGGGCATCGGGTCGGGACTGGAGACCTGCCGTGCCATAAAGGTCACAGCATTAAGAGGGGAAAACGTTTGATTAATCATCAAGCAATGGGGCTGCATGGCCGATAAGTCGATTCCTATAAAAAGAAGAGAGAGCGTGTTGAGAAGCCTTGAAAGCCCCACATCAGGGTGCGAAAAGGTATTCAGAGCCGTATCGATCACATGTTGACCATTTCCTTATTGTTCCGTGTCCCCTCAAACTCATGTGTTGTGATTTTACCGACACGTCTATAATGATTTTTCGGGAGCTATGGCTCCTCACGGGGGCATGTTAGAAGCACTCATGATGATAATAAAATATCATTGTATCTTTTATCGGTTTCATCGTGTGAGGGCATGCCAATCACGTGTGTGACAATGTGTTCAGGTTCCAAGAATGGGATGGTCTAGACTAACCCAAGTTACGCTCCTTCTGACTAAGCAGACGATGGTGGACATTGGGTCGGGACTGGAGACCCGCCGTGCCATAAAGGTCACGGCATTAAGAGGGGAAAATGTTTGATTAATCGCCAAGCAATGGGGCTACATGGTCGATAAGTCGATTCCTATAAAAAGAAGAGAGAGCATGTTGAAAAGTCTTGAAAGCTCCACATCGGGGTGTGAAAAGGTATTCAGAGTCGTATCGGTCACATGTTGACTATTTATTTATTATTCCGTGCCCTCTGAAACTCATGTGTTGTGATTTTACCGACACGCCTATAATGTTTTTTCGGGAGCTAGGGCTCCTCGCGGGGGCATGTTGGAAGAACTCAGGATAATAATAAAATATCGTTGTATCTTTTATCGGTTTCATCGTGTAAGGGCGTGCCAGTCACGTGTGTGACAATGTGTTCAGGTTCCAAGACTGGGATGGTCTGGACTAACCCAAGGTGCGCTCCTTCTGATTAAGCAGACGATGGTGGGCATCGGGTCGGGACTGGAGACCCGCGGTGCCATAAAGGTCACGACGTTAAGAGGAGAAAATGTTTGATTAATCGCCAAGCAATGGGGCTGCATGGCCAATAAGTCGATTCCTATAAAAAGAAGAGAGAGCATGTTGAAAAGCCTTGAAAGCCCAACATCGGGGTGCGAAAAGGTATTCAGAGCCGTATCGGTCACATGTTGACCATTTCCTTATTGTTCCGTGCCCACTCAAACTCATGTGTTGTGATTTACTGACACGTCTATAATGATTTTTCGGGAGGTATGGCTCCTGGCGGGGGCATGTTGGAAGCAGTCAGGATAATAATAAAAAATCATTGTATCTTTTATCGGTTTCATTATGTGAGGGCGTGCCAGTCACGTGTGTGACAATGTGTTCAGGTTCCAAGACTGGGATGGTCTGGACTAACCCAAGGTGTGCTCCTTCTGATTAAGCAGACGATGGTGGGCATCGGGTCGGGACTGGAGACCCGCCGTGCCATAAAGGTCACGGCGTTAAGAGGGGAAAACATTTGATTAATCGCCAAGCAATGGAGCTGCATGGCTGATAAGTCGATTCCTATAAAAAGAAGAGAGAGCGTGTTGAAAAGCCTTGAAAGCCCCACATCGGGGTGTGAAAAGGTATTTAGAGCCGTATTGGTCACATGTTGACCATTTCCTTATTATTCCGTGCCCCCTCAAACTCATGTGTTGTGATTTTACTGACACGTTGTTGACACCTGAAATATAATCAAGAACAAAGATGGGACCGAAGAGAAGATCAAAGATGGGACCGAAGAGAAGATCAAAGCAGAACCAGCAATGAAGACCCTTATAATCTCTGAAGAGTCAGAACTAAAGAAGAGCCGTCACTAAAGCTATCTACCCAGCTGAAGCCCTCCCCGGCCAAGCTGATGTCTGGTGTTATCATCGCCCAGATGACAGTACTGATGAAACTGTAGTCTATTGACTGATGAAAACCTCCAAAAATGTTCTGATGAAACTATACCAACTCACCAACGAAGAGGCCTTCGCCTGTTCTGACAGACTCAGAAGGGTTAACAAATGAAAAGACTTTGCAGGTTGGACAGCTTTGACAGCTTAAGCCCGCTGATAAGAGGAATGAAAACATTTAAAAGCCCTAAATGGGCCCATAAGTGTGGCGCCGAGATCTCCTCACCAAGGCCCAGAACCGGCGCCGGGAGGTTGGGCTCTTGCGCGCCGGGAAGTCTCCCGAGACCAGGGCGTGCCGAAATATGCCCGCCGAAAGGATGTTGAGGAAGGGCTATAAAACCCCCTTTTTCGGAGGACGGGAAAGGAGAGGAGATAGGAAGATAAAGAAAACCCACTCATTCGAAAAAGAGAGAAGAAACCAACAGAGCAAGAGAGAAAAGAAGAGGAGAAAGAAGGAGAAGAAGCTCCAGGTGGGCAGCCGGGGAGGGAGAGGAGTCAATGCTCTGCCCTCCCCCTCCTTTTTTCTTTATTATTATTCTTATGTTTCTTCTTCATGTAATCATACGAGTCTTATCTCGATTCATCGGATGTAACCGGGATATCCCGGCCTCTGTTTCATCTCCTTTCCCTCACCCCCTTCTTGTGATTGGTGTGAGTCTTGGAATGATGTAGTGAAATGAAATGCTACGATGGCCCGTTTGGGCGCCGGATGATTGAAATATCTGCCATCTACCTCTCCGTCTGCCTGCTGTTGTTTCTCCGAAGCTCTGCTGCCATCCCTCTATGTCTTCTTTTAAATTCCGCAACGTGTCATCCCCTCCCCAGCTCGGCTATTAGTCTGCTATTTCGATTGTCTCTCGAGGAGTTTTCATGCTCGTTCCAGAACCAGGGACAGACCATCCCTTGGCTCCTGGAACGAAGCAAAGCTGGCCATGCCCGATATTCATGAGATTCTATAGTTCTAGATGCTACGGGTCTGCCGATTGGCATTGTCGAGATCATCCCTGAGTCCAGAGACAGCCATCTCTTGGCTCTCAGGATGATAAAAGACCATATCAAACTATCCCCCGGGACTCTGCACAACAACGGTGACAGGGACTCTCTACACCTTGATTCTTCCCCAATTCCCCTTCGATCATGGCCTTCCTTTGGAATTCAAGCCTAATCCAATCCCAATATGAGGGAATTGATCCCCTTCTATCCCAAAGAAACCCTCTATCCTGGTCTGGATCATCAAGAAACCCAAAACAGGGTGCCGTAAAACTCTGAAACTCATCCTGGCGCCCTCATCCATCTCGGCTTCACGAACAGTAGAATAGGTGAATAGTCCTTGGCGCAAGCGTTCCCGCGCCGAGAACCCCATCTTCTTACCTGCGCCGAGAAGCCTGCCCCCCCTTCGCCTCATCCGTCTGGGGGCCGGGAACCCTAACTCCATGGCCTCCTCCCCGTCGCGCCGGAAACCCTCCATATTGAACCCGCCGAGAACCCCCCTGGCTTCTTTGCCATCGCACCGAGAAGCCCATCCCCTGGCCTTCTCCCCTGCGCGCCGAGAACCCACCCCCTGGCCACTCCACCTTGGCGCCGGGAACCCTATTTCTTGGGCACGCCGGGAACCCCCTGGCCACTCGACCTTCACGTCGAGAACTTCCCTCGTGCCAGCTTCCCGGCCCCTAGAATAGTGCCTCATGAAGAACCCTTCCCGGCGTGGTGGTTTTCGCGCCGGGAACCTATATGCACACCTAAGCTCCCCCGAGAGCCTACTCTGCCATCCAATTGAACCCCTGGCACCTTGATCAAACCAAGCCAGGGATGTACATGAGTCACCAGACCTGTCCCAGGGACACATTTAAAGGGAGTCAGACTCCCTTATGTTCCACCATTCCGCGTCAGATTTATGAGCAATCCCTTTAGCTCAGGTGGGCTCTGCCACTGCACGAGTGCCACCGGCTTCTATAAGGGGAGAATCGAATGTTGCCCCAGGGTATACATATGCAACTCGGGAGGTTCGGCCTCTCTTTTTCTTGGCTTTCATCCCGGCACTCCGTGGGTGATAGCCTATTCTCCCCTGGGCATAATCCAGATTATAGGGAGGTGCTGCCAAAATGTCGATCGATGTTTTAACCCCGATAAGCCCGGGAAGTGCATGTCATACACCTCCCATCCGGTTCGATCTCTCGGGGAATACAAACGCTGCAAGGCCCTTGGCCGGATGAGAAACGTGGAAGGGGACATGTCCCCGATGATTGTCCAGGCTCCGCCCCGCCGCTGCGTGGACGGTGTCCTATTTCTATCCGGCATGACCCATATAAGAGGAGGTCGTGCTGATTTAATAAGTCTGTCATTTACCTAATTACATTCTTAGAATGACAAGAGCTTCAATATCACACACTGTTTCCTTTTTTTTATTATTATTATTACCGCCCCGAGTGGCCTCCTATTTTGGCGTTTAATCAAGGGTTGTCCTTCTTAGGAAGGGCGTAATTAACGTCATAGCCTTTATGGTATGGCGGACTTTTGGTCCAGACACGATCACTCACAATCGACTGACCAAGTCAGATTCGAGCGCACAATGAAATCGTCACATATGTGACTGGCACGCCAATAAATAAATAATAGAAATAAAAAGAATAAAAACCAAACAAAACAAACAAAAATCCACATCCACAAGTCTGGCACGCCCGGTGGGACATAGTCTCCCTTCATCTCTACGCCAAGATAGGAGGCCCGATGGGCCCCCCCTCAAATTTCTGATTCTGTGTGCTTTCTCTATTTTCAGGAAGCTAGGATGACGGCTGGAATCATGTCCGTGAGCTTTGGCCAGCAAGCGGTCGAGGCACATGTTCGAGAAGGCTACCTGGCGGTACCTCTTTCATTCGGATCGATGCCGCCTGCTGTCAGAATGCCCAATTGCCTGGGCCTCATTTTCACTGATCTGCTCGATATTGACAACCAGGCGCCAAAAGTTGTTGTCGAGACGTCGCCGCAAGCTACCGGTCCCAAGAAGAACCCGGTGGTGAAGGATACTCCTGGGGTCGTGTCCTGCTTTGTCCATCACGAGGCAAGGCGAAGCGCACCCTCTGCTGCTACCGAACAAGGAAGAAGATCCGACGGGAGAACCCGATCTATTGCTGCGGGTCGTCGGATGTCCAACTCAGGGAAGACGATGCTGATTGGAGATATCCGGGCGAACCTCAATGGTTGCCCCAGGGAGGTCAAGCCAGATGTGATCGTCCCAATGGTACCTACCACTAATAGGTTCCGAGTACTGACTGCTGGGAGGGCCGACATGGAACATGGAGATAGAAGGCCACTGGCACCAAAGCTGCCCAGATTCAGGCAGATCTGGCGGCCGAAGAAAATCCAGAGCTGGGCCCCAGCTCAAGATGAAGAAAAAATTTCTGATGCTGCTGTTGCCCGCTTCAGAGCAGGGAGCAGAAGAGGAGAAAGAAAAGACGAAAGAGATGATGTTGCTGTTCACCCCAGGACTCGGGGTAGGAGAGATGAGAAAGAGAATGAAGGAAGAAATATGACTGCTACTCGCCCCAGGATGAGGGGCAGAAGATATGAGAAAAAAGAAGACTGCATGGTCACCCACCCCATGCCAGAGGGCAAAAGATGGGAAAGGAAGAACTATGCCGTTGCTGCCAACCGCCGCCATGATGGTGGCAGAAGACTTAAGAAGGAAGAGAAAATGAGAATAAGTGAACCAGTCACTGCTGTCATTCCAAGAAGACCGAGAGCCTGTGCCAGACAGGCCGACATATTCAAATACTCCAAGGCCGAGCATCTGACTGCTCAGGTGGCAAGACTGGCTTATCAGCAGAAGGGCCAGGAAAGACTGATGCCCCGACCAGAGCTACAAAGACACAACCAAGAGGAGATGAAACAAGTGGTTCAAGACTACTTTCACTACCTGGGGAATTCTTCCCTCGGGCAGCGAAGACTATCTCGTGCTTTAGGCACCATAGATGAAGAAGAAGAAGCCTTTCAAGAAGCAATGATCGGAGTCTCCTCCTCCGATTCCAATGATTATGAAGAAGGCCACAGAACCGGGTATGGGATAGAAGACCTGCACGGGTAAGAAGCTGAAGAAAGAATATCGGTCTTTGACCGGCTCAAATACCCCGACCAGGTGAGAAGGAAAGTCTACAGGCAGAAGGAGAAGATGCATATCTTCGCCTGCAATATGGCCGGGCTTGTCAAAGGGCAGGATACGTTACCGACTCAGCCAGATGAACTGCTCAGACTGGCAACCAGACCAGGCCCCGTCACAAGGAGAAGTCAGGCGGCCAAAGAAAAAATAAAGACTGATGATGAAGTCCGAAAGATCACCACCATGACAGTGAATGTGGTGACAACAGAAGAGGAAGACAATCCCTTCGTCGATGACGCTGAAGGGACTTCAGAAGAGATACAGATCCCGTCAACCATGGATCCCATGATCCAGATGATGTTTAGACGATATCAACAAGAGATCAATGCTCTCAGAAGACAGCTAAATGAAAGGCATGAAGCTACACCGGTCTCCAAGCAAGTCGAGCCCGTAGGGCAGACCTCCAGCTCAACAGAAATGGCTATCCCAGCTAATCCTCTCCAGGCCGATAAGGGTAAAGCACCGAGCCAACCTGTTCTACAGCAAACAGCAGCTCAGCCCTCTGTGTCTCAGACACAGCCCACCGTGCCCACCTTGTGCCCAACGGTGATGACAACTCCTTACAGTCGGCAACAAGCTCACTTCTTCTCAGAAAACATAGATCCAGCCATAGCCCACAAGCTGATGATTGAAAAGATTGTGGAAATGAAGCTATCTGAGAAGACTGGTGATGATGCTGGTACCTACGATGTGTACGTACCCTCCCCAGTATGCTGCTAAGAGACTACCGCCAGGCGTCAGTAAGCCACCGAAGCTTGAAAAATTTAATGGCCAGGGCTCTCCCAGGGAGCACATAGCTTACTATACCACCATTATGGGTGACTTGGCAGCTGATGAAGCTTATCTGCTTAAATTCTTCGGCTCATCCCTCACCGGGATAGCTTTTGAATGGTACTCAAGCCTGCTGGCTGGGTCAGTGGCCGATTGGCCTGATATGCAAAGAAAGTTCCGCGACAGATTTCACGTCACAGAAAGAGAAATTACAATAGCAGAACTATATGCAACCAGGCAAAAGCAAGATGAAACAGCACTGGACTACATCAAAAGGTGGAGGAACTTAGCTATGAGATGCAGAAGACCTCCTCATCAAGAAGATGCAGTGCAAATATGTAAGCAGAGCCTCAGGAGAGAGGTACTGGAAAAGATGATTGGTGCAGATGTCAGAACATTTGACCGGCTGAACAATATAGTGGCGGAAGTCGAGACGTTCCTGTCCAAGCGTCCGACGGTCAATGCTCCAACTGTGCCGAAAGGGAAATCTAATGATCGACGACCATCGCATTCTGAGGCTAACACCGTCGATTTCAGAACCTTCGAGCAACAGAAAGGGAAGAAGGGGGCAGATGAAGCTCCCCCGCCAGCAGACACAGCGGAAAGAAAAGATAAGGCCTCTCTGAGAAATAAAATGAGAAAGCCATACTCTTTCCCGAAAGATAAGACAGCCACACTATTCAACTGGGCATACAAGTTCAACAAGGTAACATTGCCTGAGCCAAAGAGACCCGATGACGCGGCAAAGAAAGGTGATCCACTGTTCTGTCCATATCACCGTGCGCTGGGGCACGCAATTGAAGATTGCTACGTCTTCAAAGATATTATGGAAAGCATGGTCAAAAAGGGTGAGCTACAGCTGGGAGATTACCAGGTAGAGCCACCTCGTCCACATGAGCCTCTGGCCTTAAAAATGGTCGTCAATATGATTTCAATCTACCAACAGCTGCCTAAGGAAGCCGTCGAGGAATGCACCAGGCATACTTATGAAGCTTGCTTCCTCACCCCACTGAAGGATCAAGAAGGGTTGCAGATAAAGCCAATAAAGAATAGAAAGAAAACTCCCGCAGCCAGTATCAGTGGAGCAATTATCCGCGGTGTCACACCAAGGCCCGAACCACCTCCAGTAAAGCCAGTATGGCACACAGCTGAAACAGGGCCAGTCATCCGGATCCCCACTCATAATTCACAGAAGACAAGTCCCCCTACCTGCACATAAGGAAGTAAGTCCTGCAGCCAGGCATTTACAGCAGTATATTAATGGGCTCGATGAATATGAACAAAAAAAGCCCGGGCACCTGCTGGTAAAAGACTGTATACTCTGGGAATAGCTCGAAGAATTGAAAATTAAAGAGCAATCGGGGGTAGAACAGGGAAAAGATGAGGCTGAGCCTTTCTGGGGGCAAGAACCAAAGAAGCCAAATTCCCAGAAAAAGAAGAGATGGTCTAAAGGCAAAAAGGAAAAGGGAGTCGTGACAGTACAATGCAACACCCTGTCGACACTCTTTACCTCGCCCGGGGAGAACGATGAGGATGAAACATCAAATGCCCTGCTAGAAGCCAACCATGCCGAGGCCTCAACCTCAGCACATGCAACACGCTCCGGAAGAAGGTGGGGGCGCCCACCACCAGCCAATCATAACATTATGTTCAGAGGGGAACAACCCTACCAGATTCCTGAACCAGAGGTGCGGGGTGTTCAGATTCCTCCCCCCGTTAGCTTGTACCAAGAAGAGAAGAAGGGAGGTCAAACTCCAACATTTCTGGAATTTCTGTCCAGTCTGGAAAATGGGCAGTCGATACAGGCTGGGCCAGATAAAGGCAAGAGACCTCAGCAATCGGCGTCTGTAGCCTACAAGCAGAATGAGAAAGAAGAGGATAACTCTCCGACGGCACCAGGGGCCGTTGCTATAGAAGAAGCCCCCCAAGAAATCAGTCCAGAGGATGAAACCAGCACTGGGCAGCAGAGGCCACGGGCACCACATGAACCTCCAAAACCCCGATGGGCGGAAGAAATGAGACTGTCTAATGTCAGGGTGGGCAGTCGGATCATGAAAATGCTAAAGAAGCTCCCTACCAGATTCTCCATCTGGGAGATTCTCTCTCTGAGTGAAGAAGCTCGCCAAGCGATTGTTGATGCCCTACAGTCACCGGCACAGTATGAGGCACTCTTGACAGAAGTGAATTCTGGGCCGTCAGTCACATTCACAGAGGATGACATGCTGATTCCGAATTCCTGCCATAACAGACCGCTGTATATGAGGGGCTCCCTGAACTGTCAGCCACTGAGCAGGATACTGATAGATCCCGGGGTTGCCGTGAACATTCTCCCATACCGCATCTACCAAAAATATTACTTTGATCTGCAGCTTACCAAGGTCAGAGACATGAAAATTGCGGAATTCAACCAGAAATGTGAGACGCCCCTTGGGGTGGCTGATTTTAACCTCACATTGGGGGATCTCACTACCGTGGTACGATTCTATGTGATTGACTCCAACACCACATATAAGGCCCTGCTGGGGAGACCGTGGCTGCATGAATATCAGATAGTGCCGTCCACGCTGCATCAATGCATTAAATACTGCCACAAAGGAAAAGAAGAAAGGGTGTTTGCGGATCTGCATCCCTTCGAAGTATTCGAGTGCCATATGCTCGATGCATCCTACTACACGGAGGTGTCGCAAAAGGGTGAAGAGAAAGAGGCTGGGGTCAACCAGAAGAAGCCGGTGACAAAGGCAAGAAATTGGTCTCCATCGCCACCAAGGGGCTATATTAAGAAACATGAAGTATCTCACATTTCTTATGTTGGTGACTTTGCTCGGATCACCCCTCCTAGCATCCACCCAGATGATACTGACGAAGAAATGAAAGAAAAGTACATACAAGTGGGGGTTCCGCAGGGTTTAGTCAAGCCCATTGCCAGCATAGAATACCAGACGGTGCTACCATTAAAGACTATGGAAGTCCCTCGCTTCTGCGAGCCTCCTATCATATTCTACACCGGGGAGTCAGTCGAAGACGACGATCAAGACTGCATGGTCCCTGAAGAATCTGCAAACCGGATGGTGCCGATCACGGGCTTGGACTATACTACCCGACGGGTTTCGTAGATGTTCTCTAAGATGCAGATGCCATCACTACAACCTGTTGCCCAAAAGAAGGCGTTCCAGGAGCTATGGGATCCGCCCCGGGATAATAAAGAACTGAGGAAGATCACTCAGCACTCGGGATTGGGTTATACTCTTCAAGAATTCTATGAAGCTGAGGTGGACGTCATCTCTGTCTCCTACCAGCATGAAGACCCTCCCGAGGTGGGATATGACAAGTACCCCTCGGAAGATGAAGAAATCATTTATCAATCCGTAATGAACAATGAAGCCCCAGACAGTCAGCCAGAGACGGGGACATCTGATGAAACGAAGAAAGGTTGGTGCTGGGAAGACCTACCCTGCAAAGAGGATCTGTTCCATGCTGAAGCAAAGTTTGATACGGGAACCCCAGATGAAGACCAAATAGCCAAAGAGCTGAGGGAATGCCTGGAGTTTGAGCGCATTCTAGAAGAAGTCCGGGCCCTACAGAATGATGATCTCTCGGGGGAGCCTGCCTCAGAAGAGCCTCTAAGGGCGGAAGACTCCATTTTTGAGTTTCCTGCTGAGCCAGTCACGTCCTCGGGGCAGACTGAACAGAATCCAACAATATTGGCCGTATATGATGAGCCAGCACCCGCTGATGACCAGTATGATGGAACAGAGAATCATGAAACTGAAGAAGATTATATCCCGGGAGGCTTCATTGACTTGCAAGAAGCCCCGCCCGAGGTCGAAGATGGAGGTCAGGCCACCGTCGATGAGCTTGTGGAAATAAATCTGGGGACCGCAGATGAGCCAAGGTCAACATTCCTCAGTGCACTGCTGGAGCCAGCTGCCAGGGAACAGTATATACAGTTCTTGAAGGAATTCCGAGACTGCTTTGCATGGACATATGATGAAATGTCGGGACTGAGTTCTGATGTGGCACAACATCGGTTGGCAATAAACCCAGAGGCTAACCCCGTAAAGCAGCCGCCCAGGAGAATGCGCCCTGAATTGATAAATCAAATTAATAAAGAAGTCGACAAGCTGATTGATGTAGGCTTTGTTGAAGAAAATCAGTATACTACATGGTTAGCCAACATAGTGCCTGTAAAGAAGAAAAATGGGCAGATCAGAATATGTGTTGATTTCCGGGACCTTAATAAGGCCTGCCCGAAAGATGATTTCCCAGTGCCAATCACTGAAGTGATGATCGATGCGACTACTGGTCATGAAGCCCTGTCATTCATGGATGGGTCATCCGGATATAACCAGATCTGGATTGCTGAAGAAGACAGAGTGCACACTGCATTCCGCACTCCGAAGGGGATATTCCACTACAAAAGGATGCCGTTTGGCCTCAAGAATGCCGGCGCTACCTACCAAAGAGCTATGACCAAGATCTTTGATGATTTGCTCTTCAAGAAAGTAGAGTGCTACATTGATGATCTGGTAGTAAAAACTAGCAGAAGAGAGGACCATCTGCAAGACCTGAGGATAGTATTCCAGAGGCTGCGCAAATATGAACTCAAGATGAATCCTATGAAATGTGCCTTCGGCGTGTCCAGTGGAAAATTCCTCGGGTTTATTGTCCGACATAGGGGCATTGAAATCGACCCATCCAAGATTAAGGCTATCCAGGAGCTCCCTCCACCAAGGAGTCTGCCTGAGCTAAGATCTCTCCAAGGGCGGTTGGCCTATATCCGGCGATTTATATCGAATCTGGCGGGAAGATGCCACCCCTTTCACAAGCTCATGATGAAAGATGTACCGTTCCTCTGAGACGATGGATGTCAGGAAGCCTTTGATAAGCTGAAAGAATATCTCAAGACCCCTCCGGTGCTGGGGGCACCAATTAAGGGCAGGCCCTTGATACTGTATATCGCGGCCACACACTGTTCCCTGGGGGCAATGCTGGCACAGATAAATGAAGAAGGCAAAGAACAAGCCTTGTACTATTTGAGTAGGAGGCTGATTAGAACTGAAGAAGGCTACAGTTACATAGAAAAGACATGCTTGGCACTAGTCTTTGCTGTCAAAAAGCTCCGACACTATATGCTGTCACATGAAATCAGGTTGATATCTGCAGCAGATCCGCTCAAATACATATTGACTCAGCCAGTACTGAAGGGCCGGTTGGGCAAATGGGCAGTGATCCTGATGGAATTTGATATTACCTATACACCCCAGAGGGCGATAAAAGGACAGGCTGTGGCTGATTTCTTCGCGGAGCATCCTGTGCCGGAAAATGACATGCTAGGGACTGAGTTGCCCGATGATGAGACACTCGAAGCTTGCCAGGCTCGGCCAGTTATGTGGCAACTATTCTTTGATGGAGCATCTAGAACAGAAACAGACTCCGATGGAAAGACCAGAATACGGGCCGGTGCCGGTATTGTGCTGAAGTCACCAGAAGGGGAGGTCGTGCATACTTCCTGTTCTATAAACAAGCCCTGCACCAATAATGAAGCTGAGTATGAAGCTCTGATAATCGGTCTGCATATCAGCCTCAACATGGGTATCCAAATGCATCAGGTATTCGGGGATTCGATGTTGATCATAAAACAAATCCAGGGGGAGTTCGAAGTGCAGAAGCCAGAACTGAATCCCTACCACCAGAAAGCTGTGCGCCTTATCGTGAAATTCTATCATATTGAGCTCAAGCATGTGAGCCGGGGGCATAATGCCCAAGCTGATGCACTGGCAAAGCTGGCAAGCTCACTAGCAATCCCACCAAATGAGACACTGAACATTGTTGTTATGAATCGGCGGCAGGTCCCCAGTATGCTAGAAGGGTGCCCCGAAGAAGACGAAGTGGCTGCTATCAGCACGGTACAGGCGTCTGATTGGAGACAGCACCTGCTGCAGTGGTTTCTACACCAACAGCTGCCGCAGAAAAGAGAAGAAAAGATAAAACTTCTGAGAATCAAAGATTCTTATGAATTCAGGAATGGAACTTTGTTCCGAATAATGGCAGATGCATGCAAGAAGATTCTACTCCGCTGCCTGTCCACTGAGGAAGCTTGGCAAGCAATGAAAGAAGTACATGTCGGAACTGCAGGTGCCCACCAGGCTGGCCCCAAGATGAAGATAGAAATCAAGAAGCTGGGCTACTATTGGCCCACCATGTTTGAAGACTGCTGTAAATTCGCAAAGTCATGCCAAAAATGTCAAGAGCATGCTACTGTGCCTAGAAGGCCTCCTACGACTCTGCACCCTACAGTTCCCAGCTGGCCATTTGCACGATGGGGAACTGATGTAGTCGGGCCACTACCGACTTCCTCGGCCGGACATAAGTACATACTGGCCATAACAGATTACTTCTCCCGATGGGCGGAGGCTGTGGCATTAAGAGAAGTGACTGGTGAGCTGGTCGCTAGATTCATCAAGCAGAATATTATCTTCCGGTTCGGAATCCCCAGCCGAATAATATCTGATAACAGAAGCCATTTCAGAAATCAGAAGGTCTATCGGCTTGCCGAGAAATATAAAATCGAGTGGAGGACTTCCACCCCTTACAATCCACAGGCAAATGGGTTAGCGGAAGCTTTTAACAAGACTCTCTGCACCCTGCTGGCCAAGGTCGTCAGTTCCAATAAAAAGGACTGGGAAGAAAAAATGTATGAAGCTCTGTGGGCGTACCGCACCGTCTTCAAGACACCTACAGGGTGCTCACCATACTCACTGGTATACGGCTCAGAGGCAGTGGTTCCACTAGAGCTGGAAGTCCCGTCACTCAGAGTGGCAGTCCAATATGACCTGGCCCGTGGCGAACAGACCAATGCAGAAAGAAGATTAGAAGAATTGGCTGAATTGGAAGGGAAGCGCCTCCAAGCTCAGAAGAATATCCAAATGTATCAGGCCCGCATGGCTAATGCATTTAACAAACTCGTAAGAGGATGAGAATTCAAGAAAGGTGACCTCGTCATGGTCAAGAAAAGAGAAGTCATGGCGTCCAACCCAAAAGGGAAGCTGAATGCTAATTGGGAAGGTCCTTATGTGATACAGAGGGTCTATGAAGGAGGAGCCTACGTGGTTGTCAACCATCGAGGGGAAATTCAATTCTCACCACTCAACGGAAGACATCTAAAGCTGTATCATGCAGCACAACCGGCATTCCCCAAGTGATCAGGCAAAACTACCCCCTTTCTTGGTCTAGTGGCACTCCGCCCTAGCCAAACTACCCCTTTCTTCGTCTAGCAGCACTCCGCCCTAGCTGAGCTACCCCTTTCTTGGTCTAGCGGCACTCCGCCCTAGCCAAACTACCCCTTTCTTCGTCTAGCGGCACTCCGCCCTAGCCCAACTACCCCTTTCTTCGTCTAGCGGCACTCCGCCCTAGCCGAGCTACCCCTTCTTTGGTCTAGTGGCACTCCGCCCTAGCCGAGCTACCCCTTTCTTCGTCTAGCGGCACTCCGCCCTAGCCGAGCTACCCCTTTCTTGGTCTAGTGGCACTTCGCCCTAGCCGAGCTACCCTTCCTTGGTCTAGCGGCACTCCGCCCTAGCCAAGCTACCCTTTCTTGGTCTAGTGGCGCTCCGCCCTAGCCAAACTACCCCTTTCTTGGTCTAGCGGCACTCCGCCCTAGCCGAGCTACCCGTTTCTTGGTTTAGCGGCACTCCGCCCTAGCCGAGCTACCCCTTTCTTGGTCTAGCGGCACTCCGCCCTAGCCAAGCTACCCCTTTCTTGGTCTAGCGGCACTCCGCCCTAGCCAAGCTACCCCTTTCTTGGTCTAGTGGCACTCTGCCCTAGCCAAACTACCCCTTTCTTCATCTAGCGGCACTCCGCCCTAGCCGAGCTACCCGTTTCTTGGTTTAGTGGCACTCCGCCCTAACCGAGCTACCCCTCTCTTGGTCTAGTGGCACTCCGCCCTAGCCAAGCTACCCTTATCCTGATCTAGTGGCATTCCGACCTGTCACCCTCTAAAAAAAAAGAGAGAGGAAGGAAGAAGAAAAAATAAAAGAAAGTAAAAATGGGGTTAAAAATAGAGATACCCCGCCAGACTTGCTCCTATATTAGGGACAAGGGTAAAAATGGCCCAAAACCTAGCTGTGGTGAAAACCCGAAAGGGCACTGCAGGCAAAATCGGGTACCCCGCCACGTGAAAACCCGAAAGGGCGCGTGGGTAAAAGCAAGAGGGGGCTGGCTCCGGCGAAAACCCGAAAGGACGTTTGTGTCAGTAATGTGGTAATTTAAAATTCCTTTTTTTTTCACCCTGCCTGATAAAACTCCGAGAAGGACGATCATCATAAAGTCCCACCTGATGATGAAATCCCGTTGATCACAAGGCATATTGCCTTGATCAATGCAAAAAAAAAGGGGCCCACCTCGGGATAGACCTTCCGTCTGTTCTGATAAAACACTTCCACTTGTTTTTGTCTAAGACCCACCACGGTAAAACCTACCCGGTTTAGACCTTACGTCTATCCCGATGAAACCTATCCTACGTCTCACCGTGATGAAACCTGCCATTGATCGATCGGCATCCTGCCCGATCAACGATGAAACCTGCCCGGTTTAGACCTTACGTCTATCCCGATGAAACCTATGAAATCTTTGCATTGGTATAAACCCAATACTGATGATGAAACCTGATATTGATCGACCGGCACACTGCCCGATCAACGATGAAACCTGTCCGGTTTAGACCTTACGTCTATCCCGATGAAACCTATGAAATCCTTGCATTGGTATAAACCCAATACTGATGATGAAACCTGATATTGATCGATTGGCATCCTGCCCGATCAACGATAAAACCTGTCCGGTTTAGACCTTACGTCTATCCCGATGAAACATATGAAGTCCTTGCATTGGTATGAACCCGGTACCAATGATGAAATCTACTGTTGATCGACTAGGCGCACTGCCCGATCGGCGATGAAACCTGTCCGGTTTAGACCTTACGTCTATCCCGATGAAACATATGAAACCTTTGCATTGGTATGAGCCCAATACCAATGATGAAATCTGCTACTGATCGGTTGGCAGACTGCCTGATCGATGCTAAAACCCATCCAGGGTAGACCTTCCGTCTGCTCTGACAAACACGACACAGCTGTCTGAATCAATTCAGACCCTTCGTCTGGATAGATCATGAAACTCTATTCCTTTGCGTTAATGTTAAACCCCACATTAACGATGAAACTCACGTTTCCAGCAAATGGCCTCGTGCCCGAGCTGCTATCTATATCCTCTAAATCAATTCGGACCTTTCGTCTGGATAGATCATGAAACCCTATTTCCCTTTGCATTGATGTTGACACCCACATCAATGATCATGTATCCACAATAAACATATGGCCCCATGGTCCATAGAATGAAAGTGCTAGTTCCTGGAAAGACGATGACAAAAGAAAAGAGAAAGAATAAAAATATATATATATGAAAAGTGGGGTTAAAAATAGAGATACCCCGCCAGACTTGTTCAGGCATTCTGGACAAGGGCAAGAATGGCTAAAACCCAGCTGTGGTGAAAACCCAAAAGGGCACTGCAGGCAAAATCGGGTACCCCGCCACGTGAAAACCCGAAAGGGCGCGTGGGCAAAAGCAAGAGGGGGCTGGCTCCGGTGAAAACCCGAAAGGGCGCCTGGGCCAGTAACGTGGTAATTCTGAGAAATTCCATACTTCCTTCCCTTGATATGGCCTCCCGTTAACCGTTTGGCTCTTTGCCCGGTCAGCGATGAAACCTTTCCAGGGCAGACCTTACGTTTACCCTGATATAATCTGCATACCCTCTTACAAATGTCCCACCGACAATAAAACCCATCACCATTCTGATAAAGCCTGGCCAGTTCAGACCTTACGTCTGTCCTGATGAAACTCTTAAACCTTCTCTTGATCGATCGGCTCCTTGCCCGGTCAGCAATGAAACTCTACCAGGATAGACCCTACGTCTATCCTGATGAAACCTACGTATTGCTTAGCAAAGTCCCACATGCGATCAAATCCTATCCAGGCTAGACCTTACGTCTATTCTGATGAAACCTGTGAAACTTCTTTGCATCGATATAAACCCAATGTCGATGATGAAACCAGCTATTGATCGACTGGCACCCCGCCCGATCAATGATAAAATCCTATCCAGTCTAGACCCTACGTCTATTCTGATGAAACCTATGAAACTTCTTTGCATCGATATAAACCCAATGTCGATGATGAAACCAGCTATTGATCGACCGGCACCTCGCCCGATCAGTGATGAAACCCTGCCAGGATAGACCTTACGTCTGTTCTGATGAAACTGCATATCCTCTCATGTCCCACCTGCGATAACCTCTACCCAGTCTAGGCCTTACGTCTATTCTGATGAAACCTATAAACTTCGTTGCATCAATATGAGCCCAATATTGATGATGAAATCATGCACCGGCCGATTGGCACACTGCCCCAACTGGCTTTGAAACCTACCCGGGATGGACCATTCGCCCGTTCCGGATGATGCTCTAGGCCTTTCCATTCACATTCCCGCAAATAGTCTCCCTTGCGGCACATATGGCCAAAGAAGACGTTTGCTACTACCAACAGAATTCGGTTTAAGCACGCCCCCCGGATGCCGTCACGCGGTGGAGCGAGTTCCCCATCCTTTCTATGAAGGGATGGACGCTCTCCTGCCAGGTATGGGCCATTCACGGAGGGACTGCTAGAACCACTACCCCACTTCCCAAAGTGATGAAACCACATAGAAAAGAAGATGGATACACATGAAGCCGAAGATTCCTTTTCATTAAAAGAGGAGTACATAAAGAGCCCCGAGGGGACACTGTATCACAAAAGAGGGTAGAAGAAAACAAAGAAGAGATAATTCAAGGCCGCCGGAAGATATCTTCGAAGGCCAGAAGACCCACATCGGGAGCGGCTCTTAGCTCGTGAAGGCGCGCCTCCTCTTCCTGAAGCTTCACGGACATACCCTGGAGAGACATCACCCGTCCCTCCAACAAGGCCACCTCCTCGGTGGACTGTGGCCGAATAGAGGATAATTGTTGCAGCTCGGCTCGAAGTCCAGCGAGTTCCGCTTCCAGAATGGCTATCCGGTCCTGGACAGCTTCCTCCCGCTGAACAACACTCTGTAGCTCAGCTTGGCGTTCGTCAAGGGCAAGCGTCAGCTTCTCCAGCTCAGATTTGCACTCTGACCTCTGCAACTTCAATGCCGTCAGCTTGTCGGTCATAGTCCGTGCTAGGAAATCCCTCCGATGCACGAATTTCAGTAGAAGCAGAACACGCTGAACCCATATGTCCAAAGGGCAGCCCATGGCCTGCAGGCCGGCAGTGAAGCGATCAGCAATTTCCTTCAGCTGCAAATGTGTCAAGCCAGGCTGAGATTCTACCAGCTGGCGCAGCATATCCAGGTTCTGCCAGACAAAGCTCTCAGACGATGCGAAGCCAAAAGAAGCGGAGGGGATCACTTCAAAGGTCACTTCACTATCAATGTCCGCCCACATCGCAATAGCCGGCCGGGAGGACGAAGACGGCAAATCTGCTGGGAAGCTGGCTGGTCCCTCTCTATACTCTCCTGCCGAGCCGAAGACTCCTCTGCTATCGCTGCCTCAGGAGTTATGGCTTGAACACCCGCAGGAGGAGAGTCAATAAATGATGGAGCTATCTCTTCATGGGTCTCCTGAGTGGGGGCTTCATCTTCAACTGCTCTTTCTCGTAATGGGGACGAAGGCGCCCTAGTCTGTGGAGGCAGAAATCCAGTCTCTATAGCCACTATGGCAGGGACTGCTGACTCGGGCGCAATGGACATTACTGCGGCTGGTATAAAAGTAGAGCTCCTGGCTGGGTCTGCTTCGGCTCTAAATCTGAGGCCCTGACAGGACGGAAATCTCTCCTGATGCCCCCAAGTCCAGTGATGTTAAGTCAGTTGAAGATTGTATTCTTACTGGCACAGGGCGAATAACCTCAGAAATTCCCATGCAAGTTAAAGGTAAAGCAGGGATAATGACCAAGTCTGCAGAGGAAACATCCATAGAAACTGCGGCCGCGTCTGAGCTGGTGATGACAGGGTCCTGAGGACAAAGCAGAATGACCTTCAGCAATGAATGAGAGAAAATAAATAGAACAGCAAAAAAAAAAAAGAGAAGCTTACCTTTAAAGTGGGGTCTATATCCTCGAAATGAGACAAAAGGGGAGAAAGCTCCGTAGTTGAAGCAGCAAACGGAGGGGTTATGTCAACCTCGGTGTCGAGCCCGGCAAACTCCTCTTGCAATTCCTCCTCAGAAGATAGCATCAGCAGCTTAGGAGGCTGAAAAGGCGGAAGGCCTTTTGCAAATACGGGCAAGGCTTCTGATTTTGGAACTTCCTCCTCACTGCCGCTGAAAGTCACTTCCTCCTCATTATCAGGGATGGTCTCGGAGCTGCCCGAGGATATCTCTACTCTAGCTATATGCTGCGAGGTCGCCTCTAGAGCATGCCGAGATGCAGACCGGGTGATTATGCGTCTGGCCGGAATAGGGCTCCGTTTTGTTTGAGTCCTGTCACTCTCCTGTGGCTGAGGCGACTCTCCCGCTGCTATCATGGCCTCAGTCTGCTCCCTGACTGCCACCTCAACAAAAGGGGACCTCTGAGGGATATAACAAAAAAAAATAATGGAAGTATAAAGAAAAAGATGAGAAAGCACATTTACCCTCCTCCTCGCCAGCCGGGGTAGGAGAAGGCAGCCTCGTGTCCCTTTCCACAGGCACTGCAACCTGCTCCGGGGCTGTATCAGATAAAGAGAAGCTCAGTCTCGAAGGACGCCTTAAAAGATCAGTCAAGAAGACAATAAAGATTGCATCTACAAGCTATTTACCGCCACTCTCGGCAGGTTCCTGAGCGGCCTCCCTCTGAGACCTGAACTCGTCGAAAGAGGGGATGTCTGGAAGAGGGGTTCCGGCATCCGTCGCAACCGGAGCTGATTGCTAGACCCGAACAACCTTGGCCCTCTTGGCCTTGGCAACTGTAGCTTTCACCACGAAAGGCTTCCTCTTCTTGCCCGGAGGCAAGGGAGTGGTCGTAGGTGCCGCTGCAGGAATTTCAAAGTAAGCAGGCTTCTCAGCTTGAGCGATAATCTTCCTGTAAAGTCCCTGCCGCTTTATGTCCGGTCTATCTGTGCAAGACACAAGAAAGGCAGTCATAGTTGACAGATGCAGAACATAACAATAAAAGAAAGATGCCATGAGCGCACAGGAAGGGTCATACCTGCTGGGCCATCATAAAATGTGGAAAGCGGCCAATACAGATAAGCCACCTCCTTCGAGCGGGAAGCAGCCTCCTTCACGAGCCAGCATATGTCACCAATGGTCTGGCACTTCTCTGTCAAGGCAGCCAAGTCTTTATGCCCGTGGAAGTCGAGGCAATGAAACAGGCCAAGATAATCCATACACCAGCCGTCGACATAATGAAAAGAAACAAAAAGCGGCTTATTCAGAATGCCAGCTATCGGGTTCTCTGCTGATAGCCCGTGAACATTTAGCAGTACAAAAAGCCAAGAAGTGTGCTGATAATATGTCTGGGTGCGGTCTTCCCTCCGCACAAACGTCCTATAGGGGGTGAAACCTGTCCACCGGACCCCTCCAGGGGGCTGCTGTAGGGAGAGGCTCCTCCGGGGGGAACGGATATTGTACATACAAATGAACACCCCCTATACGGCCCAACTGCCTCAGATCCTTTGTAAAAGCATCTTCATTAATCTCAGAAAAGACAGGAGTGGGTATTTCAGAACCTTCCTCTTTCAAAGACCGACGCGTGGCAATATATGTTTCCGCCTCCTTCTGGTGCTGTGAATAGAGCCTTTTCAGATGAACCTCATCAATTTCAAACACAGGCCCTGATTGCCGCTTTAAGAAAGAGCGCTCGGCCACATCCCAAAAGGCGCCTCTGCCATCTTTATAGAAGTTGGTGCGGGTATTCCACCACTTAATGTATTCTGATGTGACACGGGGAATACGATTAGAAACGGTCGGGACCCTGAAAGTTACGCCCTCTCGGCGATGAAAGAAATCCCACCATGTTCGACCGTCATTGGCAATGGCAGACCCATGCTTGGCACGGCTGTCCAAAGGAAACTGGGCAACCGATGGAGGAATATGCTGATCATAGCCAAAGTTTCTGCTAAAACGGAATGGATAATAGGGCTCCAAGAGGAGCAAGCCTCCCTTCCTGAAGACCAATACACTGGGCTGAATAGCCATAGCCCACCTGACCAGTTCTGGTTCTAATATGGGCCGGGTGGCGTTGACCCCCGAAACAGGATGGACATAAGTTTCTACCTCCTCCATTTTGCATTCCCTCTGAGGGTCCACTAAAGGAGCCGAACCTGCTGCCAAGCTCCAAAAATGAATGCTGCCAGGAGCGTCTACAGGCACTCTTATCAACCTGCCCCTTATCTTAAACAGCTGCTCTGAGAAAGGACCAGGTTCGGCGCTAGCAAATTCAATCATCCGAGGAAGCAACGTGTCTGACTGTAGAGTCCTCGAAGCCAACTCCGGGAAAATGCTGCAGACCCAGGCATTAAAGAAATGAAACGGACCCACAGTCCTTAAGGAGCGGGGAACCCGATGTTTATGCAAATCCCCCAATGATTTGTAAATTAAACACAAAGCCGCTGGGCACAGAGACAGCCTCATCCCCCAGGCCATCTGACAGGCCGGATATATAGCTTCCGGCCTGATAGTCGTCTCGTCCCCTTGAGGAAGAGCGAAGGTGCACAGCCAGAAGGTCAGATAAGCTGCACAGTGAGTGATAGGGTCAACCCCTGCTGGGTTCGGACCGTCTGCACCTGCTCGGCGCAGTGAAGCTGGCAATGCTGATTTGTAACGAGGGGCCCTGATTTGCTTGCTAGAAGTCGGCCCCACAGAAGGGAAGTCCACATACTTCAAGGGACCCCCGAAGAAGTATTGTATCCACTGTCCTACACGGACCCTCAATCTGCTGCTCTTCTCCCGGGGTTGATAGCCTTTGGAAGATCCCCTGCTGTAAGCCAGACAAATGGTACGATAAGCTTTCATTAAATATCGGTATGCATAGCCGAAAGAATATCTGCCCTCTCCATCGGAGGCGTCCTTGACAGAGTCATTCAGGCAAACCTCCTCATATGGCTCCCCATCAATAGGCAGACCTGAGAGCTGCGAAAGGCTCCAGAGGTCGAGAGATGTCTCGCCTCTGCTGTGTAGAATGTGTTAAACTGTGGGCAGAATACTTCAAACATGCCGCAACATAGTCCCCGAGAGATGGGATAGCGGAATCTGGAAGCGAATACGCTATGGTAAACCCCGGCTCTAATCAGTAAAGGGGCGTACTCCTTCAGAACAAATTCTGTGAATTCCACTGCTCCTACCCTGAAGAGATGAGCATCTGTCACTTTAGCGTCTCCAAACCAGCCGGCAGCTAGCTGATATTTAAATTGAACGGCCAGACAGTTCAGAATAAATGGCTCGTCCCTGTAACCCCACTTCACAAGAGCTAGAAAAAGTCCGAAGTTGGTCTTTTACCGGTGGACGCGACCGGCTGCATGGTCCCACCTCGCCGGGGTGAACTCTGGAGCCCGGATCAACATTTTCTTCTCCGGCTCTAATTCAGAAATACCCAGTACGGCATTCCAGTCCCGCTGCTCGCCCGGAAGATATATAGCTCGGGCACGATAAACAGAACCCTTCATGCTGTCTCTATCGGCAAGTATTGCCGCTTCCACAGACCGAGCAAGCAGAAGATCCCTCATTCCGCCTATGGTGAAGGTCCGGATAAATGGCAACAGATGACGATCCTTCGGCAGGTCCGGACGGTAGTCAGCAGCCCTTCTGAAATCAATACCTTCTGTGGAAGAATAGACCCCAGAAGACGGCACTGTGTCAGTCTCAGAATCAGAGGACTCGTCGACAGTAGCGATTTGGTTATAGCCAAAGCTCAGGCTGTTCACATTCAGCCAGTTGACTGAAGCCCGAGATATGTCCGACTGAGCCGATGAGCTCGCCCCCACAGTCATGAAAGCTGCAGCAGTAGGGTCGGAAGCCATGTCGGCACCTGCAAAGAAAGAAAGATGACAAGATAAGTCTCGACAAAATGAATGGGTCTATAAAGACTGAGCAAATGATTCTGGTCAAATTTCCGCAGAATCTCCTCTTGTCTGGGGTATGCCCAAGAGAGATAGGGAGTCACCCACCAAGAGGGAGTGATCCCGGAGATAAAAAGGGGATTTAATCCCAAAACAATGCCCCACCTAGCGAAGTCTACGCAAACGGGAAGAAAAAACAGGACGGCCGAAAGGGAGAGAATCCTCGCGCCGATGAGAAGCGGCCAAAGAGAGATAAGGAGATGTGAGAAATGAGAAGAAGAAAGGTGATGGTCGCCTTAAAAGAAGCCAAGACGAGAGGTTCTCGGCGCGATGAAAAGCCCGCCGAGAACCCCTCCCCGTCGCGCCAAGGCGCGCCGAGAAGCCCCGGCCGAGAGCTTGCGTGCCGACTGCCAAGAACGCGCAGAGAAGCTGCTAATCCTCGCGCTGAGAACCTGATCAAGAGGAGCGCCGACAGTCTGCCCAATCCTCGGGCCGAGAAGTACATGAATATCATGTTGAGAAGACTCCAAAGTGCTGGAAAGAAAAGAACACAGAAATAAAAAGTATGTGTGCATAATATTGCTGCAATAAGTTGATCAAGTCTAAGGATTAGAATAAAGAGAAATTGAGGAAGATATCCTCGAATGCTAAAAAGGCACCTGCAGGCCCCGTGCCGCTTATTCTGCGCTTATGCCATCCACAGGTGGGGGGCTTTTATTGACACCTGAAATATAATCAAGAACAAAGATGGGACCGAAGAGAAGATCAAAGATGGGACCGAAGAGAAGATCAAAGCAGAACCAGCAATGAAGACCCTTATAATCTCTGCAGAGTCAGAACTAAAGAAGAGCCGTCACTAAAGCTATCTACCCAGCTGAAGCCCTCCCCGGCCAAGCTGATGTCCGGTGTTATCATCGCCCAGATGACAGTACTGATGAAACTGTAGTCTATTGACTGATGAAAACCTCCAGAAATGTTCTGATGAAACTATACCAACTCACCAACGAAGAGGCCTTCGCCTGTTCTGACAGACTCAGAAGGGTTAACAAATGAAAAGACTTTGCAGGTTGGACAGCTTTGACAGCTTAAGCCCGCTGATAAGAGGAATGAAAACATTTAAAAGCCCTAAATGGGCCCATAAGTGTGGCGCCGGGATCTCCTCACCAAGGCCCAGAACCGGCACCGGGAGGTTGGACTCTTGCGCGCCGGGAAGTCTCCCGAGACCAAGGCGCGCCGAAATATGCCCGCCGAAAGGATGTTGAGGAAGGGCTATAAAACCCTCTTTTCTCGACAGAAGAGAAGGGAGAGAGGAGATAGGAAGATAGAAAAACCCACTCATTCGAAAAAGAGAGGAGATAGGAAGATAGACAGACAGATAGAAAGGGGGATAGAACGAGAGAGCCTCCTCCGCCGAGAAAAGAGAGAAGAGACCAACAGAGCAAGAGAGAAAAGAAGAAGAGAAAGAAGGAGAAGAAGCTCCAGGTGGGCAGCCGGGGAGGGAGAGGAGTCAATGCTCCGCCCTCCCCCTCCTTTTTTTTATTTTATGTTTCTTCTTCATGTAATCATACGAGTCTTATCTCGATTCATCGGATGTAACCGGGATATCCCGGCCTCTGTTTTATCTCCTTTCCCTCACCCCCTCCTTGTGATTGGTGTGAGTCTTGGAATGATGTAGTGAAATGAAATGCTACGATGGCCCGTTTGGGCGCCGGGTGATTGAAATATCTGCCATCTACCTCTCCGTCTGCCTGCTGTTGTTTCTCCGAAGCTCCGCTGCCATCCCTCTATGTCTTCTTTTAAATTCCGCAACGTGTCATCCCCTCCCCAGCTCGGCTATTAGTCTGCTGTTTCGATTGTCTCTCGAGGAGTTTTCATGCTCGTTCCAGAACCAGGGACAGACCATCCCTTGGCTCCTGGAACGAAGCAAAGCTGGCCATGCCCGATATTCATGAGATTCTATAGTTCTAGATGCTATGGGTCTGCCGATTGGCATTGTCGAGATCATCCCTGAGTCCAGAGACAGCCATCTCTTGGCTCTCAGGATGATAAAAGACCATATCAAACTGTCCCCGGGACTCTGCACAGCAATGGTGACAGGGATTCTCTACACCTTGATTCTTCCCCAATTCCTCTTCGATCTTGGCCTTCCTTCAGAACCCAAGCCCAATCCAGTTCAAATCTGAGGAATCGATCCACTTTGACCTCACAGAATCCACCTACCTTATCCTGAATCGTCAAGAAACCCAAAATAGGGCGCCGTAAAATCCGAGAACCCATATCGGCGCCATCACCCATCTCGGCCCCATGCACAGTAAAAGGGGTGAATAGTTCTCGACGCGAGGCTTCTGGCGCCGAGAACCCCTGATCTTCTTGCCTTCGCGCCAGGAACCCCTGGCCTTCTTGCCTTTGCGCCGGGAACCCCTTTGGCCATTCGGCCCTTGCGCCGAGAACCCCTCCATATTGGCCGCGCCGGGAACCCCCCTGGCTTCTTTGCCATCGCGCCGAGAAGCCCATCCCCTGGCCTTCTCCCCTGTGCGCCGAGAACCTACCCCCTGGCCACTCCACCTTGGCGCCGGGAACCCTATTTCTTGGGCGCGCCGGGAACCCCCTGGCCACTCGACCTTCACGCCGAGAACTTCCCTCGTGCCAGCTTCCCGGCCCCTAGAATAGTGCCTCATGAAGAACCCTTCCCGGCGTGGTGGTTTTCGCGCCGGGAACCTATATGCACACCTAAGCTCCCCCGAGAGCCTACTCTGCCATCCAATTGAACCCCTGGCACCTTGATCAAACCAAGCCAGGGATGTACATGAGTCACCAGACCTGTCCCGGGGACACATTTAAAGGGAGTCAGACTCCCTTATGTTCCACCATTCCGTGTCGAATTTATGAGCAATCCCTTTAGCTCAGGTGGGCTCTGCCACTGCACGAGTGCCACCGACTTCTATAAGGGGAGAATCGAATGTTGCCCCAGGGCATACATATGCAACTCGGGAGGTTCGGCCTCTCTTTTTCTTGGCTTTCATCCCGGCACTCCGTGGGTGATAGCCTATTCTCCCCTGGGCATAATCCAGATTATGGGGAGGTGCTGCCAAAATGTCGATCGATGTTTTAACCCCGATAAGCCCGGGAAGTGCATGTCATACACCTCCCGTCCGGTTCGGTCTCTCTACAAACGCTGCAAGGCCCTTGGCCGGATGAGAAACGTGGAAGGGGACATGTCCTCGATGATTGTCCAGGCTCCGCCCCGCCGCTGCGTGGACGGTGTCCTATTTCTATCCGGTATGACCCATATAAGAGGAGGTCGTGCTGATTTAATAAGTCTGTCATTTACCTAATTACATTTTTAGAATGACAAGAGCTTCAATATCACACACTGTTTCCTTTTATTATTATTATTATTATTACCGCCCCGAGTGGCCTCCTATTTTGGCGTTTAATCAAGGGTTGTCCTTCTTAGGAAGGGCGTAATTAACGTCATAGCCTTTATGGTATGGCGGACTTTTGGTCCAGACACGATCACTCACAATCGACTGACCAAGTCAGATTCGAGCGCACAATGAAATCGTCACATATGTGACTGGCACGCCAATAAATAAATAATAGAAATAAAAAGAATAAAAATCAAACAAAACAAACAAAAATCCGCGTCCACACACGTCTATAATGATTTTTTGAGAGCTAAGGCTCCTCACGAGGAATGCCACATGGAAGATCTCGGATCTTGTGCCAACCTCCTTGAGTCACATGCACATCATTCGAGGCAGGTGTGGCCGTCCCTGCCGAATTGGCTGTCCCGGCCACGGCTCGAGACGGGATGGTACAAATTTCTACCATTGCGTATCGATACGGAAAACTATAATATATATATATATATATATATATATATATAATGGAAGAAACTAATTCAAATGATATGTTATCTCATTTGGTTAAATGTTCCGCCATTTGAATGGGTTTCTCCGGGTTCAAATCTCAGCTTCAGCGTAAGGTTTTCATAAATTTTTTTAATATAACTTTTCAAAAAAGTAAATGAAAACACGGTAGAACTCTATTTCGAACCCGACGCCTCACAATTAACAGTGAAACACTTAACGAACTTAGTCAAGTCCCCCGCTCAAACGTCTCACGTGCTGAGCCATTATTCACTCTTACAAACCCAATTTATACCCTTAATGGCTATTTGTCAGAATTAACATCTATTTGTTACCCTTACGACTGATAGTCGTCGCCTTAGCATTTTCCCCGTTACACTGAAGCCGTCGCGCTAACTCATTTTTCACCCTTAGCGACTGATTTGTCGCCGCTGCCTTGAAAATTTTCAGCGTTGTTTCCACATTTGTCACCCTTATGCCGCTAATTATGTTGTGTTGTTGCAGCTGTTCATCATGATTAGATAGATAGGTCGATGCACCTACCTGATTCATCGATACATCTGAATAGTGTCATGTATTCATTCACACCTTTTTGCTTGTCTTCATGAATATGCATGAGTCTGCATTCTTTGAGTAGCTATTGCAATATCTCATGAAGCATATTTTATAAGAGTTTTGAAGGTTAACTCTTAAGGAAGGACATTTTGCTAATTTACCCTATTAAATTGGTAAATAAAGCGGACCCAGATTTCTCGGCTATCTCTCACTTCTAAACTTTTATCGTCTGCTTCTTTCAACCTCGGCTAAGCTCTCTCTGCCTTGGTGCATCATCATCCTTCTTTGTAACTCCCTGAAAACCCTAAGTCTGAGCATCACCTTCATACATCGATGCACCAGAGGTTTCCCTCCATGTCTCCATCATCCTGTTAAAGTCAAAAAACCCACCTCTCCTTGTTTTACTGTTACCCTATCTCGTACAGTATCTCTCTCTGACCTCTCGTCTACTTCAATGTCTTCGCCAACTACAAGAAGTAGAGGAAAGTAGACAGGCTCAGAGAAATAGCCTGCGGCTGATGTATCTAGACGAAAGGAACCTCGGTCCAAGCGATCTCATGACCGAGATGCAACTGCCAGTGGATCTCATCAGCCAGAGTCAACAAAGGCGACAAAAAGGAAGGATCGAGAGTCAGATTCACCTATCAGAAAAAGAGGGGCAACTCAAAAAATAGTTAAGAAGAGTTTAATAAGGATAGAGCTCAGAGATGAAGGTGATGAACCAAGTGAAGCAGTGAGAATTTTGTTTCCAAAGTACATTGATATACATGACCACCAACTGCTTGAAAATTTTCCTGAATTAATGGAGATGATTGAATTTCAAAGATGGAAGAAGTTTGTCAGTAAGCATAAAATCTATTATCCCAAGTTGGTGAGTGAATTCTATGGAAACCTAAAATATCATGCTAGCATTCCAATGTTTTGGACTCATGTTAGAGGAGTTGAAATTGAGATCACCAAGCGTCTATTGCATGAAGCTCTTAGAATTCCAGAGGGTGGAGCTGAAGAAGTTGGTTTTGTCTATGATAAATTTGAAGCACATTCAATTATGACTGGTTTACCCAGCAATCCTTAGGATGAAAATCAGACCTACATCACCAGCTTTAACACCAATCGGTTTCCTCCCCTACAAAGGCCGGTATACCACATTTTTACTACAATCATAACACCTCAAGGTGGTGGTCGGGGTCGGCTAACTGTGACCTAAAGATTCCTATTCTACTGCATGTTCAAGAACATCAAGGTCTGTTTGCCAGACCTGATGATTCAGATAATGGGTTTCTATAAGAATGCTAGAAAACATTTACCATATGCAGCGCAGTTGACTACAGTATTCAAGAGAATAAAGATTATGTTGAAAAATGAAAAATTCAAGGAATTCCCCACGTCAAATATCTATACAATGGATTTTGTTGAAAAGTATATGAAATTTAAAAAGGTCGGAGGTAAGATTTTAAGGCAATTACCTGGGGATAATCCACCACAAGTGGTTGAGCAGTCTCAACATCAGCCTGAGTAGCCAGAACAACAACTTGATCAACCTAAAGAAGAAGCTCAACAGATGCAACAACAGGTTGAGCAAATGCAACAACAGCAGCAAGAACAAGAACAACAACAACAAGCAGAACAACAATAGCAATTAGAGTTTCCACTACAACAGCAAGCACTAGAACAGCAACAGCAGCAGTAGCCAGAACAGGAGCAGCAACAAGAAATTCAACAAGAAATGACTGAGGTTCAACTGGATCATCAAGAACCTCAAGCATCACCAGAACACCAACCGCAGAACATCCCTCCTACGAGACAAGCTGTAGCAACAGATCCTCAAACCTCTCGAGCTTCTACATCATCTGTTCAAGAGACATGCACTCTCTTTCGTTTCATATCTACACAATTTGGGATGCTACATTCTGCATTGAAAGAACAATCAAACAACTTTGAGCATCAAATGATTCAGTTCAGAGGAGAAGTAAACTCTGGAATGAGAGAAATGCCAAAAAATTTTGATCAGAAATTTACTCATCTTAGGATGGAAGTGAACAGCAGAATTGCTGAAATCAACAAAGACAGGACACGTGCCAACAGGAATTTTCACAAACTAGTGCAAGATATTCAAGGAGTCCTTGGAGTTGCTGGAAATCAGATTGGCAGGTTGACTGACAGATTCAACCGTCACGATGACAAGTTATTCACCGCTGCAGAATATTTTCATGAAACCAGAGACCAACACAATCGTCTTGTCAGGAATTATGATCATATGACAGACAAATTACAGATGATTACAGATGACAATAAGTACATGGTTGAAGTATTCAAGGATCATTACCCTCAGCCAACTTTTGAAGACCAAGGAGACAGATGGTCTCTTGGTATGGCTCTGGAGTCATCCTCTCAACTTCCTATCCTGGCTACTCAGTATGATGCATAGCTAACCCTATTGCTGATACGATCCGTCATCAAACAACTGTGCTCAACGCTAAAAGGGAGTTGTTTCGTGAAGCTCTACTTGAAAGGTATTTCTCCATTGACAGAAACCTCAGAATAGTTGCTCAAAGGGTGAATCAGAATGCTGAAGAACTACTGGCCTCACTTCAGCATGCTACACTCCCTCCTCACGGTCCTCCTACACAAGATGCGTCCACTCAGACTGATGACACACTTGGAGAGTGATAATCAGGGATGCTGTCACAGAACCCCTCATTTTTTTTGCTGATGGCAAAGGGGGAGAAGAAAATGAGTCAGAGTCATATAGAGTCAAAGAGGAAGTCAAAGAAAAAGTCAAAGCTGTCAGAGCTGAAATAGTCAAAGAGGCAGAGTTAGAGAAGACCAATCATAGGAGTTTGTAGTCAAGAGTCATGCATGTCATGTAGTTATGTAGTTATGCAAAGTCATGCATAGCATTTTGTTTGGACATAAACATTACCACACACTTCTAATTCTGGAGGGAAGTAAGCCGTACACACACTTCTAGATATTTCTCACCCTATCGGGATATTATTAAGGGCAAATGCATATTTTACACCGTTAGAGACACATTTGTCACCCTTATTCACAACCAGCCGTCGCCTTAGACTTTTCATGTGAGAACTGTGGACAAGAGCGCTTCTTTCATTACCGTTGAGCATTTCTCACCCTTGATGTTCTATTTATCGGCCTTAACTCATATTTGTCAGTCCTATGAAGATACTTGTTTGCCTTATTTGCTGAAGCCATCACCTTTGACTCTTTTCACACTAAAAGCTGGAACCGTCGTCTTAAATCCATTTGTCACCCTTAAAATACCCTATCACCGCTGAAGCTTCATTTGTCACCCTTAGGAGAGTATTTGTTATCTTTAGTCTTCTTTTGTTGTTCTTCCTCTTTTGTCATTTTCTGTATCCACTGTCGTTGGCCGAAGCTTGGCCGGGCTTTGACTGGAATTCAGAAGTTGCAAAAGCTTGACTTTGACTATTTACTTTGGCTGGAGTATTGGTGACTTGGGTCAACATAAATTTGAAGTTGACTAGAGCCTTCCTTCTCCTGGCATTGACTTTGATGACTATGGTCAGCCCTCGCTTGTTCTTCAGATTACTTTAGAGCCCTTGGGATCACTATTTACATTTGTCTTCTTGTGAGCACTGTAGATCCTTTTTCTTCTAGTGAGCACGTCTCTCTCTCCTCTAGTTCCTCTTTCTTCTGTTCTTCTTCACCTTCAACTTCCTTCTCATTTGTTACCAATGTGAAGTTATTTGTTACTCCAGTTGAGCATTTGTCATGCATACTCACCTAATTGTCACCACTAAAGTCCATAAGCCGTCGCCCTTACTCTTACACTACCTTGAAAGCCGTGCATCGGCCTTGTCTCTATTGAGCCCTATTTGTCACTGTTAGTAGGGTATTTTTTACCCTTGCTAACCCATTTGTCACCCGTATAGACACATTTGTCACCCTTAAGCTCCAATTGGTCCACGTGGAAAACGGGACACCTCGGCCACGCGGGGGTGTTGTTCGCGTATTGCCGCCAATACAACGCCGTAGTCCACATCAACAGAAATGATGACACCAAACTGGACCTTGAAATTAAAAATCCCTAATTCCTTATTTATCATTCTTACCATGTCTTGGCTCTTAACAAACCTACCAAAAGGTGGTTCGTCTCTCCATCGTGCTCAGCATCTCATCTTCCTCATGGTGCTATTCGTCTCCCCTACAAGCCATTTGCGAGCTCTCCATCATTTGTTGTGCGGTCACCCTCAATTGCGAGCTCTCTTTCATCACTGACAGCCATGGAGCCGAATGAGACACCCGTGCAATGCTTCGTCCGCAGTAAACTGGATGTCCCACCTGCATCTCAGGAAGCTACGGTTCCTATGGCCGAAGAAGAAATGTCTGAGGAACCTAGGATTTCTAAGGGCTCCACTTCAGGATGACAAGTTAAAGGTAGGGGGGTTCCTTATCTCCCTTACATAACTATTTGCCCCCCTTATCGACCTATTTATTTGTCACACTTATCTACCTATTTGTCACTCTTAAAGACCTACTTGTCACCAAATTTCATACATTCGTCACCCTTAAGCACATATTTGCCACACCTAAACTTCCTTGTCTATACATTTGTCACCCTTGTCTTAATCTTAATATTTTTTATATTTCTTGATCAGTCAATTAACTGAATATCTTGTTTATATATTTTTTTGAATCTAGTGAACACAAAGGTCATCTCGGCCTGGTGTTCTATGGACATTTACATGAAGGATAGGGATCAGATGGCATTTTGGGAATGCCACAAGTCATTGATGAGGACCACACCCTTTGGTCCATATATTGACAATGCTTCTCCCGTCACCTTCACCATGACAATATTGGAGGAGATTATTTACACCCATAGTGGAGGAAATTACTTCCGTATGGGTAGTAAGGAGTTCGCATTCAGTATGGAAGATGTGACCATAATTTTAGGATTACCTTGCTCCGGTCAGCCGGTTCAACATTATGGATCCGCAAAACAGAAGTCCAAGTTGCAGCATCGATTTGGGTTTGCAACAACATTTGACCGGAAGAAAGTGTGCTCTCTCACCCAACAAATTGTTGGGTCCAATGAAGAGTAGGATGTGGCCGACACTGTTCATCTATGGATTGTACTCTTATTGTCCACTTTCCTTTGCCCATGGATGACGCATTCTTATCCACAACAGATGCTGTCATGCTTAGATGACATTGACAGAGTTTCAGATTACAATTGGGCAGCTACCGTGCAACAGGTAATGATGCACAAGTTTGAGCAATTAGTGTCGACGGTCCAGAAATGACGGTTAGGTACAATTGGCCGTGCTAAGAGAAGAGCCGGGGACGCATCCCAGGCCCATACATTTATATTTGGTTGTTCTGCCGCACTTGCTGTAAGATTTTTTATTTTTGTTGTGTAATAATGTGTCAATCATTAATTCTACTGCATTGTAAAATAACTTGATGTATTTCATATTACAAGTCTAGTTTTTTAAGCTCACGAGGGTGCAGCAACTGTAATACCCTGGATCCCTATCGGGTCATTCGGATCCTCTTCGGAGAGTTTCGGATCGCTTTTGTGGGTCCTGAGTTGAGTTTTATGATCCACGTGGGTTTTTCTCCCGCACAAGTTACAGAACCCTGTGGTGAGTTTATTTCTCATTTCATCGACTCGTGGACGCCGCAGTTATGTTGTACTCTTCCCGATGATCGTTTCGACTATTTTTACGTATTTTTCGAATTAGTCTATTTTTGGGTCAATTATCGAATTTTCAGAAATTAGAAAATTTCCTAATTCTTTCTTTTTTCTTCTTTCCTTTTCTCATTCGCACCGTGACCCTCTCTCTCCCCCGTTTTCTCTCTTCTCTTGCCCTCCCGGCTCCGAGTGTAGATGGAGGAGGCAGGGGCAGGCTGAGGAGATGCTGTGGGGATGGTCCGGAGTGCGATGGGGCGAGGATCGGACCGTTTCTGGCGCGATCCCGAACGGTGGATTGAAAGCTGACGGTCGAGCTCGTGATGCGGTTTTCAGTGTAGTTTAGTCGCTTCGGTGCACAAAATCATCGGTGGAGGTAGGGAGATGGAAGCTCTACTTCTCTTCTACGTTTTCTCGTAATTTCGTGTCGATCGGTGCGAGTTTGAGCGAGTTTTGCTTTGTTGGAGTAAAATCATGCTTTTGGGGTGTTCGTAGGATTCGCTGGAAAATGACGACGATTTTTAGATCAGTTGGTATCAATCGAACCCCTGGAATGTCAGCATTCCAGATCCGCTGATTTCGTGTCGATTGGTTGTTATTTGGGCCCGGTACGAGCCCGTGAACCCTGGTGACTCAATTAGGGTCAATTCGGTAGAATTGTCTGTTTCTAGCCGTTTATGCATCTTTTTGACCCCTTCCGGAGTGTGGAAGGTCGGTATTATC
This sequence comes from Amorphophallus konjac, assembly GCA_022559845.1. Taxonomy (NCBI): domain Eukaryota; kingdom Viridiplantae; phylum Streptophyta; class Magnoliopsida; order Alismatales; family Araceae; genus Amorphophallus; species Amorphophallus konjac. Next base: position 234,625,736 of record CM040122.1, read on the forward strand.
ATTGTGGTTGTTTCCCCCTTCGATCGGGATCGAATGGGGCGTGGAATCGGGCTCTAGGTGTAGGGTTTGGCCGGTTTTCCACTGTAACTGGTCGACCGGACCGGATGGGCCGGTCGATCGGCAGGCGCCCGCAGGACCGTGTTGGTCCGGCCGTTGGTCCGGTCGACCGACCGCCCAGGCCCGGTCGATCGACCATGTTTGGTCGACCGACCCCAGGGGTCAGGTCGACCAAAATTCTGTATTCTTGACCGTTTTGAGTCCCGGTCGGTCCGGTTGAGACCCAATGACCGACCTATGGCCTTGCGAGTGTCCCGGACACCCTGTGGGTTCCGTGTCCATGTTTTTGGGGTGTCGGGAGGTGCCATGTTACCTCAATTAGTGTGCCCGTAGGTGTGTGTGTTTCGGGCTTTGTGTTACACTCGACCGAGTCACCGTGTATCGGTGTGAGTGCGGTGGGGTTCCCCCGCATGTGAGTTGCCTCCCTTGAGTTCCCGTTTGAGGGGATGGTCTCGACGGCTTGTGGTCTGCCTCGATATTCACGTTACCGTTGTTATACCTAGCCAAGAATTTAAGTCGGTCGACCTTGGCGGCCCAACCTTCATGCGTTTCTTCGTTGTAGCGCGCCTTTCTTAGGCCGCTACAAGTCGTTTGACTTAGGTCAATGTTTTAGGGCGGTTAGTGTAGTGGTTGTCTCTTGGACCGCCTAGTCCGTGTGGCAGATCCATATTAGACCGCTTTGGTGGTTTGACTAAATAGGTCAATTCAGGGTTGACTGGGTTTACCGGCCTAATCCTTGACCGCTACAGTCTCCTAGCGGCTCATTCTATGACTGCCAACGTATGTTCCTCCGCTTAACTCTTGCGTGTCGTTCTCCGATGTGTTGGTTTCTAAGTGCCTTGGCTTGACCTCGTGGTTTGCCCATTGTCCCGTGGACGCCTTTTGATGTCCTATGAGGGCTATAACCATGGTATCAGATAGCCAGGCGTACCCTGCTATTGGTTAGGTTTCTGTATCGCTTCAGAGTCATTATTTAGGTTCTGGTCAACCCGGTGAGACCCAGTGGTTGACAAGTAAGCTTGTGTGTGTCTCGACTGTTCTGGATAGCTCGAGGCAGTGGTTCTGGATGCCTTGAGGTGCTATCCTACCTCGGTCTATGTGTCCAGGTGCTTTGAGGGTCTCGATGCTACCTCAGGTCTCGTGAGTCATTTTATATAGTTATGTGGATCTGAAGATCCATTGTCGTTTCCTGTGGCTTAGGATTAGGCTGATTGGTAGTTCGTCGTCACCGTCATGCGACGATCTTGGCTCCAAGTCATGAGACTCAATGATCGTTCCGTTGGTAGGTCTAGTTGCCCTGTCCTGAGTTTGTTGGCAGTTGGTGTACTGCCTTTGTGCTTCGTAGTACGGGTGACAGTGCGTGCTTAGCCTGTCTGTACTCCAGCACTCGTGTTTCAGAGTCTCTTTGTCTAGTGAGCCTCCACTAGTCGTAGCCTCACGACCTCGAGTGTCAGCCCACCTGGGAGTGGTGGTGAGGGCAGTTCCAGAGATACGGTTTTAAGCTAGTTTCCGTGGGCCCCTGCTTTACGGTAGCGTCCTGCTGGGGGGGAAAACTAGCTAGAGGCCTGACTCTAGGCAAGATTCGGTGTGTGCACACGTGGTCTGGGACATTTGGACTGATGCCGATGTGCATGACCCTGACTAGTCACTCGTTACTGTAGTTCCTGTTCTGGTTCAGTGAGTATCTCAGTCTCCGTCGTTCTCGGCGTCCGTAGCGAGATACTTGTGGTGTAGTGTAAGACGTCAGTGGACGCATCTGGCTGTTGTTCTAGTGAGGAGGTGCTTCCGTCACGTGACACGTGACTCTCACATTTCTCGTGCGTCGTGACCACTTCGGGTTAGTCTTTTCTTGGCCTTACCCGAGGTCAGCGCTGTGTGGCATGCACGACGATCCAGTCGTGTATGCGTTTGCACTTAGAGAGCGTACACGGCAATCGAGTCGTGTAGGCTTTAGTGTTCTGTGTCTGTCTAGGTCTTTTCTAGGCTTTTCACCTGTCTTCGTAGGCATTCGCCTAGGGCCTTGTGCTATGTTAGCAGATAGGTAACTCCTGACTTTTTGAGATCAGGGTTCACCTTTCTGTTGCTGTTTGGAGTAGCTCAGGGAGCCGAGGTTAGTTCGGCAGCCGTGTTTTGCTCGGTACGGATTTTCCCTTTTCTTTTATCTATTTCTACTCCTATTCTTCCTATTTTATTTTACAGCTTTCTAGTTGTAGTTTAGCTTTTTTGCTTTACTACTACTGCTATTTTAGTTGTTGTTCAGTGTTACTATGTTATTTTCAGTGGGGATCCGCGTGACCCCTACTGGGCCAGTGACACGAGGCTCACCCCTGCTTTTCAGGTGTGACGCTCTTCTTCCTTCGCGGTTCCTGGTGTGGCGTGCTTGTAGTTGCCAGTGGTACCTACGTCGGACTTCCCCCGATCTCAGTGTATGTCTTTCTTTCTGTTGGACTGTATTTGCCTTTCCTTTGGACTGGACTCTGGTATAATTGTTAATTTTAACTGTTAATTAAAAAGTAATTTTATTTCTGCTACTTTAGCAAACCTGATTAATGAAATTTAATTGCTTACTATTATATCTAGGACTTCAATGTACTACACGACATTCCTTTTATCCCTTCGGAGCTTTACAGCTCTTGGGAGGCTTCACAGGTTCCAAGTGGTATCAGGTCTACTCGGTAGTCCTATCGGGTATATCCGGTATCCGGAGTCCGGGTCGTCACAGGTGGTATCAGAGCGGTTGTTGTGTGAAGTACATAGGAATCTGAGATATACAGTGTCCAGGGTCCTTAAAGTCCAGTATAGTCTTTCACTGGCTTAGGTTTCGTGATTCCTTGTCGCTTTGTTTTCTGTAAGTGATCTTGTGCGTGCTGTGCTGGCACTGTACGAGATGGTTTTGCTCTCGTCAGGATGCGACAAAGTACTCTTTTTCTTCGTGGTGTTCATCTTGATCGTGTTGTACTTGGCAAAGTTCGCCAGTAGGCTTGAATCTACAGCACATTGTTCGAGATTTCTCCGTGGTTTGTTTAGGTGGCTGGTGACTTTTCGAGTTGGTGTGATGGCCATACACGTTCTTACATTATTTTGGTCATCCCAGCTTAAGTCTGTGCAGCTCCTGAGGTGTTTCGCTTCTGTTGAAGTGGTTGCTTTGTTGTCTCGATTGAGAAGATGCTCAAGCGAACCTAGGATTTTCCTTCCTGGTGAGCTACTATTAGTGAGCTTGATGCTCCTCATCTTGTTTGGTGGAGTCTTTTTGAGGTAAGCCTTGGAGGTGTTGTCTTGGTGATACCTTTGTCCTGTGTCTGCTTAAATGTGGACAGTGTTTATTCTGAGCATGATCTGCCTCTTTGTTCTACGGTTGCTTGGCTTTGGACCTAATCTTTGTGTTGAGAGCCATTGTGTACTGTGTTAGTCGTGCTGTGTCTAGCGGCCGATGTGTTAGGAAGGCTCATTTATTCTTTCAGGATGTAATGGTAAGCTGAGATTAGCCTTTCTTTGTGCTTTGTGCTGAAGCTGGTACTCTCCTTCATTTTCACTTAGGCGACGTGCGATCGGTTGCTCGCAGGATCAGTACTCGTGGCGTGATATATTACGATTTTTATGAATCGCAATGGCGCCGAGTGTGTGCTGAGATGTGGATACCGAGATATTTCTACTGCCTATGTGCGTTGAATGAGTGCGCAGCGGGAGCGTGTGGGCTGATAACCCACGGGTCGAGGATCGTTGGTTGTAAGATTCTGGCCAGTCGAGACAATTATCTTTCTCGATGTGACTTCATTATGGCTTCGTGTGCCTTGATGTTGTTTGTTGCCGTGCCGTTGTTCTTGAAGGCATTATGGTGTTGGCACTGGCATTTGTGAGTATTGGGAAATTTATCGGTATTTCTGCTGGTTGAGTACCCTCTGCTCTGCAATTCCTTCTTGGGTGTTGTGCTCTTGGGACGTGATCGTGGTCCTTGAGATGCGTTTCCCGAGATTGTATTCTTGTTGTCGTGGGTCTTTTCTTGGTGAGCTGCTCGATGCATGACTAGTCCATCGTGGTCGTGTGTTCAGCTGTTATCGTGCCTTGATGTGACCCAGCTTGCAGTTGTGTTCCGCGATTCTGTGTTCAGTACGGAGCCGGGATCCTGCAAGTGCTACTGTTGTTGTTGTTGTTTCCCTGTGAATCTGTTTTGGCACTGTGTGGGCCAAAGTCTTGTTAGTTAGTTGTGCTATACTCTTCTTTCTTGATAGAGTTAGCATGCGACTCGAATCAGATGTAATGTCTGAGTGATGACTGACTTGATTGTGTTTGTGGTCCGATGCTGTTGTTGGCGTCCTGCGTGCCAGGTTTCATGGTTGCCTTTGACATTGGAGCCGATGTGTCGAGCTGTCAGCTGAGAGGACTATGCTTCCTTTGTTTAAGCTGATGCTTGCCGTGTCTGTCATTTTGTTTTATCGATATCTGTCATCGTGGCATGGGTCGTGTCTCCTTTCTGTGAGACGTAAACGACGTTGCCTTGTTTCGGAGGTGTCAGACTTGTGTCCACTTGTGAGCCATGCTCGTTCTGTGGATCTGTTTGCCTCGAGATCCCGAGCGTGTGCTTGTGATTATGGTCTGACAAGTGTTCCTCTGAATGGTATTTTTCGAGATTCATGTTGTTTCAAGTTGTCTTGGGATTTGTTCTTCCCTGCTTCTTCTTGTTCGTTCCTTAAATTTCAAGGATGAAATTTCTTGAAGGAGGGGAGGCTGTAATACCCTGGATCCCTATCGGGTCTTTTGGATCCGCTTCGGAGAGTTCCAGATCACTTTTGCGGGTCCTGAGTTGAGTTTTACGATCTACGTGAGTTTTTCTCCCGTACAAGTTACAGAACCCTGTGGTGAGTTTATTTCTCAGTTCATCGACTCGTGGACGTCACAGTTGCGTTGTACTCTTCCCGAGAATCGTTTCGACTATTTTTATGTACTTTTCTGAATTAGTTCATTTTCGGGTCAATTATCAAATTTTCAGAAATTAGGAAAATTTCCTAATTCTTTCCTTTTTCTTCTTTCCTTTTCTCATTCGCGTCGTGACCCTCTCTCTCCCCCGTTTTCTCTCTTCTCTCGCCCTCCCGGCTCCGGCTGCAGACGGAGGAGGCAGGGGCAGGCTGAGGAGATACTATGGGGATGGTCCGGAGTGTGATGGGGCGAGGATCGGACCGTTTCTGGCGCGATCCCGAATGGTGGATTCAAAGCTGACGATCCAGCTCGTGATGCGGTTTTCGGTGCGGTTTAGTCACTTCGACGCGTGGAATCGTCAGTGGAGGTAGGGAGACGGAAGCTCTACTTCTCTTTTACGTTTCCTCGCAATTTTATGTTGATCGGTGCGAGTTTGAGCGGGTTTTGCCTTGTTGGGGGTAAAATCATACTTTTGGGGTGTTCGTACGGTTCGTCGAAAAACGGCGATGATTTTTAGATCAGTTGGTATCAATTGAACCCCTGGAATGTCAGCGTTCCTGATCCGCTGATTTCGTGTCGATTGGTTGTCATTTGGGGCCGGTACGAGCCCGGGAACCCCGGTGACTCAATTAGGGTCAATTCGGTAGAATTGCCCATTTCTAGCCGTTTGTGCGTCGTTTTGACCCCTTCCGGAGTGTGGAAGGTCAGTATTATGATTGTGGTTGTTTCCCCTTTCGATCAAGATCGAATGGGGCGTGGAATCGGGCTCGAGGTGTAGGGTTTGGCCGATTTTCCGCAGTAACCGGTTGACCGGACCGGATGGGCCGGTTGACCGGCAGGCGCCCGTAGGACCGTGTTGGTCCGGTCGACCGACCACCCAGGTCCGATCGACCGACCCTGTCAGGTCGACCGACCCCAGGGGTCAGGTCGACCAAAATTCTATATTTTTGACCGTTTTGAGTCCCGGTCGGTCCGATTGAGACCTAATGATCGACCTATGGCCTCGCGAGTGTCCCGGACACCCTGTGGGTTCCGTGTCCATGTTTCTGGGGTTTTGGGAGGTGCCATGTTACCTCGATTAGCATGCCCGTAGGTGTGTATGTTTTGGGCTTTGTGTTATGCTCGACCGAGTCACCGTGTATCGGTGTAAGTGCGGTGGTGTTCCCCCGCATGTGAGTGGCCTCCCTTGAGTTTCCATTTGAGGGGATGGTCTCGGTGGCTTGTGGTCTGCCTCGGTATTCACGTTACCGTGGTTAGACCTAGCCAAGAATTTAAGTCGGTCGGCATTGGCGGCCCAACCTTCATTCGTTTCTTCGTTATAGCGCACCTTTCTTAGACCGCTACAAGTCGTTTGACTTAGGTCAATGTTTTAGGGTGGTTAGTGTGGCGGTTGTCTCTTGGACCGCCTAGTCCTTGTGATAGATCTATATTAGACCGCTTTGGTGGTTTGACTGAATAGGTCGATTCAGGGTTGACTGGGTTTAGCGGCCTAATCCTTGACCGCTACAGTCTCCTAGCGGCCCATTCTATGACCACCAACGTATGTTCCTCCGCTTAACTCTTGCGTGTCGTTCTCCGATGTGTTGGTTTCTAAGTGCCTTGGCTTGACCTCGTGGTTTGCCCATTGCCCCGTGGATGCCTTTTGATGTCCTATGAGGGCTATAACCATGGTATCAGATAGCTAGGCGTACCCTGCTATTGGTTCGGTTTCTGTATCGCTTCAGAGTCATTATTTAGGTTCTGGTCAACCCGGTGAGACCCAGTGGTTGACAAGTAAGCTTGTGTGTGTCTCGACTATTCTGGATAGCTCGAGGCAGTGGTTCTGGATGCCTTGAGGTGCTGTCCTACCTCGGTCTATGTGTCCAGGTGCTTTGAGGGTCTCGATGCTACCTCAGGTCTCCGTGAGTCATTTTATATAGTTATGTGGATCTGAAGATCCATTGTCGTTTCCTGTGTCTTAGGATTAGGCTGATTGGTAGTTCGTCGTCACCGTCATGCGACGATCTTGGCTCCGAGTCATGAGACTCAATGATCGTTCCGTTGGTAGGTCTAGTTGCCCTGTCCTGAGTTTATTGGCAGTTGGTGTACTGCCTTTGTGCTTCGTAGTACGGGTGACAGTGCGTGCTTAGACTGTCTGTACTCCAGCACTCGTGTTTCAGAGTCTCTTTCTCTAGTGAGCCTCCACTAGTCGTAGCCTCACGACCTCGAGTGTCAGCCCACCTGGGAGTGGTGGTGAGGGCAGTTCCCGAGATACGGTTTTAAGCTAGTTTCCGTGGGCCCCTGCTTTACGGTAGCGTCCTACTGGGGGGGAAAACTAGCTAGAGGCCTGACTCTAGGCAAGAGTCGGTGTGTGCACACGTGGTCTGGGGCGTTTGGACTGATGCCGATGGGCGTGACCCTGACTAGTCACTCATTACTATAGTTCCTGTTCTGGTTCAGTGAGTATATCAGTCTCCGTCGTTCTCGGCGTCCGTAGCGAGATACTTGTGGTGTAGTGTAAGACGTCAGTGGACGCATCTGGCTGTTGTTCTAGTGAGGAGGTGCTTCCGTCACGTGACACGTGACTCTCATATTTCTCGTGCGTCGTGACCTCTCCGGGTTAGTCTTTTCTTGGCCTTACCCGAGGTTAGCTGTCACGCCCCGAGAGCGGAAGATACCCGGAGACGCATGACGAGTTTATATCAATCATGTCAATCAGAGTATTAGTGTATTCGACACCAAAATCAGAGATGAGCAAAAGTAAAGATAACCCAATCCTTTATTCCTTCATAAGAATATGTCTATTACAAACCTTTGAAGTACTAACTAAAATAAAGGAAAAATACAAGGTTGACTCAAGAAAATATGAAAAAGACTAGATAACACAGAAGAAGCTCTATCTCTTTCACTCTTGATTTTCTCCATCCGTTTGAGTTCCCTCATCGTCGGACTTACCTGAAAAGTAGGGAAACACTAGGTGAGCGAACGCTCAGTAAGAAATTATATCTCAAGAACTAGCAATGGGTTTAAGTAATTACACCTTTCATGAATGCACTATAGCTATGCATGCTCGCATAAAACGACAAGATAGAGAGAGTGTATAACAATAAGATAGCAAGAAGAACTAGTCATGAACTTTCAAGAACTTATATCGAAAGATATCAAGATATTCAAGCAAGTAAACTCATCATGTTATGTTGGAATTTGGCTATTTTGTTTCAAGTCAAGCAAGTATGAAATTACCCTTTCTCGGGCCACACAAGTCATGTAATATCAAGTCAAGTACAAGTATAAGATTTGTGGAATGTTCAATCAAGCTAGTCATGCACTTCGGTATAATACCAATACCGTGATCAATCAACTCCCATGGGCACAAGTACTTTCGGGTGCTCTTCCCAGGACCAGATTGGGCCCTATATGCGCAGGCATTAATCATGTATTTTAACATCCACTTTTGTGTATAGCCAATATGGAATTTTAAGAATAAAGCTTGTAGATACGTATGATAAACTTGGATAGAATAGAGTCCAAAATATGATACTTGACATAGATAGGCGATAATAACGGCACAATCACGATTATCGATAAAACTAGATGGAATTGGTTCCCTAACTTGGGTACCATGACAAACAAGTATGGACACTCTTTATATAGAATTGAGGTCCACATGAACAGCACATCAATGGAAAGACGTCCTCATTCTTAATATAGAATTGAGGTCCACAAGAACATCATGTTGAATATAGAATTGGGGTTTACCAGAACAGCATAACAATGTTGATATAGAATTGGGGTTTACAAGAACAGCATCAAATGGCATGATAACCTCATCCCATTAAGAGAATTCTCATGATACACACTTTGCATAACATGAGGGCCAGTATACCATGTTTCTTTAGAGTGATATGGCAAAATAGTGTAATGGGTTTTTATGGTACAACCAGCTCAGTCGGCCTTGAGGGAATCCAAGGCTGCGAGGAGACTTACGGAGGTCTCTATGACTAACTCGCTAGTCCAAAGGAACGGAATGTCCAATGGAGAGCTTGTATGTCAATGAGAATTGAGGGTAGTGCGATAAAACATCATGAAACCTGGGACTATATTCACGGACTGGAATATAGTGCCGATATATATATATATAACCCTTCGGTGACAGTAATCAGTGTAAAACAGTAATACAGAAAATAGCGACTTAAGATAAGTCATTAATTATCAAATTCACGCCTTAGTCAGGGGCGTTTATTCAAAATTTGACGACTTATACATTAGTCGTCCCTTCAATATTTCCATTCTACGGAGAATCATTATTCTGGAATTTTAACAAAAAAAGTGCCCTGGACAGGGGCGTTACTTTTCAATTAGCGCCCTGGTCTGGGGCGTCAGTTCAGTAGGAGACGACCTTGTGCAGGGCGTTAATTCAACGATTTATCAATTTTCAGATAATAACATTTCAGGAAAATAATTTCATGGTCAGGACAAGAAAAATAGCATGATTAGATAGATATGATCATGCATTAATTTAGATTCATGGTTTCATAGTTATAGAATTTTAAACCTGGATAATTATCAATTATATGAAATTGACGACCTCTGGGCAGGGCGTCAAAACAAGAATTAGCGCCCTTGTCTGGGTCGCTTCTTTAAAATCACTCAGAAAACATTTGGAAACGCAGTAGAACTATATGCATGAGATCATGGATGAGTTTTATTTCATAATTTATACTAGTTTGGGCTACGTTCTTGAGAAAACCTACCTTATGAAGATTTTGATCGACGAACGGATGAAGGTTCAATAATAACGATGCTCTGATCTTTCGGAAGTAGAGGAAGATGATAAGGAAAACTCCTCCGACAATTCGGTATTTTGAAGAAGATGTAGACGATGATGAAGACCCTTCGTTCTTCAGCACGTCAACCTACAGAACACATGAAGAATACTAGTATCCTTCATGACTAAGAATTATGGACAGAGGAAGAAAACGGTACGAAGAATCACCTGTTCTTCACGCAGCAGCAACAGCTTTAGGGTTTGATCGGACAGGGTTATTTATAGGATTTTGGGCATCCTAATAGAGTTAGAAATTATTAAGGGTAATATTCCCTTGATAGAGTCCTTACTATATTCTACCCTCGACGTAGTTATCTATAACTTGCTCTGGATAGACTCCTGGGTCGAACGAAACTCGAACTGAATTAACGTCTTAAGCGAGGGCGTCGAATTTAAATTGACGCCTTGTGAAGCGTCGTTACTTATGTAAACGCACCCAGGTAGAGGGCGTTTCATTTCCTTTCCTAGATTTTATCTTTCGTCGTTTGAAATTTGACGCCCTATTGTCTAGGCGTCCTTTTTAAATTAACGCCTTATACAGAGGCTTTTCCTTTTGAATTAGCGCCTTGATAAAAGGTGTTATTTTCTTCTTGATCAATGATTTACCCTTTTAGGCTCTTTGTCATCTATTTACTTATCTTTTATTTTTTTAATTTGATATATTTAAAAATCTTGCTTTTATCAGGGTCGCTACACCCTCCCCCACTTAAAATTGGTCCCCAAATTCAATAGTATATATAAGTGGCGAGTGTAGAGTATATACCTTAAAATAATTCTGGAAATCGCTTCCTCATGGATTCCTCGGTCTCCCATGTAGCTTCATGTTCGGAGTTCTTATTCCATTGTACCTTAAGCATGGGAATAGCCTTATTCCTTAGGGTACGTACTTCACGATCTAGTATCTTCATAGGCTTCTGCTCATATGTGAGATCCTTCTGGACCACTAGGTCTCCATGATCAATAATATGTGATGGATCGTGTACATACTTCTTCAACATAGATATGTGGAATACATTATGTACATCGGACAGTTGAGGAGGCAATGCGATGCGATAAGCAACCTCGCCAACTCGTTCCAGTATCTCGAAGGGTCCGATGAATCTTGGTGTAAGCTTGCCTTTAACACCAAATCTCCGTATGCCACGTCCAGGCAATATCTTGAGAAATACATGATCTCCAATTTGGAATTCAAGATCTCTCCTTCTTGTATCGACATAAGCCTTTTTCCTAGACTGAGCAACTTGCAGTCTTTCTCTAATTATTTGTATTCTTTCAGTGGTAACCCTTACCATGTCTGGACCTAGCAGTTGTTTCTCTCCAACTTCATCCCAGCATAAGGGTGATCGGCAACTCCTTCCGTATAAAGCTTCGAAAGGTGCCATTTGTATACTTGCCTGGTAGCTATTATTGTATGCAAATTTCACCAACGGCAAGTGATCATGCCAGCTTCCATCGAAATCAATGATGCAAGCTCTGAGCATATCTTCAACCACCTGGTTAGTTCTCTAGGTCTGACCATCTGTTTGAGGATGAAAAGCTGTACTAAAGTTAAGCCTTGTTCCCAACGAATGTTGTAGTCCTTTCCAAAAGTGAGAAGTAAAACGGGGATCTCTGTCAGACACGATTGAAACAGGAATACCATGTAATCTGACTATTTCCTTGATGTATAATGCAGCCAAAACATCAACTGTCCATCGGCTCTTTATTGGCAAGAAATGCGCCGATTTAGTCAATCGGTCAATAATAACCCATATTCCATCATGTCCTCCTTTTAATTTAGATAAACCCATAATGAAATCCATGCTAATATTCTCCCACTTCCATTTGGGAATATCTAGAGGATGTAATTTTTCAGCAGGCTTTTGGTGTTCCGCTTTGACCTTTTGGCAAGTGAGACAGCGTGATACATAGTCTGCTATTTCCCTTTTCATGTTGGGCCACCAAAAATTCCTCTTCACACCTTGGTACATTTTGGTAGATCCAGGATGAATCGTGTACCTTGATCTATGAGCTTCATCTAATATCTTCTTCTTTAACTCGGGACAATCCGGTATGCAAGTTCTATTCCTGAACATTAATCTTCCTTCACAAGTTATTTGGAAATCAGATTGTCCTTCCAGTTTGCCCTTGATTTCCACTAATATTGGGTCATTATCCTGAAGTGCTTGTATTTCAGTTAATAGGTCTGGCTGAATGCTTATATGAGACAATGTGACACATTGAAAGTCTGTGTCCACGCTTATATTGAATTCAGAGAATTGCTCCAGCAACTTCCATTCTTGAATCATATAATTGGCTAACAGTGCTCTCGGCTTTCGACTAAGGGCATCTGCTACATGATTACCCTTTCCGGGATGATATTGTATATTAAAGTCGAAGTCCTTGAGATATTCTAGCCAACGTCTTTGCCTCATATTTAGTTCCTTTTGAGAGAAAAGATACTTGAGACTCTTGTGATCGGAGTATACAGTAAACTATACTCCATATAGATAATGCCTCCAGATCTTTAGTGCAAATACTACCGCGGCTAATTCTAAGTCATGGACGGGGTAGTTCTCTTCATGCTTCTTTAATTGACGAGAAGAGTAAGCTATAACCTTTCCTTGTTGCATTAGAACACATCCGAGGCCAATGCCAGAAGCATCAGTGTATATCTCGAATTTCTCTCCTTCCATTGGTAAAGCTAAGACAGGAGCTGTAGTAAGATGATCCTTGAGAGTTTGGAAGCTTCTTTCACATTCCTCACTCCATTCGTAACGGATCTCCTTACGAGTTAACCTCGTAAGTGGTACGGCGATCTTAGAAAAGTCTTTGATGAATCGCCTGTAATAGCCGGCAAGACCTAAGAAACTTCGGATCTCGCTAGCATTGGTCGGTCTTTCCCAATTTCTTACAGCTTCAACTTTTGATGGATCTACTGATAAGCCATCCTATGATATAACATGTCCGAGAAAAGTCACTTCCTCAAGCCAGAATTCACACTTGCTGAGTTTTGCGTATAATTGGTTTGCCCTTAATATTTGTAATACAATCCTTAAATGCTCCTCATGCTCTTCCTTGGTCTCGGAATAAATTAATATATCATCAATAAAGACCACCACGAATTGATCCAAATAAGGCCTGAATATACTATTCATTAACTGCATAAAGGCAGCAGGGGCATTTGTTAGTCCAAAAGGCATAACAACAAATTCATAATGGCCGTACCTGCTTCTAAATGCAGTCTTATAAATGTCATCATCCTTGATCCTTAGTTGGTGATATCCTGACCTGAGATCAATCTTTGAAAAATACTTAGATCCAGATATTTGATCAAATAACTCATCGATTCTCGGTAGTGAATACTTGTTCTTGATAGTGAGATGATTCAACTGTCGATAATCGATGCATAGTCTCATGGATCCATCCTTCTTCTTTACGAATAATACAGGCGCTCCCCACGGGGAAGTACTCGGTCTAATGAATCCTTTCTTAATGAGTTCCATCAATTGCTCCTTTAACTCCTTGAGTTCGGCAGGGGACATTCTATATGGTGCCTTAGAAACTGGACCCGCACCAGGAACTAAATCGATGGTGAAGGTCACTTCTCTTTGCGGGGGTAATCCAGGCAAATCCTCCAGAAACACATCCGGAAATTCTTGCACAACTGGGATATCTTCTATCTTAGTTTCCTGAGCCTCCTTAATCGTGACAAATGCAAGGAAAGTTACACATCCTTTCCTTATTAGCTTGCTAGCTCGGAGAGCCGAAATAAGAGGTGACTCGCTCCGACTCTTACGGCTAGAATAGACTAGTTCTGGAAAGTCCTTGAAAGTAACCTTGCTATTGCGGTAATCGACTGTTGCCTGGTATTTGGATAACCAATCTGCTCCTAATATGACATCATACTCCTTTAGATCTAAACATATGAGATCGATAGGAAGATTTCTTCCTTTCACCAAGACTTCACAGTTTTGATAATGGTGAGTAATATCGGTTTCGTTTCCGAGAGGAGTAGATAAAATTACTTTCATCCATTCCGGTTCCATAGGTAGGGGGTTAGCAAACTTCTTGGAAATAAAAGAATGTGATGCACCCGTATCAAATAAGACATGTGCATGCTTGGAACAAACTTTCAGTGTACCTTCTACTAGTCCGCCTTCTTCTTCTTCGGTCTCCTTAATTGCGTGAAGACGAGCGTTCTTGGTTACCGGGCACTTTCTGTCACCGGTTTGATCATTAAGTAATGGGCAATCGGGAATCCGATGCTCACGACTCCCGCAACGGAGACATGCTCCAAGTTTCCTCCAGCACTCTTCGGCTTTATGACCAGCCTTGTCACAATGCTTGCATATTATATTCGAAGGTGTAGTAGTGATAGAGAAGGGCTTGGTCTTCTTAAATTTTTGATCTTGAGAAGAAGTACTTCCAGTGCTAGGCCTCTTCTTGAAGTTGGGTTTAAAGGAACCCGAACTTGTAACTTGTTCCTTCTTATCCTTCCCACGGATTCTATCTGATAGCTCCGTGGCATCTTCTAACAATTGAGCTCGGCGTACTATCTCTGAGTAGACCTGAATATCCATTGGTGCCAGCTAGGTAATATATTGGGGCCTGAGTCCGTTTAGGAACCTCCTAGCTTTCATCTTCTCGGTGCTAACTAAGTGCTTAGCATACCGAGACAATCTAGAGAATTGTGCCTCGTACTCCGCCACCGATAATGACCGTTGCTTGAGTGCGGCAAATTCGGTAGCTTTCTTTTCTTGGACTCGGTCTGAAAAATATTTATTGTTGAAATGTTCAACAAATTCTTCCCAAGTAATTTGGTCTTGATTTATAGTAGCTTCGACCGACTCCCACCAGCATCGGGCATCCCTTTCTAGTTGGAAAGTAGCTAATAAGACTTTATCTTGATCCGTGCATTGCATAACACGGAATATACACTCCGTTTCCCTGATCCAGTGCTCTACGTCATCCGGATCAGTAGAACCCATGAATTTGGGAGGGTTCATGTTCTTGAAGACTTGGTGGAGACTTCCGGCTCGTTGTGCACCTCCCTGTGCTACTTGTTGCAGCACCTGAGTCATGCCTTGAAGTGTACGCTGCATGTTGCGCCACTGAGCACGTTCGGCAGCCATTATCCTACAATTACAATAACTATATTAGTATATACTTGCGTTAAGGGCTTTTAAGTTTTTATGTTAACTCAACCCTTGGTTCTACCCAATCTCACCGGTTAAAGGTTAAACCTATCCTTGGACTTGGGTTTTCCTAGGAATTGAATACCCTAGGCTCTGATACCACAAAAACTGTCACGCCCCGAGAGCGGAAGATACCCGGAGATGCGTGACGAGTTTATATCAATCATGTCAATCAGAGTATTAGTGTATTCGACACCAAAATCAGAGATGCGCAAAAGTAAAGATAACCCAATCCTTTATTCCTTCATAAGAATATGTCTATTACAAACCTTTGAAGTACTAACTAAAATAAAGGAAAAATACAAGGTTGACTCAAGAAAATATGAAAAAGACTAGATAACACAGAAGAAGCTCTATCTTTTTCACTCTTGATTTTCCCCATCCGTTTGAGTTCCCTCATCGTCGGACTTACCTGAAAAGTAGGGAAACACTAGGTGAGCGAACGCTCAGTAAGAAATTATATCTCAAGAACTAGCAATGGGTTTAAGTAATTACACCTTTCATGAATGCACTATAGCTATGCATACTCGCATAAAACGACAAGATAGAGAGAGTGTATAACAATAAGATAGCAAGAAGAACTAGTCATGAACTTTCAAGAACTTATATCAAAAGATATCAAGATATTCAAGCAAGTAAACTCATCATGTTATGTTGGAATTTGACTATTTTGTTTCAAGTCAAGCAAGTATGAAATTACCCTTTCTCGGGCCACGCAAGTCATGTAATATCAAGTCAAGTACAAGTACAAGATTTGTGGAATGTTCAATCAAGCTAGTCATGCACTTCGGTATAATGCCAATACCGTGATCAATCAACTCCCATGGGCACAAGTACTTTCGGGTGCTCCTCCCAGGACCAGATCGGGCCCTATATGCGCAGGCATTAATCATGTATTTTAACATCCACTTTTGTGTATAGCCAATATGGAATTTCAAGAATAAAGCTTGTAGATACGTAGGATAAACTTGGATAGAATAGAGTCCAAAATATGATACTTGACATAGATAGGCGATAATAACGGTACAATCACGATTATCGATAAAACTAGGTGGAATTGGTTCCCTAACTTGGGTACCATGACAAACAAGTATAGACACTCTTTATATAGAATTGAGGTCCACATGAACAGCACATCAATGGCAAGACGTCCTCATTCTTAATATAGAATTGAGGTCCACAAGAACATCATGTTGAATATACAATTGGGGTTTACCAGAACAGCATAACAATGTTGATATAGAATTGGGGTTTACAAGAACAGTATCAAATGGCATGATAACCTCATCCCATTAAGAGAATTCTCATGATACACACTTTGCATAACATGAGGGCCGGTATACCATATTTCTTCAGAGTGACATGGCAAAATAGTGTAAAGGGTTTTTATGGTACAACCAGCTCAGTCGGCCTTGAGGAGACTTACGGAGGTCTCTATGACTAACTCGCTAGTCCAAAGGAACGGAATGTCTAATGGAGAGCTTGTATGTCAATGAGAATTGAGGGTAGTGCGATAAAACATCATGAAACATGGGACTATATTCACGGACTGGAATATAGTGCCGATATATATATATATATATATATATATATATATATATATATATATATATATATATATATATATATATATATATATATATATATATATATATATAACCCTTCGGTGACAGTAATCAGTGTAAAATAGTAATACAGAAAATAGCGACTTAAGATAAGTCATTAATTATCAAATTCACGCCTTAGTCAGGGGCGTTTATTCAAAATTTGACGACTTATACATTAGTCGTTCCTTCAATATTTCCATTCTACGGAGAATCATTATTCTGGAATTTTAACAAAAAAAGCGTCCTGGACAGGGGCGTTACTTTTCAATTAGCGCCCTGGTCTGGGGCGTCAGTTCAGTAGGAGACGACCTTGTACAGGGCGTTAATTCAACGATTTATCAATTTTCAGATAATAACATTTCAGGAAAATAATTTCATGGTCAGGACAAGAAAAATAGCAGGATTAGATAGATATGATCATGCATTAATTTAGATTCATGGTTTCATAGTTATAGAATTTTAAACCTGGATAATTATCAATTATATGAAATTGACGACCTCTGGGCAGGGCGTCAAAACAAGAATTAGCGCCCTTGTCTGGGTCGCTTCTTTAAAATCACTCAGAAAACATTTGGAAACGCAGTAGAACTATATGCATGAGATCATGGATGAGTTTTATTTCATAATTTATACTAGTTTGGGCTACCTTCTTGAGAAAACTTACCTTATGAAGATTTTGACCGACGAACGGATGAAGGTTCAATAATAACGATGCTCTGATCTTCCGGAAGCAGAGGAAGATGATAAGGAAAACTCCTCCTACAATTCGGTATTTTGAAGAAGATGTAGACGATGATGAAGACCCTTCGTTCTTCAGCACGTCAACCTACAGAACACATGAAGAATATTAGTATCCTTCATGACTAAGAATTATGGACAGAGGAAGAAAACGGTACGAAGAACCACCTGTTCTTCACGCAGCAGCAACAGCTTTAGGGTTTGATCGGACATGGTTATTTATAGGATTTTGGGCATCCTAATAGAGTTAGAATTGATTAAGGGTAATATTCTCTTGATAGAGTCCTTACTATATTCTACCCTCGACGTAGTTATCCATAACTTGCTCTGGATAGACTCCTGGGTCGAACGAAACTCGAACTGAATTAACGTCTTAAGCGAGGGCGTCGAATTTAAATTGACGCCTTGTGAAGCGTCATTACTTATGTAAACGCGCCCAGGTAGAGGGCGTTTCATTTCCTTTCCTAGATTATATCTTTCGTCGTTTGAAATTTGACGCCCTATTGTCTAGGCGTCTTTTTTAAATTAACGCCTTATACAGAGGCGTTTCCTTTTGAATTAGCGCCTTGATAAAAGGCGTTATTTTCCTCTTGATCAATGATTTACCCTTTTAGGCTCTTTGTCATCTATTTACTTATCTTTTATTTTTTAAATTTGATATATTTAAAAATCTTGCTTTTATCAGGGTCGCTACATTAGCGCTATGTGGCATGCACGACGATCCAGTCGTGTATGTGTTTGCACTTAGAGAGCGTGCACGGCAATCGAGTCGTGTAGGCTTTAGTGTTATGTGTCTGTCTAGGTCTTTTCTAGGCTTTTCACCTATCTTCGTAGGCATTCACCTAGGGCCTTGTGCTGTGTCAGCAGAGTGGTAACTCCTGACTTTTTGAGATCAGGGTTTCGCCTTTCTATTGCTGTTTGGAGTAGCTTATGGAGCCGAGGTTAGTTCAGCAGCCGTGTTTTGCTCGGTACAACTTTTCCCTTTTCTTTTAGCTGTTTCTACTCCTATTCTTCCCGTTTTCTTTTACAGCTTTCTAGTTGTAGTTTAGCTTTCCTGCTTTACTACTACTGCTGTTTTAGTTGTTGTTCCGTGTTACTGCATTATTTTCAGTGGGGATCCGCATCACCCCTACTGGGCCAGTGACACGATGCTCACCCCTACTTTTCAGGTGTGGCGCTCTTCTTCCTTCGCGATTCCTGGTGTGGCATCCTCGTAGTTGCCAGCGGTACCTACGTCAGGCTTTCCCCGACCTCAGTGTACGTCTTTCTTTCTGTTGGACTGTACTTGCCTTTCCTTTGGACTGGACTCTGGTATAATTGTTAATTTTAACTATTAATGTAAAAGTAATTTTATTTCTGCTACTTTAACAAACCTGATTAATGAAATTTAATTGCTTACTATTATATCTACGACTTTAATGTACTACACGACATTACTTTTATCCCTTCAAAGCTTTACAGCTCTTGGGAGGCTTCACGGGTTCCAAGTGGTATCGGGTCTACTCTGTAGTCCTATCGGGTATATCTGGTATCCGGGTCGTCACAGCAGCCACGAAGGCAGGTGGCATTTCCCCGACTATTTAGGCGCGGGCCATTTCTAGATAGGAAATTAAAATTCTCCATTGGATCCCTGCGAGGCCAACAGGTATTATGAGTACTAAAAACTTCTTCTTTGTCATTCAACATTAATGAATAACGAAAGTGATGTGGTTTGAAATGCAGGTGATCGAAGAGCTCCTTGTTGAGCCAAGTGAAAGGGACATGGTGTATGGTGGTCAGATGATGACCCAACCCCGTGATGAAGAGACGTCCTCATCAGCTCCATACATGTCTGTGCTACAGGATATTGTCGCTACATTGAAGATCCAACAGCGGCTACTTGAGGAAATGAGGGCCTTCTTTCTGACTAGGGTGGAAGGGGCTCACAATGTTGCGGAACATATGCATCCTAGTTTGGAAAACATTGCCGCTGATGCAGACCTCCTAGGCCCGTCGAACAGATGACGGGTGATGCCATGCCACCTCAGGCAACCCCTGGAGAGGAAGTGCAAGGGGCTGAAAATGTTGAGCAAAGTATCTGTCAAACTTTGGTGGACATTGCCGCTAATGTCCCACCTCCAACAAAGTATGGATGATATTGTGCCATCTAAGGTAGCCCCTGAAGAGGTTGTGCAAGGCGATATCCAAGCTCAGGTGGGGGCGACCAATGGGCTTGGTGACCGTCGTCCAGGTGTCTTTTCTCAGTCACTTCATCAACGGGACGAGAAGCCTGCGAGGAGACCAAGGGCACCTGGAAAGAAAACAGGACGGAGGAAGAAGAAGGTGAGTCTGCGTTGTTCCTACTTCTTACAGTATAGAATCTAAGATTGGTATATTGGCATAAATGTAGACGAGAAATGAAGCCGACTAGATCAAAAAGCTCCTATAGAGTACTGATTGGATCTGCAAAGGCCGGCTGAAGCCGACAGATAAGAAGACTATGAATGAATTCATTGATGCTTGTGCCTCGGGGGATATTGAGTAAGTTGTCGTCTTATAGTTTCTACAATTATCCTGATTCACCTTACTCTGACTACTATGAATTTTTTTGTCCAATATAATGGCCCCATATTTGAATTACAGAACGAGATTATTTTGAAACGTCATCATGTCATTGATCTATTATACGACCAGATGATAGATGATACGGTACTTTCTTTCATTAATTGTATAATTTTACGCCTCGCCCTACCCTGAACTTGTGTTTCTACTGCTAATAGAATCATGATTGTTTACATGTGATCGACGCCATGATATACCTCCTCCACTCAAGATGTAATGAATCTGGCATCTTTCATCGGTGGGTTTATTTTCCCACCATTGTAGTGAATCACATCAACAGCAAGACAGTGGCCAACGACGCAAAAACCATGGAATTGTTGCAGTGCTGCTACGAGAATGATGAATTATCACCACTGCAGTAGAACAAATATTTATTCTTCGTGTTACACTCAAGTAATCACTAGCATCTATTTGCTGTTGACACGGAGAATCGCCGCTTTGTCTCATACAATTTCATGAGAGGCATGGCCATCCATCATGCCACTACAAGAAAATGGGTACTTTTTCTTATCCATGTACCTATATTAAAGATATTTATAATGTGTCTATCAATAATTCCTTAATAATGTCAAATATTTTATTTGCAGGCTACAGTTTTACGGGGGTTACTGAAGGAATATGGGACATTCGAGGGAGTTGATGAATGAGAACTTGTGTTCAACAATGAATGTCCCCAACAGGCAGATGGAAGGCTCAACTGTGCTATTTATGTACTAAAATATGTTGATGAATTGTCAAAGAAGAGGGAGACATCGTGGACATTTACTGAGGGTGATTGTAATATGATTAGAGCCCGGTTTGGGGCCGAACTCAGTACCTTCGGAAATACAAGATCTTAAACAATTTCACGTCTCGAACCTCAGAATGTGGCATCCCCATCTTGATAAATATTTGTTTATTGTTGCAGCCAGGAACAGGAGAACATGAGGAGGAAGAAGATTAGAACACACCGAGAAGGCCAAAACACAGGTGGCGGCTATCCCGTTCTGTGTTAATCACAGCCGCCACCCATCCATCTTATTAATAAGACCAGGGCAACAGCCCTAAACTTAGATGTGACTCAAATACCCCTAGCTAAGACCATGTGTTTTGTACGATCATGTTGAATAGGGTTGTTAGCAATACTGACAGCGTACCCTCGGATCACGTGCCCATCATGTGCTTACATCGGTTCACGTGCCAAGAACCTGGCCTTCGAGCTAGGCGTGTGGTAGACACACGTTAATCTGAAATAAAGCTTCCCAGGCTATTTGTCAGTCGTAAGAGACATTTTACACCACAATTGTCTATTTTACAGCCTTAACCATCCATTTGTCAGCCTTAGGCGAGAAAGCCGTCGCCTTACCCTTTTCCTTCTTGCCTTGAGCCATCACCAATATCCATTTGTCACCACTAGGTGACCATTTGTCATCACTAGCAGAGTATTTGTTACCCTTAGCAGAACATTTGTTACTTCTAGCAGCTCCTATGTCACCCTTATACTTCAGTTCAATATACTACTTGTCTTCAGAGAAGGTGACGTTGCAACTTCTGCTCCAACACATCACAGTGAAGAACTCTTAGGACTAGAGGATGATTTCTTCCTTTGATCTTCAAAGAGGTTAACCTATGTATGTGGTTTGAATGTATGTGGTGAAGCGGTTTTTGAACATGTAAAATCCTTGTGTACTTTCTTCACACTACTATACAATTAAATGACATGATTTCAGCAAGAGTGTTTTGACGCATGGACTTCAAGGTTCTTTTTCTAACTCATCATTAATGACTGATAAAAAGATATATTGCGTTATAAAATTTTGGCTTAAAAACTGACAGCTAGTTTAATGACCAATAGTTGCTATCATCAAAAAGGGGGAGAATGTTGTGTTCTCTGATTTTGATGACGACATACTATAGATCATTAAGGCTGAACTGATTGATCAGATCCTAAAAGTTAATACGTGTGTGTTAACAGGAGAGACTAAAGCAGACACAACTTCAAGTCTTGAATACAACAGGTCGACATGTCTTTTCGAAGGTAAGGAAGGGTTACTGTTCATTATACTGGGTAGGGGTTTTGGGTGTGCCGGCCATGAGCGGCGAAGGGGGTGAGCCCCCCTCCCCCGCGCTCGTACATGGTGGAGACCCAGGAGGAAGCAACTCTTCCGTGGGTATTCTTCGCCGGACCTATGCGCAGATGCTGGTTTCGAACCATCCAAAAGAGAAGACGGGAATCCCCGTGAAAGAGCCATCCTTCACGGACCAAGGAGAGCCGGCAGTGTTCTTCTCCAAATCTGACATCCAAGCATCTCTACAGGCCCTGCGCTTTGCCATCGTAGCGAAATGCTCATACGGTCGGCCTGTGTTCCCAGAGATTAAAACCTGCCTGTCGCAGAGGATGGGGTTCTCGCTGGACTTTGTCATTAGCAGACTGAATCAAAGGCACCTCCTCCTGCGGATGGGGTGCGAAGAAGACTTTTTGAAGATCCTACTACAGAAGAATCTCTATGTGAAGGGTTATCTGTTCATATTCTTCCGATGGACACCAGTCTTCAACTTTGATGCTGACCCTGCCTCGGCTCCGGTATGGATAGGCTTCCCTAGGCTGCCGGCCAACTTATTCCATGAAGACTGCATGAAATCTATAGCTGGCAATTTTGGTCCGGTTCTGAGAATTCATGACAAAACTATTGCGATGTCTGACACTTCGGAGGCCCTTGTTTGTGTCGAACTGGATCTGTCTGCTCCGAAGAAAGAGAGGATCTGGATAGACTTGGATGGCGAAGGCTACTGGCAGAATGTGAGCTATCATAGGGTCCCCCATCTATGTGCAGTGTGTCATAAACTGGGCCATGTAGAAGCAGAGTGCAAGAAGCAGCTGATGCATTCTAAAAGCTCTCAGTTGCAGAAAGGAGGAGAACATTTGAGCAATAGGAAGGTTTTCAAGGCCAAGTCTGCAGCCCCACGACCTGCTCGATAGGATGCCCCAAAGATCAGTAGAGATACTGCCCCACAGAGCAAGGATGATCCAATGCTGGGTAAACTTGATAGTCCTAAGGACAAGTTGCAAAATACTGGTGAGGGGCCCTTACAGGCCACTGACTCTCCAGACAATACCAATTACCCTCTGGAGAAAGACGGGAAAGGTGTGGTGAAGGATAATTTAGATGGTTTTCACATCTCCTCAATTCCCCAGCAACATGCTGCAATGGTGTTCCATTCAGACCAAAACTTAATAGATATCACAATTCCCATTAGGAAAGCTGGCAGCCAATGCCACATGGACACTGACAACTCAGCTGCTACCGTGGTAATCCAGCAACATGAGGGGGGGGCTGGCGATTTGGACAGCACACTCAGTGTCACTGGGCCCCAATTACCCAGCAGCTCAGGAACTTCAGGCCAGGAGGCCACTAATAAATGCCTGGATGCAGGCCAGGTTGGTGTTATAGGCCACAGGGCTACTGAACAGGCTGAGGACTATTCTGAGACATCCAACTTAAATAATATCAAACAGCTGTTGGCATCTTTCAATCGAGGTGGGGTGGATGTGTCTGTGGCCGAACAGTCAAGAGCTGATAATGTATTTATGCAGGAAGATGTATTGGTGGATGGTCACGATCTACTGGGACGCAAGGATAGAGGGTTGAAAGCAACAGACCAGAGAAAGCAGTAACATTTCACTAGGGCTAAGGCTAAATATATAGCTGGTGGCCATCCATCAAGTTCTCTCTCTCAATGACTGGGCCTATGCTGATATGGAACATCCGAGGGATAGGCAATGCCAAGTCAATGCGTAGCCTTAAAAATCATATTAGGAAGAATGATATAAGTTTGCTCTGTGTTATAGAACCCAAAATAGCTGCTGACAGATTGGATACTTATAGACAAAGACTTACGTTTGAATTTGCTTGTGCGAACCAGGACGAGAATGCTAAAATATGGTTGTTCTGGCAACATCAGGTTTCAGTTTCAGTAGTGCAGAGAAGTTCACAATTTATTACAGTCCAGGTTCAGACTGGTGGCAGCGAGGAATGCCTTGTTACTTTTGTCTATGCATCATGTAATGTGGCTGGCAGAAGAGACCTGTATGATGATCTCAGCCAATTTGGGACTGCTGTCAACCAACCATGGCTCTTGGGGGGAGATTTCAATGCTATCCTGTCACCTGAGGAAAAGAAGGGAGGGACAATGGGCTTTCTCAACTCAATGACTGACTTTCAGGGCTTTGCCGCAGTGAACGGACTTATGGATGCTGGATTTGTTGGTAGTCCCTTTACTTGGTCTAATAATCAAACAGGGAAGAGGAATATCAAGGCCAAGCTGGACAGAGTCATCTATAACGACTACTGGGCAGAAAAAGCTAAAGCTATCACTGTTAAACACCTAATGAGGGAGCCATCAGACCATTCTCCCTTGCTGATCTACCATCCTCAATTGAGCTCTGGCCCTAGCAGATTTGTTTTCCAAAAGATGTGGCTTGAAGATGCGAATTTCCAAGATGTAGTAAGGAATGCATGGGACCAAGCCTCATTGGATCATTACAACCCATCCTACATTCTGTAGCATAAACTCAAATCGGTCAAAGCTGTGATTAAGCAGTGGGACAGGGATCACTTTGGCAATATTTTTGAACACAAAACAAAAGTAGAGGAGGAAGTACTGATGGCCGAAGCTGCTTTTGATACTGATCCTACTGAGCACAATAGAACTTTCTTACAAAAGGCTCAGGCTAAGCTCCGGAAATGCCTCCACTTGGAGGAAATCTTCTGGGGCCAGAAAGCTAGAACCAACTGGTTGCAACTGGGTGATAGAAACACTAAGTTTTATCATCTTCATGTCAGGCAAAGAAGAGCTAGAATGACCATTCACCGAATGAAATTGGAGAGTGGTGCATGGTGTGAAGAGGAATCAGTTTTGAAGGTGGAGGCTGTTAAGTTTTTCTAGAAGCAGTTTACCTCTGATGAGCACCAGATCAACCCAGATATTCTGGAACATATTCCATGCCTCATTTCAGCAGAAGATAATAATGGCCTCACTGCCATACCTAAAGAGGAGGAAGTGCACAAAGCTGTCCACTCACTGTCTACAGACAGTGCCCCTGGCCCGGACGGGTACACAGGAAAGTTTTTTACAGCCTGTTGGGATATTATCTCAGCGGATGTCCTCAAAGCTGTGCAGGGGTTTTTTAAAGGGCTTCCCCTTCCGAAGGGTCTTACCTCTTCCTTGATTGCAATGATTCCGAAAGTGGCCGCCCCCAGCTCATTCACTGACATGAGACCTATCAGCCTCTGCAACTTCACCTACAAAATAATCTCCAGAATCATAAGCACCAGGATGGTGGATATTCTACCCCAAATCATCTCAGACAATCAAGGGGCCTTTGTCAAAGGGAGGAACATAACAGACACCATTTCTCTTGCCTCCGAACTGATGACAGATTTGAGCAGGAAAGTCAGGGGCAACAATATCATACTCAAGCTAGATATGGCTAAAGCATACGACCGATTGGAGTGGGATTTTCTGATTACTATCATGAAAGCTTTTGGCTTCTCTAGTAGGTTCTGTTCCTTAATATCAATGATGTTAAGCAACTGCTGGTTTTCTATCCTGGTTAATGGGACTCCCACTGGTTTCTTTAAGTCCTCCAGGGGAGTTAGACAGGGTGATCCTCTCGCACCTGCCTTGTTCATCATTGCAGAGAAAGCACTCAGCAGGGGGATCACTAGACTCTTCCACAGTGGGCAAGTTCAGTTTTTTAAGGTGCCCAGAGGATGCCAACAGATAACCCATCTTCTCTATGCTGATGACACTCTGGTATTTCTTAACGGAATGGCAAAAAATATTAAGGGACTGCTGAACTTCATTAGGGTGCATGAGGAATCCTCCGGCCAAAAAGTCAATAGTAGTAAAAGCAGTTTTATTGTCTCAAACAAAGCATCACCTGCTGTGATTAGAAGACTTTCTGTCAGTACAGGTTTTCAACACAAGAATGGGCTGCATTCTTACCTTGGAGTACCACTCTACGAAGGAAGAAAGAAAATATCTCATTATAAATACCTGATTGACAAGATCTGTTCCAGGTTAGAGTGCTGGCAGTCAAAATACCTATCTCAAGCAGGCAGAAGAAGCCTCATAAACTCTGTGCTCCAATCTATCCCAATCTATACCGCCAGTGCATCTTGCCTACCTACCACTCTCATTGACATCATAAATAAGCTGTGTGCCAGGTTTTTATGGAGTGGCAAAGAGAGCTCAAAGAGACATTGGGTGTCTTGGTCCAATATTACCAAACCATATGAAGAAGGTGGGCTTGGCATCAAAAGCTTGCAACATATTCAAGTCACCATGGTCATCAAGCAGATCTGGAGAATTCTTCATGGCACATCTCTATGGTCAAAGTATGCATCCACTAAGTATGTTAAGGGTCATCTCAACACCATAGTAAAGCCCTTCCCTGCTGGTATCCAAAAGCATGTTTTCAACCAGGCCAAGCAAGTGGTGCTCTCCAACACCCGGTGGATCCCCATGGATGGGAAATCTATTGACATTCTCAAGGATAATTGGTATGGATTTGTTCTGGCTCCTCATGTTAACTGCCCAAAAGTCACATTGAGGGAGGCTGTTGATGATCCCAATCATATGGTGTGGTCCCATATACCACCCAGCATCTCTATCAACAAAGGTAACATCCAGCTTCATCAACAACCTGATAAGTGTGTTTGGGCCGTGAGCAGTGATGGTCTCTTCACCAGCAAATCCACCTACAACGCCATCAGACCACAGGGCAACAGAAGGCAAGCCTTAAGGAAAATCTGGGGAGTCCATGTTCCCCCGAGGGCATCAATACTCTGCTGGCGAATTCTGAATATGGCAGTCCCGGTTGACAGTTCAGTTAAACACACCGGTATTTGCCTCCCGTCCAAGTGTGTATGCTGTAAGAGCAATAACCAGGAGGAAAACTTGAACCATCTGTTTGGAGGCAGCCAAATAGCTCAGCCCCTATGGAGGATGTTCAGACCATTCTTTGCTTCTAGGTGCAGATCCCTGAACACTGTCACTGGATTTTGCTGGGACGTCTTATGCTCAGCTGACAACAACGGGCCTGCAGGTTATGTAGCCATCACTGCTATGATTCTCATTGTATGGGAAACTTGGAAAGATAGATGCAAACTCAGATATGAAGGTAAGGGCACCTCAAGTATAGTGCTTCAGCAACGGATCATGAGGCACATTGAATTCTCCTTGAGCAATGTGCGATTCAGTAAATCTCCCACTGCTACGGAAAAAAGGGTGCTGGCACATTTCAACCTTCTATACAGATGCAAAGAGAATCCTCCAAAGCTGATCAAATGGTCCTGCCCCAACCAGGGCTATGCCTTAAATGTGGATGGGGCTGCCAAAGGCAACCCGGGTCATGCAGGTGGAGGTGGCTGCATTAGGGGCCGCAGAGGGGATCTGATACATGGCTTTTCCTACTACTATGGTGTGGGGAATAATATGGTGGCTGAGGCAAGAGCACTTTTAGATGGGTTGAGAATTGTGGTCAAGGCTGGGATTCCAGTGGCTGTCATCTATTCGGATTCAAAAGCCCTTGTTACCATGTTGCAATCTAGTCAACAACCTCCTTGGAGGATTTGCAGGTGGTGGGAAGATATCAAGAACATCATTAGTAAAAATAAATGGCACATTCAGCATATTTATCAAGAAGGAAACACTGTTGCGGATGCCTTGGCCTCATTAGCCTGCACAGCTCGCATCAATCAGGATTTTACATGTTGGAAGGAGCTCCCTAGAAGAGCACGTGGTTGTGCCACAATTGATGCAGCCGGTCTCCCTAGCTGGAGGAGATGAGGATTTTTGGTTTTCTTTTGACCTCATTTACTCTTACTTTTGGTACTTGACTAGGGGTATGCCCCGCGGTCCAACTGTAAAGCTTTTCATCTTTATCAATTCCATTTGGGCCGGAGACCTTTGGTGGAACTAGCACAAACTGTGCTTTCCCCCAAGAGTTCTCGCTGGTCTAGTTTATTTAAAAAAAAAGAAGCATCAAAGAAGAGTGTCAACGTTGAAGAACAAATTCTTCATTCATCAGTTTCTGTTTAAAGGTTTTGGACACAGGAGTGTCAAGGCAAGGCAAGCCAGCTTCGACACACTTCTGGCTGCAGAAGCCAACCTTAGAATCTTGAAGTCAGCAAAGCACCGAAGCCACAAGGCCAATGCATCGACGCACTATCTCAATTCTCATCTAGTGCACCGACACACTAAGAACAAAACCTGTCAACAAGTCACACTACGTCGAAGCATCAAAATAGCTTCACCGATGCATCAAGCATGAAGTAAGAATTTGAAGTCTGTGCTTCGATGCATATGTGAAGTGCATCGATGCACTCAGCTCGGAACCCTTCATGAAGCTAACAAGGTCGAAGCAGCTAACAGATGACCCGATGCGAGAGGATATGAACCACATCCTGGTACAGACTGCCTCGACCTGGCAACATTGTGCCTCGACCTCATCCATTCAGACACAAAGCTCAGTGGCGACAACTAGATCTGCAGAGTAGACAAATACACTGCTAAGGGTGAAAAATAGATCCTAGAGCTAACAAATGAAAAGCAGAAGGAGCTGAAAGAAGGAGTCAAGTTCACAAGAGAACAAAAATATGAACAGTGTATCCAGAGTTTCTACAACAATCAGGTGGACAACGAAGGGACTCAAACAAAGTGCAACGACAGTAATTATTGACTAGTCAAAGTCAACGCCAGTAAAAGAAGACTCCAGCCAAGCTCAACTTTCTATTGACTAAAGTCATGAAGACCCAGTCAAAGTCAAAGGTCAATGGATAGACTAGTCAGCTATAGTGATCCAAGTCAAAGAAAGCAGCTATTGGAGACAAAAGAAGGCAACGGCTGCTCATGTAGTAAGAGTGATAAATATGCAGTAAGTGTAACGACCCAGAGTTCAGGATACCGATATACCGATAACATCGATACACCGATACCAAGAACTGGGGAAGCCACCCAAGAGGCTGATGAGGCCCCTGAAGGGTTAGTAGAAAAGTGCTGAGGGGCATGCATAACGAATTAGAATTTAGAACGCGCAAATTACAATTAAGCATTAAAAATAACACAAGTGCGGAAGCAAATCAAAATAACCAGAGTGATATATATATACTAGTCCAGATAAACCAAAGTACTAGTCCAAAAGGTACAACTACACGGGGCATACCCCGGCAAAAGTACAAGCAAGCCTCAAAAGGCGCCTCGACTAAAGCTGGTAGCTAGACACGGTCTCCAAAACGGCTCACGAAGCACCGGGAGACGACGGGCGCGGCTCACCTGAAAGGAGAAAGGGTGAGTCACAGCCAGACTCAGTAGGGGTCACGCGGATCCCTACCTCGCACTAAACAAGCATACATGCATAAATAACGGCAAATAGAGCATGCATTTAAATAAGCTAACTGGTAATGGCATGAATAACTACTCAAGTAAAGCTGTAAACTCTAACTAAGCAAGTATAATAGCTAACGCATGCCAAAGCTAAGTAAATGCAAGCGATTAAGACTAAATCTACCAAAATAGAATGAGCCTTAACTAATCCAAACAATAAGGAAGGACAACCACTGGAGCAGAAACTAGAAGCGTCCACTGACGACTTACACTGCGTCTCAAGCACTCGCAGTCGGCAAAGCGACAAGCTAAGCGCGTAAACAGTACCAAACTAAGTGACCAGTCGGAGTGGCACCCGTCGGTGTCAGTCCACAGTCTCCGACCACGTGTGCACACACTGACTCTAGCCTAAGCCAGGCCCTCTAGCTAGTTTTCTCCCTTGGTAGGACGCTACCATTGGCTGGGAGCCCACGGAACTAGCTTACAAACCGTGCATGGGAAACACACCCCTCCGCTATCCTCAAGCGGGTCGGTACTCAACAGACCTTAGGGCAACAACAGTGGCTCCATTGCATGGAAAGAAAAGCTACTCTATTGGTATAAGAAACATGCCATTGAATACTAAAATAATATAAACATGGCACTTATATATTATGGAACGCATAACGAGAAGGCTGGGAACATATCAAAACCTACGGGCAAACGGCGGTCGTCTGCCCATGCGTTACTGGCAAGCGACGGTGGGGGACTGGCGCGTTACATCCGAAGCGACGCGTTAGTGTCCCGCCGTTGCTTCCACCAGAGTTCCAGCTCAAACGACCCAAGAGGGGAGTGACGGTGGGGGCCCAGCGCGTTACTTCGTAACGACGCGTTGGATCACCGCCGTTACTTCCACCCGAGGCCGGAAATCAACGAACAGTATTCAAAACCGATAGCAGGCGAAGCGACGCCCTAACCCAGGCGCGTCGGACCGAAACGACGGCCGACGGACTGGCCGTCGGGCGCACCGCCTGACCGGGTCAACGTAAAACTACGCACGAGTAACGGATGGGGTTCCCACCGTTACTCCCCAAATAACGCGCCCACGTTGGGCCGTTGTTTGGAATTAACGCGTCCACTAAGGACCGTCAGGTGTGTGACGGTTCCTGGCAGGACCGTCACACCACCTGGAGCACGGGCGGGTTCGATTTGAAAACTGAGGCCCTCCCGGATGATAGAAATCGTTGGGTAACGCCGTGAAAACCTGTAACCTGCCAAACCATACATGCTAAACAACACAACCAAGCTTAAAACACCCGCATGCATCACCCCAAACCCATTAAACGGCGAAATTACTCGTTTACACTAAAAATGGGAAAATGGCCACAAGCATACAACAGGAAGCCTAAACAATGAAATGAACTACAGGGAATGCTCCTAGCGAGCTCAGGATTCCATCCCCCTACCTCTTGCAAGTCGAGACGGGCGAAAAGGCCGCATGCACCGAGGTAGGCTCACCGGGCCTTCAAGCTCCACCCCGCTCCCACGATCACCAAACTGTGCCGAAATGGGTACCCACGCGTTCCTCTCGACGCGAGGAATCCACCGGCGCCAACCACGCCTCAATCCGACGCCGTCTCGCCCGTGTTCCCTAAGGAGGAGAGAGGGGCGATCGTAAGAGGAGAGAGAGAGCGTGAGGGTGAATGAGAGATCGACGGGGAGAGAGAGAGAGAGGGTGAGAGGTTAAAAGAAAAGAAAAAAATAAATTAAAATATATATAATATAATTTCTATATATATTAAAATCTCATTAATCTCTAATAACCCTCAAATAAATCCGAAAAAATACCAGACAAATTCCTAAAAATCCAGGAAAATAGCCGGAAATTCCAGAACAAATAATAGAACAAAATTCATTAAGGATCCATTAAGGCATGGGTCTTACAGTCCCTCCCTCCTTATAAAAATTTCGCCCTCGAAATTTTACAGCAACAGAAAAGGAGGAAACTGAGAAAGGACATATACCTCACTGGAATAAGAAAGGAAAAAGCAGGCGCATCTCATCTTCACGCTCCCAAGTAGACTCATTACCAGAGTGACGCTGCCAAGCAACTCTTACCAGAGGAATAACCTTATTTCTCAACCGCTGCTCACGACGGTCTTCAATTTTGATAGGAAATTCTGGCGTGGATAAATCAGCAGTCACTTCAGGCCATACTGAATCATCGAGAACATGAGAAGCATCTGGCACATATTTCCTCAACTGAGACACGTGGAATACATCATGAATAGCTTGCATAGCCGTTGGCAATTGCAGACGATAAGCCACCTGACCAATAGCTTCAACAATTGGAAAAGGGCCAACATACCGCGGACTAAGCTTTCCACGCTTCCCAAATCTGGAAACACCTTTCATCGGAGATATTTTAACAAACACCCTATCTCCAGGCTCAAATTGTAGTGGACGTCTGCGTTGATCTGCATAGATTTTCTGTCGACTCTGAGCTGTCAACAATCTCTGCCTGATTAGACGAACCACATCAGAACATTGCTGCACCATGTCAGGCCCTGTCAACAATCTGTCCCCAACATCAAACCAGTTCAGAGGAGTTCGACAAGGACGACCATAAAGTGCTTCATAAGGAGCCATTCCAATACTGGTGTGAAAACTGTTATTATAAGCAAATTCAACCAGTGGCAAATACTGACTCCACGAACCCTGCCAATCAAGGCAACACAATCTCAGCATGTCTTCCAGAGTCTGAATAGTCCTCTCTGACTGTCCATCCGACTGAGGGTGATACGCTGAACTGAAAGCTAACTCAGTGCCCAAAGCTTTCTGGAAACTACGCCAGAAGCCTGAGGTAAAACGTGGGTCACGATCTGACACAAGTGAAACAGGCACTCCATGCAGTGGCACGATCTTCTGCACATACAGCTCGGCCAACCTCTGCACATTCCAAGTAACTTTAATCGGCAATAATCTGGCGTTTTAGTCAATCTGTCGACAAGCAACCAGATGCCATCAAAACCTTGAGAAGTCCGAGGCAAACCCACCACAAAATCTGTAGTAACATGGTCCCATTTCCACATCGGAATCTCTAACGGCTGAAGCAAACCACCTGGCTTTTGATGTTCGGCTTTAACTAACTGACAAGTCAAGCACTTAGAAACAAACATAGCCACGCCTTTCTTCATACCTGGCCACCAGAACTGCTTCTTCAAATTCTGATACATCTTGGTGACACCCGGATGAATAGCAAAACGGGAACCATGGGCCTCACTCAGAATCTCATTCCTCAAATCATTATCAACAGGAATATACAATCTGCCCTGGAAATTGACAACCAGCTCGTCATCAAATTCCACATCATATCTTGATATAACACGGGCCAAATCAGAATCAGCTGCTGGGCTTCTAAAATCTGCTGATACAAAGTTGAACCCAAAACCAAGCTAGCACAAACTGCCATCTTCGGATCGGCAGGAAACTCTACACACAAAGCCTCGCTCGGAAGCTGTTCCCACAATTTCCATTCGTGAAGCAACAAATGGCTGACCTGCACTTTCCTGCTCAAAGCATCGGCCACAACATTCATCTTACCTGGCTGATAGGAGAGTGTAAAGTCATAAGTCTTTCATGTATTCCATCCATCGCCTCTGCCTGAGGTTCAGATCTTTCTGGGAGAAAATATACTGTAAACTCTGATGATCAGTAAGAATCTGAAATTTCTCACCATACAGATAATGTCTCCAGATCTTCAAGGCAAAAATAACTGCAGCTAGCTCTAGATCATGAGTGGGATAATTCTCTTCATGTCGTTTCAATTGCCGAGATGCATATGCGATAACCTTACCATGTTGCATCAGCACTGCACCGAGACCTACTCGAGAAGCATCAGTACAAACCAGAAAACCACCCGAGTCGGAAGGCAAAGTCAACACAGGAGAAGAAGTCAATAGCCTTTTCAATTCAACAAAGCTAGCCTCACACTGATCCGACCAGACAAAAGGTACATCTTTACGAGTTAGTCTAGTCATCGGGGCTGCAATCTTCGCAAAGTCTTGAATGAATCTGCGGTAATACCCAGCCAAACCTAAGAAGCTTCTTATCTCAGACACAGACTTCGGCCTCTGCTAATTCAAAACGGCATCAATCTTTGCAGGGTCCACTGCCACTCCATCACCGGAAATCACGTGACCAAGAAAATGAATTTCCAGAAGCCAGAATTCACATTTACTGAACTTCGCAAAAAGCTCGTGATCCCTTAGAGTCTGCATAACGATCCTCAAATGCTGCACATGATCTTCATCAGAGGCAGAATATATCAGAATATCATCCACAAAGATCACCACAAACTGATCAAGAAATGGACGAAAGATACGCTGCATTAGGTCCATAAAAGCTACTGGGGCATTAGTCAAACCAAACGGCATAACCAGAAATTCAAAGTGACCATATCGAGTGCTGAAAGCTGTCTTCTCCACATCGGATTCCCGGATTCGCAATTGGAAGTAGCCAGACTGGAGATCAATTCGTGAAAAGACAGTAGCAGACTATAATTGGTCAAATAAATCATCAATCCTGGGAAGCGGATACTTATTCTTGATAGTCACCTGATTCAACTGCCTGTAATCAATACAAAGTCTCAGGCTTCCATCTTTCTTTTTCACAAACAGCACCGGGGCACTCCACGGAGAAAAACTGGGGCGAATATAACCTTTTTCAGTAACTCTAGTAGCTGTGCACGCAGTACTTTCAATTCAGCTGGAGCCATTCGGTACGGTGCCTTCGCTAACGGGCCAGTACCTGGAATCAGTTCAATCACCATCTCTATCTCTCGCTCTGGGGGCAAGCCTGACAACTCGTCAGGAAACACATCAGGGAACTCACAGACAACCGGAATATCACAAACATCCCGCTGTGGTTTTTCAACAGCAACCACTGAAGCGAGAAATCCCTGGCAACCTGCACTAAGCAACCTATAGGCTCGAATAGCAGAAATAATCATACGAGAAGAACAGGATCGAATACCTTGAAAATAAAAGGCTGATTTCCCTGGGGCTAAAAATAGACTTTCTTCGATCTGCAGTCAACCACAGCTCCATAATGCTCCAACCAATCCATTCCCAGAATAACATCATAATCTGCCAGCTGCAACGCATACAATCTCGCCGGCAACTGGTGATTATCAATCATCACAGGAGACTCATCCAGCACAGAGGTGTAACCATGAAATCTCCAGAAGGCAATTCAACAAATAACTCACAAGGCAGCTCAGAAGTCGGTTCCTCAATACATGCCATGAAATCCTCAGAAATAAAAGAGTGAGAAGCACCAGAATCAAATAAGACACGAGCTGAATGACCATAAAGCATAATCGTACCTTCAACAAGATGGGACGCAACAGCATCAGCTCTAGTCAAATGAGAAACCTTGCCTTTCTGCTTCTTAGAACCAGCTGAAGATTGCTGAGAAGACGCCGACGCCTGAGAGTAAAATTGTTGTTGAGCTTGCGGTGCAGGAGGTCTGAACTGCGATGCTGAGGTTGAGAAAACTGAGAGCTTGCACTTGTGTCGGCCTCAGCGGGCAATCCCGAACCACATGACCAGGCTGGTCACAACGAAACACACCACAGGGAAGAGAGCACGGCTGGCCCTTGTGATGACCACCGCATCTCCGACACGTCCATGGCTAACTGACAGCTGAGCTCTGCCGAGTCTGAGAAGAAGGTGATGTCGGCTACTGAACAGAATCTGTACCGGACGGCTGCTGGAAAAACTTCTTCTTCTTCTTGAACCTTTTGAACTTGGGTTTGGAAGGAGAGGAAGAACCACTAACCTCTGACTGGACCGAGGGGACACCTGGCACTGGCGGTCGGTAAGTCTTCTGCGACTAAGCTACCGGCTGCACTGACCCTGCCTGAGGATATCCACCTGGTCTCGTCATCTCCAGCTCTAGTGCCACAGCTGTCTGGCACACACTGTCCAAATCCGCAACACGACTGGCAATGAGGGGCATCTTCAACTCGGGCCTCAAACCTCGCAAGAATTGCTGGGTTTTCAAAGCTTCACTGGCCAGCACATGGGGCGCATACTGACCCAATTTTATAAACTTATTCCGATACTGAAGCACCGTCATACTGCCCTGCGTCAGCTCCATGAATTGATACATTTTTGCCATTTGTAAACAGGCAGGAGTGTAGGCACGCTCAAAAGCAGCTGCGAACTCTGCCCATGTGATCTGCCGAAGAGGTCTTGAATGAAAGGCAATCTGCCACTCGGCTTTCCACCACGAAATGGATGTACCCTGGAGTTGAAAAGCAGCGAGCATGACTTTCTCATCTTCAGCACACTCCATCGAGACAAACACACGCTCTATCGCGTCCAACCATTGCCTCGCGACTTCTGGATCAGCTTGGCCATCGAAAGCAGGCGGATTGAACATCAGAAATTCCTTCAAAGCCTTGCCTCGACTGCCAGGCACTTCAGCTTGAACGATCGGCACTGGAGGAGCAACTGGAACGACAGGAACAGCGGGAACTGCAGGAGGAGGTGCAGAACCGCTATCTTCCCTGGGCGCATCTCGAGGAACACGAGGAGGTCTCCCTCGACGAGGCGGCATAACTATGCTGCCAAAAACACAATCAACAACAAAATCCATCAATCAAACGGAAAACATCCTATGCCAGCAAGAGACGACAACAGGACTAGCTCTGGACAAAGCGTCAATTCCAATTCTTTACGCAAATCCTCAACTTAAGCTCTGATACCATCTGTCACGACCCAGAGTTCAGGATACCAATATACCGATAACATCGATACACCGATACCAAGAACTGGGGAAGCCACCCAAGAGGCTGATGAGGCCCCTGAAGGGTTAGTAGAAAAGTGCTGAGGGGCATGCATAACGAATTGGAATTTAGAACGCGCAAATTACAATTAAGCATTAAAAATAACACAAGTGCGGAAGCAAATCAAAATAACCAGAGTGATATATATATACTAGTCCAGATAAACTAAAGTACTAGTCTAAAAGGTACAACTACACGGGGCATACCCCGGCAAAAGTACAAGCAAGCCTCAAAAGGCACCTCGACTAAAGCTGGCAGCTAGACACG